>OX940810.1:13896941-14496941 GCA_954870605.1 Acer campestre | reverse complement strand
TAAAATGTTATAATTTTTACTCTTATTAATAGCATGAAAGATATTTAAATAAGAGATAGACTAAATTGGTAAGACTAACACTATGGAGAAGTTGTTCCCTTTTCGAGAACATTTGAGAAACCATGCACCGTTTGAGAAAACAAAGGAAAAAGGCCATATACAACAAAATTCCACAAAGCATTTGCCCTAATACACACACCAAACACATTCACAACAATGACTTCAAGACACCTAAAAGGAGGTTAACTCACCGTTAGACCAAGTTGTGAGTGTGCAGTTAAATCCCGATACTTAGTACTCAAAGTAATAAGTTCGTTCCAGCAATATGACGGTCCCATTGATTCCAACCTGCAGCCGAAAAGAATGATCAACATAAAGGAAATATGATGGTCATTACAACAAGAAACTATTCAAGAACTTTAGCAAAAACACACAATGCAATAAAGCCGCCAAACCTTGTTCTTGTCGGAAGTCCAAATGGAGCACCATCAATGTACAATGCGCACTCAACATATAGCTCTGGTCTTCTTTCCTCTGCAGTAGAATCAATCCCTAAAAAAATGTTCAAATAAGTACACTAATATGAAAAGCTAAGTTAAGTTTATTTTCATTCACATTCTTAACAAAGTCAGCTAACGATAATAAGCCTCTAATTCATTCCAAAATGAGAAAAATCGTATTAACACTCTGCTCAAGAGTCAAGCCAAACATTAGCATACAAATTCAAAATTAAGATCAACCAAAAAAAATAAATTAAGACATGATTCGTTATCGATGTCAAATATTATTCCAATTAGCTGGAAATAAAGAGAATACCTGAATCGGAGGACTTGGTGGAAGACAGAGTTCCTTCCAATCTCTCAACCCGAAAAGTCACAGGGAGGTTGATATCGCACGACAAGAAGAATCGGAATTCGTTACCGGTCATTGTACCTTCTCGGATTTTACTAGCTGTGATTCTTAATGATTTAGGTTACAAAGGACAGCTGATGTGGACTTAATCGGAGTTAGCGTGGAAGAGACATAACTGAAATTTATTAACTTCTTGTGTTTGAGAAAAACTTCAGTGCAACCGGTGCACCAATCACCACCGCTGTTGATGCACCGGGCCACTTAAAATGTGCCAAGTGGCAGATTTTATGTTTAAAAAATGAGTTCCTTTTTACCAATTTTACCCCTATTTCTGTAATAAAAAAAAAATTAAAAAAATACCCACGCTCAGAAATCAACACTCAAACAGCCAAACCATCATCTACGGAAATCCAACCATCGTCTAAAAACAAAATTGAAAACGATTTGTTTTTGTTTTTATTTTTCAAAAACAGTTTTGAAAACAGTTTTTTTGAAAACAATTTTTAAAACAGTTTTTTTTGAAAACAATTGTCCGATAGACAGTTTTTTGTCTTTATTTTTCGAAAACAATTTTGAAAACACGTTCGGTAGCCGTTTTTCATTTTGCTTTCAAAAAATTCAAAATATATGTAAGATAAAACCATCGATTAAAATGAAATATTTGAAAAATATCTTAAAGATGTTTTCTAAATTTGAAAAACAAAATCAAAACAGTAATGTTACATATCTCAACTAAACATCACAACACATGTGAAATCTGACATGATAATACTTACTCATCAGCCAACCCACCATTCACTTAAGTTTGATGAATTAATTTTAAACCCTTTATATTCTTATAATTTCATTTAACCCCAACACAAACACCAGTATCGAACGATGACCGAATAACACACTATTCATCTTCCTCTCCACCATTTCTTCTAAAGAAGAATATACCATCTTCCTGTCTCCACCAATATTGCTTCTGAAAAATTGGCCATAGAACGTCTACACTCCATCATTTTTCTAAAAAATATACCCAGACCAAGCCTCCAAGAAAATCACAACTCTTGTGTGGTAGAATAAATTTGGGTATATACAAATGTTTGATTCCAACATTTTGTACTATGAAATTTGCCATTTTTTGCAAAAAATAAAATAAAATTAGTAGTTCAAATTATGTCTATAATGTGTTTGATGAATTGTTTGAAAGAACTATTTTTTGTTTTGGTGGAAAATTTGAAGAGTGTTTGATTTAATTTTTTTCTTTTTGTTCTTGCACTTAACTGGGAGCTAAAGGTGTGAAGAGTGTTCTTGCACCCAACATGAAACGTGTAATGAGCTATTGAGGAACAAATTTTGATACAAACATGTTTTTGTTTAATAGTCTCACGATTGTGATGCTGCTCTAATATGCAATAGCCTAAATCATGCTCGAACCATCTCATTTTTTCGATTACTAATATAATTCACTTACAACTGGGTTCATTAGGAGGGTGGTTCTGGTATTTCTCAGCTAGAAGAATCTGCTTATGATGTTTCCTATGCCTGCCTCTTGATTGGCCTTTCAGGTAATTATCATACATCTATATCTTCTTGAAACTCATATAAGATGACAACACTAGCTCAGCTTCTATCACCTCTGCCTCCATCTCCCACTCTCTACTCACCAAAATCCAAACTAAATTATCATAAAAAAGTTCTTCAAGGCTTATAAAGAAACACACAACATAACGCACAACATAGTATTTTCTTTTTCTGTTTTTGTTTCGAAAATTCACTACAAATTTTATTTTGACTAACTAAATTACCAACAACCCAATATTTACATCTGAGAAAAACACCATCAAGTTACATAATCATTGAGCCAAGAAAATTTATATGAAATTAATGTCCACACCGAAGGTGTGAAAAGTGTTTGATTTAATTTATTTCTTTTTGTTCTAGCAATTCACTGGGAGCTAAAGCTTTGTGTTATGTTAATGACCTATGGTTCAATATAAATGAAGATTTGGTTTTGTGCTAATTCTCATGCTTTAACTTTGTAGACTGAGGATTTTTTAGCGATTGAGAAGATTTACGAAAATGGGGTTTCTAATTACCTGGTAGGTTCTTGTTGTACAGTACAACTTGAATGCTTTCAATTTAAAGCATTAAGATATGGATTAGAAGACAATGGTCTTAAGATATCTCACTATTTTTTTTCCTAACAGATTGCAAATATCTCCTGATTAAAGAAAAATTCATCTTGGTATATGCATAACTTGGATGGTCTGAATTCATTCCAACAAGACACAAGTGATGCTACAATGGCTTAAGAGCATTATTTCATGTATAATTTAGGGATAAATTCAGGCAAATGGAATTTTTTGTTACATTTGTGATTTTTTTTAAGACATGGTGATCCTTTTCCAAATATCATCTATTTTGCTTACTAGATTTTGATTTTATATATTTGTTTTAGATATCATATTACATGGAAGAGAATGAATCGAAAGATTTAGAACAATATGTCATTCCCATTTTTAAGGTAATGTTTTACGTATTATTTTTAGTTTCATTCATAACTATTTCGAAGTTTTTATTTATTTTTTATTTTTTTTATTTTTAATTTATTGCTAAAAAAATAAAAACTTTTATTGGTTGGTATTTATTTTTAATTTGAATATGTTAAGGTGGATATGAAAGTGGTTGAAGCAAAAGATTTAAGAGACTCTTCCTCTATTGTTCACGTAACATTTTCAATATTACTTTTACTTTTTTTTGTTATTTTTTTATTTTTATTTTTATGGAAACTTTTACTCTTATTCATAACTATTTTAATTGTTATTTATTTTTCATTTGAATATTTTGGAATAGGTTTTGAATGAGAAAGAAGTAGAAAACATGTCCAATGGAGAAGAAAAAGTAAAGCTTGAAGTTGGTATGGTTTTTAATTCACTAGAGGAGTTATTTGAATATTATAGGATGTATGGAAATGAAATGAGGTTTCAAATAATTAAAAGAAGTTCAACTGAAAATGATGATGGGGAGTTGAAATTTGTCTCATATTCTTGTGCTCGATATAGGATACAAAATCTAACTCAGTGAATGCTTTTAAATTACAACCAACAACAAAAAACAGGTTATAAGGCTAGACTTGGTGCATCAATTTGCCCTGATGGGAAGTGGAGAACATAATCTTGAACTCAAAACTCCAGGCAAAGTTTGGTATTTTAAGAGCAATTGAGTAATAAAGTCTTTTACGAAAAGAAAGTTGGAACTGAACGATAAAACTGGAATAAGATTGAATAAAAAATTTAATTTTTTTGTGGTTGAAGCTGGAGGGCATGTGTAAGTGTCTCACTTTTTGATTGACTTATTTCGTTGACAAAGCCATAATGGGGTTCAACTATGTAATGGTAGCTTAGGATTGAAGAAATCTCCTCAAATGCTAATGGACCTCATTGTGAACATCAAGAGCTTCAAGAAAAATAATTTAATTGTCTTGACTCTTAATTGAAGAGATTTAGAGTGCACACACATACACACAACTCATGCATTTTAGTATTTGTGTTTGTTTTGGTATTATCGGTAAAATCTCATTGTATTTTATAGAAATATATTTTTGAGATGTTTCATATTTTTACGAGTCCAACTGTGTGTAGATTTGTCCATAAATAAGTTTCGAGTAATTCAGCAACTTATCTATATGTTTCAGATGATTTCCGAGACATTTGGGACATTCTATGTTTTTATCGGAAACCGGAATCCAATTCTAAGCTTAGAGTGGAAAGTTATATAATTTTCCATATTTATGATTGAGTCTGGGTCTATATTCTGAAGACGGAATTGAATTCCGAGTTTCGAAATCAAAACTAGACTGGAGGTCACTCGAAACGGAAGTTAGCTGAAAGCCACACCAAAAGAGGCTTGGCATGAGAGGGGCGCGCAGCTCACGCCTTCACTCTCTCTCGGCCACGCGAAGGTCACGCCATCCTCACGCACACACACTTGATTGCATTTTATTTTTGTTTTGTCAAGGCTGTTTTGTCATATGCTATAAGTTTCATGTGAACTCATGTGTGATGTGTTGACTTGTTGCATTAGTGAAATTGACTTGATAAATAATTGGACCCCTTGATTTTCTCTTACGTGAGCTCACCTCACAGGATTACTTTTATTTGATTCTTTCCCTCAAAGGTTTGAAACGGTGCAGTATTGTTTGTTAAACCTATATATATATATATGGGAGAACTTTATAACTAGCCAAAAAATTAGCTGAAAATTGCCAAATATAAACACTCTAATTATAGGAAATTTGTTTTTGACCACATACCTAACTTTAACTGTTAATAACCATGTTTTGAAAAAAAATTCATTGGGTGTCCATAAATTACCAAGATGCCCCTAAACTAATATTTCAATTTTGTTTTGTTTATTTCTTTTTCTCACTGTCTTCTTCACTGTTCTCTATTCATCCTTCTCCCTTGTGTTCGTTCTTCATCATTGTCCTACAAATCGATGAGCAATGGCCACACCATTGTTAGCCTGAAGAAAATTTCACAAAGATTTCACGAAGGTTTGATGTCTGAAGATTTCACAAAGTGTTCTGAAGAAAATATCATTCACCTCATAATCTAGTTTGCTCTAAATCGGTAAGTATCATTCATTTGTTCATTAACTAAGTTCATTAACTAAGTTGAAAATAGTTAATTTAACATGGGTTTAGCTTTAATGCATGAGTTTATGTGTGTTATGGTGAAGAATCGATTTCAATAAAACTTTAAATTTTCCCAGAAGATTTCAAGTTTCACGGGTTCGAAAACTTGAAATCTAGTATAACAACTTAGAATGTTGACAAAACTTGAGATCTGTTTTAAAGCATGATTTCAAGTTTTATACCACAGAAAACGTGAAATGTTTAGAAAAACTGGAACTTACAATTTCTTTTGGAAATCATTTTTTTTTCCAGGTAAATGGATTACAGACCGGTAATCAACTATGGTGGGCAGTGGGATGATTTACAATATGTTGGCGGTGATACATTTGTTGAGGTGGTGCCGATTAATTTAAAATATTTAGAGTTAGAGAACTTGGTATACTAATTCACCAATTTTGATAGAACTTTGTATGATGTAATAATAACCAGTTTGGTAAAGACAGAGAGTGGTCAACGAAAATACCGATTACAACGTGACATTGATGTGAGATTCCTTTTACTTGGTCAAACGGTTGTTCCAGAGGTATATGTTGATTTAGTGGAGAAAGTTGCAAGAGATGTTAGGGATCAGCCAGCAGTACCTCCACGGAGATCATTGATTCCCATTGGAGTCCCTGTTGCACCTTCTCCTCCTTCATTTGCAACCGAGTCGGTTCCTACTACCTAACAATTTAGACTTAGACCGGAGGTTCCCATATGGGATGGTGACAATGGCATTCAAGATACATTTATTGCCAATGAACAAGAGAGAGTAGATGCCAATGATTCATATTCGTTAGATGGTGATGAGATTCATGAATCGTGAGAAGTTTTCACCCGCCATGAAGATGACAGTGATCTAGACGGGCAAGATGATGCAGACACAAACACTCAGGGGCAGAATCAGGGGCAAAATCAGGGGCAATGTGGTGCATATAGATAGACATGTGATTCTATACCATCTCGTTGGATTGTTCCGTTTGCAGACCAATATTCCATTAGCTCGAACAGTACTGCATGTTCTACCTCAAGGGTGGGCCTTTTTTTTCAAAGAACAGATTTTTGATACTAAGCGGAAGTTGAAGAATGAGTTTAGTAAATATGCTTTAAATGAGAAGTTTAATCCAAGAATTAGACGGTCGACAAAGTCCTGATTTGAGGCTGGTTGTAATGACATCAAATGTGATTTCGCACTTAGATCCACATGTAGGGATTGTTGCACACATTGGGTTGTTAGGAAATTCGCACATGGCCACACATGCAATTTGGACACCTATGAGTCACACTTTCGTAAAGTGAGTGCCATTGTCATTAGAGAGATGTTTGCCCCAAAATTGAACACCAATGATCGCACCATTAGACTAATTGATATAATTACGGAAATACGCGAGTAGCACGGTGTGCAACTTTTGTACACCACAGCATGGCGGGCAAAGGAGCATGCTAAGAATGTTTTGTATGGGAAACCTAAGGATTCTTACCAGTTGTTGCCTGCTTACTTTCATTTGTTAAAAGTAACAAATCCCGGCACCCTGACGGCAATTCACACAGATGAGAACAATAATTTCTTGTATGCTTTCTTTTCACTTGGTCAGTGCATTAAGGGGTTTCAGACAGTTATACGTCCGGTCATTGCCATTGATGCCACTCATTTGAAGGGTGCATTCGAGGGGGTTATATATGTAGCATCGTGCAAAGATGGAGATGGGCATGCATACCCTATAACTTTTGGTGTAGGTGACGGTGAGGTAGAAAGCTCTTGGATATGGTTCTTGGAACGACTACAAGAGGCAATGGGGAAAGTTGAGGGGATGTTATTGGTTTCCGATTGTCATGCTAGCATTGCTAAAGGAGTGAGTATTGTATACCCCAATGTTCCTCACTGTATTTGTTTCTTCCATCTTAAACAGAACTTGAAGACTAGATTAAAGGGACAAAAAGAAGTGCTTGATATTTACTATATGGCAGCATGCTGTTCCACCTCTAAACAATTCGACTTAGAAATGGATGAAATCAAAAATTTCACCCGAGACATATGACTATTTGATGTCCATTGGTCTCAAGCAATGGTCACGTTCCCATTGTCCTAGAAGAAGGTATCAGATGATGACCACGAACATTGCAGAGGTATTGAATAATTGTATTCAGAAGGCTCGGAGGTTGCCTATTATTGCAGTGATGGAGTTCTTGAGAGATATGCTGCAGAGATGGTTTAATGACAAACGTGAGAAAGCGTGGAAGAACCCTACTTACTTGGGCAAGGCAGCAGTCGGTCATTGCAAGGAGAGGAACGAATGGTCATTGACGTACCATGTATATCCTATTGAGTTGACCAGATATTTAGTTAAGGATGGTATATATGATGGGTTGGTCGATATCGAACAGCGTATGTGCACATGTCGTAACTGGGACTTAGATCAGCTGCCCTGTGACCACGCCATAGCAGTTGCCAGGTACATTGTTTAATTCTCTAATTGTTATCAGTTTGTCATTGGTTTTTTTTTTTGACATTCTTCATTTGGTTGATTTATAGGTTTACAAAGACCAATTTCAACTCCCTCTGTCACGAGTACTACAACACTTCATGGATGCAAACAGCTTATGCCCTAGCAATAAATCCAGTTGAAAATATATACTTGCGTGTGTCTAAACAACCTAGAGGGGGGGTGAATGGGTTGTTAATCCGATTAGTTACCAAATTTTCGGATTAGTCAATATTCAAAAAATAAACCCAAATTAACAAACAATAATCAAGTGTAATATGTGCGGAATGTAAATAACACTTGATATTTACGTGGAAACCCTCATGGGAAAAACCACGGGCTGATATGTGCGCCACACACGGTCCTCGAATCCACTATATGTAATGATGATTACAACCCTAGGTTGACCTCTAGTCACACCATTCTCGGTTACTAATCCACCACTACTACCCGCAGGCCTTTTATAGCAAACCTAGACCAAGGGTGCTTGGGCACTACACACCGGTAGTCACAAGACTTATCTCTCAATGAAGAGATCAACAACCTATGTGAATATGATAATATTCTAAATGCAAATAATGCTAGGCTACACTAAATGCTTAACTAGATGTTATAATGCAACTCAACACTCTAGTTATCAACAATGCCTACATGCTCATGCATGAGAACTCAATTAGATGCAAAGTGATTCTAGCAATCTAATTGTCAACAAACAAAGCCAACTCAACACAAGTTGTCACTAAACATGGCAATGACAATAAATGCAATTAACAAGTGCAATCAAGGAATCGTCAATCAAAATGCCAATCAACACATGTTGTCAATGAACATGGCTAGGACTATAAATGCAATAAACAAATGCAATCAATGAGTCCTAATCAAGAATGCCTAAATGTAAAGCATACATACTTAGCTAGATGTTATCAATCACAAAACAATCCTAGCTATTACAACCAACTCATCTCAACCAACAATCAAAGTCTCAATCATGCTAGAAATAACAATAAGCAAAGGAGACATGCATTTAATTAACAAATAAATGCTAAAACTAGGCAAACATATCATAAGAATGAAATATGAAGTTCTAGGACATGTAGAAGTTACCTAGTCAAAGAAAACAAGAAATCCCATGCTTGAATGATGCTAGGAAGAAGCTAGATGCACATGGGAGGTGGTTTGGTTGAGTAAAGGTGAGTTCTTGGGAGCTTCTCTCTCTAGGGTTTGAGTTTCTCACTCTAAGTTCTGATTTTGAGCTCACAAAAAAGAGCTAGGAAGAAGATGATACTTATATAAGACCCCTAGAAGAAATGACGTCGTTTTGGCCTTTGGAAAACGAAAAGTCACGCACGACCGCTGCCAAAGCGGCAGCTGTCCGGAAGCGGTCCGGCAGCTGTACGGCAGCTGTCCGGCAGCTGTCCGCCCAAACACTCACGAAAAGTGGCAGCTGTCCGGCAGCGGTCCGGCAGCTGTTCGGCAGCTGTCCGGCAGCTGTTTTCCCTGTCAAGCCAAAACGCTGCGGAAAAATGGCAGCGGTCCGGAAGCGGTTCGGGAGCGTTTTTCTCTGTCCGAAAAACGCTTTCCTAGCGCTGGGAAGAAAATCACAGCGGTCCAGGAGCGGTCTGAGGTAAAAATTTACCTCTAGAAAAACCTTTAAGCAACTCTCAAGGCCAAAAAACATGCCAAAGAATGAATGCACAATGATAGAGTGATCAAGCATGAAAACGAATATGCAACAACACAAATCACACAACAAAGTATATAGAACATAAGATCATGAAATGTTTGTGTGTGTGTGCAACTAAATCTCTTCAAAAAAGGGTTAAGCACAAGTGATTATACCTTCAATGAGCTCTTGTGCTTGAGGGCTTGAAACCAAATAAGCTAGAACAAGAACAAGGAAGCCCTAAACTACCCTTACATTTTAAACCCCCAAAATGTAGTTTGTCATGAAATAAGCCAATCAAAATTAAGGAACTTACAATCTCCCCCTTTGGCTATTTCATGACAAAACAACCACTCACAAAATAATCCTCACAAAACATAAAATAAAGCTATTGGTCAACAAAAATTGTATTCTACGTTACAATGAGAGAAACCTAAGAATCTAAGTCTTCAAGGTCTTCAATCTCCTCGTAGATCATCATACCTACACACAATAGCAAGAAAGCACTTTCCAAGACCAAGTGCATGTGAGGTGAACAAACATAAAAAGCATTTGCACTCAATAAGGCAATACAAAACAAATTAATGCATGTGCAATGCTCCCCCTAAACGGTTACTCTCTCCCAAACTTCTCCCCAAAGCATACACAATGCTCCCCCTATATTTCTCAAGACTTCTCCCCCTTTTTGTCATGAGATAGGCAAAGGAGCTCCCCCTATCGGGTTGCTTTAGCAAAGAGAATTATTTGCATAAAAAGAATTTGCATAATCATATAAACAAACTTTATGCAACTCAAGTAATTGAGAGAGATTCAAGGAGATTTTATTCACAGAAAAGTGTGTGTGTGTAAAAGTTGCTTAGCATGTAATACAAGCACTATTGAGCTCATGCATAAGAATCAATCAAAGCAACAATCAACGGGTTTTCCAAATGAAGTCAAACCAATTAGAGCCCTGTTGTTATGACAAGAAGATATATATCCAAGCATTTGTGTGCAGAGTGTACTAATCACATCAAAAAATATATCATCTTTTCTACATTGCAAGACACATCATCAATCAACAATTTTGAGGTCTTTATTAAGCAATGCATCACACACATCATCAAACACATTTCAACTTTTCTGTTTTTCTCCTTTATCCTAGCAAGCATGTATTTCTGTTTATCATGCTAATGTAACTCTCTTGAAGGCTTTCACTCGGTTTCAAATGAGTAGCCATCTCCTACATTGGGCGGCTGCACGTCATATTGCCAGTAGCCCTTTTTCAAGAGAGAGCTTAAGAATGCATATCAAAGAATCATGACCATGGAGAATAATTTGAGGTCAATCACATGTACTAACAAGTAGAACATTCCTCAAATGGATAAGCACACTCAAGCAAAAATAGAAATCATGCAGTACATGCTAGGCAACCGTGCAAGGTGTTATTAAAAACATTATTAAAGCATTAATCAAAGTTATTCACCAAGCATTCTCAAACAATCATAAAAGAGCATAAAATAAGTTAACT
Organism: Acer campestre; assembly: GCA_954870605.1. Lineage (NCBI taxonomy): Eukaryota > Viridiplantae > Streptophyta > Magnoliopsida > Sapindales > Sapindaceae > Acer > Acer campestre. The sequence goes on along the minus strand of OX940810.1, from coordinate 14,485,770 downwards.
TTTTGCATATGGCAATTCATGCAAGTTTGCTCTCTTTGCTTGAGCTCCCCTTATTGGGTCAAATCCAACCAAGTCAATGGGAGGCATGAGCCCCTATAGACTTACCAAGTCCATTGGACATAGTAGCATCTACGGGTATCACATTTGCACAATGGCAAGCGGGTTCATTCTTTCTAACCCACCTAGGTTCCACTTTATCATTTCTAGTGGTCATAGACATGTTTCTAAGATCCCTAGGTTCATGCAAACTTGCCCTCTTTTTCAACCGTTTTTCTTTCATGCTCTCTAATCTACACCTCTTAATGTATTTAAAGCAATTTGGTCTTAAGTGACCAATCATACCACAAAAATGACAAGTAGGTACAAAGTAAGAATTTATACCATTGCATTGTGATCTCATCGAGGCATTGCCATGTTGATGAGGTTGTCTTTGATGGTGCATCGGTTTGCTTCTCTTTGGAGCTTGAGCCGATTGGTGGCACCTTTGTGGTCTAGCTTGTTGAGGTGGTTGAGCCGGTTGAAAGTGCCTCCTTGGTGTTGCAAAGTTTGGGTGTTGAGCTCTTGAATGGTGGGATTGAGCTTTACCCTTTGTTAGCATCTTCATATGGCCATTCTTGGATGACTCTCCAAGATCAATCTTTCTCCTAGGGTGTTGAGGAGGTGAAGCTAAGCTTTTGCCTTGAGCTTGAGGTTGCTTGATCTTAGCCTTCTTCAAAACTTCTAGATACCTCATCTCTTTGTCCTTGACAGTCTTCAAAGGAGCACTCTTAGAAGATTCACCCACTTCAAGAGTCTTCTTGTGGCAAGAAGATTGAGGAGGCAACTTAGGAACAATTTCCTTCACAAAAGATGTCTTGTTGGATGATGGTGTGGCTTCATCATCAACAAAACCTAGGCCTCTCTTGTCACTAGGCATCTTCCCACACCCTAGCATAATGTTAAGCTTCTCCGTACCAGAAGTAAATTTAGCAAGTGACATCCTTGCTTCTTCAAGCTTTTTCTTCAACTTGTCCTCATTTTTCTTGACAAGTTTTACTTCCTCATCTAAGAGAATCACCTTTTCTCTTAGTTGAAGATTATCTTCCTTCAACACAAAAATCTCCTTCTTTTTCTTCTTCAAGGAGTTATGGAAGAATGCCATGAAATCTTCATAACTCATTCTTTCCTTGTTGTCAAAATTCTCCAAGTCGGAGTTATCATCTTCACATGAGTATGAGCAACACTCATCACTTTGTCCCTCACTAAGTGAGTCAACTTCCTCATCAAGACCTTTGCCTTGGTCATTTGATGTCTTACAAGCAACTTCCCCTTGCATAGCTACATCAATCACACTTCTAGCTACCTTTTCATCTACTCCTTCTTCAAGGTCACAAATAGAGGCATTTTTGCCTTCTTCTCCAATATCCACATGAGAGGCTCCAAAGGCCGTGTAGTAATTTGCAAGCTCTTCATCACTTGAAGAATCTTCTACACTCTCACTATCACTTGAAGAGGTGGCCATCTCCTTTCCATTTCTCTTGTTCTTCAAGTTACCACAAACCTTGGAGATATGCCCATATCCTCCACATTCAAAGCATTGAATGCCTTTTCTTGAAGACTTCTCTTGGCATGGCTCAACGTTCTTGGAGTCATCCTTTTGTACTCTCAAGAACTTCTTGAATTTCTTCACCATTTGAGCTACTTCTTCATCCGAGTCATCATCCTCCTTTTCAATTTTGGAGGTCTTCAAGGCTATCCCCTTTTGCTTCTTGGGAGATGAGGAGGTGGGAGCCTTTCTTGACTCATAGGCAAGTAGCCTTCCAATCACTTCACTCGGCTTCATCTTCTTGAAGTCACTATTCTCTTCAAGTGCCGTCACCTTAGATTCAAATCTAGGAGGAAGTGACCTCATGATCTTTTGCTTGATCCTCCTATCCGAATATGGGTCACCTAGTTGATGGCTTTGATTGACGATGTCCATCAACTTCACTTGGAAGTCATTGAAGCACTCATGCTCTTCCATTCTAATACTCTCGAATAGAGTTTGAAGCACTTGGAGTTTGGACTCTTTCACCACTTCGGTTCCCTCATGTGCCATCTCCAAGATTTTCCAAGCTTCATGTGCATTTTTGGTGAGTTGGATGAGTTTATATTGGCTCTCATCCATTGCACTAAGCAAGGCATGCATGGCCTTGTTGTTCCACTTCGAAGCTCCAAACTCTTCGGCACTCCATTGAGCCTTGGGCTTGGGCACAATGCTTCCATCTCCGGCGGTCACGGTGGGAGGTGTGTATCCATCCTCAATCACCATCCATACCCTATCATCTATCGCCGATAGACAGGACTCCATCTTCCCCTTCCATGAGGAGTAATTGTCACCCTTGAGCAACGGCGGTCTCACGCTCGACGCTCCCTCTTGGCTAGTCCCAAATTCACTCATAGTGTTTGGGTGAATGTATGCAAATGAATGCAAATGAATGTAGCACTCAAAATACACAAAAGCAAGACACACAAGCAAGAGCAAGGATCACCTAAGTATGTCTAGGAACCTGCTCTGATACCAATTGAAAATATATACTTGCGTGTGTCTAAACAACCTAGAGGGGGGGTGAATGGGTTGTTAATCCGATTAGTTACCAAATTTTCGGATTAGTCAATATTCAAAAAATAAACCCAAATTAACAAACAATAATCAAGTGTAATATGTGCGGAATGTAAATAACACTTGATATTTACGTGGAAACCCTCACGGGAAAAACCACGGGCTGATATGTGCGCCACACACGGTCCTCGAATCCACTATATGTAATGATGATTACAACCCTAGGTTGACCTCTAGTCACACCATTCTCGGTTACTAATCCACCACTACTACCCGCAGGCCTTTTATAGCAAACCTAGACCAAGGGTGCTTGGGCACTACACACCGGTAGTCACAAGACTTATCTCTCAATGAAGAGATCAACAACCTATGTGAATATGATAATATTCTAAATGCAAATAATGCTAGGCTACACTAAATGCTTAACTAGATGTTATAATGCAACTCAACACTCTAGTTATCAACAATGCCTACATGCTCATGCATGAGAACTCAATTAGATGCAAAGTGATTCTAGCAATCTAATTGTCAACAAACAAAGCCAACTCAACACAAGTTGTCACTAAACATGGCAATGACAATAAATGCAATTAACAAGTGCAATCAAGGAATCGTCAATCAAAATGCCAATCAACACATGTTGTCAATGAACATGGCTAGGACTATAAATGCAATAAACAAATGCAATCAATGAGTCCTAATCAAGAATGCCTAAATGTAAAGCATACATACTTAGCTAGATGTTATCAATCACAAAACAATCCTAGCTATTACAACCAACTCATCTCAACCAACAATCAAAGTCTCAATCATGCTAGAAATAACAATAAGCAAAGGAGACATGCATTTAATTAACAAATAAATGCTAAAACTAGGCAAACATATCATAAGAATGAAATATGAAGTTCTAGGACATGTAGAAGTTACCTAGTCAAAGAAAACAAGAAATCCCATGCTTGAATGATGCTAGGAAGAAGCTAGATGCACATGGGAGGTGGTTTGGTTGAGTAAAGGTGAGTTCTTGGGAGCTTCTCTCTCTAGGGTTTGAGTTTCTCACTCTAAGTTCTGATTTTGAGCTCACAAAAAAGAGCTAGGAAGAAGATGATACTTATATAAGACCCCTAGAAGAAATGACGTCGTTTTGGCCTTTGGAAAACGAAAAGTCACGCACGACCGCTGCCAAAGCGGCAGCTGTCCGGAAGCGGTCCGGCAGCTGTACGGCAGCTGTCCGACAGCTGTCCGCCCAAACACTCACGAAAAGTGGCAGCTGTCCGGCAGCGGTCCGGCAGCGGTCCGGCAGCTGTTCGGCAGCTGTCCGGCAGCTGTTTTCCCTGTCAAGCCAAAACGCTGCGGAAAAATGGCAGCGGTCCGGAAGCGGTTCGGGAGCGTTTTTCTCTGTCCGAAAAACGCTTTCCTAGCGCTGGGAAGAAAATCACAGCGGTTCAGGAGCGGTCTGAGGTAAAAATTTACCTCTAGAAAAACCTTTAAGCAACTCTCAAGGCCAAAAAACATGCCAAAGAATGAATGCACAATGATAGAGTGATCAAGCATGAAAACGAATATGCAACAACACAAATCACACAACAAAGTATATAGAACATAAGATCATGAAATGTTTGTGTGTGTGTGCAACTAAATCTCTTCAAAAAAGGGTTAAGCACAAGTGATTATACCTTCAATGAGCTCTTGTGCTTGAGGGCTTGAAACCAAATAAGCTAGAACAAGAACAAGGAAGCCCTAAACTACCCTTACATTTTAAACCCCCAAAATGTAGTTTGTCATGAAATAAGCCAATCAAAATTAAGGAACTTACACCAGTACCCCATCCAGTTTTTTGGGAAGTACCCGATGAGGTGGCCTCTATGATTGTCCTTCCACCGGATAGTAAGAGGCAAGCCGGTATACCAAAGAAATAAGAACACCTTCCGTGAGAAAGTTTCGTCGTAAAAATAATTGTGCTAACTGCGGCGAAGAAGGTCACAATAGGGTCAGATGACCCAACCCAAGGCAGAGATCAAATAATGGACAGTTAAACACATCCGTAAGTCAAGAGTTGCTGACAGAGCCGATACAACCGACACGTAGACAAGGTGCTTGTAGTGTATGTCACGTACTTGGCCATAATCGCAAGACATGCCCGTTAGTTGACCACTCCCAGCCTACGATGGGTAATCCCGCTAATGGAGATACTACTCATTAGTCAATTTGTGATTGTTGACCATGACCCTTTTTGTTTTAGTATAAACTTATCATGTATGAACTTATCGTGTATGAACTTATCATGTATGAACTCATTATTGTAAGTTTATGTTTTAGTATTGACTACTATGGTTTTATGGGAAGATTTAAAGTTGTTAAACTTTTTGACATCTGAATTGTTGGTTTTCTGAGAAGATTTCTAGTTGTGCTAGAGATTTAAAGCATGATTTCAAGTTTGTGCCACATATTTAAAGCATTATTTCAAGTTTTATGCTGGAGATTTAAAGTATCATTTCAAGTTTGTGACACAGAATTAAAGCATGATTTCAAGTTTTATGCTGACAATTGACCAACCATCTCATCAGGCTCCTCTTCCTATTTCCACCGACTGATTCTTGCCACCTGTTAATCAAACTAATCAAATGTGATGTCTGATTTGTTTTTTAAACTCATTTAGGAAAAAATTTCAAAGAAAAAACAATTAAACACTTTCTTAAGAAACAAAATAATCTATAACAAGTTGTCAAACAAAAATCAGTTAAACACTTGCAGGTCAAGCTATAGTATTTTGAAATCATAAAATAAATAAATAATAAATAAATAAATAATAAATAAATAAATAAAAACAAAACAAAACAAAATTGGGAGTTGGAGGCACTTTGGAGTATCTATCTGGAGATTTAAAGCGTGATTTCAAGTTTGTGGCAGATATTTAAAGCGTGATTTCAAGTTTGTGCCAGATATTTAAAACATGATTTCAAGTTTGTGCCAGATATTTAAAACATGATTTCAAGTTTTATGCTAGACAACTGAAATCAACAAAACCTGCCCACGTAACAAACAGACCATGAAATTTACCAATTAACAAACTAGAGCCATTTGAACATAAACAAAACCTGCCAAAATATTATATATCATATATATCTAGAATTAGCAATTTCAAAACTACAATTTAGCAACAACATAGGGAATTCTCCGGGAATAAAGTTTAACATCCAAAATATATAATTTGCAACAACAAGGGAATTCTCCGGGAATAAAGTTTTACATCCACAATATATAATATGCAACAACATCCAAAAGTACTCAAATAAGTTTAACTTTTGCGGGAATTCTTTCTCACATAAACCATGTCCTTCACCAACCTAGGGATAGTGTAAGGTGTTTGAACCACTGCTGCTAGCTTCTTAATTCTCTTACTACGTCTTACCACGTCCTTCTCCTCATCATTTTGGTTGTCAGCGCCTTGCTGCATATCAACCTGCTCGTCCTCAACCTCTTGCTCATGTTGAACCACTGATGCTAGCTTCTTAATTCTCTGACTACGTCTTATCATGATCTGCTGCTCCTCATCATTTTGGTTGTCAGTGCCTTGCTACGCATCAACCTGCTCATCCTCAACCTCATTCTCATGCTTATCCTCAACCTCCTGCTCATCCTCAACCTCGACCTCGCCCTCATGTACATTAAGCTGCTCATCAACCTGCTGCTCATCGTCAACCCGCTGCTCATCGTCAACATGCTGCTCATCCTCAACCTACTGCTCATCGTCAACATGCTGCTCACCTCTTTCTTCCATGTTATATCTATGCATTAAAGATTCCTAGAAAATATAATTTTGAAATCTATATTACAACAAACATGATCAAAATGCATGATGAATAAAATATGTTCGAAAGGTTTTTACCACATAACTACGTGTATATCCGGTGGACGCTGTGGGTGTATACCCGGGGGACCATGTGGGTTGAGGTGCAATTGGTACATGTGGGACTGGTGCAACTGGTATAGGTGGGACTGGTACATGGACTCGATCAGCAAGAAGTTTGTCAATCTTCAAGTCAATCTATTCAAAGCGGGACTCGATATAAGACCTCAAATCATTATCATGCCCCCTCTTCAAACGAGTCTCACGGTGACCTGCCTCATTCTTTAGGTCATACCCCCCATGCTTGTGCAGTTCGGGTCCGACAACTGCAAGTGGATCGAATCACCTATAGTACTCTTGAAGCCTCTCACCCATAGGAGTCAAAGTTGTATAAGCCTCCAACTGCAAGAAAGTGATAATTTTCGAAGTAAAGTTAGAACAGCGAGAATGAAATTTATGAATAAATATAAATGTTAATCAATTGACATGCTTCTGCTAATTAAATAGGGTTATTTTCTTAAATATTTAGTTAAAAGCAACTCATATTAAAGGCTTTAAGTTGTGATCACAAACTCAAAATCATGGAAATGTATATGCATTGGCTTGCGTACGTTTTTTGTCACTTCGCCATTAATTATATCTAAAATCGATCACTATGAAATTGGTTATTTTATGTGATTGTTATATAATATATATATATATATGTACATGTATGCATAAACTCGAAAATATAAATTTCTCCCAGTTTCCAGAAGCTTAAATAATAATATTGTAAAATACATAGTCTAGTAATTAGATTAATGTAGGGGATATGATATCATAAATTCCAACCTAACTTATCCAAGCATAATTGAAGTACAAGAAAATAAATACAAATTTAACAAACAAACTCATACGCCAACTAAAAACTAACTTCAAATATTGCTTAATTATACTCTAATTAAGTAGTGCGACTATAGGCAACTCTAATATATATATATATATATATGTGTGTGTGTGTGTGTGTGTGTGTGCTTACCTCGTCAGTGAATTTATGTCCCAAATGTTGTGGTTTCTTTTGGCAGTACCATCTCGTCAATCATGAAAATCCATGCCCCTTTCTCCCTCTTCTTCGCTTTCTAATCAAACCAGTCAAACTCGAGATGGCCTCCATCGCCCAATACTGAAACAATAGCAAATGAAACAAATTAGGATTGTTACACATGTAAAACTCAAAAAAAATATATATATATCAATGTACAAGATAGCTGTAAGGATTCTCATTTATTGATTGGCTTGTTTCGTGGACAAACCACATGTTGGGGTTGTTGTAAGGGTAGCTTAGGAATTGGTGATCATCCATGGCCCTCTCAAGACCTCAAGTGAAGAAGCACCAAAGGTATATTTTAGTGCTTACATGCTTTGAAGAGATCATAGTTGCACACACTCACAACTCATGCATATTTCTATATTTGTATGTTGTGTGTTTTCATATGTGTGCATTCATAATTGTTGAATATCTCTTCATGCATGTTTATATGATTGCATCTAGTTTATTAAATGCCATAACATGTTTAGGCATTAGGATGCAAAGTCATGAATTTTATCCATGCTTGTTTGAATTGATTGCATCTTGTTCTTTGGTAATGCCATGACATGATAGGCATTAGGATGCATTCAATTCCCACACTTGCACTTCATGTTTGATTAGCTTTAAGTGTGGTGTAATTCGTTTCCCAAAGGATGTTCGGAAACGTCCGCGTGTGCACGTTGGTATGCATGGTTTAGCACGATGATCGCCGGTGGAGTTGCCCTTGGCTTCTCCTTTGGATTCACCATATTTGGTGAACAGCGGTTGAGATCGGCGGCCTGGCCGCCGAATCGAAACCGCCGATCAAGACATGGTTGATAAATGTCTCGGGTCCAAAACGGCGGTTAGATCGGCGGTTATGTATCCGCCGAATGAAAGCGCCGAATGAAATCCAGGCTCTCGGGTTTCAATTCGACGGTTTAGTTCTGCAGCCCCGACCGCAGAATGAAATCGCCGATCGTGCGTTTTCAGGGGTAAAATTGTATTTTCACATGCCCTGTTTTTACTCTCTATAAATATATCCTTATCTTTGGTTCAAAACACAAGTCTTTCATCCAAAGAACCCTAGAGAGATATTTAGAGAGACTTGAGAGAAAAAGCTTAAAGATCACATCTTTATTTCTCTCAACCCATTTCCACATGCATAAATCATCATCTAGCATCATCTAGGATCATCTAGTGTTTGCTAATGCATGGGTCTTCTTCAACACACATGGTATGATTTGTTGAACACTAATCTCATCTAATTTTAGTGTTTTTACTTATCAATTTATCTCTTTTATTACTTGTATGTTCTTGAGTAATTTCTACATACATGATTGAGATTATGTGTTGATTGGGTTTATTTTTACATAGCTTATTTGATTAGGTCATTATTGCCTAAAAGCTATGCCATAAACATTCATGTGCATCAAAGATCATCTAAGCATTTTCTAGCATAGTTAGTTTGCTTAGTTGCATGGGTTTTGGTCATCACACTTCCCTTGGTATGTTCTTCACTTTTATCATTGATATTTAGTGTTGTATTTATCAAGGCATCTCTTTTATTATTTGAATGATCTTAGATTAATATCTTATATTCAAAATAGAGATTGTTTGTGATGACATGATTGAATGTTTGTGGGTTATTTTTATAGCAACATCTAGGTTATTTAATCTATGATTTGCTAAGCTATTTGACATGTCATTTAGCCATTGATATTTAGGGTTGCATTTATTGCCATCTAATCATCCTAGATAAGCATATAGAGTTGCCTAGCTCTCATTGCATTTGTTGAGTATTTATATATATTCACATAGGTTGTAATCTCTTCATTGAGAAGTAAGTCTTGCGTGTAGCTTCCGGGATTAGGTTGCTTAGATCGCAAGCAATTGAAGTCTTGTTGTGATAGACCGGGATTAGGTCGGACACCGGGATTAGGTGGTCACACAAGCAATTGGACTAGGTTCACTTATACCGGGATTAGGTAGGTGTGTGATTATATACCGAGAGTAGGTTGTAATCGTTTAACACATTTAGTGGATTCGAGGTTCGAGTGTGGCGCACTATAATAGCCCGTGGTTTTTCCCTGTTGAGGTTTCCACGTAAAAATCAAGTGTCGTTTATATTTCCGCACCTTATTACACTTGATTATTGTTTTGTGAATTGGGTTATATTTGTAATATTGACTAATCCGAAAATTTGGTAATAACGGATTAACAACCCTTTCACAAACCCTCTATGTCATTCTTAAAAGACACCCACGTGTATAATGGTAAAATTTGTGAACTTTCAATAGCTAACCATCAATGCCCACGGAAATCCATACACATTGTAACCCAAATCCTGCTTTGTACTGTAATTTCTATTTTGTTTCTTCCCATTTGTCCTATCGTTGAGGGCTTTACCAAGCCAATATATGGTAACGTTGTAAATGTAAGTTCCCCATGGGAACGCCTCAAATGCTGTGATATCCTCAACCAATCCCCAGATCCAATCAGACACCTTCCACCGGTACTCCCGACCAAGCATAATGTGGGACAGAAAATACACATATCCCAACTTAATAACGTCCTCAGCCTCGTCAAACCCATCTCTACTTAATCTACCTAAAACATCTTTTAGGGGAGTGGGGGATCCTCTAAAGTATTGGTGATGTACGTTGCCTTGTGCAGCTTTACGTAGGGAGTTAACACTCTCTAGCATCGGTCCAAACCTTAATCCTGTGACAAGAAGAAACTCCTCCTACCTAAACATAACTGCATGTTGACCGACCCGAAACCACAGCACCAGGATAATTTAACTCTCTGCATAGCAATATATGGCAAAGCTTACCACTAAAAAACTCCTTGCCCATTGTTAAAAATTGTCTGAAAACACCTTGCTTCCACCATCGTAACATGCCAACCCTATCCATAGCATCTCAAATAATTGTCAAATTAGACAATTTACAATAAATGTTCACTCGAGCATCAAACCAATTATCCTCTGGATGCTTGTAAACCAAATTCTCTCCGCCGTTGGCCATCTGCATTATATTTCAAAAATTAGTCACTGTTTATGGTTAACAAGTTTATTTACCACAATATTACATTTTTTTTTTCCTTTTGGAACAACCACACTTTATTCAACAAGCCAAAATGGTCACAAACGAGGAACAAAGAACAAAGGAAAAACATGATTTGCAAGTTTCAAGTTTTATGCTATGGAAAAAAAATTAAACATTCAAATTCAACTAACATTCAAATCCAAACATTCACAACCACAACCACCCTTAAAATCAACTACATTCACAACTACAACCACTCTTAAAATCAATAACTAACACTTAAATCCAAACCTTTTTTAAATCTGAAAAAATTTTAAAACTAAAAAAAAAAAAAACAAAATTTTTTTTTAAATAATCTGGAATTTTTTTTTAAAAAAAAAAATCTAATTTTTTCAGATTTTTTCAAAATAAAAAAAAAACCTGAAAATTTTAAAAAAAATCTGGAAATAATTTTAAACAAAACCAAAATCTGAAATTTTTTTCAAAATAAAAAAAAAAACGGAAATTTAAAAAAAAATCTGGAAAAAATGTGAAAGAAAAAGAGAAGAGAGGAGAGAAAGAGAAGAAGAAGAAGGAGAGAAGATCGGACGATCGACGATCAGACGACCACCAAATCTGAAATTTTTTGTTTTAAAAAAATCTGAATTTTTTTTAAAAATTTGGAAAAAAAGAGAAAGAGAAAGAGAAAAAGAAGAAGAAGAAGAAGAAGAAGAAGAAAAAGGAGAAAAAGTGAGAAGACAGAGGAGAGAGGAGGAGAGAAAGAGAAAAGAAGGAGAGAAAGAAGAAGAAGAAGGCGTGAGAAAGAGAGAGAGAGAGAGAGAGGAAAAACAAATTCTGGTGAAAAAGAGAGAGAAAAGGAGATAGAAGAGGTTTTGAAAAAAAAAGGGGCAATTTTGTCTTCACAGCCATTTTGTTGATAAAAACAATAAAAATGATAATTGTTGACAAAAACAATAAGGTCCCATAATTTTTTGACTAAAAAGCCCTATTTCCTCTCTCTCTCTCTCTCTATATATATGTATTATTCGCTTGCTGTCAATTCACCGAACATATATATATATATTCTTCTCTTCATGATTTCATTTTTTTTAAGCAAAAATTATATTTTGAGAGAAAAATTGTTTTTAAGTGAAAGTGATCGAACTAAAATTGTTATGATTTTGGCCCTCAATTATGTATCCTTTAGCTTGTTTTTGAGTGTATTTTGGTGTCTAATGGCTCGTTTCTAGTGAATTATAGGCATTTAGTGCATTTCGGGCAAGACATGGGATTTGGTGGCGAAAGGGGCTGAAATTGTAAAAAGTGTGTGCAGATCATCTAAGTTCAAAGAGGCATGTCTCTCTTTTCAGATCGAATCATATTTCGGTTTACATATATTCGGAAAGCCCCGGAAGTCTTCTTTCCAACGCTTTTTACAGATTGCGATTCTGAGTCTTCTACAGAAAGTTATACCCATTTTAGTATCTGCTGCACATTCCCATCGCCATGGCGACCCCAGGGCGACCCTAGGGCGAACTCCACTTTCTAGAAGCAGTGAAATGGACATTTTTAAAGCCATTTTGAGGGGTATTCTTGTCCTTTTATGCCCATTTCATACCCTAGCTTTTCTCACTTATAAATACACCATTTTATGCTGAAAATTAATAACTCTTGACATCTCTTGATAGCCAAGAAACCTCCTTTCTACCATTCCTAATCCCTCCATTTCTCTTCTACCTAAAACTCAACATCTAGATTACTCCACTTAAATCATTCCTCTCTTTCCATCTTCTCTACCCATTTCCTTTGTCACTTTCCATATGCTCCACCTATCTAGACATATCTTCAACACCCACTCTTTGCATAAGATTCAAGCAAGGGAGCTCAAGGAAGGATCAAGCTAACAAGAGAGACCCAAGGGTGATTTCTCTCCATTTTACTTCCTTTTCTTGTTTGTATTTATGTGTAATTAAAACCCCCATTTTAGAGGATGATTTGAGAGACTTTTTGGACATGAGTATTTATCAAGGCTTTAAATATTATGTTTGCATGATTTAAGTTTTATTTACTTTTTAATTAGATCTTGCACTTATGTGATTAATTGAGTATTGACACACTTGTTGATTACAATATGTTATAGGATTTATTTGTGATAAAATTGATTGAGTTATTGACACACTTAATTGATTAGAGCACATAGTGAGTAGGATAGGCTTTTGGAGGGGTTATCAACCTCGATTGCCTATACCATTTGATCGTCACTAACCGATCCCACTGTGACCCCCTCTCCTTAATCGGTTAGGCATTGTGGTGGGAAGTTGTTAGGGTTCGTAGTGACGACCTAAACAACACTTTCGAATGAGATCGGTCCTTGATTGTGTAGATTGTGCATTAAAGAAGCCGTGTATGAATTGCTCATTGTCCATTAGCTATTCTATCATTTCCCTAGAATTCCTATTAATTGTTTATTTCATCTATCTTATCTAGATTTGTTGAGCATTCCATTTTATTAGTTTTATTAGGTTTATTTTACATATATGTTTGATTGCTTGACAACCCATTCACTCATCCATTTATCTATGATTTATTTTATCGCTTTTAGATTAGCTAATTAATTCAACTAATCACTCTAATTCCCTGTGGAACGAATCCTACTTACCACTTTACTAATTTTCTATTTAAGTGGATTTTTAAGTGGTGAAATTGGTTTTCAAAACGAACACATCTAAATATCATTTTGTTGAGTACCACAACGACGGCTCATCAAAATTGGCGCCGCTGCTGGGGAATTAAATCGATTGTTGAATTACTTAACTTTTCTTTGTAGCTTAGAATCTTATTAGTTAACCTACTAACATTTGTTTTCTTTTAATTTTTATCTTTTGCTTGTTTTTAGTTTGTTTATTAGATTTTTGTATTTCTTTTGTTATTCATTTTTGTAGTTAGATTTTTTTAGGTTGTTTGTCATTTTTGTTATTTTTAGATTTTCTAGTCTTGTTTTTGTTTTTCTTTTATTTTTCTTTTATTTTTCTTTCTAGGAACAATGGATCCTTTTGACTTGCAATTGGCCATATTCAACCGGGACATGGAGTTATTTGCCTCAAGGTACTTGAAGGAAGAAGGAGCTCATGAGTCAAATTTTTCCAATATGGGGCCGAAGGATGGGAGTCCCGAGGAAGAAATGCTAGAGACCATCCGAGCATCACAAATGACATAAGAGCATACTTTGAATGGATGTTTGGAGGCAAGTGCACTTAGGTTTTTGGGATTAGAAGCTTCATTGGGAAGGATAAAAGTGCACATTGGAGCCATCATGGAAGCCATGCAAGCGCAAGAGAGCCAAGAGTTCCCAAATCCACCTATGCTAGAAGAAGCTACCACCATCCATTGGAAGGGTGAGAACATAGAACACAATTATTTTCATAATTGTGCTAAGGAGTCTTCTAGTCTTGTAGGTGAAGAAGTAGGAGAAGAGGAGATGAATGAAGAAATGAAGGAATCAAAGCCTTATGCCCCTCCTACTATTTCTCAAAGCTGTCTACTTAAAAGCATTTGGTATAGGTTGTTTCCTAAACTTATTAAGCCATTTTTTCAAGTGAACATTTACTTGCCTTTGCTTTATGTGATTATGAACACGCCGACGAACGACAAATACTTCCAAGACCTGATCGCATATAGGCGCATATTTGAAACTGTTACCTGAAAATCGTTATTGGGGTTGGATTCCAAATAACAACTTTAAAGAGGACCAAGATCAAGATTGACCCTGGTCGGAGGGGTATCACGTAGTTCGATACCGACTAAATCCCTATCAACGCAAGAATTATATAATGTATATGAAACTAATCAACAATAGGTTTTATTTGATTGTTCATTCTCATTACAATACATGAACTATTTCTGATTTAGATTACAATGGTGTAAGGATCGTAACCACGAAGATGGAGATGGTGATGGTGGAGGAACTGTGCCTGTAGATAAGTAGTGTCTAGGGTCCTTTTTTTTCTTCCCTTTCTTTTTTTCTTTTCGATGAATAACTGTTGTATATATAGGTCCTGCTTGCTTGCCATGCACTCCTACAATCTTGGGTTAGGGTTTGGGCAGCTGCAGGATCCTCCTCTTTTTTGGAGGTAATCTCGGAGATTTTTACGTGCAGAATTCAGTCTTTCCTTTCTAGGAGGAATCAATCTCCTCCCTTCCTAATTGGACTCTTATTGTGTTGACCTGTTCAAAAATAGGATTCTTTGGCGGGAGGGAGTATAATCCCTTTGTACGGCGACGTTTTTGTTGGATCTTCGTGGAGCTTTGAGTATTTGGAGTTAAAAATCCTGCTTCCTAGCGTGCTTTTACCTAGCGGGCTGTCTTTGTCTAATAAGTGTCCTTCTGGTGGTAGTAGGGGGATATGTAGCTGACTTTGTTACAGGATGATCAGCAGAACTCCGTGTCGGGGTGCTGCGGGGTCCATAAGAGGTAGTGTTGGGATGACGTGGGGTCGCTAGGAAGCCCGGTCATGACCGGATTAGGTCTTGTTGTGGGTTTTGGTGAGTATCTCGACTTTTGGCCACTTTATTGAGTTAAGATGTTGGCGGGGTGGGCCCCGCTGAAGGAGGTGCGCATTTGGGCCAGTCGGGGTCCACTTTGTCGAGGTATCCGGATTGTGTTCGCCCTCCTTTATCCTTCTTATGTCGAGGTGGAAAATTCTTCTTTGGTTCCTCGCCAATTTCGGCGGTTAACAGAAACCTTAGAATTCGATTGACCAATCCAAGTAGCATATCTAGCGGGGACATAAAATCAAGCGCTTGGTGGGAGGCAACCCATCTCGGTACAATTTCTTTCTTTCCTTTTTAGTTTGTTTTATTTCTTGCTTTTTAGTTTCTTGTTTAGAACAAGGGTGTGGATTGTTTTTGATAGTGGATTTAGGCTTGAATGATCACATATTTTGTCCACTTGGATTGTGATTAGAACAATTGATGATCTTACATTGATATACCTTTTGCCATGATGACGAGTGGTTTGGGGGTGTGGATTCATTATTTGAGTTTTTTTTCATTTTACGTTTTCAAGTTTTTCTTTGACCTTTGCGAAAGTACCCTATTTTGAAATTTCTGAGGCCAAATGTTTCATTTAAACTGTACTTCTTGGTGAGGAAATAAATTATTTTACCCATGATGTGTTCTTTAATTTTTCGATACGGTTCTAACGGTATAAAGACGTTAATTTTTGGATGGGGGTTCAAAAGTTATGAACGTTTCTTCGACCAAAGGTCAAGGGCGATGCCCTGTTTTGAAAATCTGAACGTGAACCATTTTCGACGTCTATTTACACATTTTTTCAATTTGAATTTTGAAATGTTTTCTAAATGAAA
Source organism: Acer campestre (assembly GCA_954870605.1). NCBI lineage: Eukaryota > Viridiplantae > Streptophyta > Magnoliopsida > Sapindales > Sapindaceae > Acer > Acer campestre. The sequence continues at coordinate 14,469,900 of OX940810.1, read as the reverse complement.
AGTATACATTTTCATGTCTATTTTCTTGTGCCAAAATTTGAGAAAGTTGTATTGAGTATTTATGAAAATATGCACTGAAGAGCGGACATAGGTCGATTTCAAAAGTCACCAATTTTTGGAATTTTATCCTCTATGTTGAGATGGTCTTTCGCATTATGTTTTTTGTGTTTTGTGTCTCATTAGGTGTGCGCCGTTAGGCCGAACTCTCTTGTTTTCAACATTGAGGACAATGTTGAGCTTTGGTTTGGGGGTGTAGCTGCCTTTGTGAGTCGTTTTTTTTTTAGTCTTGAGTCTTTTTATTGTCAAATTTTTCAAAATTGTTGCATGGCCAAATTTTCGAGCTTTAAATAGCTTGGGTGTGATAACTTGAGTGTGTGCTTGTGGTGAGTTTTCTTATGCTTGATGAGCTTGTGATGTAGCTTGTTGTCACTCTAGGTCTCACTTGCACTTTTGTGGGCTAGTCCCATCCTCTTTGTGCTTAAGTTGAGGGGACTTGGTGCTCTTGCGCCTTGTTCTAATGGTAGAGATTACCTAGTAAGGTCACAAACACAAGCCTTAAAAAATGTACTTGAGTGTCATCATTTTTTCTAATCTTAAACACTTTTCTCGTCATATGCATCATGTACCATAGGACGTTACATTATATTTTATGGATTGCTTGATGGACACTTACATTCCCTTGATAGATGGATTGGTTGAGATGATTTTAGACAATGTGTGTGCATTAACTACCATATTTAGCCTAAACACTTATCCATATCCCTAATGTGTGCTCCATAGCCAACTTCGAGGCCAAACAATTACCTTTCATTTGGAACCACAACAGAACCATATAACCACAAGCCTAAACACATGCCTTACCCTTGTTATCAATCATGTTAGGATGTGTAGTGTGGTCTTGAAAGGGAAAGCTCTAATATGTCAAAATAGCGTGTACTTAGGCAAAAGAGTGTAATGTGCTAGCAAAGGCTCAAAAAATGTAAAAGTGCTAAAAATGATCACTTATGAGCTTAAAAATGTGAAAAGAAAAAAAAATGAAAAAGAAAAAAAGAAAAAAATGAAAGCAAAGAAAGAAAGGAAAGCAAAAAGAGTCTTGAAGAATTAACTGTAAATCTACTCAAAGAAATTGGAGTGCAAATGTGAAAGCACAAGTGCAATGTAAAGTCCTGTCTAGACGCTAGTGTTTAAAGATGGCAAGCAAGTAGAGCTATATTATGGGTGTGTAATGTATTGAGTCTTAGCATGGTTGGTGACTTTTGAATTCAAAAATTTTCTTATTTCTTTGATTCACCACATCTCACCCCATGGCCCCAATTACAACCAAAAGGAAAGACCTATTTGATCTTCAAAAAAAATCTAGATTGGGAATTGTAAGTTCCTTAATTTTGATTGGCTTATTTCATGACAAACTACATTTTGGGGGTTTAAAATGTAAGGGTAGTTTAGGGCTTCCTTGTTCTTGTTCTAGCTTATTTGGTTTCAAGCCCTCAAGCACAAGAGCTCATTGAAGGTATAATCACTTGTGCTTAACCCTTTTTTTGAAGAGATTTAGTTGCACACACACACAAACATTTCATGATCTTATGTTCTATATACTTTGTTGTGTGATTTGTGTTGTTGCATATTCGTTTTCATGCTTGATCACTCTATCATTGTGCATTCATTCTTTGGCATGTTTTTTGGCCTTGAGAGTTGCTTAAAGGTTTTTCTAGAGGTAAATTTTTACCTCAGACCGCTCCTGGACCGCTGTGATTTTCTTCCCAGCGCTAGGAAAGCGTTTTTCGGACAGAGAAAAACGCTCCCGAACTGCTTCCGGACCGCTGCCATTTTTCCGCAGCGTTTTGGCTTGACAGGGAAAACAGCTGCCGGACAGCTGCCGGACCGCTGCCGGACAGCTGCCACTTTTCGTGAGTGTTTGGGCGAACAGCTGCCGGACAGCTTCCGTACAGCTGCCGGACCGCTGCCGGACAGCTGCCGCTTTGGCAGCGGTCGTGCGTGACTTTTCGTTTTCCAAAGGCCAAAACGACGTCATTTCTTCTAGGGGTCTTATATAAATATCATCTTTTTCCTAGCTCTTTTTTGTGAGCTCAAAATCAGAACTTAGAGTGAGAAACTCAAACCCTAGAGAGAGAAGCTCCCAAGAACTCACCTTTACTCAACCAAACCACTTCCCATGTGCATCTAGCTTCTTCCTAACATCATTCAAGCATGGGATTTCTTGTTTTCTTTGACTAGGTAACTTCTACATGTCCTAGAACTTTGTATTTCATTCTTATGACATGTTTGCCTAGGTTTAGCATTTATTCGTTAATTAAATGCATGTCTCCTTTGCTTATTGTTATTTCTAGCATGATTGAGACTTTGATTGTTGGTTGAGATGAGTTGTTTATGATAGCTAGGATTGTTTTGTGATTGATAACATCTAGCTAAGTATGTATGCTTTACATTTAGGCATTCTTGATTAGGACTCATTGATTGCATTTGTTTATTGCATTTATAGTCCTAGCCATGTTCATTGACAACATATGTTGATTGGCATTTTTGATTGACGATTCCTTGATTGCACTTGTTAATTGCATTTATTGTCATTGCCATGTTTATTGACAACTTGTGTTGAGTTGGCTTTGTTTGTTGACAATTAGATTGCTAGAATCACTTTGCATCTAATTGAGTTCTCATGCATGAGCATGTAGGCATTGTTGATAACTAGAGTGTTGAGTTGCATTATAACATCTAGTTAAGCATTTAGTGTAGCCTAGCATTATTTGCATTTAGAATATTATCATATTCACATAGGTTGTTGATCTCTTCATTGAGAGTTAAGTCTTGTGACTACCGGTGTGTAGTGCCCAAGCACCCTTGGTCTAGGTTTGCTATAAAAGGCCTGCGGGTAGTAGTGGTGGATTAGTAACCGAGAATGGTGTGACTAGAGGTCAACCTAGGGTTGTAATCATCATTACATATAGTGGATTCGAGGACCGTGTGTGGCGCACATATCAGCCCGTGGTTTTTCCCGTGAGGGTTTCCACGTAAATATCAAGTGTTATTTACATTCCGCACATATTACACTTGATTATTGTTTGTTAATTTGGGTTTATTTTTTGAATATTGACTAATCCGAAAATTTGGTAACTAATCGGATTAACAACCCATTCACCCCCCCTCTAGGTTGTTTAGACACACGCAAGTATATATTTTCAGGAATGTTTGTTGAAGCATGATTTTTCCACGTTCGTGACACTTGATTCCTTCCTAGGCTAGTTCACAAAGATATTAGCGGTCTTTCAATATTATATTGTATGCAATGCATTAGATTTTTATGCATAAACTTTATCTTTGCATACCTTGCATGAGTGTGAACTTAGGACTCTGAGCGGAAAGAAAAGAGAGTTTCCACGTGAGGCTTAGAGTTGAAGCGAATTACGCTTGAGGTGTGAGAGTGAGTAGTTCCTAATATGAGAGCACTTTTAGGTATGGGATTCGTGATTGTGCGAGTTTCCCTTTAGTGCCTTCGAGTTGCTTTAGAACATTCAACATATGTCTACTTCTCTCTATCACACATCTTTGTATCTTACCACCGGTTGGACATGCAGCCACTTGAATTGTTTGTTGGTGTCTAGGAAATTTTTAGATTGAGTCATTTTGTCATGTCTTATGTTTTTGTTTGTTTTGTCTTGAGTTTGCTCGAGGACGAGCAAAGGGTTGGTTTAAGGGTATTTGATCGAACCAAAATTGTTATGATTTTGGCCCTCAATTCCGTATCCTTTAGCTTGTTTTCAAGTGTATTTTGTTGTCTAATGGCTCGTTTCTAGTCAATTATAGGTATTTAGTGCATTTCGGGCAAGGCATGGGATTTGGTGTCGAAAGGGGCTGAAATTGTAAAAAGTGTGTGCAGATCATCCAACTTCAAAGAGGTATATCTCTCTCTTCAGATCGAATCACATTTCAGTTTACATATATTCGAAAATCCCCGGAAGTCATCTTTCCATCGCTTTTTATGGATTGCGATTCTAAGTCTTCTACAGAATGTTATGCCAATTTTAGTATCTGCTGCACATTCCCATTGCCACGGTGACCCTAGGGCAAACTCCACTTTCTAGAAGCAGCGAAATGGACGTTTTTCAAGCCATTTTTTAGGGGTATTCTTGTCCTTTCATGCCCATTTCATACCCTAGCTTTTCTCACTTATAAATACACCATTTTATGCTGAAAATTAATAACTCTTGACATCTCTTGATAGCCAAGAAACCTCCTTTCTACCATTCCTAATCCCTCCATTTCTCTTCTACCTAAAACTCAACATCTAGATTATTCCACCTAAATCATTCCTCTCTTTCCATCTTCTCGACCCATTTCCTTTGTCACTTTCCATATGACTCCACCTATCTAGACACATCCTTAACACCTACTCTTTGCACAAGATTCAAGTAAGAGAGCCCAAGGAAGGATCAAGCTTACAAAAGAGACCCAAAGGTGATTTATCTCCATTTTACTTCCTTTTCTTGTTTGTAGTTATGTGTAATTAAAACCCCCATTTTAGGGGATGATTTGAGAGACTTTTTGGACATGAGTATTTATCAAGGCTTTAAATATTATGTTTGCATGATTTAAGTTTTATTTACTTTTTAATTAGATCTTGCATTTATGTGATTAATTGAGTATTGACATACTTGTTGATTACAATATGTTGTAGGATTTATTTGTGATAAAATTGATTGAGTTATTGACACACTGATGAGGTCGTTTGTGTACTCAACAAAATTAGTATTAGTGTAGATTTTTGGTTGATTCTTGAAAACTCTTTAAGCCACTTAATCCTTTTAAAATGTGATTTGATAGCAAAATAGTGAGCAAGTTCGTTCCACATGGAATGGAGTGTTAATTAGATAAATTGACTAATCTTAGAGCAATAAAGTAAATCATATTGTTTGATAGATGTGTGGTTTCTAAAACCACAAATGCTAACTACTCAAATGAAAATACACAAAATATGTTATGAAAAATAGAATACTCAACACCTTGATAAGAATTGTGATAAAATCAATTAATGAGATAGCTAGGGAATAGATCGATTAACAATTGAATGTGGGTAAGCTAACTAGCTTCACTAATGTACCAATCTCATTATGTTAACCACTTAGAGGCTTAGATTAGTGGGGTTGATATACCCACCACTAATCTATCCTATCCAATGGGTTCTTAATCACACAAGAATTGTCAATCCACATATGAATATAACAAATTACTCCACTCAAGATAGCAATCAACAAGTGATATACAAGTCAATTATAATGAATGGAATCTAATTAATTTGAATGAATAGAACACATAAGAGATTCATTACAAGCTAAGCTAAACCCACAACCAATTGATCCTTAAATCTATCCCCTAGATTAGGGGTTTAGTTACACATATTTGCAATAAATGAAAAGAAGTAAATGATAAGGAAATAACCTTTGGGTCACCTTCTTTAAGCTTGATCCTTCTTCTCCTCTATGCTCCTAGATGCAAGGAATGGAGGTTGAGGAAATGTCTTGGAATGTGGGTGTTTCGGTGGAAAGTTACTAAGGATTTTGGTGGAGAAATGGTGGGATGAGGAATGATGTAGTGAAGTAATCAAGGTTTTGTGTTGAGGGTTGGATGGATTAGATGAGTTCAAGGAGAGAAATGGAGGATGAGGTATGGTGTGCCATGGATGCTTGAGCTAGATCTCAGATTTGTTCACTGTATTTCTCTCTGATTTTTGGGATGCTTTTGAAGATGGAGGGACGATCTATTTATATGCACTCTTGGACATGTACTGATAACTGCTTGATTCGCTGAGGTGGAGCCTTGGTCGCTATTTGGTCGCTATGGCGACCCTGGTGCGTAAAACGGTTAGAAGAGAAGGTCGCCATGAAAACCATCTTTCTCGCTATTTGGCAAGTGGCGACCATGAGTATTTTGTGTAGAGGTCGCCACTTGCACCTCTAGGTCGCCATGGCGACCATAAGTGGCGACCCTGCAAATGTGAGGAGGTCGCCACTTGCAACATCAAGGTCGCCATGGCGACCCTAAATGGCGACTATGCTTTGAGTGCACTAGGTCGCCATTTGCAAGGGAGGTCGCCACGGCAACCCCAAGTGGCGACCTCACCTGGTTGATTTGAGGACTTTCTGTCGCCATGGCGCTCAAGTGGCAATTCTCTGATGTCTTTGGAGAATCCTCTGTTGCCATGGCGCTCATGTAGCGACCTCTCAAGTCCAAGTGGCGAAAATGCCCTGTTCCTTCCCATTTGTGAGACATTTTCGCACAAGTCCTCCACTTTCATCTCAATTGCTTCTGAAACCTAATAAAACCTGAAACACTCAATTTAACAACATTAAACACGGGGAAATGCCTGAGAATCAAGCTAAAAGAATCGGAAATGAGGGCCAAAATCATACCAATTTTGGCTTGATCAAATACCCCCAAACCAATCTTTTGCTAGTCCTCGAGCAAAACAATCACAAGCAAACCCCCAAAAACATGCATAGAGATATTTCAAAGGTTATCACTTCAAATGATCAATGTGCGAAGCCAAAATGAAGAGATTAAAACAGTTATGCCATGGTGAGGATTTAAACATGAAAGGGCATGTATAGTTAGGATTAAAAACGTGCCACCTTAGACATAATTGTACGCAATGCGATCTTACATTCAAAATGCCAAAGCTTCAAAGCAAAGGTGCTATTAGTTTAGAATGTAATTCGCTTTGATACTAAATCTCACCAGATTCTCTCTTCTTTTCTCCAAGACTCCTAGGTTCACTCAATATTGTACATGTGCAATATGAGTTCATGTTATGGCAACAAATTGATTGCACATGCTAATCATTAAAACACAATTTCTTGAAAAGTGATCTCATGAATGGAATTGCAAGCCATGAATTAGAAAGAACATGCATCAACCAAATTGTACAAAATGGACAATCCTAAAGATCATGAAGGTCGTTTCCTTGGTTGTAATGGGGCCTAAGGTTATGGTGAAACAAAGAATGGAAAAATGGATATCAAGGAACCTAATGATTACATTAAGGCATACATTCTAATTCTTTAAGTTCCTCAAGATTCACACATATTGTTCACACTTCAAGGTGTCCAGGCTCACAATTACACATGTGTATGCTACTCCTATTTTCGACTTGAGTAGTTCAATTACTTCTCTTTCTTTTCTAGGCCATTTGTGCCTAATTTCTTGATTATCTTTTTCTTTGCTTTTCTTTGCTTGCCAATTCCTTTCTTTTCATGCTTTTCATTTTTTTTCTTTTCTTTTCTCATTCTTTTCAAGCTTTTGTTTTCTTTTCGATTTTCAAACATCTCTTGCTTTGCAAGACTCTTACACACATTTACATGCCTAGGTACACACCTTACATTTATAAATTCAAAATTTTACATTGATTTCCTAAGCTTTAGTGAATCATTTGGTCAAGGTAGGTCAATTATTATAAGGCTATAAGGTTCATGTAGATGTGGTTCATGAAAGAAAAGCTTCAAATGTGTTTGGCTTCAAAGGGGCTTAGGAGCACACATATTCAAATTGGTTGGAAGTGTTTAGGCCAAAGCGGTTTTCACATGCATCGCCTAAAATCATTTCTAAAGATTTGTCCTCTAAGCAAAATATGGCATCCACAAGCAGACCATAATATTCTATGGCAAACAACATTTAGTGCAAATGAGACCAAAACATGCTTGTATGAGTGTTTGAGAATGAGTGTTTAAAGAGTGAATGTTTACAACTCAACGTATGCTTTTTTAAAGGCTGTGTTTGTGATCCTCACGGGAATCTCCACTATTAATTCTTAGCCTTCAAGCAATTTTGATCATTCACTCAACATTAAGAGAAAAAGATTAACGCACTTTGTTCAATGACACCCTAAGTGGCATGGTGTTAATCTAAACCAAACACTCTCAAACATGCACAATTCCTCACTACATCATGTAAAGAACAATCTCCACAAGCAAAGCATGCTCAAATATGGCAATATCGCAACAATTTTTGAAAAATTTGTCGAAAAATTTGGCACACAATTCTTTTGAAAACTAAGCATCATGGCGTTGCGCAAAAGTACCCCCAAACCTAAATTTGACATTGTCCTCAATGTTCAAGGGTGGTAAAAATAAAGACAACAAGCGCAACCGAATAAATTTCAAGCAATAATCCAACAAGCAAAGGCAAAAACAAAATATTCCAATAATCCGGCATATCGCACCTCAATCATCCATATACAAAATCCAAAAAACAAATATATCAATAAAGCACAAATGTCCTAAATCCACTACCAAAATCCAATTCACACCCTTATTCTATGCGGAAACAAAATAAAGGCAACAATGAAAAATATAGATCAAAAGAAAAAAGAAATGCGAATAAGCATAAATCAACAAAAATATCCAACAATATAATCCAAAAGTAAAAACATAAAACTAGCAATGTCCCAATAAAGTGATAGAAAATGCAAATGATGGAAAGACAAAATAAATCCTAGAAATGCTAGTAGGCCAACTACTCTGAATCATCCTCCTCATCCTGCTCTACTCTACCCTTCCCTTTCGGGTCCTTCCTTCTCTGCTCCCTTGCTAATGCTGCTCTCCTAGACTGCTCCTCTCTCCATTTCCTCTGTGCGGTTGCCTCATCATGGGAGGACCTCCCACATAACGGGGCCCCTGATCAGTCAAGGAACGGGCCATGACCTCCTCTAATTGTGCTGCCTCCTTAGCAGCAGACTGTGCAGTCTGAAATACGAAGTCAGGCTCCTCTGTGTTATGTCCTGAAGGTGCAGTGGGGGTAGGTGGAATCACTGTGGTAGGCTTCTTCGGCCTTGACATATGGGGTGAGCCTCAGATCATGGCGGAGGTCTGTAAAACCTGTGATCACTGTCTCACTCAAATCCTGAATCAGGTTTTCCAACCTCAGCTGCCTGTCCACCAAGGCCTTCTGCCTTTCTTCAATATCAAGTTTATCAGCATGAAGGATATGAAAATCACCAGTCTGAGTCTTCCTAATGCGCTGTACACCATCTAGAATCCGAAGACCTAACGGCTGCCCATGATCATCACAAATAGGAATCTCCTCCTCATCATCATCATCATCGTCCTCCTCAGGGATCACTCTCTCAAATTCTTCCCTAACACTAGTGCCAGCCTCTGAACTCCGCATTCTCCTACGTTTCCCACCGGTAGGTATCTCCCCACGCTTAATCATCAAACGTCGCCGGGTGGTCAAGTCCATATCTGACATGGGGGGCTTAAGTATGTCCCCGGAGACATCCACACCCGCCAACTTGCAGGCCTCTGTGATCAAACAAGGGAAAGGGAGGATATCTGTCTCTGATTCATTCCTCCCAATCCGCTGAATCTCCATCTTCACGATAATTCCCACATCAATAGGCTGCCTCTCACTAATACTGTGTAGAATCTTGGTTGCCTCAAATGGAACAGTGGACCTGTGGGAAACCGGCCTAAGGGAAGAGGTGAGGAAAATGTGCCAAAAGGCGTGCTCAATCTTCAAGTTTGACTGCCTGAGAGGGAACCTCTTCGCCATCCATATGGTCATAGGAGTGATGGTCATAGTGTTAGCAAATTCCACCAAATTATTCATATACAAAGGATTTGTGGTGATTCCTTCCACCATCCTCTCACGTAACCCGTCAATTTCCAACAATGTCGTCCCAAAGTAGATGTTAATGTCCGGTGCATTCAAGTACACGGGAACCCCTCTCACTAGAATGGGACCACCCCTCATATACTCCCTGGGATTCATCCCCGCATAAAATTCCTTCACCAAACTCTCACTGTAATGTGGAGGAGTAGCTGCTAATCCTCCCCATCCCATGTCATTCACTGTTGTTGGGACAGGGTATCCCTCAAATTCTCCAAATCAATGCCCCTCTCAGGCCACATTTTCTTCTCAGCAAATGTCTCCAATCTTTCATCAAAATTCTTATTTAGTTTGCATTCAGGGACTACTCTCCTCTTAGGAGTGGGGGTCTTGCTACCCTTGCCCCCCTTGCTTGGCAATTTCATCTTCGGTGCCATTTTTACACTCAAATTCGGACTAAGCTTTTTGACAGAAATCCGGCAGCACAACGGCACTTCAATAACAATCCGGCACTCACCAAGTGCACCACAATCAACCAAAACTACTTCAACACTATCACAATCACTTTTATATGAATCAAACCACACAAAATCCAATCCTAAGCACTAATCACTTCAAATCAAACTCAAAAACCACCCTTAGTGATTCTAAATGCAATGTAGGAAGGATTTGATCAAAAGAATTGAAGAACTAGAGTGATTGCTTACCGGATTTGAAGATTACGTGCATGCCACAGCTTTGGAATTGAGAGAATTTGAGAAGAGAGAGCTTTTGTTTGTGCGGCGTTATGTTTTGAGCAGCAAATTTATAAATGAACGCCCTATGTCGCCATTTGTGACTCTCGGTCGCCATGGCGACCAAATGGCGACCAAGAAGGATTTTTCAAGTTTGCATGTGGTCGCCATTTGCACAAGTAAGGTCGCTATGGCGACCAAATGGCGACCATACCTGATATGTAAAGGTCGCCATTTGCAACATGTGGTCGCCATGGTGACCATGTAAGTGGCGACCTCTGTATTCTTCTTGTAAGTGAGGTCGCCACTTGCATGCAAATAGCGACCAAATGGCGACCCTTACTTGATATCCACTTCTAAATGTATTTTCATCGCCTGCAATGAAACAAAATCCACAATTAAGCTCATATTTCAAACCACTATCAAGAATAGAAGGACACTTATTCAGAAAAACAAAACAAACCAAAAGAAATACACACAATAAGCAAAATTAAAACACAAACATTTTTATTCTTGGCATGAAATGTAAAAACCAAATGTAAATCCTACTACCGCATCCTATCATGCGAAATGGAATCATGATGCTCGTCATCCAAGTCAACCACAGTATAACTCATTTTCTTCTTGACTACCCAAATTGGACCCATAGACTCATCCTGGCTTTGATCTACCAAATCCTTCCTAACCCAAATTTTCTTTACATGGTTAGATCTCATTCTAGGTCTAGTTATCTCATGATTAACATGCCTCAAAAATTCAAAGCACCTAGACTTTAGATGACCCTTTTTATGACAAAAATAACAAGTTAAAGGATATGAAGGAAATCTTCCCTTTTGCATTGGAGGTTTAGGCCTTGAGGGACCGTTATTGGTGAGTTCCTTGATGGCTTGATCCATCCGATCTATCTCCACCAAATAATCGCACTCCTTCACCTTAGCAACCTTCAAAGACATCTCCCTCTTGCTCAATTCCTCCTTCAACTCCTCAATTGCCTTGTTCTTGGCATCTAGACTCATGAGGGTCTTTCTCATCTTTCTTGAGGACTCTTCCTCAAATTCCTCGATGAGTTTAGCCAAATCCCCAAGCTCTTTTACCATCACCTCATTCTCCATGGTGAGAGCCACATTGATCTTTTTGAGTTTATGGTTCTGTCTTGCTAAATCATCAAGCTTCCTCTCTAAGGCATCTTTCTCCGCCTTAAGAACCTCCACTTCAAGCATGAGCTCTTGGTTAGAATTCTTGAGCCCTTCAATCTCAGAGTCACCAATGCTCTCAACTTCGTCCTCTTAGCTACTCTTTTCAAACAATTGCACCAATTTACATACTTTTCCACCTGTTGACCTTGGTGGTTGCACCTCAACCACATAGCAACTCTCAATGTTTTTTAGGTCATCATTGCATATGGTTATGTCAATCTCAAGTTCTTTCTCAAATGCATGCATACAAACTTTCCTCTTGCAAACATCGATCTTCATTTGAGCGGTAGCCATGAATGGTCTACCAAGGAGAACTTGCCACTCCCTAACATCTTTTGACTTGTCACCAATGTCAAGAACTACAAAATCCGTTAACACCACTACTCCTTCAATGACAATTGGGACATCTTTTATTTCACCACTCGATGATAGTGAGGATTGATCCGCTAGCATAAGCTTCTTCCCGGTTGGCTTCAATCCTACCAAACCCAACTTCACATAAGTAGATAGGGGCATCATACTCACACTTGCTCCTAAATCTAGTACTCCTTTAAGCACCGCACTCTCTCCTATTGATATAGGAATCACAAAACTACCCGGATCTTCCACTTTCTGAACATATGCTTCTTCAAACAACATAGCCTCATCCCTAGCTCCATCCTTCTTGACAAAGTTTCCCTCCTTAGCTTGCTCGGTGTGGCTTGGAAACTTCCCCTTTTCTTGCTTTTGTAGGGCTTCGGCAATTTGCCCCATTTGGGTCTCCAATTTCCCGAAAGATGCTTCAAGGTTGCCAAACCTTTGGCCACTAGCATGCATGAAACTTGTCAAGGTATTCTCGGCTCTTTGGAAACCTTGCATCATACCTCTCATCTCTTCATCAATGTTTCGGCGAGGTTGATACGAGCTAGCTTGAGCATTGTTGTTGTTGTTCCATTGGTTTCCTCCCCATTGGTTTCCTCCTTGGGGAAATCCTCCTTGTGGTAATCCTCCTTGTGTTTGATTTTGACGGTAACCCCCTTGTGAGCTACCTCCTTGGTTGTACACTCCTTGTTGATTTTGACGGTAACCCCCTTGTGAGCTACCTCTTTGGTTGTACACCCCTTGTTGTTGACTTCCTTGTTGTTGATTTCTTGGTGGTGGGTTTAAAATGTTGTTGTTGTTTGACCAAGAGAGGTTTGGGTGATTCCTCCATAGTTGAGCATGGTTGTTGAAATAGGAGTTGTTTCCTTGTCCTTGGAATCCCATAGCTTGAACCTCCTCTTGCTCTTGACCTTGAAAAGTGTCCTCAAACCCTTCGTTCTCATTGAAGTGCCCGCTAGAGCCTCCTTCTTGCCTTCCTAGCAACTTCACTCCCGCTTTCGGAAATCCCATACTCTCTATATGAGAAGTCAAGGTCTCCACCTTCTTGTTGATCCTCTAGATTTCGATGGCGGCTTCCGTACTAGCATTTACATCAAACTTCCCACCTCGAATACTGTTGGCATTCCTTTGCTGAGAGTTTTGTGCCAACATCTCATAGATGTCATATATCTCCGAAGCGGTCTTGGTGTCATATGAACCTCCATAAGCGTTATCCACCAACACTTGGGAGAACCGAGTTAAGCCTCCTTGGAAACAAGACACCTTGTATTCCTCAGTGAACATGTGAGAAGGGCATTGGGCCACAAGGCGTTGATACCTCTCCCATGACTCATGAAATAGCTCCACCTCACTCTCATAAAAATCTGCTATCTTCACCTTTAACTCCTTTGCTTTCCTAGCCGGAAAGAATCTGTTGAAAAACACCTTGCAAATTTGACCCCAACTTGTCAATGATCCCGGCCTAAGCCCCATGAGCCATGTCATAGCCGCATCCTTCATACAATACTGGAAGCAACGCATTTCCAACTGTTCGTGCGTGAGACGCATGATGGGGAAGGTCTCAATAATAGCACTGTACTCCTTCATGAACTGGAGGCAGTCTTCATTCAACTTCCCATGAAATGACGGCAAGAGGTTGACGTTCATTGTCCTCAACTCATAACCCCTAGCAACCGGGTCTAACACGATAGGCGATGGTTGGTTCCCGATATCCGGCAAGGCATACTCACCCATGGTCATCCTTTGACCACGGTTGGTTTGAGTCTCTTCCGTCATCTCCTCTTTAAAAGGAGCTTCGTCTTCCCTACCATGTTGTTGTCCTTCGGTACTTATAGCTTGACTTGGAATTGGTTCGAACTCTCTCACACGGCTAGTGCCTTCTAGTGGGGGACGAACACCTCTACCTAGAGATCTCATACCGTGCATAAAACTGAGCACCTGAAAGAGGAATAAATAAAGAGATACAAGGAAAGAAAAAAAGTAAAAACAGCACTATGAACAAGTCAATAACCACAAAACAAAATACTAAACTAACAATCTACAATATACCAATAAAATGTGAAGAAAAGTCAATCTATGTAATCAACGCTACCATTCCCCGGCAGCGGCGCCATTTTTGATGAGGTCGTTTGTGTACTCAACAAAATTAGTATTAGTGTAGATTTTTGGTTGATTCTTGAAAACTCTTTAAGCCACTTAATCCTTTTAAAATGTGATTTGATAGCAAAATAGTGAGCAAGTTCGTTCCATAGGGAATGGAGTGTTAATTAGATAAATTGACTAATCTTAGAGCAATAAAGTAAATTATATTGTTTGATAGATGTGTGGTTTCTAAAACCACAAATGCTAACTACTCAAATGAAAATACACAAAATATGTTATGAAAAATAGAATACTCAACACCTTGATAAGAATTGTGATAAAATCAATTAATGAGATAACTAGGGAATAGATCGATTAACAATTGAATGTGGGTAAGCTAACTAGCTTCATTAATGTACCAATCTCATTATGTTAACCACTTAGAGGCTTAGATTAGTGGGATTGATATACCCACCACTAATCTATCCTATCCAATGGGTTCTTAATCACACAAGGATTGTCAATCCACATATGAATATAACAAATTACTCCACTCAAGATAGCAATCAACAAGTGATATACAAGTCAATTATAATGAATGAAATCTAATTAATTTGAATGAATAGAACACATAAGAGATTCATTACAAGCTAAGCTAAACCCACAACCAATTGATCCTCAAATCTATCCCCTAGATTAGGGGTTTAGTTACACATATTTGCAATAAATGAAAAGAAGTAAATGACAAGGAAATAACCCTTGGGTCACCTTCTTTAAGCTTGATCCTTCTTCTCCTCTATGCTCCTAGATGCAAGGAATGGAGGTTGAGGAAATGTCTTAGAATGTGGGTGTTTTGGTGGAAAGTTACTAAGGATTTTGGTGGAGAAATGGTGGGATGAGGAATGATGTAGTGAAGTAATCAAGGTTTTGTGTTGAGGGTTGGATGGATTAGATGAGTTCAAGGAGAGAAATGGAGGATGAGGTATGGTGTGCCATGGATGCTTGAGCTAGATCTCAGATTTGTTCACTGTATTTCTCTCTGATTTTTGGGATGCTTTTGAAGATGGAGGGACGATCTATTTATATGCACTCTTGGACATGTACTGATAACTGCTTGATTCGCTGAGGTGGAGCCTTGGTCGCTATTTGGTCGCTATGGCGACCCTGGTGCGTAAAACGGTTAGAAGAGAAGGTCGCCATGAAAACCATCTTTCTCGCTATTTGGCAAGTGGCGACCATGAGTATTTTGTGTAGAGGTCGCCACTTGCACCTCTAGGTCGCCATGGCGACCATAAGTGGCGACCCTGCAAATGTGAGGAGGTCGCCACTTGCAACATCAAGGTCGCCATGGCTACCCTAAATGGCGACCATGCCTTGAGTGCACTAGGTCGCCATTTGCAAGGGAGGTCGCCATGGCGACCCCAAGTGGCGACCTCACTTGGTTGATTTGAGGACTTTCTGTCGCCATGGCGCTTAAGTGGTGCCCAAGTGGCGACCCTCTGATGTCTTTGGAGAATCCTCTGTCACCATGGCGCTCATGTAGCGACCTCTCAAGTCCAAGTGGCGAAAATGCCCTGTTCCTTCCCATTTGTGAGACATTTTCGCACAAGTCCTCCACTTTCATCTCAATTGCTTCTGAAACCTAATAAAACCTGAAACACTCAATTTAACAACATTAAACACGAGGAAATGCCCGAGAATCAAGCTAAAAGAATCGGAAATGAGGGCCAAAATCATACCAATTTTGGCTTGATCACACACTTAATTGATTAGAGCACATAGTGAGTAGGATAGGCTTTTGGAGGGGTGATCAACCTCGATTGCCTAGACCATTTGATCGT
This sequence comes from Acer campestre, assembly GCA_954870605.1. Taxonomy (NCBI): domain Eukaryota; kingdom Viridiplantae; phylum Streptophyta; class Magnoliopsida; order Sapindales; family Sapindaceae; genus Acer; species Acer campestre. The sequence continues at coordinate 14,454,069 of OX940810.1, read as the reverse complement.
CACTAACCGATCCCACCGTGACCCCCTCTCCTTAATCGGTTAGGCATTGCGGTGGGAAGTTGTTAGGGTTCGTAGTGACGATCTAAACAATACTTTTGAATGAGATTGGTCATTGATTGTGTAGATTGTGCATTAAAGAAGCCATGTATGAATTGCTTGATGTGTAAAATCGTGTTATAAAAACCTAACTCGCAAGTGCACGAATCGTGAGATAAGTACAGCGACAAGTAGGGATCGTTCCCACGAGGAAAAGAGATTTATCGACTAAAACTAATTCTAATTAAAGCTAAGCAATTAACAGTAACCAAAAGATTTCAGATTGATTTGATTGATTTGAGATTAAAGCTATATTAAACTAAGAAAACAATTAACAAGAATATGAGAATGAGATCAAGAGGTGAGAAGACTAGGTCATCAATGATCCCCAACTACGTTTACTCAATGCTTCGAATTGACTTTCACAAAGAATGTTAATCAAGTTAAGGGTTCGTTCTTAAATCATGTATAATCAGTGCTATGTGGTCCTGGGATAAATTAAGTACTTCTACTACAATCAATAGCAAACCCTGCATATAAACTATAACAGAAAATAATCAACCATACACCAAGCGTTTCTCAGTTGAGTAAATAGCAAACCCTGCATATCAACTATAACCTACAACCCACATAGCACATAATCAAGTGTTCTCAACCACAGTCCTTAGCAAACCCTGCATAAAAACTATGGTCGAGAACCCATTAAGCACAAGAACAAGAGAACCAAAGATAGCGTGCAATAACCTGCTACGATAAATTCATTCATTCAATTAATTATTGGTTGAGACTGGTGAAACCCCACACATCCCTCAACCTTAACATATAAATCCTAGATTCAAGACTAGCACTAACCATGCATAGACAAGAAGAAATCACAAATTGAATGAAACAAAACTTGAATTACTAAAACATAGTCAATTCTAACAAAGAGTATTCATAGAGGTTCACATTGAATTCCTAGTATGGATTTAGTTACACATAGATGAAATAAAAAGACAAGAGATAGAAAAGATAAAACCCATTGAGGCCTTCAATGAATTCTTCAAATCTTCAATGATGCGTCTTCTTCGTCTTGCAAACCCCCGATGTGTAAAGATGGATGATGGTGAAGGGGGACGGCCCCTTTGGTGGCCGGGGACCTCCCTTGGCTGGCTCTCTCTCTCCTCCTCTATATCTCTCGAAATTAGGGTTCAAAGGGGCATAAATAGGTGTAGATGCTAAGCCAAGCCCTTAAACAATAAGGAAATCACTTCCCCTTTAGAACTCTACCTTTTTGGGAATCTATTTCTTTCCTAATCCATCCAAATTGATTACTTATTGAAGGAGGATAAGGATTAGATGTCTAATTGCTTTCCAAGACTCCCACACATGTCCAAGAAGGTAATATTTCCCGTTCCGACAACTTGCGAAACAAATCCCGAAAGCATTCGCGGATTTAATAACTGACTGATCTGACCTTCGGACATTTAAACGGGAATAACTTCTTCTAGAAAATTCGGATTGAAAAGCCGTAAATTGGGTTGGAAACTAGACTTCCGGGGCTTCAAATCCATAGGTGGTAGGACACACAGTTCAATCGGAGCTGAGAGTTATGGGGCCCGCAATATGGGTCATCTGCACTGACGGGCGCTACCGCTGGGTAGGTAAGTTGCCTACCCCGCGGAAAATACAAAGCGACACCTCTGGAGACCGCTAGGTAGGACAGCAAGGTAGGCATGTGCCTAGGGGGCGGTAATTGGCAGAAGGCACCTCTGGACTTGACGCAAGGTGTTCCGCTTGATGTATATTTGCCTGAGCTGCGGTATTTGGCCAAATTGCCCTTTTTTCTCTGAAATATTTCAAATACATCACTTGGATTCAACAACCTGAAAATGCTCAAACACACAAATTAAAACACTAAAAGACTCGAGAAACAAGCAATTGATTGGAGGAATGGGGATCGAAAACATATACAATAAATGACCGATCAAATACCCTCAAACCTATCTTTTGCTAGTCCTCGAGCAAAACTAAATAAAAACAAAACCTAAAAACCTAAAAACAAACAATTTAAACTAAGCCACTTTCATAGGGAACACGATAGCATTGAGCGTATGCTACAAGCCTTTAAACCTCTAGGTGTCCCTAGTAGGAGGAGTTTTGTCTCCTGAGGGTTTACAGCTATGCTACCCACAAACATATTTCTGCGAAGAACCAAAAAATCAAGATACAAACTCACATGTACCATTCAGAGCCAATGCATGCTAGAGCCAATAAGTAGAGACTAAAATTATGCCACAAATTTGAATGCATTGCTCAATTTAAATGAAAAGCCCAAGCTCAAGATATTCTAGCTTCAAAGACTCATTCGTCAAACACCATAGATATAATTCGCCTTGACTCTAACTCTCACAAGATATCGCTCATATTTTCACACAGAACCTAGGCAAAAACACTCATCAAGCATATGCGAATGGAATTTATGCACAAGAAATTTCAAGTTATTATCGCATATGAATATATCATTGAAAGAACGCTTGATTTGTAAGCAAAAGATCTCATGAAAAGAATCAAACATTAAGAACAAGATAGAGCACATGTTTACCTTACTCTCGAGCTAGCATCCCCAAAAGATCAATTAGGTCTTTTCTTTGGTTGTAACGGGGCCATTGGGTGAAGGTTAAGAAAAAACGGAAAATTGGAATTCAAAAACCTAGGATCATACCATGAGAGTCTTCCATTACCTTTTCGGCTTCGCACAAGTCTCTTGGTCTCCTTTACAAGTGGGATGATGCCACTTGTTGTTGTTCAATTCTTCAAAATTCACCTTTCTCTCTTTGTCAAACTCTTTTTGAGTAGATACAAGCTTTGCAATTTAAATTGACTTTATTGCACCCATTAACATTCTATTCTCTTTTTTCTGCTCTTTTTTTTTTTCTTTTTTTTCTCAATACAACAATTTTTCAATATATTTCTTCTTGACACCACTTTGGTGTTTGTCTTCTTGCTTTATTTTTTTCTTTGTACATGCACATCACAAGTCACCCATTTCGAACTCTCTTCTGTCATCTTCATCACTTTCTCTATATGATCCCAAGCTATAAGGTATGGCTAAATTATGGTTTATTGGGGTTAAGTTAATGTGGGTGATGAAAGAAAAAGGCTTATTGTGTTTGGCTTCAAACAGGGCTATGGAGCACACACATAAGGTAGGAAATATTTAAGGCCTTTTAAGTGAGTTCAAGCACACATTGCCTATATCACTTCTAATGGTTCAACCAAAACAAGAGCAAAGTTCGCATGTGATATCTTTTTTATGAGAATTGTTCTTTAATGCTCAATGTACAACCTATAGAGATCAAATCTAATGCTAAGAACCTACTGAGTGTTTAAAGAGTAGAAACAACAGGACCCTCATAGTATGTCATTTATGTACGCTTTTTGGTTTAGTGAACTCACAAGGGTAGTCTCCACTATTAATCATGACAATCCAACTAAGCTTCCTATCCACTATCATATCAAGAGCATGTCATAAGTTTTGAAAAATGCAATGCACTACTCTAAGTGGCAAGAAGTTAGTTTAAACTCAGTGAATAAAGCATATATTACGGCTCTTAAAGCACACAAAAGAAGTATCTCAACATGGAGGACAAAAGTTCAAAAACTGATGACTTTCGAAATTGACCTATGTCTGTTCATTAATGCATATCTCTCAAATAAATCAACGAAAGTTAACCAAATTTTAGCACAAGATATTAGACATGCAAAATCACACTTTTCATTTAGAAAACATTTCAAAATTCGAACTGGAAAAGTGAGAAAACTGACGACGAAAACAGTGCACGCACAGTTTCGCAATAACAGGGCATCGCCCATGACCTTTGGTTGAAGAAACAATCATAACTTTTAAAGCGCCGCCCAGAAATTTACGTTCTTTATACCGTTGGATTCGTATCGAAAAATCGAAGAACCCAACGTGGATGGAAAAATTTATTTCCTCACCAATCAATACAGTTTTCACAAAACGTTTGCCTCAAAAATTTTCAAAACAGGGCACTTTTTTCACAGATTTGACAAAGAATAAAACAAACATGAATTCACACCCCCAAACCTAATCTAAACATTGTCCTCAATGTTTGTATGACATTAAAAGCATGGACAACAAACAAAGAAAAAGTATGGAAGGTAAGAACTCGAAACACAAAACAAAAGAAAGAAAACTACAAACTAAAAACTAAAAACTACAGCAAAAATTAAAAAGAAATTACCTAGGTGGGTTGCCTCCCACCAAGCGCTTAATTTAACGTCTCGGCAAGACGGGTGTAAGGACGACTCATCAACCAAACTCCAATGTCTCGAATTTGCGCCTATATGTGATTAGGTCTTGGAAGAAATTTTCACGCGCCGGCATGTTCCTACACACAATAAGCAAAGGCAAGTAAATGTTCATAATTAAGTGGGATGAAATAAGTTCAGAAAACCACTTATTCCACTTGCTTTTGTGTAGGCGGCTCGGAAAAGTAATAGGAGGGACATAAGGCTTGAGTTCCTTGTATATGAGCGGTTCCTCAAAAGGGACATCTTCCGCTTCCTTTGCTTTTTCTTTCGTCTCCTCTTTTTCTACTTCCGTCTCCTCATCTTCATCTGCAACACTAGAAAAATCATCAGACAATTCAGGACTCACTATGTTATCAATAATCTCACCGTATAAAGGTATGGTGGCAACATCTTCTTGCTCCAGTTCAGCCAATTGCCTAACTTGCACCTCTGCCAATTGCCTAATTTTCACATCTATCCTCCTCAGTGAAGCATGAATATTCTGAATATGTTCCTCATTCTTTAGTTCGATTTGCGTCATATGTTGCTCTAATTGCTGGAATTGATCCATTTGCTGCTGGAATTGATCCATTTGCTGCTGCATTTGTTGCTGGAATTGATCCATTTGCTGCTGCATTTGGTCCTGTATTTGCTGCAGTAATTCTTCCGTTGAAGGTGAGATCGGCTGCTCATAGGTATTGACTTCATTGTGGCTCCATGAGAAGTCTTGATGATTCCTCCGCTCCGGATTGTAGGTATTGTCATATGGTTCATAACTCGACCACTGATTATGGGAATTTCCATACGGTTCATTGATAGGCCACGGATTGTAGGAATGTTCAAAAGGTTCATGCACAGGCCACATATTGTAAGAATTCATTGCTTGGGTTTGTTCTCTTGAAGGACAGCTCCACATATAATGCCCAACCATTCCACAGTGCATGCAAACCACAACTCTTACTTCGCTTTCCTCATCATAAGCGTGTTGCTCATAGAAGTCCATTGATCCTGAAAAGAAAGAAAACAAAAAGAAAATAAAAAGAAAAATTAAACTAAAACTATTAACTAAAACTAAAACTAGAAATAACAAATAAATTCACTAATCCCCGGCAGCGGCGCCAAAAACTTGATGTGTAAAATCGTGTTATAAAAACCTAACTCGCAAGTGCACGAATCGTGAGATAAGTACAGCGACAAGTAGGGATCGTTCCCACGAGGAAAAGAGATTTATCGACTAAAACTAATTCTAATTAAAGCTAAGCAATTAACAGTAACCAAAAGATTTCAGATTGATTTGATTGATTTGAGATTAAAGCTATATTAAACTAAGAAAACAATTAACAAGAATATGAGAATGAGATCAAGAGGTGAGAAGACTAGGTCATCAATGATCCCCAACTACGTTTACTCAATGCTTCGAATTGACTTTCACAAAGAATGTTAATCAAGTTAAGGGTTCGTTCTTAAATCATGTATAATCAGTGCTATGTGGTCCTGGGATAAATTAAGTACTTCTACTACAATCAATAGCAAACCCTGCATATAAACTATAACAGAAAATAATCAACCATACACCAAGCGTTTCTCAGTTGAGTAAATAGCAAACCCTGCATATCAACTATAACCTACAACCCACATAGCACATAATCAAGTGTTCTCAACCACAGTCCTTAGCAAACCCTGCATAAAAACTATGGTCGAGAACCCATTAAGCACAAGAACAAGAGAACCAAAGATAGCGTGCAATAACCTGCTACGATAAATTCATTCATTCAATTAATTATTGGTTGAGACTGGTGAAACCCCACACATCCCTCAACCTTAACATATAAATCCTAGATTCAAGACTAGCACTAACCATGCATAGACAAGAAGAAATCACAAATTGAATGAAACAAAACTTGAATTACTAAAACATAGTCAATTCTAACAAAGAGTATTCATAGAGGTTCACATTGAATTCCTAGTATGGATTTAGTTACACATAGATGAAATAAAAAGACAAGAGATAGAAAAGATAAAACCCATTGAGGCCTTCAATGAATTCTTCAAATCTTCAATGATGCGTCTTCTTCGTCTTGCAAACCCCCGATGTGTAAAGATGGATGATGGTGAAGGGGGACGGCCCCTTTGGTGGCCGGGGACCTCCCTTGGCTGGCTCTCTCTCTCCTCCTCTATATCTCTCGAAATTAGGGTTCAAAGGGGCATAAATAGGTGTAGATGCTAAGCCAAGCCCTTAAACAATAAGGAAATCACTTCCCCTTTAGAACTCTACCTTTTTGGGAATCTATTTCTTTCCTAATCCATCCAAATTGATTACTTATTGAAGGAGGATAAGGATTAGATGTCTAATTGCTTTCCAAGACTCCCACACATGTCCAAGAAGGTAATATTTCCCGTTCCGACAACTTGCGAAACAAATCCCGAAAGCATTCGCGGATTTAATAACTGACTGATCTGACCTTCGGACATTTAAACGGGAATAACTTCTTCTAGAAAATTCGGATTGAAAAGCCGTAAATTGGGTTGGAAACTAGACTTCCGGGGCTTCAAATCCATAGGTGGTAGGACACACAGTTCAATCGGAGCTGAGAGTTATGGGGCCCGCAATATGGGTCATCTGCACTGACGGGCGCTACCGCTGGGTAGGTAAGTTGCCTACCCCGCGGAAAATACAAAGCGACACCTCTGGAGCTGACCGCTAGGTAGGACAGCAAGGTAGGCATGTGCCTAGGGGGCGGTAATTGGCAGAAGGCACCTCTGGACTTGACGCAAGGTGTTCCGCTTGATGTATATTTGCCTGAGCTGCGGTATTTGGCCAAATTGCCCTTTTTTCTCTGAAATATTTCAAATACATCACTTGGATTCAACAACCTGAAAATGCTCAAACACACAAATTAAAACACTAAAAGACTCGAGAAACAAGCAATTGATTGGAGGAATGGGGATCGAAAACATATACAATAAATGACCGATCATTGCTCATTATCCATTAGCTACTTTATCATTTCCTAGAATTCCTATTAATTGTTTATTTCATCTATCTTATCTAGATTTGTTGAGCATTCTATTTTATTAGTTTTATTAGGTTTATTTTACTTGTATGTTTGATGGCTTGACAACCCATTCACTTATCAATTTATCTATGATTTATTTTATCGCATTTAGATTAGCTAATTTATTCAACTAATCAATCTAATTCCCTGTGGAACGAATCCTACTTACCACTTTACTAATTTTCTATTTAAGTGGTGAAATTGATTTTCAAAACGAACACATCTAAATATCATTTTGTTGAGTACCACAACGACGGCTCATCAGAGAGACTCCCAAGATTCCATCTTTACTCAACCAAATCCAAAACCTATAATCTTCACACATCATCTAGCATGTTCTAAGTATGATTTCTCATGGGTTTTCTTTATTACTCACATGACTTATAGTTAGAACATTATTTGTATCTCTTCACATGTTCTTGCTTTACAAGATAACATTTTTATTACTTGACTATTTTCAAGATAGCTTTTTTATTGTGTTTTTGTGAGTTGTTTGTGATAGCTATTGTATATAGGGTTTGATTTGCACATATAGCTAGGTTGTATGCATGTCATATAGCTACATGATATCTAGGAATGCCTTTAACATATTCATCCATGGCTAGATAAGCTTAAATGTTTAACCTTGCATTTATGCTCCTTGAATATTGCACATATTCACTTTAGGTTGTTTATCTCTTCTCTTGAAAGTTAAAACTTGTGCCTACCGTGTGTAGGGCTCAAGCACCTTAGGTCTAGAATCGTTAATAGAGGCCCGTTGGGTAGTAGTGGTGGGTTAGTAACCGTGTAGAGTTTGACGTGGTTAACCTAGGTTGTAAACACCATTACAAGTAATGGATTTGAGGATCATGTGTGGTGCACATATCAGCCTGTGGTTTTTCCCTGTTGAAGGTTTCCACTTAAAAATAAAGTGTTATTTATTTTCCACATTTTAAACTTGATTGTTGTTTTGACTAGATAGGGGTTGTTTTTTGAATATTGACTAATTAAGATGGTAATTATCTTGATTAAAATCTACTCACCCCCCTCTAGATTAATTAGACACGTTTTATATATATTTTCAATTGATAGCAGAGTGGGTTCCTTAACATAATTATGAGATCTCTTGCTCTTGATAGTGTGTCTCTTGCATTTGTTTGCATTTTTTTGTGTCATGTGAGTTTAGCTCATTTGTTTGTATTTTTTTTTTGTTTCTTGTGTGTTTAGCTTATTTGTTTGCATTCATATCATTCACACCTAAACACAATGAGTGGAAATGGAATTGGAGGTAAAGGTGCCTCTAGCACAAGACCCCCTTTACTCACCAAGGTGAACTACACATCATGGAAGGATAAAATGGAAGCATATGTGTGCCAAATTCATGACCGTGCATAGATGGTGATTGAAGATGGATACACACCACCTATGATGACTCTTACGAGAGGTGGAGAGAAAGTCCCCAAGCCAAAGGCACAATGGACTCCTTAAGAGTTCGAGGCATCCAAGTGGAACAACAAAGCCATGCACACACAACCAATACAAACTCATTCAAACCACAAGGATAGTAAAGGAAGCTTAGGACATCCTAGAGATGGCTCATGAAGGAGCCGAGGTGGTCAAGGACTCCAAGCTTCAAGTTCTCCAAACACAATTTGAGACCATTATGATGGAGGAGGATAAGTGTTTCAATGACTTCCAAATGAATCTTATGGATATAGTGAATCAAAGTCACCAACTTGGTGACCCTTACTCGGATAGAAGGATCAAACAAAAGATCATGAGGTCGCTTCCCGAGAGATTCGAATCCAAAGTGACGGCATTGGAGGAAAATAGTGACTACATAAAGATGAAGCCAAGTGAAGTGATTGGAAGACTCTTGGCCTACAACTACACCTCCAAAGAAACGAAAGAGTCTTGTCTTGAAAGACCATTAATGTGGAAAATGAGGAAAAATATTCTAATGAAGAAATTGCTTTAATGGCAAAGAAGTTCAAGCAATTTACGAAATTTGAAAAGAAGGGTTTCAGCTCCAAGGGAAAATTTGTGATGAAGAAGACTTTTTTCAAGAAAGTGGAGCAAACTCAAGAGAAAGGTGTCCAATGCTATGAGTGTAGTAGCTTTGGGCATATTGCTCCCGAATGTGCAAACTTGAAGAAAAAGAGAGGAAAATCCATGGCGGTTACTTGGAGTGATAGTGATGACCTAGAAGATAAAGACAAGTCTTCGGATGATGATGGATCAAGTTGCCAACTTCATTGCTTTCTCATCCTCTCACAATACTAATGAAGTTATGAGTGATAAAGGAGAGGAAGAGGACATGAAAGAAGAAGCAGATGAAAATGACTCAAATGGTGGGAGTAACTCATCAATGTCTAATTTTGAGTTTGATGAAGAAATGGACTATGATGACTTCATGAGATTCTTTGAGAACTCAAGATTGAAGAAGAAAAAGGAGATACAAAAGTTGAAAGGGGAAAAGCTTGAATTAACTTCCAAAGTGACTCATTTGAGTAAGGAAATGAGCAAAGCAAAAGAGATGGAAGAAGGATTAAAGATGGAGCTAGTCTTGGCCAAAAAGAGTGAAGAAAGCTTGAGGAAAGAGCTTGTGGAAGCAAGAGGGTTGATTGCTAAGATGACTTCCGAAACCGAGAAGCTTGACAATATGCTATCTTGTGGGAAGAGTCCTAATGACAAAAAAAGGGTTAGGATATATGGAAGAAATGGAAACCACATCCTTAAAGAAGACAACATTTGTCAATAGCAAAGAGGTTGAAAATGCTCAAACCTCTCAACAATAAACCAAATGGGTTGAAGTTGGTGAATCCTCAAAGAAAGCATAAACAAGGATTCCAACAAGAGCTCCACCACCACAAGCTAGAGCTCCACAACCAAGAGCTCATCAACCATGACCCCCATAACCAAGACGTCCACAACTAAGGATCCCACAAGCTCAACATGAGGTCTTTCATGCTCAACCAAGAAGACAAGCAAACTTGGCTCAACCATAAAGGAGAGAGTTGCCTCAACATCCAAGAGCTACTAAAAATAGAAGGAGACCACACAAATGCTTGCACAAGACTATGGTATGAACTCTTATTTTACTCATACTTGCCATTTTTGTGGAATTGAAGGCCATATTAGGCCAAATTGCTTTAAGTATATTAAAGTGTGTAGAAGAGAAAACATGATTGAGAAAAATATGCTTAGAAGAGCCACAATGCATGCACCTAGGAAACTTAGAGCAAATGGACCAATGGCTCCTAGGAATGACTACGTTTCACCTAGGTTGAATAAAAATGATGAATATTATTGCTATATGGCCCAAGTTGCACTGAAAGCAAATGCCTCCAACACTTGCTACCTTGATAGTGGGTGTTCTAGGCATATGACCGGAAAGAAACTCTTGTGATTGAGGATGATGGATTTGTCACCTTTGATGATGGATCTAAGAAAAAGGTCATAGGGAAAGGTAATATATTTATTCCCGGTTTACCCTCCTTACCCAATGCTCTCTATGTAGATGGCTTGTAAGCCAATCTCATTAGTATATCACATTTAAGTGATGAAGAGCTTTCGGTTATGTTTGGCAAAGTTGATTGCTCTATTCTTAAAGAAAATGGGTAAGTGTTGTTGAAAGGCAAGAGATCAAGTGACAATTGCTATTGTCTTGAGTCTAATCTCATATCTTGTAACTTGTCTACAAGTGGGCAAGTTGAAGTATGACACCAAAGATTTGGCAACATGAACTATAGGGACTTGAAAGTCCTTGATAAGTTGAATGTAGTAAGAGGCCTTCCCAAGCTTGTAAAAAAGGTTGAGGGAATTTATGGACCTTGCCAGCAAGGGAAGCAAACCAAGAGTGTGCACAAGAATGACAAATACCTTTCCACCAAAGAGCCATTGAAGCTTCTCCATATGGACCTTATGTGTCCTATTCAAATCGAAAGCTTAGGTGGTAGAAGGTACATTCTTGTAGTTGTTGATGACTTCTTTAGGTTCACATGGACTTACTTCCTTAGAGAAAAGTCCGAAGCCTTTGAGAAATTCAAAATGCTTTGTGTCAAATTCAAAATGAGAAAACTTCTCACATTAAAAGCATTAAGACAATTAGGAGTGATCATGGGAAAGAATTTAAAAATGCTAGCTTTGAAATTTTTTACAATAGCTTAGGCATTTCCCATAAATTTTCAGCCCCTAGGACTTCTCAATAAAATGGTGTTGTTAAGAGGAAGAATAAAGTCCTCCAAGAGATGGCCCTAGTCATGTTGCTTAGCAAAAATGTCCCTAGGAACCTTTGGGCCGAAGCCATCAATACGGCTTGTTACATAGGGAATAGAGTATTCCTTAGGCCCGTGACTAAACAAACATCCTATGAGTTATGGAAGGGTAGAAAACTCAATGTGAGCTACTTCCACATCTTTTGAAGCAAGTGCTATATACTAAATGACCGAGATCAACTTGGCAAGTTTGATACCAAAAGTGATGAGGGTATTTTCATAGGGTATGCACTTAATAGTAATGCCTATAGAGTTTTTAATTTAAAGATTCGAAGTGTTATGAAATCATCATATGTTGTCTTTGATGATTGTAGGCCCAAACATAATGACCATGGGGAGGATGTTAGTGAGATTGATGACTTTCCTTTAAAGGGGAATGGTGATACTTCAAGTGGTGTGAAGTCAAACCAAGATGAAGATGATGATTTACCTCTTAATAGAGTTCCTCCTTTGGACTCTAATGAACTCACTCCTTGGGTTAGGAAACTCCATGATAAAGATGATATCATTGGAGATGTTAGAGAGGGTGTTAGGACTATGTGTCAAATAACTAATCAAATTAGCTATACTCGTTATACCTCTCAAATAGAACCCAAGAAGGTTGATGAAGCCTTGGAGGATGAGTTTTGGGTTCTTGCCATGCAAGAAGAGCTAAACCAATTTGAGAGAAATGAGGTTTGGACTCTTGTTCCTAGACCTAGAAACACCAATGTCATAGGCACTAAATGGGTGTTTAGGAACAAATCCGATAAGGATGACAACATTGTGCGAAACAAGGCAAGGCTTGTTGCATAATGGTACTCTCAAATTGAGGGTATTGACTTTGAGGAGACTTTTGCTCCCGTTGCCCGCCTGATCAAGCCAAAATTGGTATGATTTTAGCCCTCATTTCTAACTCTTTTTGCTTGATTCTCGGGCATTTCCCCATGTTTAATGGTGTGAAATCAAGCGTTTCAGGTTTTCTTAGGTTTCAAGAGCATTTGGGATGAAGTTGAGGACTTGGGTGCAAAAAGGCTCACAAATCGGAGAAACAGGGCATTCTCGCTATTTGAGCAAGAAGAGTCGCCACATGGTCGCCATGGCGATAGAGGAAATTGCAAGGCATCAGGTGTGTCACCACTTGAGGTCGCCATGGCGACCTACACTTGTAAATGGCGACCACATAGGAATTCCAACGTTGGAATTCCAACGTTGGAATTCCAGTGTTGGAAATTATCGCCATGAGGTCGCCATAAGGTGGCCATGGCGACATCTCATGGTGACACCAACTGAATGACACCATGAGATGTTGCCATGGTGACCTAGAAGGATAAGTGGCGACCACGTTGGAATTCTAGGGTAGGAATTCCAGTGTTGGCATTCAAGAGGGGTATTCTTGTCATTTCATACCCATTTCGTACCCTAGCTTTCCTAGCCTATAAATTCACCAACTTTTACAGATCATCCTTCTTATTCTCTCCTACCTATCTCTTTTTCAACCAAGGATCACCATCAATCATCTCCCAAATTCCTCCATTTCTATACTTGAACTAATCTTTTCCATCCAAAAACTCACACCAAATCTTGATTACTTCCCTAAATCATTCCTCCCTCTTTCATTCTCCCCATTCCAATTCCTTTGTCACTTACCATAGACACCCACACATCTAGACACATCCTCATCTCCCACTCTTTGCATTAGGAGCATAAAAGGAAAGGAAGGATTGAGCATTAAAGAAGGAGGCCCAAGGGTGATTTCCTTATCCATTACTTGTTTTCTATTTTATTGCTACTATGTGTAATTAAACCCCTAATCTAGGGGATTGATTTGAGAGACATTTGGTTGTGGGTATTTGCTTAAGCTTTGTAATGAATCTCTATATGTGTTCTATTTATTTATTCATTAGATTCTATTAATTATGTGATTGACTTGTATATCCACATGTTAATTACAATCTTTTTTAGAATAACATGTTATGCGATCATTCTTGGATTGACACCCTTGAGTGATTAAGAACCCAATAAATAGGATAGATTAGTGGAGGGTATATCAACCACACTAATCTAAACCTAAATTGGTTAACATGTAGAGATTGGTCCATTAAAGTGGCTTAAAAAGCACTACCCATACCTACTTGCTAATCAATCAATTCCCTAACATGTATATTAATTGTTTACATCCATTTATCTTATCAAGATTGTGAGTCTTCTATTTTTCATATCATCATATTTTTAGTTTGGTTTATTTTGTATGTATGTTTGATGGTTTGACAAACCATACACTCATTCATTCATTTATGATTTATTTATTGCATATAGATTAGCTAATTAATTCAACATATCACTCTAATTCCCGGTGGAATGAATCCTACTCACCGTTTTACTAATCTTACATCCTAAAAGGATTTTCTAGTGGTAAAAATCGGTTTTCTAAAAGATCACATTTAAAACATTATTTTGTTGTGCAAAACAACCGCATCATTGCCTTGAGTTCATAAGGCTTCTCTTATCCATTTCTTATGTGTACAAGTTCAAATTACACCAAATGGATGTTAAGAGTGCCTTTCTTAATGGCTTATTGCATGGGGAAGTGTTTGTTGAGCAACCTAAGGGGTTTGTGGATCCACACCAACCCTTCTCATGTCTATCGCCTCAAAAAGACTCTATAAGGGTTGAAACAAGCACCGAGAGCTTGGTATGAGTGCCTCACTCTTTATCCTGTTGACAATGGCTACTCTAAAGGTAGTGTTGACAAGACATTGTTCATCAAATGCACTAAAGATGAGCTATTCATAGCTTAAATTTATGTTGATGATATTGTTTTTGGTTCCACCAACAATTCTAAAGTATAACAATTTGTTGATGTCATGTCTCATGAGTTTGAGATGAGCATGATTAGTGAACCAAATTACTTCCTAGGCTTGCAAATTAAGCAAATGCATGATGGGGTCTTCATATCCCAAGCTTAGTATGCTAAGAGCCTAGTGAATAAGTTTGGCTTTGAGAATGCCAAGCATTGTGACACACCCATGAGCACCACCTTGAAACTAAGCAAATATGCTAGTGGAAAGGATGTTGAGTAAAGTTTTTATCGTGGCATGATAGGTAGCTTGCTTTACTTAACTGCATATAGGCCCGATATATCATTTAGTGTGAGTGTTTGTGCTAGGCACCAAGCTAATCCCAATGAATCTCACCTTGTTACAGTAAAGAGGATCATTCGGTTTGTGAATGGTACCTCAAACCATGGGATTTGATACTCCTTTGACACTAATCCAAGTCTTGTTGGATATAGTGATGCTGATTGGGCTGGAAATTGTGATGATAGGAAAAGCACATCGGGCGGTTGCTTCTTCATTGGGAACAATTTGGTTTCTTGGTTTTGCAAGAAGCAAAACTTAATTTCTCAAACCATAGTCAAAGTGGAATACATTGCTGTCGGTAGTGCTTGCACTCAATTGATGTGGATGAAACAAATGCTAGCCGATTATGGCTTGGAGCAAGATACTCTTACTTTATTTTGTGATAACATGAGTGCCATTAACATTTCTAAGAATCCCGTCCAACATTCTAGGACAAAGCACATTGACATTAGACAACATTTCATAAGAGAGCTAGTTGAAAGTAAAACCATTGCATTGGAACGTGTGGGAACAAATGACCAACTAGCGGATTTGTTTACAAAACCCTTAGACACTCTTAGACTTGGAAACCTTAGCAAGTCTATTGAGATTTTTCACTTAGGTTGAAATGGTATGTCTTGACCCCATTTGGGGAGCTTAAGCAAAGAGAGTAAAGTTGCATGAAGTTGCATTGTTCTACATTTATATATTTTATGCCTTCTATTTAATTGCTTGAGATGATTGATTGTACATACTTATATGTATTTTTCTTAATAAGTGTGCTACATTGCCTTGCTTTTAAACCATGTCATATTTATGCTCAAATTTGCATTTTTGGAATAAGAGATGTACTTTGGAAGCACTTGTTGAATGACCTATATTGATCTCCATGACATGATGATTCTTTCTGATGACATGCTTAAGATGAAAAGTATGAGTTGAAAAATGTGAAATGTTTGATTGCTAAATCTTAAAATCCAAAGTCTTTCTTTCTTTCTTTATTAGTAGAACAAGACTACTATCATACGGATATCTCACCCGAAAAAATCAGATAGGGTGCAAAGTCGCTCATGTCTTGTTTTGCTTATAAAGTTGGATATAGTTGCTCTTTAAAATTGAAATGCTTAAACTCTATATCCTTGCTTTTCCATGACAAAGGGTGAAATTGGTTTGAATTCTTTTATGAAACCATTGTTGTTTGCTTTGCCAAATACCATTGTTTTTGAACTTGAATGCAACATGTCTTGCATGCAAAGCATCCTTATCACACATTTTCTTAAAATAAAACTTCTTGAATCTCTCTTACTTAATTGAGTTGCATAAAGTTGCTTATATGATTATGCATATATGTTTGTGCTATAAGCTCTCCTTTCTAAACGCTTACCTATTAGGGGAGACTCTCTTTGCCTTTCTCATGACAAAAAGGGGAGTAAGGTTGGGGAGATATTGTGCCATTCTTGGCATTGCATTTAGGGGGAGTTGAGAGAGAGTAACCCATGTTGGGAGTTGTTGCATTTAGGGGTAGTTGCATTACATTGCATTATTACATTTTTTTTTTGATTGTATTGATTTACTTCGGCAATTGCAATTACTCTCATTATAAGCACCTCTCACACACTTGCTCTTGGAAGGTATTTTTTCTTGTTGATTGTGTGTAGGTTGGATTTTTTTTTTCTACAAGTTTTGGATTGACTTGAAGATGTTCAAGACTTAGACTAGGAGCTCTATTTGTAATGTAGAAAATTTTTGTTGACCAACCATTTTTTGTTTATGTGATGTTACTATGTGAGTGTTGGTTTTGTCACAAAATAGCCAAAAAGGGAGATTGTAAGTGCCTCACTTTTTGATTGGCTTATTTCGTTGACAAAACCACAATGGGGTTTAACTATGTAAGGGTAGCTTAGGATTGAAGAAATCTCCTCAAATGCTAATGGACCTCATTGTGGACATCAAGAGCTTCAAGGAAGGTAATTTACTTGTCTTGACTCTTAATTGAAGAGATTTAGAGTGTATACACACACAACTCATGCATTTTAGTATTTGTGTTTGTTTTGGTATGGTTGGTAAAATCTCATTGTATTTTATAGAAATATATTTTTGAGATTTTTTATATTTTTACGAGTCCAACTGTGTGTGGATTTGTTGCTAAATAAGTTCCGAGCGATTCAGAGACTTGTATATATGTTTCAGATGATTTCCGAGACATTTGGGACATTCTGTGTTTTTATCGGAAACTGGAATCCAATTCTAAACTTAGAGTGGAAAGTTATATAATTTTTCATATTTATGATTGAATCCGGGTCTATATTCCGAAGATGGAATTGAATTCTGAAGATGGAATTGAATTCTGAGTTTCGAGGTCAAAACTGGATTGTAGATCGCTCGGAACGGAAGTCGGCTTGGTGTGGCATGAAAGCCACACCAAGAGAGGCTTGGCGTGAGAGGGGCGCGCAACTCATGCCTTCATTCTCTCTCGGCCGCGCGAGGGTCACGCCATCCTAATACACACACACGTGATTGCATTTTATTTTTGTTTTGTCAAGGCTGTTTTGTCATATGCTATAAGTTTCATGTGAACTCAAGTGTGATTTGTTGACTTGTTGAATTAGTAAAATTGACTTGATAAATAATTGGACCCCTTGATTTTCTCTCACGTGAGCTCACCTCATAGGATTACTTTTATTTGATTCTTTCCCTCAAAAGTTTAAAACGGTGCAGTATTGTTTGTTAAACCTAAATATATATATATATATATATGTATTATTCGCTTGCTGTCATTTCATCGAACATATACATATGTAAGGTCCTCATTTATTGATTGGCTTATTTCGTGGACAAATCACATATTATGGTTTTGATGTAAGGGTAGCTTAGACTCTCAAGACCTCAAGAGAAGAAGCACTAAAGATAAATTTCTAAGTGCTTACTTGCTTTTAAGAGATATAGTTGCACTCACACACATTCCATGCATATCCATACCTTGTGTATATTGTGTGTTTTTCATATGTGTGCATTAATGTTTTTAATATCTCTTCATGCATGTTTTATTGATTGCATCTTGTATGTCAAATGCCATGTCATGATTAGACTTAGGATGCATTGTTTAAGTATGGGCACTATACCCTCGCCCTAGGGTCGCCCTACGTACTGTGCCTATAAGGGGCATTGAGTAAATTTGCTCTTACCTACTGTACATCTGCTCTACATACAGTGGGGCCACTGGTCGATTTAAAAATTGCCTCTGGTTCGCCTTTCATCCGCCTTACGTAAAGCGGGTGCAGGGTGGCTTTCCAAACCCGAGAACAATCGCCCCTTGTTCGCCAGATTTTCGCCCTTGTGTAGGGTGGTCACAAAGAACTTGTTCTTCAATTTCCCAGGCAAGCCGTTGTACACCCGCCCTAAGTAAAGCGAGTGAATAGCGGCCAAGGCATAATTTTGAAAAAATAATCAAAACGGTGTGTCACTTCATTCTGACACCCTATATATTTTCCTTTTTATTATTAGGTCAGTTTGCTGAGTTAAAAAAATCATATTTTTCCTTTAGAATATTTTTCAAGAGAAAAAAATTCACAAAAACTCATAATTCCTTTGTGCATCAAAGATCATCTTGCATCATCTATGACCATATAGGATGCATCCATGCATGGTTTTGCAACATCACAACTTGCTTGGTAAGGTTTTCACTATTATCTTACATAATTAGTGTTTTTCTTAACAAGCCATCTCTTTAATCATTTGTATGCTCTTAGAATATATTCTAGATACAAAATAAAGATTAATTGTGGTGTATTGATCGAGTGTTGTATTGTGATAGCTTCATAGGATTGCTTAATCCATGTTTAGCTAAGCTTTATGACATGTTTTCAGTTCTTGATATCTAGGATTGAATTAATCATCATATCATTATCCTAGATAAGCATCTAGTGTACCCTAGCTCTATTTGCATATTTGGATATCTTTGCATATTCACTTAGGGTGTATTATCTCTTGATTGAGAAGTAAGTCTTGTGTAGCTTTCAGGATTAGGTTGCTTTGATCACAAGTAATTGGACTAGGTTCACTTATACCGGGATTAGGTTGTAATCACCTTTGCCATTAGTAGATTCGAGGTTTGAGTGTAGCGCACTTAACAGCCCGTGGTTTTTCCCTGTTGAGGGTTTCCACATATATTTCAAGTGTTATTTAAATTCCGCACTTATTACACTTGTTATATAATTTGACTAGTTAGGGGTATTTTTGTAAATTTGGCTTATAATGAAAATTGGGTAAAATCGTTTAAAATCTATTCACCCCCCTTATAGATTAATATTGAACACACCTAAATATGTTTCAATATATATTCTTCCCTTCGTGATTTCATTTTTTTAGAGCAAAAATTATATTTTGAGAGAAAAAATATTTTTAAGCGAGAAACTCCCAAGATTCCATCTTTACTCACCTAAATCCAAATTCCATTATCTTCACACATCATCTAGCATGTTCTAAGTATGATTTCTCATGGGTTTACTTTATTACTCACATGACTTGTAGTTAGAACATTATTTGCATCTCTTCACATGTTTTTGCTTTACAAGATAACATTTTTATTACTTGACTAGTTTCAAGATATCTTTTTTATTGTGTTTTTATGAGTTGTTTATGATAGCTATTGCATATAGGGTTTGATTTGTACATATATCTAGGTTGTATGCATGTCATATAGCTATATGATATCTAGGAATGTCTTTAACATGTTCATCCATTCCTAGATAAGCTTAAATGTTTAACCTCGTGTAAGGTCCTTGATTTGTATTGGTTTGATTCCATTGCAAAACTCTCTATATTTTGTAACAGTTTTTGCTTAGGTGATTCTTGGAGAAAAGAAGCTTCAAAGGTGAAGAAACAACATCTTGTGCAAATATCGTCTTAAAGGGGAACATCATATACTTGGATGTTAAGGTATCAAGATTCTTCTTTCTCTTGCAAGGCGTAAGCGCATGCACAAACAATTCATACATGTGTGTCCTTGCATCATTGTGCAAACATTTGGTATAACACATTCACACTCATTTAAGTATGCACATGCATTATTCTCATATTGACAAAAATTGTAGAATTACATGTTTTATGACTATCACTTGGTTATGGCATGCTTGTGTGACATTGTATTTATTTGTTTGAGTTTCTTGTATTTTGGACTTGAACATGATCTCATATGATTCCTTTGAGTCCTGGTCATTTTAGTTACTCTTTCATTAGGTTTCGAGTCCAAACGATGTAGCTATGCTGCTTTGCGTTCTCATTCGTTGAGTTGTCTTCGTCGTCATTTTCCTAGATGAATTCTCAACCTTTTGTCAAATTTTTATAGTCTTTATTGTGCATGAGGGAGTCACGATTCGTAATCCAAAGATGGATTCAAAATCGGAGTTCAAAGGCCCGGATACGGCTGAAGAACGCGAGCGGAGTGCAAGAGGAGCAAGCAAGGCCAATGGCCAAGCTTGGAGGCCACATGTGGACCACGTGTGGCACACGACAACAGCCCTCTGCCCACATGTGCCACACGCGCACCACACGTGGATGCAGCTGATTGGGTCATTTTTTTCACTCTCTTGAATTCTTTTAAAGGCTCTTCTCCTTCCCTCCAAACACAACTTGAAGAAAATTTGAAAAGAAAATTTGAAAAGAAAATTCGTGCAGAATTCTTCATGATTTTAGGTTTCTTATTTTGATCATAACTCTCTCATACGAACTCGAAATCGAGTGATCCAAAAGCCAAAAATGTTGGTCTTGAAGAGAGCTACAAAACCCATGTAATTTTAGAGTAATTTGAGTTTGTGATTGTTCGCAGCAAGCTGATTTCAGTCCAAGTCTCAACTTTTGTATATGAAACTTCTTCTTCTCACTTTCTCTTTGATCATCTATTTTAATCTTTCTAATTGATAGATGAAATGTGTTAAGAATGATGTTAGTTCATACTTTAGGGTTGTTTGATGAATTGTTAATTGAGTTTTAGCTTTGTGATTTCTCTTGAACATATGTTAGCTAAAGTTGATTGATCTTGAAATTGATTCTAGAAATATTATATATGATGTGCATCATGATATTTTCTAGGTTTAATTTCATAATCTAAGAACTAAGATTTTGTGTGATATATTGAATATTCAAAATTTTGTTCTTATTGATTCACATGCTTTGATTTCTAGGTATATTTGTGATTGTTTGTTGAAAGCATATCCTAGAATATCTCTAAGCATGTTCATATAACTTGATTGATCATCTTGCTTTATTTGATTGTGTTTGCATCATTTGCATCACTTAGATCATTGTCTTGTGAAAGGTTGGAGTCTCTTGTCAAAGTGAGTGAAGCTTTGATTTGAGCAAGAAGTCTTAGCTAGGAAAGTTTTCCGGATAGCCAAGCAAAAATCTTAGCTAGGAGTGTGGTACTCTGGATGGTTGAGCTAGGGAAGCTTGACTAGGATCATGTGTGATCTAGATAGCTAAGCAAGGAAATCTTCCTAGAGGCTTGAGAGCCTTGGATAGGAAGTTGCTTTCTAGAGGTGTAAGACACCTTGGATAGGGAGTAGGCTAAGTGGTTTACTAGGCCCAAGAGTAGATTAGGAGTAGATAGCTTAGGGTGAATATCATGTGTTGATAGCCTTGAGTGTGTAAATTCTTTTTCATATAGCGGATTGCTTTGCTGGTGGTTGTGGTATCAACCCGTGGATGTTTCCTCTTTGAGGTTTTACCACGTAAAAACTATTGTGTCTTTTTTAGTTTTTATGTTTCTTTATCTTCCATATCATGTATTGATTTTATCTCTTGTATATTGATTTTCACATATATTGACTCATACTATACAATTGTTAAATCATATCAAGTGTTTCATTCTTGTATTCTACATTTTTTGAATTGGGCACCCCCCCCCCCTCCACTCTCTAGGTATATTCTACACTCTTATGGGAATTTCACGTTGCCTTTATGCTCCTTGAATATTACACATATTCACTTTAGGTTGTTTAATAAAATTAAAACAGCAGATAAAACAACAAATGAAATAGTAACAGAGATAATGAAAGAGAGAATAAAAATGAGATAAAACGAGATAACAATAACATGAGGTAAATGAGAAGGGAGTAGAATTGTATTGTTTTCAGTTTTTGTATTGATATAAGGATCCAAAAAAATTACACACGAATTGGGCTTATATTTAAAGAGCTAGGGACCCAATCACTTTACAACACACATTTACCACAAGTCAATATTGCATGAAGACAAAGAAAATGGAGCCTGCACGTGTACTAGTGATCGCGCTACAAATGTTTTGATTTAACGCTCCATTTTCCTATCTTTTGTGTTCGTTTCTGAGCACTTTTGTGTATATAGTGTGTATTTTAGCTATGTGTAGGTAATATCCCACAAAGATGGTATTTGTACCAAATGTGGGCAAAATAGGGCAAATATATGTATGAAGAAGACTACCGCGGGTTTCCACTGCGAGAAAGAACCCGTGGAACAAAAGATCATGAAGCCGTGGGGAAGAATTTCAGAAGAACCCACGGGTTATGTCAGCTGGAATGAAGCCATGCCAAAAGACAAGACTTATGCACGAGAAACAAGCCTTCTGGCTCACTGGAAAGTGCTCGTGGAATGAAGTCACGGAGCCATCCCGCTAGTTTGTGCTCCCTGGCTGGCAAGCAATTGCTTGCTGGACGAACTATCTGGAAATCTGGCTACTTCGTGTAGCAAGAATATTCCAGGGGGACAAAGTAGCGGGAATCCAGCTACTTTATGCCACTAGACATTTCTAGCAAGACTGAACTAGCTAGATCCCTGTCCAAGCTGAAATGATGATATTTTTAGGGGTATTTTGGTCTTTTCACACCCCATTTATGCCCAAAACTTGCCAACCCATAAATACATCCTTTTACCTCTCTTTCTAAGGGTGACCAACCAATAACAAACACTTAGAGCTTAGCTCTTACACCACAAAAGAGAAAGAGCAACTCCAAGCCTTCCAATGGGGATTTTCCTCCATGGCAAGCCTTCCATGGAGAGTAGATATGCAGAGATAGGAGGACTTATGTGTCAAGCCATAGATGTTCATAGATATGGAGAGCTTTTGGAGGACTTGTCTTCAAGGGTGATCTCTTTTCTCATCTCTTTGTATTTCTATTGATGTGTAACCCATTTGGGAGTATTTGTAACCAGCATTTATGCTAATATATGTTTGTATTGTTCTTTGATTTGATTAAGTATTGATTCATTCCTTAGTTGTATATTTATTAATCTCTTATTGTGATATTCATATGTATGGATGATTAGATATTGATATGTATGTATGGATGAGATTAGGAGTAGATTAACTAAATGATTAGGAGTATTTGTAATCAAATATCTCATTTATGTATGTATGTTGGTATATGATTTACTATGTATACGTTTAGAATGATTAGAGTGATTAGAGTGATTGAGAGTTGAGATTGTGCTTGGATAACCATACCTTGCATAATCTTGGCTATTAGCTATATGGAATGGAAATAGCTTGTGTGTGCATGACTTGCCACTTTAGCTTTGGTTCATATGTTCTTGTGCTTAATGGGTCTAAACCCTGGACACAATCACTCTTCCGATTTGGAGAGTGATGACATGATTTCGGTAATGCCTTAATTAAGAGAACGAACCCTTTACTGGATTAATTGAATTCATATGTTAAACAATCTACATGATTTGCATCTTGTGTTTGGTAAACCGATATCCCACATGTGTCTCATATCTTGCTTATATCCTAGCCACCATTGTTTTTGTAGTTCAGGTGTGTTGCCTTTAGGAGTAGAATAACATAATTAGGAGTAGACTAATTAGATAGCCAAGACACCCGGCTACATTTATAACTTTAGTTAGTTTTGCATGTCTACAACTCACACACACCACACCGCATTCCTTTTACATTGCTTTAATAAACTCTAGAACTAAATTTAGTTAACGGATTCCATCTCCTCGTGGGAACGATACCCTTACTCGCAGCCACTATACGTGGCCAACAATTTGTATACTGCGAAAGGGTAAAAACACATGCATGTACCATCATTTGTGATAGTTTATAGAACTATCGTGTGCGCGTCAACTAGCTTCTTCAAGAAGCCAAGGACAAAATATGTGGTGGAATGCCACACACATGTTGTAATACTTCCCCTTAGATTTCCACAATTTGTATTTTAATTAGCTAGGAAAAATCTAGTGGGATAAAAACCTTAGCAAAATATATACAATGATCTTCTAGATCAAGTGATGTGGATGTGTTCAGAACTGGCTCATTAAAACCTTTCCGGTAAAATCCAGTGGGATAAAATCTGGTAGAAGGAAAAAGAGTACAGTACACATATATCCATTCAAAATTTTGCTCCGCCTGATTGAATGCTCCCCCTGAATGAAACTTCAATATCAATCCTGTAATTTGCAGAGTCGACGCATGCTAATCCCATATACTAGTTTCTCAAAGGTTGATGTAGGCAATGTTTTGGTAAACAGATCTGCAAAATTATCTATAGACTGTATTTGTTTAACATCAATTTGTTGGCTCTACTGAAGTTCATGAGCATAGAAGAATTTAGGAGAAATAGATTTGGTTCTATCTCTTTTCATATATCCCCCATTTAACTTGAGCAATGCAAGCCGCATTATCTTTAAATATTGGTGCTGGCATCCTTGTAGATAATGAAAATCCACATGTATTTTGAATATGATAAATAATTGACCTTAGCCACACACATTCTCGGCTTGTTTCATGAAGCGCAAGGATCTCAAAATGATTAGAGGATGTAGAAACAAGAGTTTGCTTTATGGAGAACCAGGAGATTGCTGTGCCATTATAGGTAAAAACATATCCCATTTGTGAACGAGCTTTATGTAGATCAGATAGATACCCAGCATCAGCATAACTAAGTAAACCTGAAAAATTGTTAGATTTTGAATAATATAACCCTAAATCTTTCGTTCCATGAAGATAACGATCAATATGTTTAATCTCATTCCAATGTCTTCGAGTTGGTGCTGAGCTGAATTGAGCCAGATATAATAAAGTACCAATTGCATTAAGATATGGTACTTCAGGACCAAGTATTTTTTCACTATCTTCTATTGGTCGGAATGGATCTTTTTTAGGATCAAGGGTTCTAACAATCATATGATTACTGAATGGGTGAGCATTGTTCATATGGAATCCTTTCAGAATCTTTTCAATATATGATGATTGATGGATAAGTATTCTGTCTGATTTATGCTCAATCTCCAGGCCGAGACAATATTTTGTTTTTCCCAGGTCTTTCATTTCAAATTTCCTTTTCAAATATTCAGCAGTTTTCAAGAGCTCTCCAGGAGTTCCAATCAAATTCATATCATCAACGTAAACTGCTATAATAGCAAATACATATTCTGATTTCTTTGTGAAGACACATGGGCATATAAGATCATTAATATATCCTTCTTTAACCAAATATTCATTGAGGCGGTTGTACCACATGCGCCCAGATTGCTTTAATCCATACAAGGACCTTTGTAAGTTAATTGAATATAAATTGCGAGGTCTCGAGTTGTATGTTTCTGACATTCTAAATCCTTTAGGGATTTTCATATAAATATCTGAATCGAGTGAGTCATATAGGTAGGTAGTTACTACATCCATAAGACGCATTTCAAGTCTTTCTGAGACAGCTAAACTTATCAAAAATTGAAATGTAATTGTATCTATCACTTGTGAATATGTCTCATCAAAATCAATACCAGGTCTCTGTGAGAAACCCAGTGCTACGAGTCGTGCCTTATATCGCACCACCTCGTTTTTCTCATTACGTTTCCGTATAAAAACCCATTTGTATCCAACAGGTTTGACATCTTCAGGCGTCTGGACTATTGGTCCAAATACTTTACTATTGGTCCAATTCAATTCTGCTTGAATTGCTTTTTTCCATTTAGGCCAATCAGATCTTTGCCTACAATCATTGAGGTTATGAGGCTCATAATCATCATTTAAAATTTCAATAGCCACTGTGTACGAAAATATATCATCAATGATTGTTTCTTCACGATTCCACATTCCTCATGTATAATTTATAGAAATTTCCTCATTTCTATGTTCTTGTATCTCTTCAGAGATTCCTTCCCCTGCAGAGGTCTCTTGTGTCCTTTCAGGGACATCTAACTCTTATGGAGTTGATTTAGAGAAAGTGGATTTATTTATCATTTCAGGAACATGATCCTGATATTTTGTTTTCTTCCTTTGGGGAACAGTATCTTTCGAACCAAGTGGCCTACCATGTTTCTGGCGTATAGTAGATGATTTTATTGTTATTATTTGTTTAGATTGTTCTTCTGGAACAATCACCCGTGCTGGTACATTAATAGCTGGGATGTATGATTTTGTTACCTTAGTAGCATCTGTAAATGCATCTGGTAACTGATTTGCTATTGTTTGAAGATGAACTATCTTGCATACTTTATTCTCACATTGAGATGTGTATGAGTCAAGATGAGTTAGACCAGGAACTTTCCAAAAAAAAAAAAAAATCCACGCTTCTCTTCAGGAGAAGTTTTTTCTTTTCCTAATGATGGGAAATTTCTCTCATCGAAATAACAATAAGCAAATCGTGCAGTAAAAAGATCACCAGTTAAAGGTTCTAGATATCTAATAATTGATGGTGAATCTAGACTGTAAGGATTCCCATTTGTTGATTGGCTTGTTTCGTGGACAAACCACATGTTGGGGTTGTTGTAAGGGTAGCTTAGGAATTGGTGATCATCCAATGGCCCTCTCAAGACCTCAAGTGAAAAAGCACCAAAGGTATATTTTAGTGCTTACATGCTTTGAAGAGATCATAGTTGCACACACTCACAACTCATGCATATTTCTATATTTGTATGTTGTGTGTTTTCATATGTGTGCATGCATAATTGTTGAATATCTCTTCATGCATGTTTATTTGATTGCATCTAGTTTATTGAAATGCCATAACATGTTTAGGCATTAGGATGCAAAGTCATGAATTTTATTCATGCTTGTTTGAATTGATTGCATCTTGTTCTATGTTAATGCCATGACATGATAGGCATTAGGATGCATTCAATTCCCACACATGCACTTCATGTTTGATTAGCTTTTTGTGTGGTGTAATTCGTTTCCCGAAGGATGTTCGGAAAAGTCCGCGCGTGCACGTTGGTGTGCATGGTTTAGCGCGATGATCGCCGGTGGAGATGCCCTTGGCTTCTCCTTTGGATTCACCATATTTAGGTGAACGGCGGTTGAGATCAGCGGCCAGGCCACCGAATTGAAACCGCCGATCAAGACCTGATTGTAATAAATGTCTCGGGTCCAAAACGGCGGTTATGATCGGCGGTTATGGTCCCGCCGAATGAAAGCGCCGAATGAAATCCAGGTTCTCGGGTTTCAATTTGGCGGTTTAGTTCTGCGGCCCCGACCGCAGAATGAAACCACCGATCATGCGTTTTCAGGGGCAAAATTGTATTTTCACATGCCCTGTTTTTGGTCTCTATAAATACATCCTTATCTCTGGTTCCCAAACTAAGTTTTTGATCCCAAGAACCCTAGAGAGATATTTAGAGAGACTTGAGAGGAAAACCTTAAAGATCACATCTTTATTCCTCTGAACCCATTTCCACATGCATAAATCATCATCTAAGCATCATCTAGGTTCATCTAGTATGTGCTAATGCATGGGTCTTCTTCAACACACATGGTATGATTTGTTGAACACTAATCTCATCTAATTTTAGTGTTTTTACTTATCAATTTTATCTCTTTTATTACTTGTATGTTCTTGAGTAATTTCTACATACATGATTGAGATTATGTGTTGATTGGGTTTATTTTTACATAGCTTATTTGATTAGGTCATTATTGCCTAAAAGCTATGCCATAAACATTCTTGTGTGATTTATTGATAACTAGGTTGATAGATTGTTTTTTTAATCAACTAGTTAATCCTTTGAATGTTTGTGGGTTATTTTTTATTGCTAGGATTTTACATGTTTATCTAACATCTAGCTAATTAATCTCTTTGTATGATTGAGATTGTTTTTGATAGCTTTGTATCTAGGATTGGTTATCCTTTACTTAGCTAAAGTTGTATGCCATGTCATATAGCTATTTTCATATATAGGATTGATTTTATTGTCATCATATAATCCTAGGTAAGCATCTAGAGTACCCTAGCTCTTATTGCATATTTGGATATCATTGCATATTCACATAGGGTGTTGATCTCTTCGGAGAGGTAGTCTTGTGTGATAGACCGGGATTAGGTCGTACACCGGGATTAGGTGGTCACATGAGCAAATTGGACTAGGTCCACTTTTACAGGCCTGCGGGTAGTGGTAGCGGGATATAGGCCGGGATTAGGCCGTCAAACCGGGATTAGGTTGTATACGCTATCACAATTAGTGGATTCGAGGTTCGAGTGTGGTGCACTATAATAGCCCGTGGTTTTTCCCTGTTAAGGGTTTCCACGTAAAAATCAAGTGTCGTTTATATTTCCGCACCTTATTACACTTGATTATTGTATTGTGAATTGGGTTATATTTGTAATATTGACTAATCCGAAAATTTGGTAATAACGGATTAACAACCCTTTCACACACCCTCTATGTCATTTTTAAAAGACACCCACACGTATAATGGTAAAATTATTTGTTTCATAGACCAACATATATTCCCAAACGCCGTGGGGGTCCCATTTTAGTTCTATGTGTAGGTGCAATTGAGATATATACTGCACAACAAAAAATACGCAGATGAGAAATATTTGGCTGATAGCTAAATACAAGTTGCACTAGAGAATATTGATGATAAGCAGTGGGGCGAAGACGAATTAATGCAGTAGCATGTAAAATAGCTTGTCCCCAAACAGAAATTGGTAATTGTGTTCGCAATAATAAAGTTCTTGCAATTACCTAGGACGCTTGATGAGTGACTCTGCTAATGCATTCTGAGTATGAACGTGTGGAACTGGATGTTCAACATCAGTACTAACTGATCTACAATATTCATCAAATGTCTTGGAAGTAAATTCACTAGCATTATTGAGGCGGATTGACTTAATCGGATGATAGGGAAAGTGTGCCCGAAGCTTGATAATCCGTGTGAGTAATCTTGCAAAAGCAATATTGCATGTTGATAATAAGCAAACGTGTGACCATCTGATGGATGCATCGATTAGGACCATAAAATAGCGGAACGGTCCACTTGGTGGATGAATAGGTCCACATATGTCCCCTTGAACCTTTTGTAGGAATGATGGGGATTCAAAGCTAACTTTAGTATGGGATGGTTTTATTACCAATTTCCCTTGTGAACATGCAGTACATAAATTTTCGTGGGATAAAGAATCTTCTAGTTCTTTAATGGATGCCAATGAGAATTTTCAATGATTTTACGCATCATTGTAGATCTCGGGTGACCAAGACAGTCATGCCAAAGCATAAATATATTTGGATCTGAGAACTTCTGGTTTAAAACTGCATAAATTTCTACACCTTTTATAAGAGTGTAATATAATCCAGATGATAAAGCACGTAGCTTTTCCATAATGAGTTTTTGGCATGAATTATGAGAAGTAATATACAGATACTCAATATTCTCATCATTTATAGTTTCTATGTGATATCCATTACACCGTATATCTTTGAAACTAAGTAGATTTCTTCTGGATCTACTTGAATATAAAGCATCATTGATACATATTTTAGTATTGTTTGGTAACAATATAATGGCTCTACCGAAGCCTTCTATCAGATCTGCTGGACATGATATTGTATTAGCATTTGCTTTGAGCAATGTTAAATTCAGAAAGTATTTCTGATTTTGCAGAATCGTATGTGTCGTTGCACTATCGGCCAAACATATATCTCATATATCTTGCTTTTCAATATCACTCAACTTATCATTTAAAGACATATCTATTCACAAAAATAAAAAATAAAGTGCATATCAGATAGAGTGATTAAAAGTATTTATTACATAAGGAATATTTACATAAACATTTAACATGATAACAAAAAAATAATATTACAAGTAGTACTTAATTGGTATGGATATTTCCATCACCAGTTGTAGTGGTCACTTTATCATTCGGATCATTTAGGAAATCAGAAACATTAAACTGGGTGATATCCATAAAATCTGAATCCTCCATGAAATTGGTTTCAGGATTCTTTACTTTTTCCTTTTCTTTGATCGAAACTTGATAAAGCTCAACAAAATGTTTAGGTGTGCGGCATGTATGTGACCAATGATTATGACAACTACACATAAAACAGATACTATCATCTTTCTTAGGCCCCTTTTGGATAGTCTTCCCTTTATCTGGTCTGGTCTTATAAACATTCCACTTCTGAATAGAGCCAGTCAAACATCAACAATTAGTAAATAGTAACCATATCAAAATTAACCACTTGATTCATCAAACAATTAGACCAAATTTTTTTTTAACTAAATTCTTAAATTTAACCAAAAGAATTAAGATTTCAAAAGACTTTTAAAGACTTTTTTAGGTGGATGGCTTTTACAGATTTCATGGACTTTTATGGACTTTTATAAACTTTATAGAAATATGAAAAACTTTCACAAACTTTTATTTTAAAAGACTTTCATAAACTTTCATTTTAAAAGACTTTCATAGACTTTCATTTCAAAAGACTTTCACAGACGTTTGTAGACTTTCATTGATTTTTAAATATAATATATACTTTGTTTTAGTAAAATTATATATATATATATATTTCATGTCAATAAAAATATATTTTTTAAAAGAATAAAAAATATCATCGTTAATTAAACTTGACAAAAACATTCATGCCTATATATATGTGATTTTAAAATTTTTATTTGTATTTTTATTATAATTTGCCTCATAAAGACATTATTCTCCTAATTCTTTCAATAATTAGTCAATTATTTTATTATTTTATTATTTTATTTTTTATAATTAGTCAAAATATAACAGTGGATGTGCAGAACACAAACCATTCTTAGCGAACTCAAATTAAGTCCGAACTTACCAATCACAGAAAAAGAAAAAACGACAAGAGAGAATTCAGCACTCTGCTATTTCGTGATTTTCAGAATATATTTCATGAGGAATAGACTAGGGTTTTTAAATATAAAACCTAATCGGTAGGGTTCAATTGGATTGATCTAGAAATAACTTGATTATCACGTTTTTAATGTTAAAGGAAATTAATTAAAGAATAATCTCCAAAGAAATCTATTCCTAATTAAACACCGATTCTGTTTTGTTAGTGATCAAGTATCAGAATCGAAAACAAAATTAATACTTTCCTTATCAATTAAAAACGTCTGACTTAGGGAAGTAGCAAGAAGTCGATTGTACTCTCACGGTCCAATTGGAGTGGCATTCATGTATGCAGGACGTGCCCACACATGAGTCATGCAGTCGAAGGTTTGAGGGACATGATTTGTACCCCTAATTTATGTAAATGATAGAGCACTTCACACATGCATTTTCCAAACCCAATTTGGTTCTCATTGTTATGTTCGTTTTGGCCATGAACATATGCCTGGTTTTGTGAGAGTCGCTAGAGAATATATCCATTCACTATTCTCTTTTAGAAGTGGCCCCACTTCTCTCTCACATAGGTGATTTTTTAATCAAGAGTAACCTGCATTACTTTGCCCAGACTTCCATTGCTTGAAATTTCGACACATAAGAATCATTAAAAACATAGTTTAACCTTTCCCTACGGGCATCATTGTTTTATCATAGGATTGGACTAGGGGTTAACCCCCCACAGTGATCCAACTAAGTCTTTCAACTTGGTTGTCCCACTGAACCTAGATCTTGGGATCTCCAGTTAACTAGGTTGGGTTTCCATTGTATCGACTTTTTATTTCATGGCTTTAGTCCTATTCCCCTCGTTGGTGTCTCAATTAATTCTCTATTTAACCCTTTGGTTAGCAGATCCGCAATGTTATCTTTTGACCTTACATAGCCAATAGAGATAACTCCAGTTGAAAGTAGTTGTATAATGGTATTATGTCTTCGACATATATGTCTAGACTTCCCATTATACATGTTGCTCTATGCTCTTCCTATTGCTGATTGACTATCACAGTGAATGCAGATCACCGGCACAGGCTTTGGCCATCTTGGAATATCATCTAAGAATTCGCATAGCCATTCAGCCTCTTCACTACATTTATATAAAGCAATAAACTTAGATTCCATGGTGGATTTGGCTATACATGTCTGTTTGGAGGATTTACAGGATACAGTCGCACCTCTTAGTGTGAACACATACCCATTAATAGATTTTGAATCTTTCATATCTAATATCCAATTTGCATTAGAGTATCTTTCTAGGATAGTAGGATAGCTGATATAATGCAGTCCATAATTACAAGTGAATCGTAAATACTCCAGTACTCTTACTATTCATTTCTAATGATCGGTTCCTAGATAACGCGTGTATCTACTTAATTTGCTGACTGCATTAGCTAATGTCTGGTCTTGTACAATGTGTTAAGTACATCAGACTTCCTATCACTCTAGAATATTCTAGTTGAGATACGTTCTCATCTTTATTCTTGGATAGGTGTAGATTTATATCTACCAGTGTTCTGGAAAATCCAGAATAATTTTTGTTGAAATTCTCAAGAATCATGTTAACATAATGTGACTGATTTAGAACGAGTCCATTCGATGTCCTTGAGATTTTCATTCCCAACATTACATCAGCCGGTCCAATATCTTTCATATCAAATCTTGATTTCAACATATCCTTGGTAGATTTGATCATTTTATTATCACTACCAAAAATAAATGTCATCAACGTAAAGGCACAAAATGACATAGCCATTTCCTATGTCCTTGACATAAACACATTTTCACATTCGTTGATTTTAAATCCATTTGACATCATAGCATTGTCAA
The DNA here is from genome assembly GCA_954870605.1 of Acer campestre. NCBI lineage: Eukaryota > Viridiplantae > Streptophyta > Magnoliopsida > Sapindales > Sapindaceae > Acer > Acer campestre. The sequence goes on along the minus strand of OX940810.1, from coordinate 14,421,385 downwards.
ATTTCTCATGCCATTGTTTTAGTGCTTGCTTTAGACCATATAAAGACTTCACCAATTTACAGACCTTCTTTCCTTGCCCTGGAGCGGAAAAACCCTCAGGTTGTTCCATGTAGATCTCTTTATCTAGATCTCTATTTAAGAAAGTTGTTTTCATATCCATTTGATGTATTTCAAGATTTCGCAAAGCTGCGATTGCAAGTATCATCCTAATGGAGGTTAATCTCGTCACATGAGAATATGTATCAAAGTAATCCGGGCTTTCCCATGACTCATGAAATAGCTCCCCCTCACTCTCATAAAAATCGGCTATCTTCACCTTTAACTCCTTTGCTTTCCTAGCCGGAAAGAATCTGTTGAAAAACACCTTGCAAATTTGGCCCCAACTTGTCAATGATCCCGGCCTAAGCCCAATGAGCCATGTCATAGCCGCATCCTTCATACAAAACTGGAAGAAACGAATTTGCAACTGTTCGCGCGTGAGTCGCATGATGGGGAAGGTCTCAATAATAGCACTGTACTCCTTCATGAGCTGGAGGCAGTCTTCATTCAACTTCTCATGAAATGACGGCAAGAGGTTGACGTGCATTGTACTCAACTCATAACCCCTAGCAACCGGGTCTAGCACGATCGGCGATGGTTGGTTCCCGATATCTGGCAAGGCATACTCACCCATGGTCATCCTTTGACCACGGTTGGTTTGAGTCTCTTCCGTCATCTCCTCTCTAAAAGGAGCTTCGTCTTCCCTACCATGTTGTTGTCCTTCGGTACTCATAGCTTGACTTGGAATTGGTTCGAACTCTCTCACATGGCTAGTGCCTTCTAGTGGGGGATGAACATCTCTACCTAGAGATCTCCTACCGTGCATAAAACTGAGCACCTGAAAGAGGAATAAATAAAGAGATACAAGGAAAGAAAAAAAGTAAAAACAGCACTATGAACAAGTCAATAACCACAAAACAAAATACTAAACTAACAATCTACAAAATACCAATAAAATGTGAAGAAAAGTCAATCTATGTAATCAACGCTACCGTTCCCCGGCAGCGGCGCCATTTTTTGATGAGGTCGTTTGTGTACTCAACAAAATAGTAATAATAGAGATTATGGTTGATTCTTGAAAACTCTTTTAAGGCCACTTAATCCTTTTAAAATGTGATTTGATAGCAAAATAGTGAGCAAGTTCATTCCACAGGGAATGGAGTGTTAATTAGATAAATTGACTAATCTTAGAGCAATAAAATAAATCATATTGTTTGATAGATGTGTGGTTTCTAAAACCACAAATGCTAACTACTCAAATGAAAATACACAAAATATGTTATGAAAAATAGAATACTCAACACCTTGATAAGAATTGTGATAGAAATCAATTAATGAGATAGCTAGGGAATAGATCGATTAACAATTGAATGTGGGTAAGCTAACTAGCATCATTAATGTACCAATCTCATTATGTTAACCACTTAGAGGCTTAGATTAGTGGGGTTGGTATACCCACCACTAATCTATCCTATCCAATGGGTTCTTAATCACACAAGGATTGTCAATCCACATGTGAATATATAACAAATTACTCCACTCAAGATAGCAATCAACAAGTGATATACAAGTCAATTATAATGAATGGAATCTAATTAATTTGAATGAATAAAGCTAAGCTAAACCCACAACCAATTGATCCTCAAATCTATCCCCTAGATTAGGGGTTTAGTTACACATATTTGCAATAAATGAAAAGAAGTAAATGATAAGGAAATAACCCTTGGGTCACCTTCTTTAAGCTTGATCCTTCTTCTCCTCTATGCTCCTAGATGCAAGGAATGGAGGTTGAGGAAATGTCTTGGAATGTGGGTGTTTTGGTGGAAAGTTACTAAGGATTTTGGTGGAGAAATGGTGGGATGAGGAATGATGTAGTGAAGTAATCAAGGTTTTGTGTTGAGGGTTGGATGGATTAGATGAGTTCAAGGAGAGAAATGGAGGATGATGAATAATGTTCCATGGATGATGATCTAGATCTGAAATGAGTGTTCTCTGAATTTTATCTCTGATTTTCGATGATTTGAAGATGGAGAGATGCTTCATATATATACTCACTCATGGACATGTACTGGTAACTGCTTGATTCGCTGATGTGGAGCCTTGGTCGCTATTTGGTTGCTATGGCGACCCTGGAGCGTAAAACGGTTAGATGAAAAGGTCGCTTCGAAAATCATCTTTCTCGCTATTTGTCAAGTGGCGACCATGACCATTATGTGTAGAGGTCGCCACTTGTAACCTCTAGGTCGCCATGGCGACCATAAGTGGCGACCCTGGAAAAGTGAGGAGGTCGCCACTTGCACCATCAAGGTCGCCATGGCGACCCTAAGTGGCGACCATGCCTTGAGTGCACTAGGTCGCCACTTGCAAGGGAGGTCGCCATGGCGACCCCACTTGATTGTTTTTGTGACTTTCTGTCGCCATGGCACTCAAGTGGCGACCAAGTGGCGACCTTCTGATGCCTTTGGAGAATCCTCTGTCGCCATGACGCTCATGTAGCGACCTCTTATGTCCAAGTGGCGAAAATGCCCTGTTTCTTCCCATTTGTGAGACATTTTCGCACAAGTCCTCCACCTTCATCTCAATTGCTTCTGAAACCTAATAAAACCTGAAAAACTCAATTTAACAACATTAAACACGGGGAAATGCCCGAGAATCAAGTAAAAAGAATCGGAAATGAGGGCCAAAATCATACCAATTTTGGCTTGATCACCACCACTAATCTATCCTATGCAATAGGTTCTTAATCACACAAGGATTGTCAATCCACATATGAATATATAACAAATTACTCCACTCAAGATAGCAATCAACAAGTGATATACAAGTCAATTATAATGAATGGAATCTAATTAATTTGAATGAATAGAACACATAAGAGATTCATTACAAGCTAAGCTAAACCCACAACCAATTGATCCTCAAATCTATCCCCTAGATTAGGGGTTTAGTTACACATATTTGCAATAAATGAAAAGAAGTAAATGATAAGGAAATAACCCTTGGGTCACCTTCTTTAAGCTTGATCCTACTTCTTCTCTATGCTCCTAGATGCAAGGAATGGAGGTTGAGGATATATCTTGGAATGTGGGTGTTTTGGTGGAAAGTGACTAAGGATTTTGGTGGAGAAATGGTGAGATGAGGAATGATGTAGTGAAATAATCAAGGTTTGTGTTGAGGGTTGGATGGATTAGATGAGTTCAAGGAGAGAAATGGAGGATGAGGAATAGTGTGCCATGGATGATAGAGCTAGATCTCAGATTTTGTTCTCTGTGTTTTTTCTCTGATTTTGCGATCCTTTTGAAGATGGAGGGACGATCTATTTATATTCACTCTTGGACATGTACTGATAACTGCTTGATTCGCTGAGGTGGATCCTTGGTCCCTATTTGGTCGCTATGGCGACCTTGGTGTGTAAAACGGTTAGAAAAGAAGGTCGCCATGAAAACCATCTTTCTCGCTATTTGGCAAGTGGCGACCATGAGTATTTTGTGTAGAGGTCGCCGCTTGTACCTCTAGGTCTCCATGGCGACCATAAGTGGCGACCCTGCAAATGTAAGGAGGTTGGCACTTGCAACATCAAGGTCGCCATGGCGACCCTAAGTGGCGACCATGCCTTGAGTGCACTAGGTCGCCATTTGCAAGGGAGGCGACCCCAAGTGGCGACCCCACCTGGTTGATTTGAGGACTTTCTGTCGCCATGGCGCTCAAGTGGCGCCCAAGTGGCGACCTTCTGATGTCTTTGGAGAATCCTCTGTCGCCATGGCGCTCATGTAGCAACCTCTCATGTCCAAGTGGCGAAAATGCCCTGTTCCTTCCCATTTGTGAGACATTTTCGCACAAGTCCTCCACTTTCATCTCAATTGCTTCTGAAACCTAATAAAACATGAAACACTCAATTTAACAACATTAAACACGGGGAAATGCCTGAGAATCAAGCTAAAAGAATCGGAAATGAGGGCCAAAATCATACCAATTTTGGCTTGATCAAATACCCCCAAACCAATCTTTTGCTAGTCCTCGAGCAAAACAATCACAAGCAAACCCCCAAAAACATGCATAGAGTTATTTCAAAGGTTATCACTTCAAATGATCAATGTGCGAAGCCAAAATGAAGAGATTAAAACAGTTATGCCATGGTGAGGATTTAAACATGAAAGAGCATGTATAGTTAAGATTAAAAACGTGCCACCTTTAGACATAATTGTACGCAATGCGATCTCACATTCAAAATGCCAAAGCTTCAAAGCAAAGGTGCTATTAGTTTAGAATGTAATTCGCTTTGATACTAAACCTCACCGGATTCTCTCTTCTTTTCTCCAAGACTCCTAGGTTCACTCAATATTGTACATGTGCAATATGAATTCATGTTATGGCAACAAATTGATTGCACATGCTAATCATTAAAACGCAATTTCCTGAAAAGTGATCTCATGAATGGAATTGCAAGCCATGAATTAGAAAGAACATGCATCAACCAAATTGTACAAAATGGACAATCCTAAAGATCATGAAGGTCTTTTCTTTGGTTGTAATGGGGCCTAAGGTTATGGTGAAACAAAGAATGGAAAAATGGATATCAAAGAACCTAATGATTACATTAAGGCATACATTCTAATTCTTTAAGTTCCACAAGATTCACACATATTGTTCACACTTCAAGGTGTCCAGGCTCACAATTATACATGTGTATGCTACTCCTATTTTCAACTTGAGTAGTTCAATTACTTCTCTTTCTTTTCTAGGCCATTTGTGCCTAATTTCTTGATTCTCTTTTTCTTTGCTTTTGTTTGCTTGCCAATTCTTTTCTTTTCATGCTTTTCATTTTTTTTTTCTTTTCTTTTCTCATTCTTTTCAAGCTTTTATTTTCTTTTCAATTTTCTTTCAAGCTTTTTTTTTCTTTTTCAAACATCTCTTGCTTTGCAAGACTCTTACACACATTTACATGCCTAAGTACACACCTTACATTTACAAATTCAAAATTTTACATTGATTTCCTAAGCCTTAGTAAATCATTTGGTCAAGGTAGGTAAATTATTATAAGGCTATAAGTTTCATGTAGATGTGGTTCATGAAAGAAAAAGCTTCAAATGTGTTTGGCTTCAAAGGGGCTTGGGAGCACACATATTCAAATTGGTTGGAAGTGTTTAGGCCAAAGCGGTTTTCACATGTATCGCCTAAAGTCATTTCTAAAGATTTGTCCACTAAGCAAAATAAGGCATCCACAAGCAGACCATAATATTCTATGGCAAACAACATTTAGTGCAAATGAGACCAAAACATGCTTGTATGAGTGTTTGAGAATGAGTGTTTAAAGAGTGAATGTTTACAACTCAACGTTTGCTTTTTAAAAGCTGTGTTTGTGATCCTCACGGGAATCTCCACTATTAATTCTTAGCCTTCAAGCAAATTTGATCATTCACTCAACATTAAGTGAAAAAGATTAACGCACTTTGCTCAATGACACCCTAAGTGGCATGGTGTTAATCTAAACCAAACACTCTCAAACATGCACAATTTCTCACTACATCATGTAAAGAACAATCTCCACAAGTAAAGCATGCTCAAATATGGCAATATCGCAAAGATTTTCGAAAAATTTGGCACACAATTTTTTTTTTTTTTTGAAAACCAAGCATCATGGCGTTGCACAAAAGTACCCCCAAACCTAAATTTGACATTGTCCTCAATGTTCATGGGTGGTAAAAATAATGACAACAAGCGCAACCCGACAAGTTTTAAGCAATAATCCAACAAAGGCAAAAGCAACATGTAACAATAATCCGACATATTGCACCTCAATCATCCATACACAAAATCCAAACAACAAATATATCAATAAAGCACAAATATCCTAAATCCACTACCAAAATCCAATTCACACCCTTATTCTATGCGGAAGCAAAATAAAGGCAATCAATGAAAAAAAATAATGATCAAAAGAAAAAGAAATGCGAATAAGCATAAATCAACAAAAATATCCAACAATATAATCCAAAAGTAAAAACATAAAACTAGCAATGTCCCAATAAAGTGATAGAAAATGCAAGTGATGGAAAGATAAAATAAATCCTAGAAATGCTAGTAGGCCAACTAATCTGAATCATCCTCCTCATCCTGCTCTACTCTACCCTTCCCTTTCGGGTCCTTCCTTTTCTTCTCCCTCGCTAATGCTGCTTTCCTAGACTGCTCCTCTCTCTATCTCCTCTGTGCAGCTGCCTCATCAATGGGAGGACCTCCCACATAACGGGGCCCCTGATCAGTCAAGGAACGGGTCATGGCCTCCTCTAACTGTGCTGCCTCCTCAACAGCAGACTGTGCAATCTGAAATACGAAGTCAGGCTCCTCTGTGCTATGTCCTGAAGGTGCAGTGGGGGTAGGTGGAATCACTGTGGTGGGCTTCTTCGGCCTCCTGACATATGGGGTGAGCCTCAGATCATGGCGGAGGTTTGTAAAACCTGTGATCACTGTCTCACTCAAATCCTGAATCAGGCTTTCCAACCTCAGCTGCCTATCCTCCAAGGCCTTCTGCCTTTCTTCAATCGCAAGTTTATCAGCATGAAGGATATGAAAATCACCAGTCTGAGTCTTCCTAATGCGCTGTACACCATCTAGAATCCGAAGACCTAATGGCTGCCCATGATCATCACAAATAGGAATCTCCTCCTCCTCATCATCATCGTCCTCCTCAGGAATCACTCTCTCAAATTCTTCTCTAATACTTGTGCCAACCTATGAACTCCGCACTCTCCTACGTTTCCCACCAGTTGGTATCTCCCCACGCTTAATCATCAAACGTCGCCAGGTGGTCAAGTCCATATCTAACATGGGGGGCTTAAGTATGTCCCCGGAGATATCCACACCCGCCAACTTGCAGGCCTCTGTGATCAAACAAGGGAAAGGGAGGATATCTGTCTCTGATTCATTCCTCCCAATCCGCTGAATCTCCATCTTCACGATAATACCCACATCAATAGGCTGCCTCTCACTGATACTGTGTAGAATCCTGGCTGCTTCAAATGGAACAGTGGACCTGTGGGAAACTGGCCTAAGGGAAGAGGTGAGGAAAATGTGCCAAAAGGTGTGCTCAATCTTCAAGTTTGATTGCCTGAGAGGGAACCTCTTCGCCATCCATATGGTCATAGGAGTGATGGTCATAGTGTTAGCAAATTCCACCAAATTCTTCACATACAAAGGATTCGTGGTGATTCCTTCCACCATCCTCTCACGTAACCCCTAAATTTCCAACAATGTCGTCCCAAAGTAGATGTTAATGTTCGGTGCGTTCAAGTACACGGGAACCCCTCTCACTAGAATGGGACCACCCCTCATATACTCCCCGGGATTCATCCCCGCATAGAATTCCTTTACCAAACTCTCACTGTAATGTGGCGGAGTAGCTGCTAATCCTCCTTATCCCATGTCATTCACTGTTGTTGGGACAGGGGTATCCCTCAAATTCTCCAAATCAATGCCCCTCTCAGGCCACATTTTCTTCTCAGCAAATGTCTCCAATCTTTCATCAAAATTCCTATTTAGTTTGCATTCAGGGACTACTCTCCTCTTAGGAGTGGGGGTCTTGCTACCCTTGCCCCCCTTGCTTGGCAATTTCATTTTCGGTGCCATTTTCACACTCAAATTCGGACGAAGCTTTCTGACAGAAATCCGGCAGCACAACGGCACTTCAATAACAATCCGACACTCACCAAGTGCACCACAATCAACCAAAACTACTTCAACACTATCACAATCACTTCTATATGAATCAAACCACACAAAATCCAATCCTAAGCACTAATCACTTCAAATCAAACTCAAAACCACCCTTAGTGATTCTAGATGCAATGTAGGAAGGATTTGATCAAAAGAATTGAAGAACTAGAGTGATTGCTTACCGGATTTGAAGATTACGTGCGTGCCACGGCTTTGGAATTGAGAGAATTTGAGAAGAGAGAGCTTTTGTTTGTGCGGCATTATGTTTTGAGTAGCAAGTTTATAAGTGAAAGCCCTATGTCGCCATTTGTGGCTCTCGGTCTCCATGGCGACCAAATGGCGACCAAGAAGGATTTTGAAGTTTGCATGTGGTCGCCATTTGCACAAGTAAGGTCGCCATGGCAACCAAATGGCGACCATACCTGATATGTAAAGGTCGCCATTTGCAACATGTGGTCGCCATGGCGACCATGTATGTGGCGACCTCTGAATTCTTCTTGTAAGTGAGGTCGCCACTTGTGTGCAAATAACGACCAAATGGCGACCCTTACTTGAGGTCCTCTTCTGAATGTATTTTCATCACCTGCAATGAAACAAAATCCACAAATAAGGTCATATTTCAAACCACTATCAAGAATAGAAGGACACTTATTCAGAAAAACAAAACAGACAAAAGAAATACACACAATAAGCAAAATTAAAACACAAACATTTTTATTCTTGGCATGAAATGTAAAAACCAAATGTAAATCCTACTACCGCATCCTATCATGTGAAATGGAATCATGATGCTCGTCACCCAAGTCAACCACATTATAACTCATTTTCTTCTTGACTACCCAAATTGGACCCATAGACTCATCCCGGACTTGATCTACCAAATCCTTCCTAATCCAAATTTTCTTTACATGGTTAGATCTCATTCTAGGTCTAGTTTTCTCATGATTAACATGCTTCAAAAATTCAAAGCACCTAGACTTTACATGACCCCTTTTATGACAAAAATAACAAGTTAAAGGATATGAAAGAAATCTTCCCTTTTGCATTGGAGGTATAGGCCTTGAGGGACCGTTATTGGTGAGTTCCTTGATGGCTTGATCCATCCAATCTATCTCCACCAAATAATCGCACTCCTTCACCTTAGCAACCTTCAAAGACATCTCCCTCTTGCTTAATTCCTCCTTTAACTCCTCAATTGACTTGTTCTTGGCATCTACACTCATGAGGGTCTTTCTCATCTTTCTTGAGGACTCTTCCTCAAATTCTTCGGTGAGTTTAGCCAAATCCCCAAGCTCTTTTACCGTCACCTCATTCTCCATGGTGAGAGCCACATTGATCTTTTTGAGCTTATGGTTCCGTCTTGCTAAATCATCAAGCTTCTTCTCTAAAGCATATTTCTCCGCCTTAAGAACCTCTACTTCATGCATGAGCTCTTGGTTAGAATTCTTGAGCCCTTCAATCTCAGAGTCACCACTGCTCTCAACTTCGTCCTCTTGGCTACTCTTTTCATACAATTGCACCAATTCACATACTTTTCCACCCGTTGACCTTGGTGGTTGCACCTCAACCATATAGCAACTCTCAATGCTTTTTAGGTCATCATTGCATATGGTTATGTCAATCTCAAGTTCTTTCTCAAATGCATGCATACAAACTTTCCTCTTGCAAACATCGATCTTCATTTGAGCGGTAGCCATGAATGGTCTACCAAGGAGAACTTGCCACTCCCTAACATCTTTTGACTTGTCACCAATGTCAAGAACTACAAAATCCGTTAACACCACTATTCCTTCAATGACAATTGGGACATCCTTTATTTCACCACTCGATGATAGTGAGGATTGATCTGCTAGCATAAGTTTCTTCCCGGTTGGCTTCAATCCTACCAAACCCAACTTCACATAAGTAGATAGGGGCATCATACTGACACTTGCTCCCAAATCTAGTACTCCTTTAAGCACCCCACTATCCCCTATCGATATAGGAATCACAAAACTTCCCGAATCTTCCACTTTCTGAACATATGCTTCTTCAAACAACATAGCCTCATCCCTAGCTCCATCTTTCTTGACAAAGTTTCCCTCCTTAGCTTGCTCGGTGTGGCTTGGAAACTTCCCTTTTTCTTGCTTTTGTAGGGCTTCGGCAATTTGCCCCATTTGGGTCTCCAATTTCCCGAAAGATGCCTCTAGGTTGCCAAACCTTTGGCCACTAGCTTGCATGAAACTTGTCAAGGTATTCTCGGCTCTTTGGAAACCTTGCATCATACCTCTCATCTCTTCATCAATGTTTCGGCGAGGTTGATACGAGCTAGATTGAGCATTGTTGTTGTTGTTCCATTGGTTTCCTCCTTGGGGAAATCCTCCTTGTGTTTGATTTTGATGGTAACCCCCTTGTGAGCTACCTCCTTGGTTGTACATACCTTGTTGTTGATTTTGACGGTAACCCCCTTTTGAGCTACCTCCTTGGTTGTGCACCCCTTGTTGTTGATTTCCTGGTGGTGGGTTTAAAATGTTGTTGTTGTTTGACCAAGAAAGGTTTGGGTGATTCCTCCATAGTTGAGCATGGTTGTTGAAATATGAGTTGTTTCCTTGTCCTTGGAATCCCATAGCTTGAACCTCCTCTTGCTCTTGACCTTGAAAAGTGTCCTCAAACCCTTCGTTCTCATTGAAGTGCCCGCTAGAGCCTCCTTCTTGCCTTCCTAGCAACTTCACTCCCGTCTTCGGAAATCCCATACTCTCTATATGAGAAGTCAAGGTCTCCACCTTCTTGTTTATCCTTGAGATTTCGATGGCGGCGTCCGTACTAGCATTTACATCAAATTTCCCACCTCGAATACAGTTGGCATTCCTTTGCTGAGAGTTTTGTGCCAACATCTCATAGATGTCATATATCTCCGAAGCGGTCTTGGTGTCATATGAACCTCCACAAGAGTTATCCACCAACACTTAGGAGAACTGAGTTAAGCCTCCTTGGAAACAAGACACTTTGTATTCCTCAGTGAACATGTGAGGAGGGCATTGGGCCACAAGGCGTTGATACCTCTCCCATGACTCATGAAATAGCTCCCCCTCACTCTCATAAAAATCTGCTATCTTTACCTTTAACTCCTTTGCTTTCCTAGTCGGAAAGAATCTGTTGAAAAACACCTTGTAAATTTGACCCCAACTCGTTAATGATCCCGGCCTAAGCCCCATGAGCCATGTCATAGCCGCATCCTTCATACAATACTGGAAGCAACGTATTTGCAACTGTTCTCGCGTGAGACACATGATGGGGAAGGTCTCAATAATAGCACTGTACTCCTTCATGAACTGGAGGCAGTCTTCATTCAACTTCCCATGAACAGTTGGTTTGAGTCTCTTCCGTCATCTCCTCTCTAAAAGGAGCTTCGTCTTCCCTACCATGTTGTTGTCCTTCGGTACTCATAGTTTGTCTTGGAATTTCTTCAAACTCTCTCACGCGGCTAGTGCCTTCTAGTGGGGGATGAACACCTCTACCTAGAGATCTCCTACCGTGCATAAAACTGAGCACCTGAAAGAGGAATAAATAAAGAGATACAAGGAAAGAAAAAAGTAAAAACAGCACTATGAACAAGTCGATAACCACAAAACAAAATACTAAACTAACAATCTACAATATACCAATAAAATGTGAAGAAAAGTCAATCTATGTAATCAACGCTACCAATTCCCCAGCAGCGGCGCCAATTTTTGATGAGGTCGTTTGTGTACTCAACAAAATAGTAATAATATAGATTTTGGTTGATTCTTGAAAACTCTTTTCAGCCACTTAATCCTTTTTAAAATGTGATTTGATAGCAAAATAGTGAGCAAGTTCGTTCCACAGGGAATGGAGAGTTAATTATATAAATTGACTAATCTTTGAACAATAAAGTAAATCATATTGTTTGATAGATGTGTGGTTTCTAAAACCACCAATGCTAACTACTCAAATGAAAATACACAAAATATGTTATGAAAAATAGAATACTCAACACCTTGATAGGAATTGTGATAAAATCAATTAATGAGATAGCTAGGGAATAGATCGATTAACAATTGAATGTGGGTAAGCTAACTAGCTACATTAATGTACCAATCTCATTATGTTAACCACTTAGAGGCTTAGATTAGTGGGGTTGATATACCCACCACTAATCTATCATATCCAATGGGTTCTTAATCACACAAGGATTGTCAATCCACATATGAATATATAACAAATTACTCCACTCAAGATAGCAATCAACAAGTGATATACAAGTCAATTATAATGAATGGAATCTAATTAATTTGAATGAATAGAACACATAAGAGATTCATTACAAGCTAAGCTAAACCCACAACCAATTGATCCTCAAATCTATCCCCTAGATTAGGGGTTTAGTTACACATATTTGCAATAAATGAAAAGAAGTAAATGATAAGGAAATAACCCTTGGGTCACCTTCTTTAAGCTTGATCCTTCTTCTCCTCCATGCTCATAGATGCAAGGAATGGAGGTTGAGGATATGTCTTGGAATGTGGGTGTTTTGGTGGAAAGTGACTAAGGATTTTGGTGGACAAATGGTGAGATGAGGAATGATGTAGTGAAGTAATCAAGGTTTGTGTTGAGGGTTGGATGGATTAGATGAGTTCAAGGAGAGAAATGGAGGATGAGGAATAGTGTGCCATGGATGATAGAGCTAGATCTCAGATTTTGTTCTCTGTGTTTTTTCTCTGATTTTGCGATCCTTTTGAAGATGGAGGGACGATCTATTTATATTCACTCTTAGACATGTGCTGATAACTGCTTAATTCGCTGAGGTGGAGCCTTGGTCGCTATTTGGTCGCTATGGCGACCCTGGTGCGTAAAACGGTTAGAAGAGAAGGTCGCCATGAAAACCATCTTTCTTGCTATTTGGCAAGTGGCGACCATGAGTATTTTGTGTAGAGGTTGCCACTTGTACCTCTAGGTCACCATGGCGACCATAAGTGGCGACCCTGCAAATGTGAGGAGGTCGCCACTTGCAACATCAAGGTCGCCATGGCGACCCTAAGTGGCGACCATGCCTTGAGTGCACTAGGTCGCCATTTGCAAGGGAGGTCGCCATGGCGACCCCAAGTGGCGACCCCACCTGGTTGATTTGAGGACTTTCTGTCGCCATGGCGCTCAAGTGGAGACCTTCTGATGTCTTTGGAGAATCCTCTGTCGCCATGGCGCTCATGTAGCGACCTCTCATGTCCAAGTGGCGAAAATGCCCTGTTCCTTCCCATTTGTGAGACATTTTCGCACAAGTCCTCCACTTTCATCTCAATTGCTTCTGAAACCTAATAAAACCTGAAACACTTAATTTAACAACATTAAACACGGGGAAATGCCCGAGAATCAAGCTAAAAGAATCGGAAATGAGGGCCAAAATCATACCAATTTTGGCTTGATCATGTACTATTATTTTTGGTTTCAGGGGGAGACCGGCTATTATTAAAACTAGAGGGACCTGTTTATCTATTATGTTAAACCTCATAGGGGAAAATGATAATTTCCCTAATAATAATAATAATAATAATAATTGTTATTGTTATTGTTATTATTCTTATTTTTATTGTTGTTGTTGTTGTTATTATTATTATTGTTATTGTTATTGTTATTGTTATTGTTATTGTTATTATTATGTTTATTATTATTATTGTTATTGTTATTGTTAATGTTATTACTAATTTATGGACTTGATGCACGGGTCTTGATAAAAACTATTATTCTTCTTTGGGGATGAATATTACAAACCAAAAAAATATCCTTATATTTCTGTTCACTATGAAAAAATTAAAATAAAATCTTCCTCAACTTTCTCCTTCTTGAATAGGTTTCATCGACAAAAAATATGAAACAAAACATGTTAACATGATTGCAAAAAGCTTTACTTGCAGTGCATTATCACTTGTATAGTTTTCATAGCCTTTGGTCCATTTCTTACATCTCTCTTGTGGAGAGTAGCTGCATCATTGTCAAAAACTTAAAAATCATTTTCATGGATAAATAAACAATCCCCTTTCTCTAGAGCTTATTGTAGAGGATTTATATAAATAGCCGACTCAAGATTATTTACAGTTCAACCGAAAAAACAAATTTAGAGTATCAAAAGCCGCTTCAAAACTCTGATAATTAATATTTCATATCAAACTATTGAAAATTTCAAAATTCATTCAATAATTAGTGATATATCCAAAATGCCCTTATATTATATATATATAAGGATAATTACTTCGGCGACCATCAATTTGGGTCACCACTATCAAAATGGTCATTAGATGAGGAATTGGTTTCAAAATGGTCATTTTTGACGAACACTGTAACACTAATGACCATTCCGTCAAACTTCGTTAAATTTACCATTAAAAAGGTGAGCATTTTGCTAACTTTCTCTAAAATTACAAAAATGATTAACATTTGTATTTTCAAGACCAATGTTAATCATTTTTTTTTTTTTTTTATGTTTTATCTAATCTTAAACAAGGAGTAAAGAAATATTGATTAAAAAATGCAACATTAACAGGCAAAATCTAACCAACTAAAACTTCATTATGTGCACAACATGCAAAGAGCTAAAAAAGGAAAAAAATAAAATTCTAATCATTCATACATATCAAGTAAATTTCTCATATGTTTTCAATCAAGTGATACAATTTGTAAAAACAGCTACCTGATTTCTGAGTTGTAGTAAATGCCTTGTATATTAGTATATACCTTAAACTATTATTGTCATACACTCTTGATATTCTCAAAACAAGTAGACTTACAAGAGAAGAGAGCACCGATTTGCTGCTTCATTTGAACGAATTGAGTATATATATATATAAAAATTTCCACAGTGTTGGTTCCCAAGGAGAAATTTTCAGTGACATCAGAATAATTACTTTAGGGTTTAGGATTTAGGGTCATCTAATGCTTTGATCATCTGTCTATTAGGGTTATGCTCAATAGCAAGAGTGTAATGTTGTACTTGACAATCTTTTCATATTAATAAAGTGATTTCTGTTTGTTAACAAAATCTTATATAGCATTTATTATTATAATTGTCAAAGTAAATAATCATAAGGTCAAAAGACTATAAGAAAAGAAGAATTGTTCGTACATCTAGATATGTATGAGGTAGACACAATTCTTTAGTTAGTCTTGAATAACGTTCATGAAAATATCTACAAGGTTATACTAAACAACCTAGAGGGGGGGTGAATAGGTTGACACACTAGTTTTAAAAACTCTTTCGTGACTAGTGTCAAAACTTTGGTGAGCATATAATAAACCTTGAACAAGATTGTTATGAGAAAAACAATTTGCACAAGTATGCTCAATTCACCACACTTAGTCTACAAAACATATACCAAGAACAATGTATCTCATATACAAGTATATTCAATAAAGAGCACATTCTACAAGTTGTACTTAAAGTATTACTATATAAGAACACTACAACTTGCTAGAGAAGAAACTATATTAAAATTAATACAAATAATACTTGTATTTACAATAATGCCCAATATGTACAAGAATCAATCAAAGAATATCTATACACAAAAATCAATGAATAGAAGAATTATATTTACAATTATGATCAAAATGAATATACTTACAAATCACACTTTACAAAATCTTGTTTCCAAAAACATAACAAGTGAAGATTGTACTACAAGATTAAAACATACACAAAAACAAATATAAAAGATAGAGATAGAAAGAATTAACATTAGAGATTTTTTAACGTGGTAAAACCTCCAAGGAGGAAACATCCACGGGTTGAATTAAAACCATTGGGTACTTATATATATTTGGAAAGTAAATTAGAAATTCCACAAAGTGACCAATCCTAGATCACCAACCCATGTGGAGTTTATGTTTACCCAATCCCTATTGGAAGATACAAAATCCCTCAATGATGTAAACCACATATTAGAACTCATACCAAACCAACATCGTTGGAAGACTAGAAATTCCTCAAGAGTGCATACATATCCCATGAACCCCGCTCTATCGGACTCTATGTCTAACCAAACACCAGGGCCTACCAAAATATAAGCCAACTCTCTATACAAGACACACTTGCCCCTAGAAAGCCTCCCATGCATGACTATCCAAGTCCTCCCGACTCTAGCCATGACTTCTTGCATGTCTATCCAAGTCATCCCGACTCTAAACAAGACTTCTTGCTTACCTATCCAAGTCCTCAAGACTCTAGGCAAGACTTCTTGCTTACCTATCCAAGTCCTCAAGACTCTAGGCAAGACTTCTTGCTTGGCTATCTGAGTCACCCCGACTCTAACCAAGACTTCCTAGTGTGATCATGTGAATGCAAATGATGCAAACAATCAAAACAACATAGAACATGTGATCAATACATTCCATGGAACAACTAGATCTAGAGATGTGAAATCACAAGCAATAGAAATCTAGATGCAAAATCATGAATGAAAACCTAGAGCATGTGAAATCAATTAACACATAAAACTCCTAGATTCATTCATACAAATAACTCTTGAGCAATTCATATACATGAGGCACAAGTTCAAGATGTTATAAACATACATAAAAATGCTAGAATCACAAAATGTATTCAACAGGTATTCTAGCCAAAGATTTAGAGATAGGTGATATTGTTAAAAACAAATCAATCCTAGATATCTCTAAAAACACATACAAAGGCTCTAATCCTAGAAGTCATTAATCAAGGATCAAAGACACATATAAAGGATTATTAATCATAAAATGAATCAATCAAGTCTCAAATAATCCTAGATATCAATCTAATCACAATACAACTCCCAATCATGTGAAAAACATAGAATCCAAGAAACTAGTCCACATGTGTCTCTAATTAGACTTTTCAATTAGATTGATTATGAAGCTATCTTTCTCAATAGAATTCACTAAACATACATATACATATAGAAGAAGAATCCCCAAGCAAATTGAAGGTTTAAAAAGATGAAATCACCAAGATATGAACTCTACCTTGATTTCATGAGCTGGTTCGGTTTTCTGAGTAGATCACTCAGAAAATCAATCAAACAGCTGCAAGATCACTAGAAACGGTAGAGGACTCGATTACGAACAATCTCCAACTTGAATCACTCAATTCTGACTTCGTATGAGAAAGTTATGGTGTTAGGAAGTTGAGAAAATTGGAGAGAAAATCTTAGACGGGATTTCAAAACTTTTCTTCTTTGAAACAAATGGAGGGAGATGGAGAGATTTAAAAGGAAGGGAAGAAGGGCATTTTTATCCAACAAAATCAGGCCACACCAGCCATGCCCACATGTGGGGCACGTGTGCCACACGGGACCAGAGGGCTGGTTGGGCCGTGTGGCACACGGCCTCCACACGTGGTGGCTAGGCCATGGCCTTTGGCCACCTTGCCTCTCCCGCACACCTCTCACGTTCTTCAGCCGTATTCGGGCATCCGAACTCCGATTTTGAATCCGTTTTTGGATTACGAACCGTGACTCCCTCACGCACAACGATGACTATGAAACTTTGACAAATGGTTGAGAATTCATCTCAAAAAATGACGACGAACACAACTCAACGAATGAGAACGAAAAAGTAGCGTAGCTACATCGTTTGGATTCGAAACTTAACATATGAGTAACCGAAATGACCGGGACTCAATAAGGAATCAATTAAGATTAAGTACAAGTCCAAAACACAAGAAACACAAATATACAAACACAAGTTCACATATGAATGCCATTTCCTAGACATAGTCTTAGAACATGCAACTCTAAAATGTATGAGCATTTGAGTTCAATGCATGAGCATACAAAATCATGTGAATGTGTTATATAAATGGTGCATAATGATGTAGGGACACTTATGAATGATTTTTGTGTGTGTGCCTATGTCTTGCAAGAGGAATGAGGTCAATTATACCTTTGATGAGCAATGAAGCTAATTCCCCTTAACAAGCCATCATCTTTCATGTACCGTAGTCAAATATTTCTTTGAAGCTTTGTATCATCATCAATGAGACCACATAAACATTACAAGATAAACAACGTTTTGATATGGAATTCATGCCAACAACAACCAAAAACCTAACAGTTCACAACGTAAGTTAAAGGTTGGGCCCCTTTATCTTGTTAAAGTTGTAGAATTCTTTTACTAGCATTTGAGTGGGATCAAATGTGTTGTGATGAGTCTAAAATCATCGAAGGGTCTTCAGGTAAAAGAATCTAGTGCACTGGGTGCATTGAATTGGATCACAATGAAATACGTTTTCTAGAACCGTCAATAGATAAAAGTCTTTTCATTATCAGGACAATCGGAGAGTCTATCTTAATCCTGAGATAAATGATGGACTTATGGTTGCAAGTGTTATCATTTGAGCTATCAATGAGTACGATTATATAGCATAGTCTATCCTCGATAGTTTTGTAGTATTCATTTGTTAATCGATAGAGAACTTCATTTGTAGATATGGACATCGTGGCTCCATTTATTAAATGTGAGTAGAATATCATCATATGGATGCTTTGTGGTTTTAGATATGAAATCTTAACGTTGAGTTTTCAATAGTGTCTATTGAAAGATGACTTCTAGACAAGTCATAATATATATCCAAGCTCAAAGTGTGGTCATATGAGTAAATATGGTAACTTGGAGAGCTATAGGCGGTCTATGAGCTCTTGGCGATTACTAATATTCTTCACGAGGATTCACTATCTCCCATATGATTGTCTAGGGTATGAATGAGTATCGTTAACTTATTCCATCTTTATTTAAGAGTGCAATTTTAGTTCTTTAGTGGAATGAACTAAAATTAATAGATTGAACCTAAGTGAATTATTTGTTGATTGTGATTGGGTTATGTCTATAGGAGCTTAAATTTAGATAGGCCCGCCAAGATCCCCAATCCGCACAGACTTAATGAATCACTTGATATATTCTACCGGACTATTTGTGGGTCCATTTAGAATTGTATTTAATATATTAAGAATATAATTTGCACATTATTTATTTAATGGGTTGTTTAATTAATGGGGGGTTTCCAAATATAGCCACCTAGAAGATGCCAAAACGACATAAGTTATTAAAAACCCAATTCTGACCACTTCATTGTATTTAAATAGCTGATCTTACAATTGTACCCCTATTTAACTATTCGGACCTGACATTTAAGTGTTCTTCTAAATGACTAAATTACCCCTTGTAATGGATTCTCGCTTGAAAAGGGAAAACGGAAAGCCAGAGTCTGTAACAAAACCGATGAAAGTGAAAACGGGAAAGCCACAGTGAAGAACGACGACCGCAGGTGAGGGAAAACGGGAGTGAAGAACGACGACTGCAGGTGAGGAAAAACGAGAAAGCCTTGAAAAGGGAAAATGGGAAAGCCGATACCCCGACGACCACAGTGTGTGAAGACGAGGTAGGATCGAATTAGCTATGCTCTTAATCGGCACGATCCCGAATTATTTCCGTAACATTTGACTTGATATAAGGGACTTATGTCCTCTATCCCTTATTCTGTTGTGTTAATCCCTAATGTCGTAATTGGGTTTTTTTGGATATCTGGAATTACTTGAAATCTGGAATTCCAATATGGAATTAATTTGTGTTACTTGCCCATTTGGGTGTTGATTTTTACCATGATCATGATTTACCCCAATAAGGGTCATGAAGATTTCCCCTGATGTGCTGATGATGCATTCGATACATGAAGTTTTCCATGATGTGATCCATGGATCCAATACCAAGATTACATGAAAGTATATGTGCCCCATGACTTTACATGGAAAGTCTTTCTTTACATCCCATATGACTTTCCATGAGCACATCAGGGGATTTTCCACTGGGTTTTCCATCACATATTGCCAAGACTTTCTTTCATGTTGCTTCTACTTTCCATGATGTGATCATGATGATTTCGACTTTCCATGATGTGCCCCATGACTTTACATGAACCTTTGTATGATGTTTTTATATCCCCCATGATTTCACATGCTGATTTCCATGATGCCAATTTCCATGTTGCGTATATCCATGATTCCATGATTCCATGATTTCCCTTACATGAATTTCCATGACTTTTCCATGATTCCATGATTCCATGTTTCCATGATCCCCCCTTACATGAATTTCCATGACTTTCTTTCCATGATGCTTTCAATTCCATGAAGTTGACATGAATTTCCATGACCACAATATCCTCTCATGACTTTCACTTACTTTTCATTACATGTTCATGTTAGCCACTTATATTCTGATTTTCCATGCTATGGTGATGAATATCTGATATTTTTATTTTACACCACCTGCCTATTATTTTCAAATGGTAACCTTTTACTTACTTTTTCATCACATGTTCATGTTAGCCTATATTCTGATTTCCATGCTTTGATGAATATCCAAAGGACTAATATGTTTTTATTTACACGACCTGCCCATTATTTTCAGATGTTAACCTTCTTATATCCGGATCATGAGAGATGGAAAAATGCAAGGATAAACTCCAAAAGTCGGCATCACTGTAACATTGTTGTTGACATTGAAAAAGTTTTAGGCAGATTACAAGTTTTAGAGGCGTTTAAGCAAGGACCTTTTGGTCACTACTTAGGTCTGCGATTGCCCGTCATTATACATGCAAAGGTTTTGCATAGTATACTGAAAAGGTAGATTGAATATACCAGTAGGTCCGGTAATGCATCACCACCATAAGATGATGAAATGTGGTTTGGGCTGGGTATGTAACAACATCGTTTCGGTCAAGTTGAGTTTTGCCTATGTTCTGGGCTAAAAATGGGAAAATTGCCAGAAGGATTAATAAATGCGAACTATAGTCCAATGGAGAACAACCTATACGGAAGATATTTCCAGAACCAACCTACGTACATTTCTTTGTTTGAAACTTTTAAATGACTCACCGACGATCAAGGTGAAGATGGCTTGAAGATGGCAAATCTGTTGGTCATAGGCTATATCTTAAGCACTCTCGACGAACGTGACCGTGTATCGCTATGGATGTTTGCATTAGTGGATGACGACGTAGCTTTCAAAGGTTTTCCATGGGGTTCATACGTGTATAGTTTGACTTTGCATTGGATAAAAAATGCCATATCCAAAAACTGCGAGAAACTCAAACCATCAAACAAAGCAGTTGTTGATGGTGAAGGTGAACAAGAATCACATACTGCAGGTCCTTCGAAAGGGAATGCAAAAAAAAAGAGGCAAAAAAAAGACTGAAAGTAAACTAGAAATGAAAACTACCATCACTTACAACCTTTCTGGGCATCTTCTATGTTTTCAGGTATGTATACCGACCACTGTGGCTTAGATATCGATTGACTGGAATCATTTCCTAACACATTTTTATAACGCTACTTAATGAAAACCTTAATAGGTTTGGGCCGTTGAAAGATTTCCTTTTCTGACCGGCGTAATTGGCAAGTGCCACGGTTCGAGTTATCCACGGTTTAAAAATTGGGAGTTTTTCAACACTTCGACTAGGTTCGATGAAAACTTATTCGACAAACGCAGTGTATGTGTGTATATATATATATACCCATGTCAGTTGCAGCCTTTAATTGTCATGTTAGATTTTGATCTCACTTTAACATTAATGGTAATCCTCTGATATGTGTAGTTGGTAATGGTGGACATGAAACCTACTCCAGCTGAAAAACAGCAAACCTACTTCAAATCAATCGACATGGACTTCGTCTGTGACATATTTATTCATAGGGGATACCCTGCCCAGCCGAATCGAACTGAGTCTATTACTAATGATCAAGTAGGGTGTGAATTGTCTGGTGGTATTCCGGAGTTGGACAACTAGGAAACCAAAAATAAAAATGAACAAATCAATTCCCATCACAACAGGGCTCCACCTTCGGTTCAGAGGAAACTGTTTGCCAACAACGAATCTCCTGAGACTACACCTAATCCAAACGGCATGGATGACCCTGACCCAAAGGAGGTTACATATAAAAGTATGTGTGAGATGATGACAAAGGTCTTGTTTGATGTTCTCCCCAAGGTGCTTCCCCAGGCAGCAGTGAAGGATGTGTTGCCTAATAAGGTTACCGAAAAAAAATACTTCTAAGGTGATAAGGAAGGTGATGTATGACGTTCTACCCAAGGTGCTTCCTAA
Source organism: Acer campestre (assembly GCA_954870605.1). NCBI lineage: Eukaryota > Viridiplantae > Streptophyta > Magnoliopsida > Sapindales > Sapindaceae > Acer > Acer campestre. The sequence continues at coordinate 14,399,514 of OX940810.1, read as the reverse complement.
GGCACTTAATGATGTGCTCCCTAAGGTCCTCCCTCAGGCACTAAATGACATTCTGCCGAAGGTGATGCCTGCTTATCTGGAGAAGGCGATGCAAGAGAATCTGTACAATGTGCATGGGACTACCTCTGACTCTGCCAATAGAACAGACAAAATTGAGGCAAATGATAATAAGGACTTCGAGGCCGCAAAACTGGATGGACATGCTCCCAAAGTCAATGAATCTGAAGAGAATCGGTACAATGTGCATGTGACTGCCTCCGACCCTGTTGACAGAACAGACAAATCTGAGGATAATAAGGACTCCGAGGATCTAAAATCGGATGAACAAGCTCCCAAAGTTGATGAATTTGAAGTTGCAGTTGAGGTAAACGTACATATTCTGATCCAAGTCCTTACATAGTACAATATTATATTGGTTTCTTAATACTTATTCCGCGTTACCTATTTATTATTTTTTGCTTTCTTATTACCTATTCCTCGTTATCGAAATGGGTACATACAAGTTACGGTTTAGTCAGTCTTCGAGTTGCTGTGATCATATAGAAATGTTTCTTTCATCATATAGCAATGCTCTTAATTGCATTAGTTTTGACACAGGGTCATACAGGGTCCCCTATAGGCCGCAAAGGTACGATCCATCTCGAACCTTACAGATCTCCGGATCCCAACTTGATGGTCCCGGGAGTGGAAGGAAGTACAATTCTGTTGGAAAAAATGTCAGACAACTACCCAAGAAGGGATATAGAAACCGCGAGGAAGCGGAAGAGAGCCGATTTTCTGAACACCATTTGGATCGATCCCGAGAAAAGGAAGAAGCGAAAGTGAGCAAAAAGAGGAGAGCTCCTTGATATCAGTAATGATGACGATTTATTGGACGCCGAATATGCCGCTTTCCTGAAAAGCACCAGCGATGATATTTCGTAAATTTAAACTTTAATTTTTGTAACTTCTTCATGCCCTTATTATCTATCCTTTTTACTTGCATCTAATACGTGTCGTGTACTACCACAGTCTTTATGTGGGTCAAGAACAACGATTTACTCGGCAAAATTTTCTCGACATAAAGAGCCCGTCGGTGCCATTATCCAACCTGGTAATTATAACTGTTTTTGTATATGGTATTTATTGTATATGCTATTTATCCCCTTTATGTTTTGGCTGAAGACCTTAAACAATCCTTTTTTACATACAAACCAAAATTCTATCAGCATGTGGACAGCTTTATGGATGTTCTATGGAGGCGTCGTTGTTCTAGATATGACGAGTATGCGCAGGACATCACAATGGTTGACTGTTCATTCTACGTAAGTATATCTGAGTAACTGCGTATCCAAGTACCTTAATAAGTATAACACATCCCTGTCTCCGACAAAGTAACACAAATCCTTTAAACAGTGTTACCTTGCTAAGAAATGGGACTCGTTGAAGGCAACATTGCAACTGAAGACTAGACCGGTATGAAAGAAGGGTAGAAAAACACAAGATTATTGGATTGATTTTTCGGTCATTGATGTCATATCCTTCATCCACGACCAACAGTGTATGGATGCTGTGAGAGGCAGTGGGTCAATTCTAGTTAGACTCGAATGGTGGAATATGAATTCGGTGGGCTATCTTTCCTGTTCTAATTTCGTTTCCTTATTATTAACATTTCATGACATCAATTGCTAAACCCGTTTCTCATCTTTGGATCACCTCCATAGGTTCTAATCCCCTGTAATGTGGGCAACCACTGGGTTCTCTGCCATCTCTTCCCTGAAGATGGGGTGTTCACTTTTTACGACTCACTGCGTGCCAAAAGCAAGTCAATGGTGAGGGTAAGGGAAATTGACTGTATTAGCTACCTAATGCCCTCCCTTCTCCAGTAGTCTGGGTACTATGAGCATAAAGGGATAGACGTACATACGAAGCCATTCAAGCCTGTTGAGTACATCAGACTAGATCTTCCAATCCAGGATGATGGGTACGTAATTAATATTCGTTTCTGCCATATCCCTTTGCAACAGTTGCAAATATATGTATTTATTTGCATACTTTCTGTTTATGTTTTCACTTTTCAGTATCCAGTGCGGCGTCTACATGTGCCAGTTTGCTAAATTTATATTAGACAGAACGACTCCACCTTGGAAATTATACTATTCGAGCGCGCCGTTGATTAGGACATGATGACACATGAGGTTTACACGAACGCAACAATGTAGTTAGTCATCAGCTTAATCGACCAGCATTCATTATTTACCATTTGCACATATGTCCTAACCAAAACATATTATCACTGGGACAGTGCTCCCCTATGTAACATTTACATTTTCAAAACATTGCCAACACATCATTCTAACACGATGACCACCATTACTCCAACCTAACACGATAAAAACATACATTTGTTATACATTGTTAGCTTACATCATTCTTTCACGATGACTACTATTACTCTAACCTAACACGATATAACATACATTTTCAAAACATTGTCAGCTTACATCATTCTTTCACGATGACTACTATTACTCCAACCTAACACGATATAACATACATTTTCAAAACATTATTAGCTTACATCATTCTTTTATGTTGATTACTATTACTCCAACCTAACACGATATAACATACATTTTCAAAACATTGTGGGTCCGTTTGGTGCGCGGGATAGGATAGGATTGGATTGGATGGGACTAAATTTAGTGTTATCCTATGTTTGGTGTAACATAGGATACAAATAATCCCACGTTTGTTCCAATATATGATAGGATAGGATTGGATTGGATTAAATCTTACATTTGTATTATATCTTCTTCAACAAAATCTTTTCCAACAAAAATCTGGAACAAAATAAAAAACTCACAAATCTAGAAAAAAAAAAAAAACTCACAGATCTAGAACGAAATAAAAAACTCAAATATATTGAACAAATTACAACATGAAACTCAAAGAACTGGGAAAAAAAAAAAAAAAAACTCAAAGTCAATTGTCTTCTTCTTCCAACTTCTCACCAAACTCCATTCAAATCTAATCGTCTTCTTCTTGCTTTTTTTCTTTTGTTTTTTTTTTTCTTTTTTGGATTTCACTAATCTAATCTCATCATCTCACACTCATTCCTCTCTCTCAATCCTCGGGCCACACTCTTCTCTTTTTTTTTTTTTTTTTCTTAATTCAATTGAAAAGAATCAAAGAGCACCAGTTTGTTTCTTCTGGTCATGGCTTCCAATCCCAACCAGGATGTTCCATCCGGTAATTTAATTATGTTTTCTTACTTCTTTTTTTACTTTTTTTCTGGGGTTTATTGTTGATTGATTGATTGAATTATGTGGGAAATTTTTGATTGCAGTGGAGAAGAAAAGTGGGTCAACTGAGACATCATCTGGGTCTACTGTTAGAGACTCACCAAGAAGAGAAGCTGCTTCTTCTTCGCCTGAACCTGGCTTTCCTCCAAACCCTTTTGATTTCTCTACCATGTCTAGCCTACTCAACGACCCGAATATAGCCAAAGATCCGTCGGCCACCGATCACCAAACTCTGGCTATCAACTTTGCTGATCTATATGTTAGCTGGAATCGCGAACTATTTTATGCCTGTGTTGGTCTTCGCTGAGTTGATCTTCGAGCTCCCTGTTGTGCTTTGTTTGATTTGGGTGTTGGTTTAGTTAATAGATTTTGGTGTTGGTGTAATCGATTGATTTGGGTAGTTGATTCGCAGGCAGATGATTATGATGATTTGGGTGTTGGTGTAATTGAAGAAGAAGAAGATGATTTCAGGTGAAAGAAGAGATGGGATTCATTTGAATCCCATCAAATTGGTTGGGACTAATTTATCCCAGGTCAATGGGATAAAAAAGGTCAATGGGACTAATTTATCCCATCCCACCAGGCAGCCAAAAATGGGAATGGGATTAAAATTAAGCTGATTCCCATCCCATCCTATGTGCCAAACGGGCCCTGTCAGCTTACATCATTCTTACACGATGACTACTATTACTCCAACCTAACACGGTATTGCAATAATTACACCACAAGTTGAGCAAGCCAAAATTGGTATGATTTTGGCCCTCATTTCCGTTTCTTTTTGCTTGATTCTCGGGCATTTTCCCGTGTTTAATGTTGTTAAATTGAGTGTTTCAGGTTTTATTAGGTTTCAGAAGCAATTGAGATGAAGGTGGAGGACTTGTGCAAAAAATGTCTCACAAATGAGAAGAAACAGGGCATTTTCGCCACTTGGGCAATGGAGGTCGCCACTTGAGCGCCATGGCGACAGAAGAGTTCCCAAAGGCATCAAAAGGTCGCCACTTGGGCGCCACTTGAGCGCCATGGCGACAGAAGGTCACAAAAACAATCAGGTGTGGTCGCCACTTGGGGTCGCTCTAGCGACCTCCCTTGCAAGTGGCGACCTAGTGCACTCAAGGCATGGTCGCCACTTATGGTCGCCAGAGCGACCTTGATGTACAAAGGGCGACCTCTTCACATTTCTAAGGTCGCCACTTATGGTCGCCAGAGCGACCTAGAGGATACAAAGGGCGACCTCTACACTTTTTGGTCATGTTCGCCACTTGACAAAGAGCGAGAAAGATGGTTTTCAGAGCGACCTTTTCATCTAACCGTTTTACGCTCCATGGTCGCCATAGCGACCAAATAGCGACCAAGGCTCCACATCAGCGAATCAAGTCGTTACCAGTACATGTCCATGAGTGAGTATATATATGGAGCGTCTCTTCACTTTCAAAGGATCGAAAATCAGAGAGAAAATTCAGAGAACTCAACCTCAGATCTAGATCATCATCCATGGCACACTTTTCATCATCCTCCATTTCTCTCCTTGAACTCATCTAATTCATCCAACCCTCAACACAAAACCTTGATTACTTCACTACATCATTCCTCATCCCACCATTTCTCCACCAAAATCCTTAGTAACTTTCCACCAAAACACCCACATTCCAAGACATTTCCTCAACCTCCATTCCTTGCATCTAGGAGCATAGAGGAGAAGAAGGATTAAGCTTAAAGAAGGTGACCCAAGGGTTATTTCCTTATCATTCACTTCTTTTCATTTATTGCAATTATGTGTAACTAAACCCCTAATCTAGGGGATAGATTTGAGGAACAATTGGTTGTGGGTTTAGTCTAGCTTGTAATGAATCTCTTATGTGTTCTATTCATTCAATTTAATTAGATTTCATTCATTATAATTGACTTGTATATCACTTGTTGATTGCTATCTTGAGTGGAATAATTTGTTATATATTCACATGTGGATTGACAATCTTTGTGTGATTAAGAACCCATTGGATAGGATAGATTAGTGGTGGGTATATCAACCCCACTAATCTAAGCCTCTAAGTGGTTAACATAATGAGATTGGTACATTAATGATGCTAGTAGCTTACCCACATCCAAGTGTTAATCGATCTATTCCCTAGTTCTCTCATTAATTGATTTTATCACTATTCTTATCAAGGTGTTGAGTATTCTATTTTTCATAACATTTTTTGTGTATTTTCTTTTGAGTAGTTTAGCATTGGTGGCTTTAGAAACCACACATTTATCAAACTCTATGATTTGTTTTATTGTTCTAAGATTAGTCAATTTATCTAATTAACACTCCATTCCCTGTGGAACGAACTTGCTCACTATTTTGCTATCAAATCACATTTTAAAAGGATTAAGTGGCTTTAAAAGAGTTTTCAAGAATCAACCAAAAACTATTATTTTTACTATTTTGTTGAGTACACAAACGACCTCATCAAAAATGGCGCCGCTGCCGGGGAATGGTAGCGTTGATTACATAGATTGACTTTCCTTTTAGTTTGCATTTTCTTTGTTGCTCATATTATCAAATAGTTTTTCATTTTAGGTTTCTTTCGAATTCTTTTTACGGGGTAGTGTGTATTGTGTAAATTTCAGGAAATGGATTCTCTAGCGGAACAAATGGAAAAATTCACGAGAGAAATGACAACATTTGCTACAACGTCCTCCAGAAAAAAAGAAAGCGAAGTACAAATACCCGAGGAGGTAGAGTTCCATGTAGGAGGTATAGAAGACGAGATGAGAAGAAGCCTTCATGTAACACAAGCAACCTATGAGAGACTCTTGAGTGGGTTCATGGAGGCTAGTCAAAATCGGTTTCTTAAGCTAGAGGAATCAATCGGTAGACTTGAAGGGCATTTAGGAATGATTGCGGAGAAAGTGTTAAGCGGAAAAGTGATGGACTCATGCGACTCTCTCAATCTTGGTAGTGCAAGGGCCATTTTAAGAAGCGGTAGAATAGTGAACAATGGAAGAAATGAGGGAGTCACTTTTGACAACAACAACTCACCATTTGAGGGTAGTGATAAGGAAGATGTAGCGCCAGAAAGAGAGAATGTTGATAAAGAGAAAGCTTCAGGTCCGGACGAATTAGAACCACCAAGAGGAAATCCTAGTGACAACACACCTCTCAACCGTAGTATCCCAAGAGTACCATACCCTGGGAGGTTAAAGAAGGATAGGTTGGAACAATCTTTCAAGGACATTTATGATGTACTATCTAAGGTAGCAATCAACTTACCTCTTCTAGAGGCAATTCAGAAGATGCCTGCGTATGGGAAGTTTTTCAAAGAATTGAATAAGGAGAAGTACAGGTTTAGGCCGAAGAATCAAGAGAGGCTTGACGAGAATGCAAGTGCGGTTATCCAGAAGAGACTTCCGCCGAAGCTTAAAGATCCTGGGAGTTTCATTATCAATATAACCATTGGTGGTGAGGATCAAGTTAGGGCTATGCTTGACTTAGGGGCAAGCATTAACTTGATGCCTTTCTCTATTTACCGGAAGTTGGGGTTGAATGAGTTAAAACCAACTAAAATGTCCCTCATTTTGGCAGATCAATCGGCTCGGCAACCGAGAGGAATAGTTGAGGATGTACTTATCTAGGTTGATAAGTTAATTATCCCTGCAGACTTTGTGGTGCTAGAAATGGAGACCGATCCGGATGAAAAAGACTCGGTGATTCTATTGGGACGTCCTTTTATGGCCACGGCGAAGGCAGTGATTAATGTCCATGAGGGAAAGTTGACATTGAAGGTTTTGGATGAGGTGGTGGAGTATAAAGTATTTGAATCTTTGGCTTGTCCAATTGGGTCCCATGATTGCTACAGTGTTGATATTTTGGATGAAATTGAGGAAGAAGCTACCATAAGGGAATGTTATCAAGTGGTAGTAGATGAGGTGATTACTGAAGAAAATGGTGTAGAAGATGGTTTAGTTGAGCAGCATGGGAGCGTAAAGGATGAAACCTCACCAAAGAAACTGGAGTTGAAAGAACTTCCTTCAAATTTGAAGTATGCGTTTTTGGAGGATAATCAAGCTTTTCCGGTTATCATTGCGGCTAACCTAGACTCAAGTGAGGAGCAGAGATTGCTTGTGGTTTTGAAGAAATATAGAAAAGCTATAGGATGGACATTAGATGATATCAAGGGAGTTAGCCCAACATTATGCATGCATAAAATTCTATTGGAAGAAGACACGAAGCCTACTAGGGAAGCACAACGTAGATTGAATCCGGTCATGCAAGAAGTGGTAAAGAAAGAGGTGTTGAAGCTGCTAGATGTGGGAATAATCTATCCAATTTCGGATAGTAGGTGGGTAAGCCCCATACACGTGGTACCCAAGAAATCCGGAATCACTGTTGTGAAGAATGAGCAAAACGAATTGATTCCGCAGCGGCTACAGACCGGATGGAGGGTATGTGTAGATTATAGGAAACTAAACACTAGCACTAGAAAAGATCATTTCCCTCTTCCTTTCATTGACCAGATGTTGGAGCGTCTCGCAGGTCATAGCCATTACTGTTTTTTAGATGGCTACTCAGGATATAACCAAATCGCCATTGCTCCTGAAGACCAAGAAAAAATGACATTTACTTGTCCTTTTGGAACCTATGCATATAGGAGGATGCCCTTCGGGCTATGCAACGCTCCAGCCACTTTCCAGAGGTGCATGACCTCAATTTTTTCGGACATGGTAGAAAACATTATAGAAATCTTTATGGATGATTTTTCAGTGTTCGGAGACTCATTTGATGATTGTTTGAGGAATCTATCTGTGGTGCTTCAGAGGTGTGAGGAGACAAGCCTAGTGCTCAATTGGGAGAAATGCCACTTTATGGTTAGAAGTGGTATTGTGCTAGGGCATGTGATTTCCGAAAGGGGCATTGAGGTCGACAAGGCGAAGATCGAAGTAATGAAAAGTCTACCTCCTCCTAGATCGGTCAAGGATATTAGGTCATTTTTGGGGCATGCAAGGTTTTATAGGCGGTTCATTAAAGACTTCTCGAAAATCGCAAGACCGTTATGTACCCTCCTTCAAAAGGATGTAGAGTTCAATTTTGATGAAGCTTGTGGCATTGCCTTTGAGACTTTGAAGGAGGCCTTAACTTCGGCTCCTATAATCATGCCACCGCAATGGTGTTTTCCCTTTAAGCTTATGTGTGATGCATCCGATTATGCTATAGGGGCAGTGTTGGGACAGCGCATAGAAAAACTTCCACATGTCATTTACTATGCATCACGGACTCTCAATGACGCTCAGATGAATTATTCAACTACGGAAAAAGAGTTGTTGGCAATAGTATTTGCCTTGGAAAAGTTTAGGCAGTATTTGGTGGGCGTCAAGGTAGTTGTCTATACGGATCATGCTGCTATTCGGTATCTCTTGCACAAAAAAGACGCAAAACCAAGATTGATTAGGTGGATACTTTTATTGCAAGAATTTGACCTTGAGATTAGGGATAAGAAGGGTTGTGAAAATGTAGTGGTGGACCATCTGAGTAGACTAACTCAAGGAACTCTTATGGAGAATGATGTGATTCCACTAAGAGAGTGCTTTCCCGACGAACAGTTGTGGGTAATACAGGAAAAAGACCCATGGTTTGCAGACATCGTAAATTTTTTGGCATCAAAGGTGATCCCTTCAGATTTGAATTCTCAAGCTAGGAAAAGGTTCATAGCTAGCACTAGATTTTACTTCCGGGATGAACAGTACTTGTTTAAACGAGGGCCAGATCAGATTATCCGAAGATGTGTTCCAGAATACGAGCAAGGAGATATTTTGAGATTTTGCCACGAGCGCGAGTGTGGAGGACATTATAGTGGTAAGAAAACAATGTTGAAAATTCTCCAAAGCGGATTCTATTGGACAACCTTGGCAAAGGATTCTTATGAATTTTGTTTAAGGTGTGATAGATGCCAAAGGTCGGGAAACATCGGAAAAAGGGAAGAGATGCCATTGAATAGTGAGCATGTGATCGAATTGTTTGATGTATGGGGGTTAGATTTTATGGGGCCTTTTGTTACTTCTCATGGTTACAATTTTATCTTGGTGGCGGTGGATTATGTATCTAAGTGGGTGGAAGCAATCCCCACTAGAACAAATGATAGTCACGTGGTTGTTGGGTTCATCAAGGAATGTATCTTCGCAAGGTTTGGAACACCAAGGGCAATAATAAGTGACGGCGGAAGTCATTTTTGTAATAGAGTTTTCAAGGCCTTATTGAAGAAATATGGGGTTCGGCACAAAGTGGCAACTCCATACCATCCTCAAACCTCGGGACAAGTGGAGGTGAGTAACCGACACATTAAACAAATACTAGAGAAAACTGTCAACGGGACTAGAAAAGACTGGGCATCTAAACTGAGTGATGCATTGTGGGCATACAGGACAGCATACAAATCCCCGATAGGAATGAGTCCTTTTCGGATAGTATTTGGGAAAGCATGTCATTTACCGGTGGAGCTTGAGTACAACGCTTTATGGGCTATTCGGAAGCTAAACCTAGACCTTGACAAAGCGGGAGAGGAAAGAAAGCTACAACTTAGTGAGCTTGAGGAGTTCCGTTTGGAGGCTTATGAGAGCGCTAGGCTTTACAAGGAAAGGACCAAATTCTACCATGATAAGAAGCTAAGAAGAAAGGATTTCCATCCGGGAATGTTAGTACTCCTATTTGAGTCCCGTTTGAGGTTATTTCCGGGTAAGCTTAAGTCAAGATGGACAGGACCTTATAGAGTTGTGCAAGTGTTTGTTCATGGCGCCGTTGAAATTGAGAGTTTGAAAAAGAGCGATAGGTTTAAGGTGAATGGCCATCGGTTGAAGCCGTATAGGGGAGGAGACCCAACTTGGGAGCCTGTTTCAAATGAAGAATTGACTGATCCGATTGGGTAACGATTGCTCTTCCTTTTTGCTAAAGTGGTTTTGATTTTCATATGCTTTTATTTTTCACATTTCTTTTCCTTTAATCTTTATTTCTCATTTTTACCTTTATTTTGTTTCCGCATAGAATAAGGGTGTGAATTGGATTTTGGTAGTGGATTTAGGACATTTGTGCTTTAGTGTTATATGTGTTGTTGGAATTTTGAGTATGAATATTTGGAGGGCAATATGCCGGATGATGCAATATTTTGTTTTTGCTCGTGCTTGTTGGATTATTGCTTGAAACTTAGTGGGTTGCGCTTGTTGTTTTTATTTTCCACCTTTGAACATTGAGGACAATGTCAAATTTAGGTTTGGGGGTGCTTTTGCGCAACACCATAATACTTGGCTTTCAAAAGAATTGTGTGCCAAAATTTCTAAAAATTTTTGCGATATTGCCATATTTGAGCATGCTTTGCTTGTGGAGATTGTTCTTTACATGATGTAGTGAGGAATTGTGCATGTTTGTGAGTGTTTGGTTTAGATTAACACCATGCCACTTAGGGTGTCATTGAACAAAATGCGTTAATCTTTTTCTCTTAATGTTGAGTGAATGATCAAATTTGCTTGAAGGCTAAGAATTAATAGTGGAGATTCCCGTGAGGATCACAAACACAGCCTTTAAAAAGCATACGTTGAATTGTAAACATTCACTCTTTAAACACTCACTCTAAACACTCATACAAGCATGTTTTGGTCTCATTTGCATTAAATGTTGCTTGCCATAGAATATTATGGTCTGCTTGTGGATGCCTTATTTTGCTTAATGGACGAATCTTTAGAAATGATTTTAGGCGATGCATGTGAAAACCTCTTTGGCCTAAACACTTCCAACCACTTGAATATGTGTGCTCCCAAGCCCCTTTGAAGCCAAACACATTTGAAGCATTTCTTTCATGAACCACATATACATGAACCTTATAGCCTTAAAATACTTGACCTACCTTTACCAAACGATTCGCTAAGGCTTAGGAACTCAATGTAAAATTTTGAATGTATAAATATAAGGTGTGTACCAAGGCATGTGAATGTGTGTAAGAGTCTTGCAAAGCAAGAAATGTTTGAAATTGAAAAAAAAGAAAACAAAAGCTTGTAAAAATTTAAAAAAAAAAAGAAAAAAAAAGAAATGAAGAGCATGAAAAGAAAAGAATTGGCAAGCAAATAAAAGCAAAGAAAAAGGAATAAAGAAATTAGGCACAAAGGGCCTAGAAAAGGAAGAGAAGTAATTGAGCTACTCAAGTTGAAAATTGGAGTAGCATACACATGTGTAATTGTGAGCCTGGACACCTTGAAGTGTGAACATATGTGGGAATCTTGTGGAACTTTAAGAATTAGAATGTATGCCTTAATGAAATCATTAGGTCCCTTGATATCCATTCCTTCCATTCTTTGTTTCACCATAACCTTAGGCCCCATTACAACCAAAGAAAAGACCTTCATGATCTTTAGGATTGTCCATTTTGTACAATTTGGTTGATGCATGTTCTTTCTAATTCATGGCTTGCAATTCCATTCATGAGATCATTTTTCAGGAAATTGCGTTTTAATGTTTAGCATGTGCAATCAATTTGTTGCCATAACATGAACTCATATTGCACATGCACATATTTGAGTGAACCTAGGAGTCTTGGAGAAAAGAAGAGAGAATCCGGTGAGATTTAGTATCAAAGCGAATTACATTCTAAACTAATAGCACCTTTGCTTTGAAGCTTTGGCATTTTGAATGTAAGATCGCATTGCGTACAATTATGTCTAAGGTGGCACGTTTTTGATCATAACTATACACGCTCTTGCATGTCTAAATCCTCACCATGGCATAACTGTTTTAATCTCTTCATTTTGGCTTCGCACATTGATCATTTGAAGTAAAAACCTTTGAAATTTCTCTACGCATGTTTTTGGGGGTGTGCTTGTTATTATGTTTGCTCGAGGACTAGCAAAAGATTGGTTTAGGGGTATTTGATCAAGCCAAAATTGGTATGATTTTGGCCCTCATTTCCGTTTCTTTTTGCTTGATTCTCGGGCATTTTCCCGTGTTTAATGTTGTTAAATTGAGTGTTTCAGGTTTTATTAGGTTTCAGAAGCAATTGAGATGAAGGTGGAGGACTTGTGCAAAAAATGTCTCACAAATGAGAAGAAACAGGGCATTTTCGCCACTTGGGCAATGGAGGTCGCCACTTGAGCGCCATGGCGACAGAAGAGTTCCCAAAGGCATCAAAAGGTCGCCACTTGGGCGCCACTTGAGCGCCATGGCGACAGAAGGTCACAAAAACAATCAGGTGTGGTCGCCACTTGGGGTCGCTCTGGCGACCTCCCTTGCAAGTGGCGACCTAGTGCACTCAAGGCATGGTCGCCACTTATGGTCGCCAGAGCGACCTTGATGTACAAAGGGCGACCTCTTCACATTTCTAAGGTCGCCACTTATGGTCGCCAGAGCGACCTAGAGGATACAAAGGGCGACCTCTACACTTTTTGGTCATGTTCGCCACTTGACAAAGAGCGAGAAAGATGGTTTTCAGAGCGACCTTTTCATCTAACCGTTTTACGCTCCATGGTCGCCATAGCGACCAAATAGCGACCAAGGCTCCACATCAGCGAATCAAGTCGTTACCAGTACATGTCCATGAGTGAGTATATATATGGAGCGTCTCTTCACTTTCAAAGGATCGAAAATCAGAGAGAAAATTCAGAGAACTCAACCTCAGATCTAGATCATCATCCATGGCACACTTTTCATCATCCTCCATTTCTCTCCTTGAACTCATCTAATCCATCCAACCCTCAACACAAAACCTTGATTACTTCACTACATCATTCCTCATCCCACCATTTCTCCACCAAAATCCTTAGTAACTTTCCACCAAAACACCCACATTCCAAGACATTTCCTCAACCTCCATTCCTTGCATCTAGGAGCATAGAGGAGAAGAAGGATTAAGCTTAAAGAAGGTGACCCAAGGGTTATTTCCTTATCATTCACTTCTTTTCATTTATTGCAATTATGTGTAACTAAACCCCTAATCTAGGGGATAGATTTGAGGAACAATTGGTTGTGGGTTTAGTCTAGCTTGTAATGAATCTCTTATGTGTTCTATTCATTCAATTTAATTAGATTTCATTCATTATAATTGACTTGTATATCACTTGTTGATTGCTATCTTGAGTGGAATAATTTGTTATATATTCACATGTGGATTGACAATCTTTGTGTGATTAAGAACCCATTGGATAGGATAGATTAGTGGTGGGTATATCAACCCCACTAATCTAAGCCTCTAAGTGGTTAACATAATGAGATTGGTACATTAATGATGCTAGTAGCTTACCCACATCCAAGTGTTAATCGATCTATTCCCTAGTTCTCTCATTAATTGATTTTATCACTATTCTTATCAAGGTGTTGAGTATTCTATTTTTCATAACATTTTTTGTGTATTTTCTTTTGAGTAGTTTAGCATTGGTGGCTTTAGAAACCACACATTTATCAAACTCTATGATTTGTTTTATTGTTCTAAGATTAGTCAATTTATCTAATTAACACTCCATTCCCTGTGGAACGAACTTGCTCACTATTTTGCTATCAAATCACATTTTAAAAGGATTAAGTGGCTTTAAAAGAGTTTTCAAGAATCAACCAAAAACTATTATTTTTACTATTTTGTTGAGTACACAAACGACCTCATCACAAGTCCACACAGGTTGCACATTTTCCCCCGGATCCCCGTTTCCTCGCTTCCCTATAATCTATGGCCATCTTCTTCTGTTCTTCGTTCCTTAGATTTTTTAATTTTCTTCCATGCATTATAATTTCCCTAATTAACTGCCAATTAAACAAAACAAATGCCAGGTACAAACATCATCATCATGAAACCCTCTCCCTAGATTCGAACCTGAACCAATCTCTTTTTCTAAAAAAATAAAATAAAAAACCCTTTTCTCTCTCTCTATCCATCAATATATCGAATCCCTCTCTCTCTCTCTCTTGAACCCCTTTCTCTCTTGCCCTGTTCATTCTCGAACCCCCTTCTCTCTATCGAATCCATATATCTATCTCTCACCAGTTCATCCCTTTTCCATCGTCTGAAAGAAAGGTTTGAGTGAGATTTGAGTGGCTGATGGTTTCGCGCTTGGCTACGGCCATGGGTTTCAAGTGGCTGATGGTGGTCGGTTACGACAGGGAAGATCACGAGAGATAGATTCGAGTGAGTTTTAGACGGATGGATTTCGGGTTTTGGGTTTGAGTGGTTAGTGGGTGCTAGACCGGTTTGGATTTTGTGTTTGACTGGTGGTGTGTTTCTGGTGGTGGTGGTCCGGTTCAAGGTCTGGTGGTGTAGTGTTCTGGTTCAGGTTTTTGGAAGGTGGTGTGGTGTTATGGGTTTGTGTTTGTGTTTGGTGTTGGTGATCTGGGTTTGGGTTTGATGAACTAATGATGGTGGTGGTGTGAACCGGTGATTGTATTGATAATGATGAACTGATTCTGGAATTCATTTCCACTTATTGTAATTTGTTTTATTTTATTAGTTCAATAATTTCTGTTTTAATAAATCATTAATGTTTATTTTTTATTTTACTTGTTTACCCTTCTAAATTAATGAGAATACTTTTGCTCACCCCCTTTCAAGGGAGGTAACCATTACCCCCTCTTAAATGGATACAAGTGTCATAGAGGATTAAATTTTTAGACAATTTTACCCCTTTATAGACACATGTCATGTGTATGGAAGGGGGTAAGCAAGGGGGGTGAGCAAAAATGCACTCCAAATTAATCCCATTCATATTCTTTTACCCTTCCAAATTAACCAAGTGTTATCGGAATCAAACGTTTTTGTTTTTATAAACCACATGTTTGAATAATTATTACGTTTGTGGGGAATTTCAACGGTTGTGACCCTCAACAGGTGTTATTTAATGCGCCTTAAATGAGTTGGGTATTTATACATTCACGAAGTCCAAAATACTCAATTGATAGACATGGTAGATAATGTGGGTGTGGATGTTGAAGGAGAAGGAGATGGCAGTAGCACCACAACTAACGTTGATTGGTCGTTGCAGTCGTCTCATCGCGATTCTGAACTGTCAAAGGTGGAGTCTGTGTTGTGTGCGAGAGAGAACTCGATGAAGAATCAGATAGCCCGCATGAAGAACGATCGGAAGGTTCTGGTGATTGAGGTCGCTATGTGGAGGAAGAAGTACATGGAGGTGGAGGATCGGATATCCAAGTTGGAGTCGTTGGCCATTGAGTTAACATAGGCATGCAACCAGAGGTGAGGTGATACCTCATGAATTTTTTGAGATCGGTTTTATTAACTGTTCTATATGTTATGTTGTTCGAATTGTGTTTAATTTGGGGTAGATAGAGGTCACATGTAACTGTCTTGGTATGATATGTCATGATCAAGTTTGAAGTGTTGAATCCATGGCTGAAAGTGAAAACGTATTGTCTCTTTCATACTATCATGTGTTTGGAAATTGAATGTCATATTATAATTATGTATGGTTCCAATCATTTACACCGATCGGCCTCCTCAAACCGATATATAATCGGTGACCCAGTAGATACTAGGTATGATTTGAATTCGAAGTCCTTTAGCATAAAACCTTACTTGTAAAAAGGCTAATAATAAGGTTTTCACTTTTGGCAACAACTTACGTCAACTGACGCCAAAGGTAATCATAAAAACAAATATGATTACCTTGTTTACGGTCACAATGTAGCAGCTCACTTAAAAACAAGGGAGATAATGGGTTACCTACGTTGCAGGAGAAAATCTTGCCTGGGACTGTCCCATACACAGTATTTTCTTTATATATATTCTTACCCGATGAGTACAAATTTGAAAGTCACGACCTGTCAAGTCGAATTTGAAATATTGTTGGAAATTTGAACAAACGAAATCACTATAAAATTGAAATCAAAAAATTGTGGATTGGAATAATATGTTTATGTATTGTGAATATTGTGTGAATATACCACCAATTGTATACACCACATAACACTTGATCCAACCTCTTGTCATACTTTAATACAACTACATTCCACCTTCTCCACTTCACAAGTTATTAGGCACACGTGGAAGCTTGAGTTTGTTTTGCTGCATGCATAAGCTGATTAGGTGGTGGAATATTATAACATCCATCCCTCACTTTGTTGCCTGTATGGCTATATATATGGATGGATTTAAATGTAAACATGATGTAATTTTAATAATCTGAAGCTGATGCTCTTTCCATTCAATATCAATATAAAAGATAAAGAGAACTCTCTCTTGTGTTCTCTCATCTCTCGTCACTCGTCTCTCTCTCTCTCTCTCTCTCTTGTTTCTCTTCTTATATTTTATTTACTTTTGTTTATCTATTCTTTAATTAATCCTTGTTCATCTTTTGTTATTTAATTTTATTACAACGTTATGAAATATTTCAGATGCAAGGTTGTAATGCTTTTTATGTCCCGACCTATTTGTACATATTATTGTTTAACCAACCAATGTTGAAAGTATACAATTGAAAATGGCTTGGTGTGAGAAATCGTACAATCCTTATAATTTAGATATCCATGGCCCCATTTTTTTACACAATTTTTGACACAACTTCTTGGCCATTAGATATTCCTTCTTTTAATGGATGAGATTTATTTTCTTTTTCTTTCCTTATTTATTACAGATATTGTATCTCTCACCTAATTAATAGCTTACCTCTCCAAAATATTATTATTTTATTTAATTCTCTCACCTTATTTAATTTTTTGTCTTTTTCTTTTCTTTTTTCCTTTACATGTTTTTTTTTTATTATTTTATTTTACCTTAAATCAGAATATCATTAGACTTTCACTCTTCAATCTTTAAAATCTTTCATTTTCCTCTTTATATTTTTTTCTTTCATTCGATTACCTTCAATTGATTTTTATCATATTCTAAAATGTCCAAAATTTTGGACTTAGAAGACTTGTCAACAGATGCTCATGGTTTATCTAAAGTATTTTTTTTTATTCTTCGAATTTTTATATTTATTTAATTATTTTTGTTATCTTGTATCTTCTTGTTTTCTAGTTAATGATAAAAGAAAGATTGAAAGAACAAATATTTTGGTTCTTTTGGAATTGTTTATATAAGACTGTTACAATCTTATTAAATTTTCGTTGTAAGATTTGACATGTTAGATTTCTCTTAAATTTTTTGCTTTGGAAAAAAATTGATTTAGTTTATTTTTCTTCTTTTCGAATAGATGTGATGATATCTATTTTTATAAATAGATTTTATGATAGTTAAATCTATATACAGTAGTCATACCAAAGCAATTTTTAAGAGGAGAGTGATTACATGTATAAAATTTTTGATTTTAGATGAAGTAAATTGAGAAATAAGAATAGTAAAAAAAAAAAAAAAAAAAAAAAAGGATTTTAAAGACTTAAAAGTGAGAGTGATCTAGTTTTAGAAGTAAAAAAAAAAAGAAAAAGAAAAGGAAAACGTGTAAAGGATAAAAGAAAAGAAAAGAAAAATAAATTAAAGACATAAAATTAATTAAGGTGAGAGAATGTAATAAAATAATAATATGTTGGAGAGATAAAGTATTAATTAGGAGAGAGACAATGTCTATAATAAATAAGAAAAGAAAAAGAGAATAAATCATATCCATTAAAAGAAGCAAGATCCTATGGTTATGAAGTTGTGTCAAAAATTGCGTAAAAAATTGGAGCCATGGATCCTGCCCCATATATATATATATATATATATTTGTAGTAATTGTAATTATAACTAGTACGAATACAAAATATATATAACTAGTACATCTATTTATTTTAAATTAACTTCCCAATTCAGTATATTTCATGGTAACCGGAACATCTATTTATTTGAAAATAATTACAAATACAATATATTTCATGGTAACTCCTTTACTATATATTACACGTACTTGTAGTCTGTACAAGTAGAACCAACAAAACGACCCATCTAATCGATCGGTGCTGTTAAATATTTAACCTGTGCATTCGATTATATATATTTCATCTTTCAAAAATTGAGTTCATGCATCGATAAAAGTGAAAGGACGGTTTATATCTCCAACTCTCCAAGTCTCCAACACTCCGTCTGTCAGGAATCGAGGAGATCCTTCTATTCGGAACCGAGGAGATCCTTCTATTCCCAAAGCAATTATGAAGATTACCTTTAACGTGACAGCAATATCTGTCCATTGGATTACATTGGGAACTTCAACTCGTGTATTGCTTTCTTTGTCAAGATGAATGTGTAATACATTTTAATGTCAACTGTTATGCGTCAGCGGTATGTATAAATTCCACCCAAATTCAATGCCAATCAACGGGTATTGCAGTATTCGATCGGAGGATTCAATCGGAGGAGTTCACTAATAAAGCTTATTGTCAGTAGAAATAGGAATGGGGTAATGATGAAATTATATATAATTGGTTTTGGTTATCTGTCGCAATCAATAAACCCTGGTGTTTATGATTATTACATATAAGTTCATTGCATCATCCGGTTAGGGTTTTCCACCCTTGAAGGACATTTCATATTGTCATTTTACAATCAGCATCAGGATATATATCAATTCCTATATGTTTACTACACAAAGCTGGGCAGAACGTAAATGATATGATCCATAATGCTTCCTTCTCTTCATTAAGGAACACAAAAAAATTATACCTACTTTAATATACTGTCATCGAACGATGACGGAAACACAGCCACAAGTTTAACATGCAGACGCCATCCACGTACGCTATTTTCTTGACTATAACATACTATAAAATAAAAGCTATATACAAATTACTAACACAACAAATTCCCTAACACAGCGTTCTATTCCCATCCTTTTGCTTGAGTCTATGTCAGTTTGTACATCTGTGAGCCTTCTCTAGTTCTTTAATAAGTTGTTCCCCATTTTGCTTTATCACCATATACGTTTTCCCAATCTTATGCTTATCTACGGTAGACGCAACCGACGACCCACGAGAAGACGTAGACGCTACCTTCCCTTCAAGTAACTTAGAAAAAAACTTGACTAGTTTTATGTGCCTATGCACTTGGTCTAGCAAGACATTATTAACCTCGTCCTCATTCCTGACGGGATAAGCTCCGGTCGTCGCCATAAAGAAATAAGTTATAAACTGCGTAGTTTTGGAAGGAATGTTTTGTTTCAACAACCTGCGTATTTCGGTTTAGCATACAAACATTTTAAAAATACGTAACAGGCTAAAAGACCTACGGTATGAGAATGGGTGGACGAATATTATAATTCTACTTATATCTTACGCTACCAATAACACATAATCATAACCAAATTTATAAAGTTCAGTATCTAACCAAAAACATGCCTATAAAAAGAAACTCAATGGTTACACATAATGGTGTGGTCGTCATTATGACCTAATGTGATCGATCAGCACAACACACAAACCTATACAAAATATGGGTCGCGAATTGCACCATCTCTAGTAGAAAAACCCATTTCGATCTCTTAGGCGAAACGAACAACAAAACTAGTAAAGTGGCCCTAACAACGTAAAATGTACACAACCTAATCAATTAGAGCAAACAATCCATGTAAAACAATATCACTTGATTCCAGCAACAAACGGTATGGCGGGTATAGATAATTCGTTGAATGTTCTACACGCAATACCCAGACTGATTGACTGAAACCCATTACCAATGAATACACAGCAACCCAGAATACTGAAAGCGAAACAAACAAAAATATGCTAAAAAACAAAATTTGTATCAAAACAGACAACGCCATACCCAGACTCAAAACTTTTTCCAATGAGTACATACCCAGCCATAATAATCAAATCGATACAAACAAAAATTTGCTCAGAGACAAAATTAGGACCTACATAGAAAAGGCCATACCTTCGACATGAATGTGTGGGGCATCGATTAAAGATCTTGTTACAGGTACCGTCTTCCGTACAGTTCCCCCTTTTGATACTTACATGGTAGAAGTTTTTGTTAAGCTAGTATACACGAATAAGCGAAGTCTATTATATACATATTAAAATCTCAAATTGCAACCAAGGACTCTGAGGTTTGCTCCTACACAACTAGAAATAACTTTTTCATTTTTTCACAATCACCTCCCTCCACTTCAAAAAAATCATTTCACTCCAAAAATTAACCATTTCAAATTTTCATAATTACTGAATTACCCCTAAGTCAGTTCTGACTTGTGTGCACCTACTTCCTGTTACGGAATAAGACTATAATGCTGTGTTTGTTACACAGCATTGGATAGGATTGGACTATATATAGTCCTTTCCCAATGTTTGTTGAGCACAAGGTGGGACTATTTCCAATCCTCTCCTTACGGTGGGTCCCATATATTATCCTATTGTGGTGGGATTATTTAGTCCCATTAAAAACGTTGGGACTATTTTTAGTCCCACTCTTTTATTTTATTTTTCTTTTTATTTTTTTTGGCTAGGACCCAGCCTTCTCTCTTTTTACATTATTGCTTTTTTCAGTTTTTTTTCTATAAAACTTTTTATTTATTTAATTTTTTTCACTCTTTTGGCTGGGACTATTTTCGTCCCAGTCTTTGGTTTTTTTATTTTTTTTAAGAAAAATTATATTATTTATATTTAAAATATTAAATTTATTCAATCTGATTTAAAAATTAATTTAATATATGCTATTTTATTATAAAAATTTTAAATATTTTTTAATTAAAACTTAAATGTTATTTTATTTCAAATGAATTTTATTTATTTTTAAAAATAATTTATTTTATTCAAAATAATAATTTAATAATTTTTTTAACCAAATTTAATTTTAAATAGTTTTATTTTTATTTTCTTTGAATTTATTAGAATGATTTTATTTATTTAATATAATTTTATACTTACCTCTCACAAAATAAAACAATTATTTTCAATTATTTTTTATCCAATCCTATCTTACACCAAACAAGAGACAGTATTATTTTAATCCAATCTGTACTGCACCAAACATGTCTAAGTACTAATTTAGTCCAATCCAATCCAATCCTATAAAAATAGTCCAATCCTATCCAATCCAATCCCGCGCAACAAACGCAACCTAAGAGTATGTTTGGTATTCCTTTTCAAGTACAGCTTCTATAGTAGATGTTTTTATAGTAGAGCAGTAGAGCTTATAATGAGTAGAGCTTTATACAAAAGGGTTTTTGGTTGGGTAAATCACAAAAAAGAAGGTGTTGTGATGTATTTTAAAAAATAGCTTTTGATTGAGCGAATTACAAAAAAAATGTTCACAATGTATTTATAATGAAAGAGTCATGGTGTAATATCTATAAAGGGTAGTTGAGACAATTCATATGTTTTATAAAAGGTCAAGAAAAGCCACACTTTTGGGCTTCTCCTAGTTGACATAAAATAGCTTTTATAAAAGGTTATTCAGACAATTCATATATAAAAAAGAGCAAATTGTAGTCACCCTCTCTGAGGTTTGGCTCACATTTAATAACGCGTTGACTTTTGCTCACCCCCTCCCCAACACTTGATATGTGTCATGGAAGGGGTATTTTTAGCATAAACTGTTATGTGTTTAGACAAAAATACCCCCTCCCTGGACACATGTCAACTGTTAGGTTGGGGAGGGGGTAAGCTTTGAAGTAGGGTGACCAAAAATGGAATCTTCAATAACTTCACGAAGCATGAAGTTATATATCAAATGGTATTTAATATATATATATAGAAAAATGTTGTAGTCAGTGGAGCTCACTTATACTATATATATATATATGTATATATAATTTTAATTGTGGTCCGTGGAGCCCAGTTATAGGGGTTGAATCCACGAGAAAACATTATATGCACCCCTTTATTAATGGATTCAGGACTCAACAGTGAGCTTTACCAAAACAAAATTTTAGGCACCTCTTGGAGCTGCAAAAATGATACTCCTTATTCTTAATTAAGGTAAGGGGTCTCCAAAGGAGACTCTTAGAGATGCTCTCACTCCCGTTTTAGGGCTGTTTGGTGTCCATGTCTGGGCTTGGGCGACTTAGCCCCGTCTGCTTATCAAACTGTGTCATTCACACGATCTTTTGTGTCCTGCATATCAATGCTATTTCCCTTCACATATCCTTTCATACTTTTTTCATTCACAGAACGTTTGCTTCAGAAATTTCAATGTCTCATCACCATAACTTACGATGATGAGGCATTGGAATGTCTGAAGTTAGCATACGGTGAACGTGTTTACTTTTGACATAGGGTCCAACTTTGATTGTATATCATTTTTTCATTTGTAACCGACCTTGCGAGTTGCGACACTCCAATCTGGCCCACTTCCACTGTCCAAAACACTAGACGGGAACGTATATAGAGCATCAGAACACGAAGGTATTGCTTTACAACTCTTTATTGCACCACATTATTTATTTGCTGGTTTATGGAACATATAGCTGGATTTGTTCTGTAACCATTTAACTAATTTACCTTCACGAATATGTTGTTCAAACAAATGTACAGAGCAACCACAAATACGGTAAAAGGAAACAAATAGTGTCAGCTCCTTTTGACCGCCGTTTTGTTCTGTATTCTATAATAATGTACTTCACTGTTCGGCTTTATGTTGGCAATTGTAATGAAATTAGCAGTTTTGAAATATTTCGTGTTATATCGTTTCCCGTTAAAGAATTCATGTATGCGGTCAGTTCATTTAAATACATAGATTTATATATAATTTCTCAAATGATCGAGGACGTCCTAATACAACGGATATTAGGATAATCCTAAATTCCTAATGTGAGCCATTAGTTTTACGTGCTTTGACTCAATTGTCTATGCACTTGTCAAAACAGTGACATACATTCAATATCCTCTAGAAGTTATGTCAGGACTCAGGACGTTCGCATGCTTTTGAATATTTATGTATATATATCTACATTTATATACATCTTGATATAATGTATATAATAAATTTCCTTTCGTTTAACTTACACTAAAAGTGGAAGTTATCAACCGGTTGATTTTCTTTACGGTTATTGTTATCGAGTTATAGAGTTGTGTTTTTTTTGGATTTGGAACAAATAATCGATGAAGATTGTTATAGATTCACCTACTTTGTTACGTCAGCCGTTGAAGAGACACCTTCTTGATGACAAGTATAATTGTATAAACAAAGTTTCCCGTGCTTAAATAGTTTATTCTACTCTAAAATATGAAGATGTGGAAAATTTAAAGGTTGACGAACTCACGTTTGTGGTCATTAAGTCACGTCAACTCGTCCTATGAATCAGCCTTTTGACAGTCGGTCTTAAACGCAACTGCAACAATGGGAAACAGTAAACATATCGATTCGACATAATATTGACGTAGGGGTTTTAAATATATTTTTCTTTACAGTCCCTACTCGTCACATCAAGCCTTTAGGTTAACAGTGTGTCTCAGTCTTCAGTGCATTTTGACGGTCAATATCCAGGATATACAGCATAGAGTACCCAACCATTGTTATTTTTTATTTTTTTGTACAGAAAGCGGATAAGTAAACACGATGAAAAGTATTTATTTATTCAAAACGAACAACGTAAAGGAATACACGATGAAAAGTAACCATGGTTCCACGCTAAACTTAATGTATCGTGCAAGGAGGATTACTTTCCATCGTGTTATATTTTACATTGTATCAGCTTGTAATTATTCGACATTGTTTCATGTTGAATGAAGTTTTCCTCGCGTAATCTAAATTTACCAATAATTTGAAGAATACAAAATTTTAAAACATGTCTACTAATAGTTATTACTAAATAATTTTTGTATAAATTTAAATTGAATTTATTGTAAATGCAAAACAAAATTTCTTATTATAAATGTAGATTGTAATTTATTCTTTTAATTTATTTTCATTATTTATGTTGTTTTTCTTGTTATTATTTAGTTTTAAATTTTTTTTCTTTATTTTATTTTCTTTTGAATGTAAGATTATTTAATTCATCTGAGTAAGTGTTCTATTTATTTTATTATATATATATTTTTTATATTAAAAAAAAAAACTATTTTAGTATGATCTTAATTTTTCAGTAGTTTTTCATATAATTACGAGTTTAATTTATTTAAGTGCCCTACCTGATTAAAATTCCTGGGTCCACCACTGCGTATATGGGACCGTCTAGGGACGGAGGCATGTGAGGACGAGAGGGGGCAGTAAGTTTTACAATATTTTAAATTTATCCCCTACTTTTTTAGATTTTTATGTTTTTACCCTTGTTTTATATTTCTTGAAGTTTTACAGTTTTATAAATTAATCCAATAAACTTTTAATTTTTTATATTCTTACCCTTATTTGATATGTAGACTTTCTAATTCTTTTATAAATTAAGTGTTAATAATTTTCTCGTAATCACATAGAAAATATATTTGATTCTAAACATATTATTATTATTTCTTTAAATCTCAAATATAAATCAAATCGCAACGTGTATATTTTGTTATGTCAATTGTAATTTTTTCTTATGAAAATTACAATTACTCAATTCTATCTTAACTAATTTAATTATATCCTTGAAATATTTTTTCTCTTCAAATCTATATTATCTCACCCCTAGTACTATAAATCTATAATACAATGTCATACTTTTGATAAGTTATTTATATAGATTTTGCTTCTTCTTTTTTTGTTGATTTATATAATTAAAACATGTCAAATAAACATAGTCGTATATTTATGTAATCATTAATATATTTTATTGAGCAATGTTTTCAATTTTTAACAATTAAAATAGTTTTTACAAATTAGAAAAATACTAGGATAACTTATTAACTTTGACAATGAAATTTCGTCATCTTATTTTTCATCGCTGCACAAATTAAGATAATTTATCTCAATAAAATATTATTATTGATTTAAAATAATTAATGAAAAAAGTAATGTTTCAAAATATAAACAACATTTTTTGTCAACTGTCCTTTTAAATATAAGTCGATTTAACTCATCATTATTTTACGGTGCTTGGTCCCATACACAATATTTTCTCCTTTAACAGAGGTTATATTCTTACCCCATGAGTACAAATTTGAAAGTCACGACCTGTCAAGTCAAATTTGAAATATTGTTGGAAATTTGAACAAACGAAATCACTATAAAATTGAAATCAAAAAATTGTGGATTGGAATAATATGTTTTTGTATTGTGAATATTGTGTGGATATACCACCAATTGTATACACCACATAACACTTGATCCAACCTCTTTTCATACTTTAATACAACTACCTTCCACCTTCTCCTCTTCACAAGTTATTAGGCACACGTGGAAGATTGAGTTTGTATTGCTGCATGCATAAGCTGATTAGGTGGTGGAATATTACAACATCCATCCCTCACTTTGTTGCCTATATGGCTATATATATGGATGGATTTAAATCTAAACATGATGTAATTTTAATAATCTGAAGTTGATGCTCTTTCCATTCAATATCAATATAAAAGATAAACTCTCTCTTGTGTTCTCTCATCTCTCGTCACTCGTCTCTCTCTCTCTCTCTCTCTCTCTCTCTCTCTTGTTTATGTTCTTCTATTTTATTTACTTTTGTTTATCTATTCTTTAATTAATCCTTGTTCATCTTTTGTTATTTAATTTTAGGGGTATTATCACTAAAGTCCCTACTTTTTCATGAATTGTCACATATTTAAACGTCTTTGCCAAATTAGTCACTTTAGTCCTTTGTTTTTTCAAAATACATCACTTTAGTCCATTTGACTAAAAAACTAGCGGTCAATTATAACAGAATGTATAAAAATACAATTTTAACCTTTATTGTTATTTTAAATTTTTTTCCTTTAGTCCCTCTAGTTTCAATAATAGCTGGTCAACCCCTAAAAAAAAAATTAAAATGCCTCCATCAAGGATCAAACCTTCAACCTTAAGGTTAAAAGTCACAAGCTTCAACCAACTAAACTACTCTAGCTCAATGTTGAAGGTTTGTTGATTTAAATGTATATATAGTTATATAATTTGTTTAAACTAATTTAAATATGTTTATATAATTTAAAATAAACTCATATTTAATAATAATATGTAAAAACATATTTATGAAAATGAAAAAGAAAATAACAAAATAAAAGGAAACCTAGAAAATCTAGAAAATCAAAACCTGTAATTTTTTTTGCTTTCTTTTTTTGGATTTTTTTCTTTTCAAAAAATATATTATTTCAATTTGATAAAAAAAAAAAAAAAACCCAGAAAATCAAATCCCATAAATTGAAAATTTCTTTTTTTTTTTTTTCCTTTTTTCCTTTCCTTTTGTTATTTTCTTTTTCATTCTCATAAATATGTTTTTATATATTATTATTATATATTAGTAAAAAAATCCAAAAAAAGAAAGAAAGAAAAAAATTACAGGCTTTGATTTTAAATTATATAAATATATTTAAATTTGTTTAAACAAATTATATAACTATATATATACATTTAAATCAACAAACCTTTAACAATGAGCTAGAGTAGGTAAGTTGGTTAACGCTTGTGACTTTTAACCTTAAGGTTGAAGGTTCGATCCTTGATGGAAACATTTTAATTTTTTCAGGGGTTGACCAACTATTATTGAAACTAGAGGGACTAAAATTAAAAATTTTAAAAATTACAATATAGGATAAAGTTGTATTTTTGCATATTATGTTATAGTTGACCATTAGTTTTTTTGGCCAAATGGACTAAAGTGATGTATTTTGAAAAAACCAGGGACTAAAGTGATTAATATGGGAAAGACGTTTAAATAGGTGACAATTCATGAAAAAGTAGGGACTTTAGCGATAATACCCCTTTAATTTTATTACAACGTTATGAAATATTTCATATGCAAGGTTGTAATGCTTTTTATGTCCCCACCTATTTGTACATATTATTGTTTAACCAACCAATGTTGAAAGTATACATTCGAAAAGAAATCTCATGTTTTTTAAATGCATTAACGCTCCACTAAATTGCATTTCTAAACATCTGACATAACCCAATCTGCCTTCGAATAGATGAGATAAGATACTTTACTTAATTATGTCAGCAAATCCGTAGTCCCTCAAATCCAAGTAATGGCAAAGATTTTGTAAACTGATGACATGAAATGCATTGCAATGAATGAGATGATGGTGTTATGCCGGTTTCAAAATGAATCATTTAAATTTTATGATTTCGAAATTATTTTCTATTAAATTTGAAATCAAAGTTGTAATGGCTTTTTGAAAGGATCAAAAGCGTTTTTTTTTTTTAAATGTTATAAGCGAAATTTGAAGTTGTTTTAGGTTGTTTGGCAACACTAAAAATACATTCTTTTTTTTTTTTTTTAAATTGTCTTAATTAACCTTTAAAATGCCATTTTAAGTCTGTTTAGAGAAGCCCAACAAGCTTTTTTTGGTTTTTTATTTTTAATACATATGAATTGCCTCTAAAATAAGTTGACATTATAATTATAGGATAATTTTATTTCAACTTCTGCAAATTTGACCGAATGAATGGAAACAAATCAAACAATACAGTACAATTTGGGGTGTCTAATTAGGAAAAATAAACCCTAAATAATAATGGCGTAGTATTTGTATATAAACAATCAATTCAAGAAGATTTAGACCTATTGACAGTGGGATAGGCTTCGAGAGAATGTTAAACAATTATGTTGACTTGCTATTGGAACGACTTGGTAAGCTTTTGCTTCTGATTTTTTTTTTGTTCGATCCTTTGCTTCGCTGTCTACTTTGTTTGTTTGATGCTCTATTTGAATTCTTATATTGTTTTTAGTTGGGTTGTATTGGTTAATAGATTTGTATAGTATGGGTATTGTTGAAAGACTCTAATACAATGGCACAAATGTAAATATTTTATAACTTAGAATTTTATTTAAAAAAAGCAAGCCCAGAACAGAATAAGTACCACACACGACCCTGAGTACAACCAAAGATGACAAACAAAACACACGCATAGAACAGAATAAGTAATACTTGAAGTAACAAACATGCATTCCTTAGTAGGTTCATTTAATCGAACAATGGACCCACTGCTGCTTCAGCCAACTCCTGATTAACTTCATCCCACTCACCTTCCGGGTAAACTATTTTGGCGTATGCTTTCATAAGGTTGAATCCGGCAGTATGACCGGCTTTAAATCCGAGCTCTACAGCTTTCAACTTCGCTTTTGAAGATCTGTCAACGTCATGTGTAAGAGCCAGTCCTTTATCCTCTAACTGCTGAATTCGTTGCCCCAGCAGCCGGATTTTCTCAAAAACTTCCTGCTTGCTTTCCTCATGTGGTGAAGAGGAAGCGGTTTTCTTCTGCGTTTTCTGACTTTCATCCATCTGTAACATAGAACAATTTATTAATTATTAACTTTTAAATGTTTATACAATGTTGCAAAGAGATAGAAAAAGAGAGAGAGAGAGAGAGAGAGAGAGAGAGAGAGAGATAGCAACGATCATTATCATTTCAATCTCTAGAAGAAAATGACCCTTTCTATCTCTTCAGAAACCATGACAAAGAAATCGAACAACTTGGTATAGGCGATTTGACAAATATAAAGCACTTAAACTTACAACCGCTGGTAGTGGTAGTGGTGGTGATGGACTTTGTAGGGGGTGTGCAGAAAAACTTGAGAACTTTAGAATACAGTAAGGAGAACGATGGAACTCAACAGAGAGGTAAGAGACATTTATATACTAAAATAAGAGAACCGGTTCAATTGGCTTATTTACTACTATTACGTCTTTTTATATAATTAATGCTAATCCGTTGGATGAAGTTTATAATCATCCAACCGCATGGTTATATCAATAGTCACGCCTGTTCGAATGTCGATGCAGTGTTTTAAATCCATCTTTACTCGCCAAACCCCTTGACACCTTGAGCCTTGTCAAAACAATAGATAAAGAAACCCCTTGTCTTACAATAGTAAATGATTTGGATATTTATTTTTTTCACAAGAGACCAGTACTGGTGGGGCCCACTACACATTCGAAAAACACTTTCATAGATGACTCCTTGCAATGCCTCCTAATAAATGGGTGCATTCCATATTTCCATATGGTGTGGACAAATTTATCTCTTGTATTCTATGGACACATGTACTGTTTGTAGGCGGGAGTAATGCTATAATGCTAAACTCTGTTCAGATGTGTCCATTTACTGGTTTTTTTTTTTTTTTTTTTTTTTTGAAGGAGTCCATTTACTGTTGGTATAACTATGAAATTTTGACAACATGTCCACAATATTTACATGATAGAATAAAAGAATGAAATGACTTAACAGGGTGGGGTAGTTTAGGTATAATATGTACCTATCTATCTATCTATCTATAAACAATTATTATTAAATATTGTGAACCAAAAACCATGGATGGAAAGTCCTGCCATGTGTCTCATTGAGAAACTATCTAATTGATTTAATCATTTGCCATTTCTTATATGGCACGGGTTCTGTATTAAGTAATATTATTTTCAAAAATAATAAATAAAACCCCAAAAATAAATTAGCATTAATAACTCTTCTTCTCCCAAAGCATTGATATTCTCATTCTCTTAACAATTAAGTGTGGCTACTCATTTACCGTTGTAATCACACATCAACCGAAGTTCTAATTCCAACCAAATGTCCATATTTAATAGGATAGTAAATATAAATTTATATTAATTCATTCAATAACGAAGGATGCATTCATGGATGACTAAAATACTCTATGACAAACTATTCAGAAAGTCAAAGAAGAAAACTCCTTGATCGTTTCAATATTAATTACTTGAGTAGTTGATATTCTTAATTACCATTCTACCTATTTAATAATATAGGGGAATAATCATTTTCCCCCCTATAGTTTGCCATATTAGACACTTTACCCCTTTTAGTTTCAGTAATGACTATTTCCCCCCTTAAAAACCAAAATATTTACCATTTTGCCCCCTCTAGTTTCAGTAATGGCCATTTTTCCCTCTGAAAACCAAACTATTAGATATTTTCCCCCTAACCGTTAAGTAGTCCGCCAGTCAACAAATTTGACCGTCCAAAAATAAATTAAATGACATTATTACCCTTGAACACATTAGTTATGACCCTAATGACACCACTAATTGTCACTTTTTAACGCAACTTACATGCATTAGCTGTTTTGGTTCCCAGGTTTTCAAAAATACATCAAAACAATCCCTCTGTTAGTCAACGGTCAATCAAAATTAACGAGTCCAAAGGTAATAAAGTCCTTTCACATAATAATTATTTTCAAAAGCATTTTTTTCAGATAATTATTTTCAAATGAAGGCATCTTTATCTTATTCTTCGTAGGGATCCCATGTAAAATAAGTCATTGAATGTGTTTTTAAGTACTAAGAGGCAATGACTTCATAGTAATTGAATGCAGCTTTTAATAAGCCAATCCTGTACTGTACCTCAAATTTGTGGTCCAGCTTAAGTAAAGGCCCTGCTGGATCATGTATTGTTTTCTTGGTAGGAATGTGTACGGATTTTTCAAAGATTTTGAAAATTCTGTACCCAAAAAAAAAAAAAAAACGGAGAAGAATATGTGTATCAATCATGGAAAACCAGTGAGGTCACTCACTTCTTCTTAATAATTCATGGAATCAGTCATTTCTTTTTTGGAACAATTGTCTCCCGAAACCTATTGGATTCAAATGTCTATTTCTATAATTAGAAGAAGTCGGCTTCTAATACTGGGAGAGGTCAATCCAAACTTATATATACTAGATGTCAAGGTTTAAAACTTGATTGGTTGACAGAGTGTAGTCTCCGGCCACCAAGACGATGGGACTTTGATCGTGGAATTGTTCATTGGATAAAAATAACAAATAGAAAATCATAAGATTGAAATATTCAACCATCCAAAGGGCAGAGGCAATAGTAAAACAAATCCATAATGTTTTCAAGGGTTAGTGTTACCGGAAAATCGTCACTGGGGGTGAAATTCTAAATAACGACTTTAAGGGGACCGAGATCAAAGATGACCCCGGTCGGAGAGGTATCAAGTAGTTTGATACCAACTATGTCCTCGATAATGCACAAAGGATTAGGAACACAAGTAAAATAAACAAGAAGAGCTTTTTATTCATCACTTTACGTTACACATACATGAACTAAGTTTTTTAGGATTAACAGTGAATTATGGAGACTCGATGAGTAATAGAGATGGTGGTGATGGTGAACTTGTGCGTGTCGATAAGTAGAACTGATCCTAGGGTTTTTGGAGATGATTTTTTTTTTCTGCCCCTTTTCTGGTGAGTAATATGTTGTATATATAGGTCTTGTTGCTTGCCATGCATTCCTATAATTTCGGTCTAGGGTTTGACAATTGTAGGACCTCCTTCTTTTTAGGAGCTTTTACGTGTAAAATATGGCCTTTCCTTCCTAGGAGGAATCAATCTCGCATGCAAATCTTTCCTTCCTAGGAGAACTCTAACTGAGTTGACTGCTGGGTATCTTCCTGCTTGGCGGGCTGGCTACACTAGGAGGTATGAGCTATTAAGCATCTTGCTGCTACTTGAGGGTTGAAATAGGGCAAGACTGTAGTGGGATACTTGGTGAAACTCCATGTCGGGGTGCTGTAGGGTCCATAGAAGGCTAGAGAATGGTTGGTTGGACCCCACTGGAGGGATTCCGCGAGTAGCCCAGCTCGGGGCAATGCTTGTGAATCAAGGTATTGGCGAGGTCTTCGAGAAGCTGGGAAATGACTGGGCTTGATCCTGTTTCCCGTTAGAGGGAGTATATACTCGGATCAATCGAGATCCTCCTTCTTTTGGATCTAGCGGGATCCCGCCTTTTACAGGGTAGTTGGATGCTGTCTGGATCCCTACGTCTTCTTTGTATCAAGGTGGAAAATTCTTCTTTGGTCCTCCGCCAATTTTGGTGGTTAACAGAAGTCCCCCCTGACTTGGACACTGATACCTTATCGGGGTCGGAGTCAGGATCCTGTCTATACTTGAAGAATTTTTTGCCTTATCTGTTCGCATATTTCCTTGTCTGACTAGTTCTCCATTGTGGAAGAGGAAATCTTTCTTTGATACGTTAGTACTAATTGCGTAGTCTACATGTCAATCAATGATTGGTTTCTTCGTTTTCAAAAAGAGCCGTTTTTGTGAGATTAAAGCAGAAAATGCATCTAACCCATTCCGCCGGTCACCACTCCCGGTTTCCTGGTGTGCAACTGCCTACCCTCTTATATAAATAGACCGGCATTGTTGGTGCTATCTTTACTACTTTCAATCAAGCTTTCAAAATTACAGCAGAGAAAAAGAAAACCCTAACTGTCTTGCTTTCTTTCTTCCTTCCCAGTAATCTTCCAAGTTTTTTCTATCCTCTCCCTTTCCAATGGCATCTCCTTCTGAACTCCCCACTTCATAAGAAATTTTCGCTGATCAAAACCCTTCCGTGATAGTCTCCACCCATCCCGACCCTGCGTCTCCGCCTCTCTCGAACAGTATCGATGCCCTCTTCAATTCGGAGATGGCTAACTTGGTGGAGGACTCTTTGACATCAATAGGGAGAAAACGAGGTCGAGGTGGAGATGAGGGGACTAATGGTACCCCGAGGACTCAACGCCGTCGTTCCACACGAAATCCCTGAATCGGGTTGGGTTTCCATAACCAGCCAGAGGATCCAGTTCTAATCAACGAGGAGATGGACGTTGCATAGGTTGGTAGCGGCGATGAAGGCGGTGATGGGGGCGTCTCCTTAGTCGGGGTCCAAGCCGGTTCTTTCACCCCCTTCCATGAAGGGAGGCTAGTCCCCGATTCCGTGTGTACCTTGGACACACTGACCAAGCTAAGGGAGGAATACAAGATTCCAGACTACATCACTCTCTCTCTTCCTCATCAGTGTTACGACGTGTACACCCCGCCTCAGGATCGTCTGCTGATTCACAAGGCGGCCTTCGAATGCGGAGTTCAGCTGCCATTGCACCCCACTCTTCACTAGGCCCTTGTTGCGTTGGAGTTAGCCCCCTTCCAGATCTCGCTAGGGTTCTAGAAGCACTTGACGGGGTTCTTGGTGCTCTGGAAGGAGCAGTGCGAGAAAGATCGCATAGATCGGGAGCCGGGGATGGACGAGCTCCGCTTCCTTTTCAACATTGCAAGTATGGTGCCATGGGGTCAATTTTACCCGAGGGCATCGAATGACATGAAGTTCACTGTCCCAAGAGTGAACGTGAAGTACGCTGTAGGGAAAAATATACGTACCCGCAGCGGAAGCGAGACAAAAAAAAAAAAATGTTTTGGGTAGCTTTTTAAAATTTTTCCAGTTATGAACCTTAAACCCTTTTGATTAATCAAACATATATA
The DNA here is from genome assembly GCA_954870605.1 of Acer campestre. NCBI lineage: Eukaryota > Viridiplantae > Streptophyta > Magnoliopsida > Sapindales > Sapindaceae > Acer > Acer campestre. The sequence goes on along the minus strand of OX940810.1, from coordinate 14,366,037 downwards.
TATAAGAAAGTAATAAAATATATTAATACCTCTTGTACCATGATCCGATTGACTTGCGTCGATGGTAATCCGCAAGATCTTCAATCCTAGCACGAACGTGGATCACCTAGGAGCGTGGTCTCCCTTTCTTTGAATTGCAAACCTGTGATTGGATTCAACAAACTTTTCTTGATCCGTTAGTCCCAAAAACAATCTAAAAGAACCTAAGATTATTCCGGTCACTTTTGAGTTCTCAATCTAATGATCGAAACTCGCGTGAACCTTAATCGATATAGTATTCACAAGCTCATAGATGAATAAGCAACTAGAATACAATCAAAGAATAATCTATGTTCTTTTTGTTTTTAGTAGAATAATAGATTTCTAGCTATGAGTTTAGAAGAAGAAGAAGAAGAAAAATTCTGCACATTAGCACTCGGGGGTGGCCGAAAACTATATGTGGTCTTATATAGGTGGCCGAATTTTCCTCTTCCTTTTTGCCCTAGGGTGGCCGAAATCTCTACCAAATCAAATTAGGGTTGCCGCAATTTCACTCCTAAAATATTGGAGATTTAGTTGCACCCTAATTCCTATTTAGTTTAAGATTTCCAAACCCTAATCCAACTCAATAATCTTTTATTCCTTATTGGACTAAAATAAAAAAACTTCCTATTTGATTAAATAAATAAAATTAATTATTTATTTTCCTTGTCAAACAAGTCTTTCTATTTAATTATACTACAACCAATAGTATACAAATAGGAATCATATTTCCTATTTAGAAAAGATTTGTTACTTTAATTAAACAATTAATTAATAAATTAATTAATTCTTATTTAATTAAATAATGAAACAAAATAATATTAAATGCCATTATAGCACGAGGATACACTATCTCCAATATGATTGTCTAGGGTATGAATGAGGAAGCATCTTCCTTTTCTGTCTTTATTTAAGAGTTCAATTTTAGCTCTTTAGTGGAATGAGCTAAAATTAATGGATCGGACCTAAGTGAATCATTTGTTGATTGTGATTAGGTTATGTCTATTGGAGCTTAAATTTAGATAGCCCGCCAAGATCCCCAATCCACACGGACTTGCATGGATCACTTGAAATATTCTACCGGACCAATTTAGGGTCCATCTAGAATTGCAATTTAATATATTAAGAATATAATTTGCACATTATTTATGTAATGGGCTGCACAATTATATTTATATATTAATGGATAACATGTGGGCTTGTTTCTTTTAGTAAGAATGGGTCTAGTTCACATGTGGGCTTTTTATTTAAAGTCCTATGGATTTAATGAAATAAGAAAAATAATATTTGGCCCAATACACATATGGGGCGGCAACATGCTATAATGGCATTTAATATTATTTTGTTTCATTATTTAATTAAATAAGAATTAATTAATTTATTAATTAATTGTTTAATTAAAGTAACAAATCTTTTCTAAATAGGAAATATGATTCCTATTTGTATACTATTGGTTGTAGTATAATTAAATAGAAAGACTTGTTTGACAAGGAAAATAAATAATTAATTTTATTTATTTAATCAAATAGGAAGTTTTTTTATTTTAGTCCAATAAGGAATAAAAGATTATTGAGTTGGATTAGGGTTTGGAAATCTTAAACTAAATAGGAATTAGGGTGCAACTAAATCTCCAATATTTTAGGAGTGAAATTGCGGCAACCCTAATTTGATTTGGTAGAGATTTCGGCCACCCTAGGGCAAAAAGGAAGAGGAAAATTCGGCCACCTATATAAGACCACATATAGTTTTCGGCCACCCCCGAGTGCTAATGTGCAGAATTTTTCTTCTTCTTCTTCTTCTAAACTCATAGCTAGAAATCTATTATTCTACTAAAAACAAAAGAACATAGATTATTCTTTGATTGTATTCTAGTTGCTTATTCATCTATGAGCTTGTGAATACTATATCGATTAAGGTTCACGCGAGTTTCGATCATTAGATTGAGAACTCAAAAGTGACCGGAATAATCTTAGGTTCTTTTAGATTGTTTTTGGGACTAACGGATCAAGAAAAGTTTGTTGAATCCAATCACAGGTTTGCAATTCAAAGAAAGGGAGACCACGCTCCTAGGTGATCCACGTTCGTGCTAGGATTGAAGATCTTGCGGATTACCATCGACGCAAGTCAATCGGATCACGCTACAAGAGGTATTAATATATTTTATTACTTTCTTATATATATATGTTTGATTAATCAAAAGGGTTTAAGGTTCATAACTGGAAAAATTTTAAAAAGCTACCCAAAACATTTTTTTTTTTTTGTCTCGCTTCCGCTGCGGGTACGTATATTTTTCCCTACATACGCCGCACCCTGGAAGGAGGAATGGTTCGTGGTTGAAGGTGAGTGAGGGCGCACGGCCTTCATTGGTGGACACGAGTACCCCGTCCCCACTCAATTCATGGCGAGGACAAATGGGCAAAGTGTTAGGATTATGCTCAATAGTAAGACTGTAATGTTGTACTTGACAATCTTTTCATATTAATAAAGTGATTTCTGTTTGTTAACAAAATCTTATATAGCATTTATTATTATAATTGTCAAAGTAAATAATCATAAGTTCAAAAGACTATGAGAAAAGAAGAATTGTTCGCACATCTGGATATATATGAGGTAGACACAATTCTTTAGTTAGTCTTGAATAACGTTCACAACTTAAGTTAAAGGTTGGGCACCTTTATCTTGTTAAAGTTGTAGAATTCTTTTGCTAGCATTTGAGTGGGATCAAATGTGTTATGATAAGTCTAAAATAATCAAAGGGTCTTCGAGTAAAAGAATCTAGTGCACTGGTGCATTGAACTGGATCACAATGAAATATTTTTTTCTAGAACCGTCAATAGATAAAAGTCTTTTCATTATTAGGACAATCGAAGAGTCTATCTTAATCCTGAGATAAATGATGGACTTATGGTTGCAAGTGTTATCATTTGAGCTATCAATGAGTACGATTATATAGCATAGTCTATCCTCGATAGTTTGGTGGTATTCATTTATTAATCGATAGAGGACTTCATTTATAGATATGGACATCGTGGCTCAATTTATTAAATGTGAGTAGAATATCATCATATGGATGCTTTGTGGTTTTGGATATTAAATCTTAACATTGAGTTTTCAATAGTGTCTATTGAATGATGACTTCTGGACAAGTCATAATATATATCCAAGTTCAAAGTGTGGTCATATGAGTAAATATGGTAACTTTGAGAGCTATAGGCGGTCTATGAGCTCTTGGCGATTATTGATATTCTTCACGAGGATTCACTATCTCCTATATGATTGTCTAGGGTATGAATGAGAATCGTTGACTTATTCCATCTTTATTTAAGAGTGCAATTTTAGTTCTTTAGTGGAATGAACTAAAATTAATAGATTAAACCTAAGTGAATCATTTGTTGATTGTGATTGGGTTATATCTATTGGAGCTTAAATTTAGATAGGCCCACCAAGATCCCTAATCCACACGGACTTGCATGAATCTCTTGATATATTCTACCAGACTATTTGTGGGTCCATTTAGAATTGTATTTAATATATTAAGAATATAATTTGCACATTATTTATCTAATGGGCTGTTTAATTATATTAATATATTAATGCAAGGCATGTGGGCTTGTTTCTTTTAGTAAGAATGGGTCTAGTTCACATGTGGGCTTTTTATTAAAGTCCGAATAGATTAAATAAAATAAGAAAACAATATGTAGGCCCAAGTTTTAGTCATGGGCGGCAATGGCTAATTTTTAGCCCATTATATTGTTTTATTTTATTATTTAATTAAATGGAAATTAATTAATATGTTAATTAATTATTTAATTAGAAATCAAATCTTTTTCTAATTAGGAAATATGTTTCCTAGTAGTATACTACTATTAGTATTATATTAAATATAAAAGACTTTATTTGTTTAGTCAAATTAGGAAGTCTTTTATATAGTCATAAATACACTAAAAAGTTGGATTAGGGTTTGAATTCTAAGAAGTCTTTTGTGGAAACACAAATCCTATTTGGAAAAGGACTTTGGTGATCACCTTGTTGGACAAGGTAAGAATTCGGCCACCCTAAATAAACTAGGGCAAAAATTTCGGTCCCTATAAATGACTAGGGATGATTTTCGGCCAGACCTAGTTTTTTCCTTGAAGAATTAATTTTCTTTTGCAAAAGTGAAAAATTAAAAATCCTACTCTTAAAATAGTGAGAATTTCGGCCAAGAGGGTTTTGTGAGAAAAGATTTGTTCTTATTTCGATAGTGTACTAGTGATCTTAACATCAAGAGATCTTGTACACACTTTCGAATTAGGTTCACGCGAATTTCAATCTTACGATTGTGAATTCAAAAGTGACCGGAACATTCTTAGCAACCTTTTGGAGTTTGTAGTGACAAACAGAATCAAAAAAGTTTTGTTGTCCATTCTTAGGTTCACAATTCAAAGAAGGGAGACCACGCTCCTAGGTGATTCACGTTCGTGATCGGTTTTGGAAGATCTTGTGGATTACCATCGACGTTAGTCAATCGGATCATGCGACAAAGGTATTTCATCTTTTCGTATATATGTTTAATTAATTAAAGGGTTAAGGTTCAAACTTGGAAAATTTTTAAAAATATATTAAACTCTCTTTTAGTCTCGCTTCCGCTGCGTGCACGTATTTTTCCCTACAATTGGTATCAGAGCCTGGTTGTACCCTTTAATTAATTAACGTATATATACGTGAATCTATTTCTTTTTATTGTGACTATGCATGTTTAGAAAGAGATTGCACTCTAGGTATTCTCATATATAATTACATTGGTATGTATGGATTTATATATGTTATATTTTGATATAAAGTGAATTGTTATTGCTCGATTTTGATCCTAGAATTTCAATGTATTTTTTGTTTCGGAATTGTAACAAGAAGGGTGGCCTTTTATCGTCACAATTTCCTTCTTGGTAGTTGCTAAGTTTTTATTTTATTTTATTAAAATAAACTGCAGTATTTTTTTTTATTGTATTAAAATAGTGCAGTATTTTTTTTGTATTAAATACTGCAGTGATTAAAAAAAAAACTACAGTATTTTTATTGTTTAAATAAGTTTGTAATATGTTCAAGCATCGAAGATTCGAAGACTTGAAGAATTAATAGCAGCCGGAACCAGTTTGGGACCATGCGCACCATAGCAACGTGCACGCGCGCAAAATTGCATGCAGCTGTGCATGTTGGACTGTGGGCTGCGCATGGCAGCCCCATGGAGTCCATGGGCTGCACACGGCAGCCTTTGTTAGGGTTGTGGAGTGTGCACGCCAATTGGGCAGCCGTAGGTGCTCAAGTGATCCATGGCCGCTTGAAGATTTATTCACCAAGAAAGGAGATTTTTTGTATTCCAAACAAATGTAATTTACTTGCTTTTTCTAGGATGGATCAAAATCGTGGCTATTTACTTTGCGTAAATATTACAATATTTGTTATTGTTTGATAACATGTCATGTAGAATAGGAGTGCCACTCATATATATCTCTTTTGGTATGAACATGCATTGAATGATTTAGGTATCTAATTGGCATCTAGATAACTTGGTAAATCATTCTATGAGATTTAATCACATGCCTTAAAAAATTGAGTGGGAGAAGGTGTATTGCAAACACCTATGGCCACCAAGGTTAGTTGAGCTTTATTATTTATTGGTAATCCCCCCAAGGGGCGTCCATGAATGGAATTTAGCAAGATACTTCCTTACAAGGATAGACTAGACAATTGACTCAAACGAGATCTACTCCCCAAGGAGGGATTTTCGTGAGGGAATATATTGAGGGTCGAAATTTTGGTAGTACACTCAATGTGGTTTTATTGATATCCTCCTAAGAGTTCTTGTTAATAAAATCACAAGACTAAAAATTGAAAACGTTGGTTGTTATGTTAACAATTAGGTGGGACCTAGTCCAACTAGTAAATGGTGCGAACTCCCAAAGGAGGCGTAACATTTATGGGTGTTGGATCAAACATTGAATTTTACAATTGAATTAGACATATATAATTCAAGATAAATGTTCGAAAATGCTAAACAATGATTATTTACTTATATATATTTTTTGTTTTATTCAAAAATCATGACCCCATCCCTAATGAACATCCTGAAAGATAATACTTTAACTGGAGATAATTATGTCACATGGAAAAGGAAAATTGGGTTGTTGCTGTAAGCTGAAAAGCATAAATTTGTTCTGTCTACTCCTAAACCACCTGCTCCTACTAATGAATCTAGTGTTTTGCAAAGAGATGAGTATGAGCAGTGGAAGACTTCAGATGATATGGCTAAATGTTATATCATGACCACTATCTCTGACGTGTTGCAACAGCAACATGAAGGAATGGAGTCTGCTGCTGATATAATGATGTCTATAGAGGAGATGTTTGCTATAAGATCTAGGTCGACTAAGAAAGAAGCAGTGACTGCCTTTATGAATCTTAGGATGAAACCTGGACAGGCTGTGAAAGATCACATGATGAAAGTCATAGCACATCTAAATATTGCAGAACTTAATGGTGCCGAGATAGATGGTGAGACTAAAATTAACATGATTGTCAACTCACTGTTAGATTCCTTTGATCAGTTCAATTTGGACTACACCTTGAACAATAAGGAATACACCTTGCAAGGCCTGATGCAAGATGTTTAAAGCGCTGCAAAGATCCTTGTGAAAGGCAAAGGTCAAGAGATTCATATGGTTGATAAAGTTGCTACTGTTAAGACCCGTCAGAAGGTCAAGAAACAACAGAAGAAAAAGCAACTTGGGCCTACCAAGAAGGAGACCAAGAAAGTAACCAAAATCAAAGGGAAATGCTTCCTTTGTGGTGAAAAGGGACATTGGAAAAGTAATTGCCCAAAGTCTCAGAAAAAGAAGGAATAAGGTAATATTAATTATCTTGAAACATGTTTTTTGGTAGACTCTACCGATTCTTGGATCATAGACTCAGGAGCCACTAATCATGTTTGTTATTCCTTGCAGGTTTTCAGGAAAAGAAAAGGCTGAATAAAGATGAAATCAGATTGCGTTTAGGCAACGGAGCATTGGTGTCTGCTAGTTCAGTGGGAGATGTTAGAGTTATCTTAGATTCTAGTATGCATTTAGATTTAATAGACGTTTATTATGTACCTCAATTCAAGAGGAATTTGATTTCAGTTTCTTGTTTAAATAATTTTGGATATTCGGTTACTTTTAATAAAGATTTTATTATTAGTAAGAATAACACATTTATTTGCAAAGGTATATTGGAAAATGGTCTATTCTTTTTGCATAAGAATATTTCTCATTTATTAGACACAGAAACAATGGAATCTAATCATTAAAGAGTAAAATTATCAAAAGATGAAACCTACCTATGGCATTTGCGCTTAGGTCATATTAACCTTAATATGATTAAAAGATTGGTTAGTTATGGACCTTTAAGTGACTTAAACGTTGATGATCTACCAACTTGTGAATCTTGTTTGGATGGTAAAATGACTAAAAGGTCGTTCACGACCAAAGGCATAAGAGCCACTGAATGTTTAGGATTAATACACTCTGATGTATGTGGTCCTATGAGCATTCAAGCTAGAGGTGGATATGAGTACTTCATCACTTTCACAGATGATCATTCAAGATTTGGTTATGTGTATCTCATGAGACATAAGTCGGATGCTTTTGACATGTTCAACGCATTCAAAGTTGAAATGGAGAATCAGCTAGAGAAACACATAAAAATCTTGAGATCTGATCGTGGTGGAGAATATCTATCTAGTGAGTTTCAGCAATATCTTATTGATAATGGAATCATTTCTCATTTTTCTGCACCAGGTACACCTCAACAGAATGGGGTGGCTGAAAGAAGAAATAGAACTCTTTTGAATATGGTTAGGTCAATGTTGAGTTATTCAACACTCCCTATTTCTTTTTGGGAATATGCTCTACAAACTGTAATGTACATTCTAAACGATGTACCATCAAAGTCGGTTCCTCAAACACCGCATGAGTTGTGGACTAGGCGAAAGCCTAGTTTACAACACCTGGATATTTGGTTGTCCTACGCACGTGTTAAAAGGAAAGACAGAAAAGATGGAGTCCCATACAGAAATATGCATATTTATGGGGTATCCAAAAGGAACTAAAGGGTATTATTTCTATAGTCCTTCAGATCTTAAAGTATTTGTTTCAACAAATGCCAAATTTCTAGAAAAGGACTATATGAATGAGTTTATACCTAAAAGTCGAATTGTCCTGAATGAGATGTCAAGAGATACAATTCCACAAGAGGTTTCACAACCTAGCCCAATTGTTAGTTCCGAACCATCACATGATCAACAACCTACCATTCCTCGTCATAGTGGGAGGATTATAAGACAACTCGAGAGATACATCGGTCTAGGAGAATCAGTGGAGAATCTCCCGGACGACGATGATCCCTACACATATAAGGAAGCAATGGAGGATGTTGATAGTCACCATTGGCAAAAGGCAATGCAATCTGAGATTGAGTCCATGTTCAATAACGAAGTCTGGTCCCTTGTAGACTTACCTAGAAGGATAAAACCCATTGGGTGCAAGTGGGTATACAAGAGGAAAAGAGGTATGGATGGAAAGGTGGTAGCCTTTAAAGCTAGATTAGTAGCTAAAGGTTACACACAGAAAGAAGGTATCGATTACGAGGAAACCTTCTCTCCTGTGGCCATGCTTAAATCCATTAGGATACTCTTATCCATTGTGACATCTTTAGATTTAGAGATTTGGCAAATGGACGTCAAGACAGCTTTCCTTAATGGAAGTCTTGACGAAAGCATCTATATGATGCAACCAGAAGGATTCATTGAAAAAGGTCAAATGGAAAAGGTATGCAAGTTGTAAAAATCCATATATAGATTAAAGCAAGCATCTAGATCCTGGAACATAAGGTTCAATCATGCTGTGAAAGATTTTGGATTTGTTTAGAACCTTAACGAACCTTGTGTATACAAAAGGATCAAAGGCGACAAGTTGGTTTTCCTAATTCTTTATGTTGATGATATACTACTCATCGGAAATGATGTAGGTGTATTGACATCAGTAAAAGAATGGTTAGCAAAACAATTTGATATGAAGGACTTAAGAGAAGCAAGTTATATTCTTAGTATCCAAGTAATAAGGGATAGAAAGAATAGAACGATTGCATTATCTCAAGCTTCATACATAGATAAAATCTTGTCTAGGTTTTCCATGCAAGATTCCAAGAAAGGTATGTTACCTTTCAGGCATGGAATCAAACTTTCTAAGGAACAAGTTCCTAAGAATGAGCATGAAGAGCAATTCATGAGTAGGGTTCCATATGCCTCGGCAGTTGGAAGTCTCATGTATGCGATGCTTTGTACTAGACCAAATATTTGTTTTGCTGTTGGCATAGTTAGCAGGTTTCAATCGAAACCTGGACCTGACCACTGGATGGCAGTCAAGCATATTTTCAAGTATCTCAAGAGAACGAGAGACAATATGCTTGTATACTCTGGAGGGGATTTGATTCCCGTAGGGTATACAGATTCTGACTCCAGAAAATTCATGTCAGGATCTGTGATTACTCTTGGAGGAGGAGCAGTCATATGGAGGAGTATCAAGCAATCATGTATTGCTGACTCCACCTTGGAAGCTAAGTATGTTGTTGCATGCGAAGCTGCCAAAGAGGTTGTTTGGCTCCGCCAATTCTTGATTGACTTAGAAGTGGTTCCTAGTGCGAATAAGCAGATCACTATCTACAGTGACAACAGTAGAGCAGTGGCTAATTCGAAAGAACTAAGAAGTCATAAGAGAGGGAAACACATTGAAAGGAAGTATCATCTTCTTAATGAGATTGTGCATAGGGGTGACGTGACGATTACCAAAATCATGTCAGCAGAAAATCTAGCGGATCCCTTCACAAAGGCTCTACCACAGAAGAGTTTTGATGGGCACCTAGAGAACATGGGAATGAGAGATATGACACATTTGCTATAGCGCAAGTGGGAGATTGTTAGGATTATGCTCAATAGCAAGAGTGTAATGTTGTACTTGACAATCTTTTCATATTAATAAAGTGATTTTTGTTTGTTAACAAAATCTTATATAGCATTTATTATTATAATTGTCAAAGTAAATAATCATAAGGTCAAAAGACTATGAGAAAAAAAGAATTGTTCGTACATCTGGATATGTATGAGGTAGACACAATTCATTAGTTAGTCTTGAATAACGTTCACAACTTAAGTTAAAGGTTGGGCTCCTTTATCTTGTTAAAGTTGTAAAATTCTTTTGCTAGCATTTGAGTGGGATCAAATGTGTTATGATGAGTATAAAATCATCGAAGGGTTTTCGAGAAAAAAAATCTAGTGCACTGGGTGCATTGAATTGGATCACAATGAAATACTTTTTTCTATAACCGTCAATAGATAAAAGTCTTTTCATTATCAGGACAATCAGAGAGTTTATCTTAATCCTGAGATAAATGATGGACTTAAGGTTGTAAGTGTTATCATTTGAGCTATCAATGAGTACGATTATATAGCATAGTTTATCCTCGATAGTTTGGTGGTATTCATTTGTTAATCGATAGAGGACTTCATTTATAGATATAGACATCGTGGCTCAATTTATTAAATGTGAGTAGAATATCATCATATGGATGTTTTGTGGTTTTAGATATTAAATCTTAACGTTGAGTTTTCAGTAGTGTCTATTGAAAGATGAATTCTGGACAAGTCATAATATATATCCAAGTTCAAAGTATGGTCATATAAGTAAATATGGTAACTTGGAGAGCTATAGGTGGTCTATGAGCTCTTGGCGATTATTGATATTCTTCACGAGGATTCACTATCTCCTATATGATTGTCTAGGGTATGAATGAGAATCGTTGACTTATTCCATCTTTATTTAAGAGTGCAATTTTAGTTCTTTAGTGGAATGAACTAAAATTAATAGATTAAACCTAAGTGAATCATTTGTTGATTGTGATTGGGTTATATCTATTGGAGCTTAAATTTAGATAGGCCCGCCAAGATCCCCAATCTGCTCGGACTTGCATGAATCACTTGATATATTCTATCGGACTATTTGTGGTTCCATTTAGAATTGTATTTAATATATTAAGAATATAATTTGCACATTATTTATCTAATGGGCTGTTTAATTATATTAATATATTAATGCAAGGCATGTGGGCTTGTTTCTTTTAGTAAGAATGGGTCTAGTTCACATGTGGGCTTTTTATTAAAGTCCAAATAGATTAAATAAAATAAGAAAACAATATGTAGGCCCAAGTTTTAGTCATGGGCGGCAATGGCTAATTTTTAGCCCATTATATTGTTTTATTTTATTATTTAATTCAATTGAAATTAATTAATATGTTTGTTACCGGAAAAACGTCACTGGGGGTGAAATTCCAAATAACGACTTTACAGGGACCAAGATCAAGATTGACCCTGGTCGGAGGGGTATCAAGTGGTTCGATACCGACTATCCTAAGCAATGCAAATACGACGTAGGATACCAGAAAATAGATAAAAATGAGTTTCTTATTAATCGTCACTTTGCATTACAAATATGTGAACTATACATTCAGGATTAACTGTACAGTATGGAGATTCAGTGGGTAATGGAGATGGTCGTGATGGTGATCACGTGCATGTCGAGAAGTAGAACTTGATCGTAGGGTTTCTGGTGGTGATTTTCGGTCCCCATTTCCGATGAATAAGTTAGTTGTATATATAGGTCCTGTTGCTTGCCATGCACTCCTATAATTTCGGCCTAGGGTTTGGCCAATCTAGGATCCTCTTCTTTTTAGGAAATAATCTCGGAGCTTTACGAGTAGAATCCAGTCTTTCCTTCCTAGGATGAGTCAATCTCGTGATCAAATTGCTACCTTCCTAGTAGGATACTTACTGTGTTGACCTGCTCAAAATAGGACTCTTTGGCGGGAAGGAGTATATCTCCTCTGTACGGCAGTGTTTTAATGGGTCTTTTATGGAAGTTTTAGTTTCTGATATGAGAATCTTGCTGCCTAGTATCTTTCTGCTTGACGGGCTAGCTATATCTGAAAGTGCAAGCCAGTGGGCATCCAACTGACGGAGTAGGGGGATGTCTAGCTGGTATCATAGCGGGATACTCAGTGGAACTTCGTGTCGGGGTGCTGTGGGGTTCATACTGTAGCGGGATGCTCAGTGGAACTCCGTGTCGGGGTTCTGTGGGGTTTTATAAGAGACCTGGGTATGACAGGGCTGGACCTCGCTGCAGGTTCTAGCAAGTACTCCGGCTCGGGACGTTTCTTATGAATCAAGATGCTAGCGGGGTCCTTAAATAGCTGGGGAAAGACTGGGTCGGACCCCGCCGGAGGAGGTGTGCACTCGGATCAGTCGGAGTCCGCCTTTGTCGGGGTCGTCGGATGGTGTCTATACTCCTATATTCTCCTTGTGTTGAGGTGGAAAATTCTTCCTTGGTCCTTCGTAAATTTTGGCAGTTAACAGAAGTCCCCCCTGACTTGGACACTGATACCTTGTCGGGGTCGGAGTCAGGATCTTGTTTATACTTGAAGGATTTTCTGCCTTATCTGCTTATTTCCTTGTCTGCCTAGTTCTCCACCTAGGAGGAGGAAATCCTTACTTGATGCTTAAATACTAATTGCGTGTCGATTAATGATTGGGTTCCTTGTTTTCAAAAAGACCCGTTTTGGCGCGATTAATGCGGAAAACGCCTCTAACCCATTATGTCGGTCACCGACTCCAGTTTTCGGGTGTGTAACTACCACCCTTCCTTAATAAATAGACTGGCTTCACTGGTGCTTTCTCTATCACTTTCAAACTTTCAAAATTACAACCGAGAACAAACCCTTGCTTTCTTTCTCCTTCTCTTAGCAATCTTCCAATTTTCTTCTACATTCTTCAATGGCTTCTCCTTCACGACTCCCTATTTCTCAAGAAATTGCCACTGAGCAAAACCCTCCTACGATAGCCTCCACCCATCCCGACCCCGCGTCTCTGCCCCTTTTAGACAACATCGACACCCTCTTCAACATGGTGAAGGCGGATATGGTGAAGGACTCTTTGACTTCAATAGTGAGGAAACGAAGTCGGGTTGGAGATGAAACGAGTGAAGGCACCCCGCATGCCCAGCGCCATCGCTCCACACAAAATCCCTGAATAGGGTCGGGTTTCCATAACCAGCCAGAAGACCCAGTTATAATCAACGAGGAGGGGGATGTCACACAAGTAGGCAGCGGTGAAGGAGGCGGTAATGGGGGCGTCTCTCTAGTTGGGGTCCAAACGGGTTCTTTTGCCCCCTACCACGACGGGAGGCTTGTTCCTGACTCTGTGTGCACCTTGGACACCCTGGCCAAACTGAGGGAGGAATACAAAATTCTAGATTACGTCACTCTCTCTCTTTCTCACAAGAATTATGACGTGTACACCCCTCTTTAGGATCGTTTATTGATTCACAAAGCGGCTTTCGAGTGTGGAGTCCGGTTACCGCTACAACCTACTCTCCGCCGGGCTCTTGTGGTGCTTGAATTGGGCCCCCTCCAGATCTCACCGGGGTTTTGGAAGCATTTGACAAGCTTCTTGGTGCTCTGGAAGGAGCAGTGTGAGAGAGACCGTGTAGATAGGGAGCCGGGGTTGGATGAACTCCGCTTTCTTTTCAACATCACTAGCATGGTGCCCCAGCGTCAATTTTACCTAATGGCAAACAATGACATGAAGTTTACGATTCCAGGGGCAAATGTGAAGTACGCTGCGCCCTGGAAAGAAGAATGGTTCGTGGTGGAAGGCGAGTGGGGGCGCACTGCCTTTATCGGGGGGTACGAATACCCCGTCCCTACACAGTTCTCAGTAAGGGACAAGTGGGCTAAGGGGGTGCTAGCTCCCGAGTCCCGGGATATTCTTGCGAGAATCATGAAGAGAGGGTACACCAATATGCAGTATCCTACTATAGATCCCTTTGAAGGAGGCCGACTAGAGCGATACCTGAGGATTTCCCTTGCCCTTCCTGGTAAGTTAACTGCATCTAATTCCCCTATTTTTATGCGTTCATACCTCCTCCTTCTTCTTCCTTTAATTTTAAAATTTCTTCTTTCTTTGCAGTGTCTACTGCCCTGATGGCAGCGGAGTCCCCAACATCACCTGGGACAGGGTGTCTTCCTCTGCCTGCTTCTGCTTCTCCTTCTCCTGTCCCCTCCCCCCTGCCAAAATCAAAACCATGCCGGGGTCCACTCAAGCCGTAGCTGATCAAGATGTAACTGATCCCCTTCTTCTTCTTTCCTCAACAAAACTAACTGTTGACGATGTCACCCCCCTCCTACTCTAGCGGGGTCATCTGTGAAAGCTTCTGCTCCATCACGCTCGAAGTTTAAGGCGATGCTGGCCCGAGCAGCGAAGGCCCGGGGGTCTGGGAAGCAGACCCAAAAGAAGGCCGCTTCACCTACAAAGGTTTCTCCTCCTCCTCCTCCCATAACCCTCTCCAAAGATCAGGTCAGAACCATGGAGGAGGAGAGAGCTGTCCCTGTTTCTGTTCCTGCTGCTGGTATCCCTTCCAGATCGGGGTCGAGAGGTGCCACTTTATGAAGTGGTATCCCGATTTGCAGTCTCCTGCCCTGGTGGAGACTTGACGAACATGGCCAAACTCCCCACTGATATTCTGGTCGCCAAGGGAGCATCGGTTCTGGCTGAGGTAATGCTCCTACTTACTTTTATTATTTCATTCTTTCTTCTAGTGGAAAACTGACTTTCTCTCTTTTGCAGGGTTTCAAGTTTGCCTTGCCCATGAAGAGACAGCTGCTGACCTTGAGGGAGGCTTACATCGGGGTCCAAGCCAGACTAGAAGATACTCAGCAGGAATTGATCCAGACCCAGCAGAGTGTAGCTCCTCTGCTCCAAGAAGCCAAGGACTCTGAAGAGGGGAGGCAGGAGGCCTTGGTGGCTCTCAGACATTTTGAGCGCAGCCTAGATACTGAAACTATCAGGTCCTTGTGCAGTCGAGAGGAGAGAGAGTGTGTGAAGAGAGAGAAGAAGCTGCTGCAAAGCGAGAACCAACTCTTACGGGATACCATATCAGGCTTGAAGGCCCAAGAGGGCCCAACATTTGAGGATGGTTACTTCACAGCCTGCTATGAGGTGGCCACTACTTTCACCCCTCCCTTTGACCTCCAGGCAGCCTTGAACTGGGACCGGGATCAGATAATGGCAAAGGCTGCCCAGTTAGCAGGTGGAGATCAAGAAGCGGAAGCTCCTACCCAAGATACGGCTCACACTAATCAGAGGGCTAGAATAGCTGAGGGAGCAGTCCAGGATCCTCCTATCCAAGAAGAGCAGGTGGAGGACCCCGCGCTTTCCTCAAGAGCGATCCAGGTGGAGGATGAGGTAGACTTGTCTAGATCCGAGGTTCCTACAGCAGGAGGGACCCAGATTGAGTCTACTGCTGAGGAGGAGGGTGATACTGTTCAAGAGAAAGATCCTGATATGCTTTAGGTTCCAGAGGTTGAGGGGGCCCAAACTGACGCAGTAGCTGAGGGCTTAGGGGGAAAAGTAGTCGGCCAAGGAGAGCATCCGGAGGAAGAGAGAGAAGACTGGTCTGGCCCTTTTTTGTTGTATATATACTTTTTTGCTTTGTAGCCCGACTCGGGGGTTGGGCACCCCGCTTTATATAACAATTTTAGTTACTTGATTCATGCTTGTGTTTTGCTTTCTCATGTACTTAGAAACTTTCCACAGCATATAAACTTGTGAGCAACTTGATCCCAAATGAATAACTGCGCCATAATAAAATTGACCATAAAATGCTTATATCTTATAGTTGTAGGGGCTAGCGAGGTCAGACACTAGTCAAATCCTCCCTTAATCGGACTCCCATGAACATGTAACAATGTGAAGTTCTGAGCATCCTATCGAGGTAACTTGATACTTGTGGCAATTTGACTTTGTGAACTTCTAAGTTCCCTCTGACTGTTGATCCTCTGTCGGGGTAACCTGGTACTTATAATAATTGGACTTGATGAACTTCTAAGCCCCCTTTGATTGTGGATCCTCTATCGGGGTAGAAAGTGGAGAAATAAAGGACCAGGTATCCCGATGAGGCATCCCGATGTTACTGTAGGTCTGTCCTGGTAGGCAACTAGGGCCAGTTTAGCACCAGGCTTTTCGAATGAGGGTATTCCCCGACCAAGGCAGCAAGATCGTCCTGAGGCAATTTCCTGGTCTTGAAATGGTGAAGTAAGGAACCAGGTACCCTGAGGCAGCCCGATCTTACTGTAAGTCTGTCCTGGTAGGCAACTAAGGCCACTTTAGCACCAGGCTTCTTGGAGGAGGGTATTCCCCGACCAAGGCAGCAGGAGCGCCCTAAGGTTATTTCCTAGTCTTGAAATGGCGAAGTAAGGAACTAGGTACCCTGAGGCATCCCGATCTTATTGTAAGTTTGTCCTGGTAGGCAACTAAGGCCACTTTAGCACCAGGCTTCTTGGAGGAGGGTATTCCCCGACCAAGGCAGCAGGAGCGCCTTAAGGCTATTTCCTGGTCTTGAAATGGCGAAGTAAGGAACCAGGTACCCTGAGGCATCCCGATCTTACTGTAAGTCTGTCCTGGTAGGCAACTAAGGCCACTTTAGCACCAGGCTTCTTGGAGGAGGGTACTCCCTGACCAAGGTAGTAGGAGCGCCCTAAGGCTATTTTCTGGTCTTGAAATGGCGAAGTAAGGAACCAGGTACCCTGAGGCATCTCGATCTTACTGTAAGTCTATCCTGGTAGGCAACTAAGGCCACTTTAACACCAGGCTTCTTGGAGGAGGGTATTCCCCAACCAAGGCAGCAAGAGCGCCCTAAGGCTATTTCCTGGTCTTGAAATGGCGAAGTAAGGAACCGAGTACCCTGAGGCATCCCAATCTTACTGTAAGTCTGTCCTGGTAGGCAACTAAGGCCAGTTTTGCACCAGGCTTCTTGGATGAGGGTATTCCCCGACCAAGGCAGCAGGAGCACCCTAAGGCTATTTCCTGGTCTTGAAATGGCGAAGTAAGGAACCTGTAAGGATTCCCGGTTTTTGATTGGCTTATTTCGTGTGCAAACCACATATTGGGGTTGTTTGTAAAGGGTAGCTTAAGTGATAGGTGTTCATGCTAAATGACCATTCTGAAGACCTCAAGGTGGACAAGCACTTAAAGGTATATCTTGTGCTTACTTTCTTATTGAAGAGATTTAGTTGCACACACTCACTTGTAATGTTTGCATATGTATGCTTTACTTTTGTGTGCATTCTCTTCAAATGTCACTTTTCACACTAACACATTGTTTGTCATATCTTGGTGTGTGTTTTGTGTCGTGTAATTCGTTTCCCGAATATGTTCGGAAACGTCCGCGCTCGCACGATAATGTGCTTGGTTTTGGGCGAAGATCACCTTCGGAGAATGCCCTTGGCTTCTCCTTTGGTTTCACCATCATTGGTGAAACGGCGATTTGATCGGTGGCCATGACCGCCGAATGAAACCGCCGTTTGATTCCAGAAAGCTCTGGATTAAATCTACGGTTACGATCGACGGTCGGGCCGCAGAATCGAAACCGCCGAATTGACCTGATGCATTTATTATTCTCGGGTTTGATTCTGCGGTTTAATCGGCGGCCTGGCCGCCGAATTGAAACCGCCGAATTAGATATTTTAGGTCGGTTTCTTTTTGGGTTTTGATTGGCAGTTTCGAGACCGCCGAATCTGGTCACCGAATGAACCCCTGCTTCTCGGGTTCAATTCGGCGGTTACATTCTGCGGCCACGACCGCAGAATGAAACCGCCGATCGGTAATTTCAAGGGCAAAATTGTCTTTTCACTTGCCCTGTTCTTGATGCCTATATATATCATACTTTCTCATTTCTCTAACTTAGTTCTCTGACTCTAAAAGAACCCTAAACTTGAAAGAGAGATTTTTGAGAGAAAATTAAATCAAGAACTCATTTTTATACACTCAAACCATACACATGTGCATCAAAGATCATCTAAGCATTTTCTAGCATAGTTAGTTTGCTTAGTTGCATGGGTTTTGGTCATCACACTTCCCTTGGTATGTTCTTCACTTTTATCATTGATATTTAGTGTTTTATTTATCAAGGCATCTCTTTTATTATTTGAATGATCTTAGATTAATATCTTATATTCAAAATAGAGATTGTTTGTGATGACATGATTGAGTGTTGTATTGTGATAGCTATCTAGGTTTTTATAATCTATTGTTAGCTAAGCTATTTGACATGTCATTTAGCCATTGATATCTAGGATTGCATTTGTTGCCATCTAATCATCCTAGATAAGCATATAGGGTTGCCTAGCTCTTATTGCATGTATTGAGTATTTTTATATATTCACACATAGGTTGTTTTATCTCTTCATTGAGAATTTAAGTCTTGTTGGCTAAGGTTGCTTAGGCCACAAGCAAGATGGACTAGAGCCACTTTTAAAGGCCCGCGTGGTAGAAGTGGGGGGTTACAGACCGGAGTGTTAGACATGTAGGCAAAAATATACCCGCAGCGGAAGTGAGACTAAAAAATAGTTTGAGTAGCTTTTAAAATTTTTCCAATTTTATGAACCTTAAACCCTTTTGATTAATTAAAGATATATAATAAATAAACAAAAGATTAATACCTCTTGTCGCGTGATCCGATTGACTTGCGTCGATGGTAATCCGCAAGATCTTCAATCCTAGCACAAACGTGGATCACCTAGGAGCGTGGTCTCCCTTTCTTTGAATTGCAAACCTAAGATCGGATATAACAAACTTTTCTTGATTCGTTAGTCCCAAAAACAATCTAAAGGAACCTAAGATTATTCCAGTCACTTTTGAGTTCTCAATCTTATGATCGAAACTCGCGTGAACCTTAATCGATATAGTATATATAAGCTTATTAATGAATAAGCAAACAATATACCATCAAAGAATAATCTATGTTCCTTTTGTTTTTAGTAGAATAAAAAATCTCTAACTATGAGTTGAGAAGAAGAAGAAGAAGAAAAATTCTGCATATAAAACCCTAGCTCTGGCCGAAAATAATAATGGCCTTATATGTGGCAAATTTTCTTTTCTCTTTCTTAACATAGGGTGGCCGAAATCCTTAGCCAAAATCAATTAGGGTTGCCGCAAAAATCAAACAAAAAGAAGAGTTTGAATTGCACCCTAATTCCTATTTTGTTTAAGATTTCCAAACCCTAATCCAACTCAATAATCTTTTATTCCTTATTTGACTAAATTAAAAAAACTTCTTATTTGATTAAATAAATAAAATTAATTATTTATTTCCTTGTAAAACAAGTCTTTTAAATTAAGTACACTACTACCAATAGTATACCAATAGGAATCATATTTCCTATTTAGAAAAGATTTGTTTCTTAATTAAACAATTAATTAATAAATTAATTAATTCTTATTTAATTAAATAATGAAAACAAAATAATATTAAGGTTATTTTAACCACCTTGCCGCCCCATATACTAATATTGGGCCCAAATATTATTTTCTTATTTCATTAAATCCATAGGACTTTAAATAAAAAGCCTACATGTGAACTAGACCTATTCTTACTAAAAGAAACAAGCCCACATGTCATCCATTAATATATAAATATAATTTAGCAGCCCATTACATAAATAATGTGCAAATTATATTCTTAATATATTAAATGCAATTCTAGATGGACCCTAAATCGGTCCGGTAGAATATATCAAGTGATCCATGCAAGTCCGTGTGGATTGGGGATCTTGGCGGGCTATCTAAATTTAAGCTACAATAGACATAACCTAATCACAATCAACAAATGATTCACTTAGGTCCGATCCATTAATTTTAACTCATTCCACTAAAGAGCTAAAATTGAACTTTTAATTAAAGACAGAAAAGGAAGATGTTTCCTCATTCATACCCTAGACAATCATATTGGAGATAGTGTATCATCGTGATTAATATCAGTAATCGCCAAGAGTTTATAGACCGCCTATAACTCTCCAAGTTACCATATTTACTCATATGACCACGTTTTGAACTTGGATATTTTGACTTGTCCAGAAGCCATGTTTTCAATAGACACTATTGAAAACTCAACGTTGAGATTTAATATCCAATTACCTCAAAACATCCATATGATGATATTATATTCTCATTTAATAAATGGAGCCACGATGTCCATATCTATAAATGAAGTCTTCTATCGATTAACAAATGAATATCACCAAACTATCGAGGATAGACTATGCGATATAATCGTACTCATTGATAGCTCAAATGATATCACCTGCAACCATAAGTCCATCATTTATCTCAGGATTAAGATAGACTCTCCAATTGTCCTGATAATGAAATTACTTTTATCTACTGACGGTTATAGATAAAGTATTTCATTGTGATCCTGTTCAATGCACCCGGTGCACTAGATTCTTTTGCTCGAAGACACTCCGATGATTTTAGACTCATCATATCTCATTTGATCCCACTCAAATGCTAGCAAAAGAATTCTACAACTTTAACAAGATAAAGGTGCCCAACCTTTAACTTAAGTTGTGAACAATATTCAAGACTAACTAAAGAATTGTGTCTACCACATACATATCCAGATGTATGAACAATTCTTCTTTTCTCATAGTCTTTAGACCTTATGATTATTTACTTTGACAATTATTAAACTATAAATGCTATAAGATTTGTTTAAAACAGAAATCACTTTATTAATATGAAAAAGATTGTTAATTACATTATTACACTCTTGCTATTGAGCATAATCCTAACAAGACGAGGTCTACATAGGTTGTATACTTCATTTCAATTAGTGGATTTCGAGGTTCAAGTGTAGCGCACTAAACAGCCCGTGGTTTTTTCCCAATAGTTGGGTTTTCCACGTATACATCAAGTGTCATTTATAATTCTGCACCATATTACACTTGTTGTTTTTATATTGTCTATTAGGGGCATTTTCGGAATATTGACCTTAAACGAAAATTGGGTGAAAACTAGTTAAAATCTATTCACCCCCCCCCCCCCCCCCTCTCCTAGATTAATATTGTATACACACCGTGTTAATTTGTGAACTTTCAGAACCAGTTACCCTGAGGCATCCCGATCTTACTGTAAGTCTGTCCTGGTAGGCAACTAAGGCCACTTTTGCACCAGGCTTCTTGGAGGAGGGTATTCCCCGACCAAGGCAGCAGGAGCGCCCTAAGGTTATTTCCTGGTCTTGAAATGGCGAAGTAAGGAACTGAGTACCCTAATGCATCCCGATCTTACTGTAAGTCTGTTCTGGTAGGCAACTAAGGCCACTTTAGCATCAGGCTTCTTGGAGGAGGGTATTCCCCGACCAAGGCAACAGCAGCGCCCTAAGGCTATTTCCTGGTCTTGAAATGGCGTGGCGCTAATCGGTCTTCATCGTGCTCGATCTTGATTCGGAGTTGTTCCTCAATGTCCACCTGTTCCAGAGCCCGGTTGTAGGCTTCCTGGTACGTTTTTGGAGGATGCTTGGCAAAAGAACGGAACAATCTGCTAGCCCATAAGTTCCTCCGAAAGTTGGATAGAGTTTCCTTCTCGTTGAATACACCCATTTGGACGACCTTTTTATGGAATTTCTCCACATAAGATCTCAGAGTTTCACCCCGCTTCTGGTGGTAACTTTCTGAACCATGTCTTGGCACAGTCAGTCAAGGTTGAAGGAAACATTTTGCACATGGCCAGCCTGGTCGCACTTTGAACCTCCATCTGGTGGACAAAGCTTTCCAGGTGGCTGACAGGGTCCTCTGTCCCGGAATATTTTTCTGAAGGCATCCTGAACTTGGGAGGCAACCCTGCCTCTCTGACTCTTTTGGAGAAAGGTGCATTCATCTCGCCCAAGGGGTTCTTTTAGATTCCTTGATGTTTTCCCTTCTTTAGCTGCTCCAACTCCTTCGCCATCCTTGTGATCTGATCCTCTAGGCGCTGAGATTTTTTGGTTTCGGATTGGGCTACTGAAACCTCTTCATCTGAAGATTCTGAATCAATGACTACCTCCTTTCACTTAGCTCTCTGATGGTTCTCTTTGGAGCTCCTTTGGGATTTGACGCTTCCTTCCGAATCGGGGTGTGGATCTCTCTCCTTCACCCTTGGCTTTGGTGGAGATTGAACCCTCCTAGGAGGAACCTCATTTGCGGACTTCACTAGCCTGGGTTTGAGTTCCGCCTGTCGAACTGGGAGGGGTGGACCCAGTCAGTCAAAAACTGGTACCCGGACACTTGGACCAGCATCCCTTGGGATCCTGGCTGCTTCAAAAGGGATCCCCTAGGCTATCATCCGAAGCCGGATAGCTTCTACGTATGCTGCAATTTGATGTTCTAAGACATCTCGATTGACTTCCTGCCTAACGGGGTCTTGAGGGATAGGGCCTGCAACTGGTGGGGGCACTAGTGGAGGATTCTCATTCCTGGTGCCCTTACCCCACCTTTGGGCTGTTTCAATGGAAGCAAGGGACTGGAGTCCTGATGGCTCGGGATGACCCTGGGAGGATCGGAGTCTCGTTCTGAAGATCTCTAAGCAGAACTAGACTGTTTTGAATAAAGGCTGGGATAATCCCCACAGACGACGCCAAAAGTGTTACCGAAAAAACGTCACTGGGGGTGAAATTCCAAATAACGACTTTACAGGGACCAAGATCAAGATTGACCCTGGTCGGAGGGGTATCAAGTGGTTCGATACCGACTATCCTAAGTAGTGCAAATAAGACGTAGGATACCAGAAAATAGATAAAAATGAGTTTCTTATTAATCATCACTTTGCATTACAAATATGCTAACTATACATTCAGGATTAACTGTAAAGTATGGAGATTCAGTGGGTAATGGAGATGGTCGTGATTGTGATCTCGTGCATGTCGATAAGTAGAACTTGATCGTAGGGTTTCTGGTGGTGATTTTCGGTCCCCTTTTCCAATGAATAAGTTAGTTGTATATATAGGTCCTGTTGCTTGCCATGCACTCCTATAATTTCGGTCTAGGGTTTGGCCAATCTAGGATCCTCTTCTTTTTAGGAAATAATCTCGGAGCTTTACGAGTAGAATCCAGTCTTTCCTTCCTAGGAGGAGTCAATCTTGTGATCAAATTGTTACCTTCCTAGTAGGATTCTTACTGTGTTGACCTGCTCAAAATAGGACTCTTTGGCGGGAAGGAGTATATCTCCTCTGTACGACAGCGTTTTAATGGGTCTTTTATGGAGCTTTTAGTTTCTGATATGAGAATCTTGCTGATTGGTATCTTTCTGCTTGGTGGGCTAGCTATATCAGAAAGTGCAAGCCAGTGGGCATCTAGCTGATGGAGTAGGGGGATGTCTAGCTGGTATCATAGCGGGATGCTCAGTGGAACTCCGTGTCGGGGTGCTGCGGGGTTCATACTGTGGCGGGATGTTTAGTGGAACTCCATGTCGGGGTGCTGCGGGGTTCATACTGTAGCGGGATGCTCAGTGGAACTCCATGTCGAGGTGCTGCAGGGTTTTATAAGAGACATGGGTATAACGGGGCTGGACCCCGCTGCAGGTTCTAGCGAGTACTTCGGCTCGGGACGTTGCTTATGAATCAAGATGCTGGCGGGGTCCTTAAATAGCTGGGGGGGAAGGCTGGGTCGGACCCCACCGGAGGAGGTGTGCACTCGGATCAGTCGGAGTCCGCCTTTGTCTGGGTAGTTAGATGGTGTCTGTACTCCTACATTCTCCTTGTGTTGAGGTGGAAAATTCTTCCTTTGTCCTTCGCCAATTTTGGCAGTTAACAATGTTAATTAATTATTTAATTAAAAATAAAATCTTTTTCTGATTAGGAAATATGTTTCCTAGTAGTATACTACTATTAGTATTATATTAAATATAAAAGACTTTATTTGTTTAGTCAAATTAGGAAGTCTTTTATATAGTCACAAATACATTAAAGAGTTGGATTTGTAGGGAAAAAATACGTGCACGCAGCGGAAGCGAGACTAAAAATAATAGGTTTAGTAGCTTTTAAAAAAATTTCCTTTTATGAACCTTAAACCCTTTTAATCAATTAAAGATATATTTTATGTAACAAAAGAAGAATAAATTTTGTCGCGTGATCCGATTGACTTACGTCGATGGTAATCCGCAAGATCTTCAATCCTAGCACGAATGTGGATCACCTAGGAGCGTGGTCTCCCTTTTCTTTGAATTGCAAGCCTGTGATTAGATAAAACAAACTTTTCTCTTCTTTGTTAGTCACAAAAACAATCAAAAAAAACACTAAGATTATTCCGGTCACTTTTGAGTTCTCAATCTTATGATCGAAACTCGCGTGAACCTCGATCGATGTTGTATACACAAGCTTATTGATGAATAAGCAAATAGTATACCATCAAAGAATAATATGTCTCTTTTTGTTTTAGTAGAATAAAAATTATCTTTCTATGAATTGAGAAGAAGAAGAAAATAGAATTAAGCACACCAAAACCCTAAGTGGCCGAAATCTATAAGTCCGCTTATATATGTGGCAAAATTTTCTTTCTTTCTTTTTACTAGGGTGGCCGAATTCTCTAACCTAAAAGGTGTTAGGATTATGCTCAATAGCAAGAGTGTAATATTGTAATTAACAATCTTTTTCATATTAATAAAGTGATTTCTGGTTTAAACAAATCCTATAGCATTTATAGTTTAATATTATAATTGTCAAAGTAAATAATCATAAGGTCTAAAGACTATGAGAAAAGAAAAATTGTTCGTACATCTGGATATGTATGTGGTAGACACAATTCTTTAGTTAGTCTTGAATATTGTTCACAACTTAAGTTAAAGGTTGGGCACCTTTATCTTGTTAAAGTTGTAGAATTCTTTTGCTAGCATTTGAGTGGGATCAAATGAGATATGATGAGTCTAAAATCATCGGAGTGTCTTCGAGCAAAAGAATCTAGTGCACTGGGTGCATTGAACTGGATCACAATGAAATACTTTATCTATAACCGTCTATAGATAAAAGTCATTTCATTATCAGGACAATCGGAGAGTCTATCTCAATCCTGAGATAAATGATGGACTTATGGTTGCAAGTGATATCATTTGAGTTATCAATGAGTACGATTATATCGCATAGTCTATCCTCGATAATTTGGTGATATTCATTTGTTAATCGATAGAGGACTTCATTTATAGATATGGACATCGTGGCTCCATTTATTAAATGAGAGTATAATATCATCATATGGATGTTTTGAGGTAATTGGATATTAAATCTCAACGTTGAGTTTTCGATAGTGTCTATTGAAAACATGGCTTCTGGACAAGTCAAAATATCCAAGTTCAAAACGTGGTCATATGAGTAAATATGGTAACTTGGAGAGTTATAGGCGGTCTATGAACTCTTGGCGATTACTGATATTAATCACGAGGATACACTATCTCTAACATGATTGTCTAGGGTATGAATGAGGAACTTCTTCCTTTTTTGTCTTTATTTAAGAGTTCAATTTTAGCTTTTTAGTGGAATGAGTTAAAATTAATGGATCGGACCTAAGTGAATCATTTGTTGATTGTGATTAGGTTATGTCTATTGAAGCTTAAGTTTAGATAGCCCGCCAAGATCCCCAATCCACACGGACTTGCATGGATCACTTGATATATTCTACCGGACCAATTATGGGTCCATTTATAATTGCATTTAATATATTAAGAATATAATTTGCACATTATTTATTTAATGGGCTGCTCAATTATATTAATATATTAATGAAAGGCATGTGGGCTTGTTTCTTTTAGTAAGAATGGGTTTGGTTCACATGTGGGCTTTTTATTTAAAGTCCAATGGATTAAATGAAATAAGAAAATAATATATGGCCCAATATTTATAAGTGGGGCGGCTAGGTGTATATTAAACCTAATATATTATTTTGTTTCATTGTTTTAATTAAATGAGAATTAATTAATTTATTAATTAATTGTTTAATTAAGAAACAAATCTTTTCTAAATAGGAAATATGATTCCTAAAGGTTTACTATTGGTAGTAGTATACTTAAATTAAAAGACTTGTTTGACAAAAAAATAAATAATTAATTTTATTTATTTAATCAAATAAGAAGTCTTTTTAATTTAGTCAAATAAGAGAATAAAATGATCTATGAGTTAGATTAGGGTTTGAACTCTTTAAACTAGAAGGGAATTAGGGTGCAACTAAAACTCCTATATTTTTGGAGTAAAAATTGCAGCAACCCTAGTGCTTTTAGAGGAGAGAATTCGGCCACCCTAAATAGAAAAAGAAGAGAATTCGGCCACCTTGTTTTTTGGGGGTTGTGTGCTTGAAACAATTCTTCTTCTTCTTCTTCTTCTCACTTCTCAATTCTTAGAAAGTAATTTTATTCTACTAAAAACAGAAAAAGAGTGAATAGATTATTCTTTGATGGTACACTAATTGATTGTTCATCAATAAGCTTGTGTGTACAACATCGATTTAGGTTCACGCGAGTTTCGATCATTAGATTGAGAACTCAAAAGTGACCGGAATAATCTTAGTCTTCTTTTGATTGTTTTGTGACTAACAAAAGAAAAGAAAAGTTTGTTTGTCCATCTCAGGTTTGCAATTCAAAGAAAAAGGGAGACCACACTCTTAGGTGATTCACGTTCGTGTTAGGATTGAAGATCTTGCGGATTACCATCAACGTAAGTCAATCGGATCACGCGACAAAAGGTATTCTTCTTTTGTTGATTATATGTATGTTTAATTAATTAAAAGGGTTAAGGTTCATAAAAGGAAAAAATTTAAAAAGCTACTAAATCTTTTTTTTTAGTCTCGCTTCCGCTGCGTGTACTTTTACGGTATATTTTTCCCTACAAAAGGGACTAGGGTTGCCGCAATACTCAAGCCAAAAGGAGTTTGTATTGCACCCTAATTCCTATTTAGTTTTAGACTTCCAAACCCTAATCCAACTCATAAATCTTTTATTCTTTTATTTGACTAAATAAAAAGACTTCTTATTTGATTAAATAAATAAAATTAATTATTTATTTCCTTGTCAAACAAGTCTTTTAATTTAAGTATACTACTACCAATAGTTTACCTTTAGGAATCATATTTCCTAATCAGAAAAGATTTGTTTCTTAATTAAACAATTAATTCTTATTTAATTAAACAATGAAACAAAATAATATATAAGGTTAATTAATTCACCTTGCCGCCCCATATAAACATATTGGGCCATATATTATTTTCTTATTTCATTTAATCCATAGGACTTTAAATAAAAAGCCCACATGTGAACTAGACCAATTCTTACTAAAAGAAACAAGCCCACATGTCATTCATTAATATATAAATATAATTGAGCAGCCCATTACATAAATAATGTGCAAATTATATTCTTAATATATTAAATGCAATTCTAGATGGACCCTAAATTGGTCCGGTAGAATATATCAAGTGATCCATGCAAGTCCGTGTGGATTGGGGATCTTGGCGGGCAATCTAAATTTAAGCTTCAATAGACATAACCTAATCACAATCAACAAATGATTCACTTAGGTCCGATCCATTAATTTTAACTCATTCCACTAAAGAGCTAAAATTGAACTCTTAAATAAAGACAGAAAAGGAAGATGTTTCCTCATTCATACCCTAGACAATCATGTTGGAGATAGTGTATCCTCGTGATTAATATCAGTAATCGTCAAGAGATCATAGACCACCTATAACTCTCCAAGTTACCATATTTACTCATATGACCACGTTTTGAACTTGGATATTTTGACTTGTCCAGAAGCCATGTTTTCAATAGACACTATCGAAAACTCAACGTTGAGATTTAATATCCAATTACCTCAAAACATCCATATGATGATATTATACTCTCATTTGATAAATGGAGCCACGATGTCCATATCTATAAATGAAGTCATCTATCGATTAACAAATGAATATCACCAAACTATCGAGGATAGACTATGCGATATAATCGTACTCATTGATAACTCAAATGATATCACTTGCAACCATAAGTCCATCATTTATCTCAGGATTAAGATAGACTCTCCGATTGTCCTGATAATAAAATGACTTTTATCTACTGACGGTTATAGATAAAGTATTTCATTGTGATCCAGTTCAATGCACCCAGTGCACTAGATTCTTTTGCTCGAAGACACTCCGATGATTTTAGACTCATCATATCTCATTTGATCCCACTCAAATGCTAGCAAAAGAATTCTACAACTTTAACAAGATAAAGGTGCCCAACCTTTAACTTAAGTTGTGAACAATATTCAAGACTAACTAAAGAATTGTGTCTACCACATACATATCCAGATGTACGAACAATTCTTCTTTTCTCATAGTCTTTAGACCTTATGATTATTTACTTTGACAATTATAATATTAAACTATAAATGCTATAAGATTTGTTTAAACAAGAAATCACTTTATTAATATGAAAAAGATTGTTAATTACAATATTACACTCTTGCTATTGAGCATAATCCTAACAATCTCCCACTTGCGCTATAGCAAATGAGTCATATCTCTCAAGCCCATGTTCTCTAGGTGCCCATCGAAACTCTTCTGAGGTAGAGCCTTTGTGAAGGGATCTGCTAGATTTTCTGCTGACGCGATTTTGGTAATCGTCACGTCACCTCTTTGAACAATCTCTCTTAAAAGATGATACTTTCTTTCAATATGTTTACCTCTCTTGTGACTTCTTGGTTCTTTCGAATTAGCCACTGCTCCACTGTTGTCACAGTAGATAGTGATCTGCTTATTCGCACTAGGAACCACTTCCAAGTCAATCAAGAATTGGCGGAGCCAAACAGCCTCTTTGGCAGCCTCGCATGCAGCAACATACTCAGCTTCCATGGTGAAATCAGCAATGCAAGATTGCTTGATACTCCTCCATATAACTGCTCCTCCTCCAATAGTAAACACAGCCCCTGATGTGGATTTTCTGGAGTCAGAATCTGATTGAAAATCAGAATCTGTATACCCAACGGGAATTAAATCCCCTCCAGAGTATACAAGCATATTATCTCTCGTTCTCTTAAGATACTTGAAAATATGCTTGACTGCCGTCCAGTGATCAGGACTAGGTTTTGATTGAAACCTGCTAACTATGCCAACTGTAAAACAAATATCTGGTCTAGTACAGAGCATTGCATACATGAGACTTCCAACTGCTGAGGCATATGGAACTCTACTCATGAATTGCTCTTCATGCTCATTCTTAGGAACTTCTTCCTTAGAAAGCTTGATTCCATGTCTGAAAGGTAACATACCTTTCTTGGAATCCTGCATGGAAAACCTAGACAAGATCTTGTCTATGTATGAAGTTTGGGATAATGCAATCGTTCTATTCTTTCTATCCCTTATAACTTGGATACCTAGAATAAAACTTGCTTCTCCTAAGTCCTTCATATCAAATTGTTTTGCTAACCATTCTTTTACTAATGTCAATACACCTATATCGTTTCCGATGAGTAGTATATCATCAACATAAAGAATCAGGAAAACCAACTTGTAGCCCTTAATCCTTTTGTATACACAAGGTTCGTCAAGATTCTGAATAAATCCAAAACCTTTGACAGCTTGATCGAACCTTATGTTCCAGGATCTGGATGCTTGCTTTAATCCATATATGGATTTCTGCAACTTGCATACCTTTTCCATTTGGCCCGTTTCAATGAATCCCTCTGGTTGCATCATGTAGATGCTTTCGTCAAGACTTCCATTAAGGAAAGCTGTCTTGACGTCCATTTGCCAAATCTCTAGATCTAAAGATGCTGCAATGAATAAGAGTATCCTAATGGATTTAAGCATGGCCACAGGAGAGAAGGTTTCCTCGTAATCGATACCTTCTTTCTGTGTATACCCTTTAGCTACCAATCTAGCTTTAAAGGTTTCCACCTTTCCATCCATACCTCTTTTCCTCTTGTATACCCACTTGCACCCAATGGGTTTTATCCCATTAGGCAAGTCTACAAGGGACCAGACTTTGTTATCGAACATAGATTCAATCTCAGATTGCATTGCCTTTTGCCAATGGCGACTATCAACATCCTCCATAGCTTCCTTGTACGTGTAGGGATCATCGTCGTCCGGGAGATTCTCCACTGATTCTCCTAAACCGATGTATCTTTTGGGTTGTGTTCTAAACCTCCCACTACGACGAGGAATGGTAGGTTGTTGACCTTGTGTTGGATCGAAACTTACAATTGGGTTTGGTTGTGTAACCTCTCGTGGAATTGTATCTCCTGACATCTCATTCAGGACAATTCTACTTCTACGCACAAAATCATTCATATAGTCCTTTTCCAGAAATTTAGCATTTGTCGAAACAAATACTTTAAGATCTGAAGGACTATAAAAATAATATCCTTTAGTTTCTTTTGGATACCCTACAAATATACATGTTTCCGAACGGGACTCCATCTTTTCTGTCTTTCCTTTTAACACATGCGTAGGACAACCAAATATCCTTAAGTGTTGTAAACTAGGCTTGCGCCCAGTCCACAACTCATGCGGTGTTTTAGGAACAGACTTAGATGATACATCGTTTAGAATGTATATAGCAGTTTGTAAAGCATATCCCCAGAAAGAAATAGGAAGTGTTGAATAACTCAACATAGACCTAATCATATCCAAAAGAGTTCTATTTCTCCTTTATGCTACCCCATTTTGTTGAGGTGTACCTGGTGCAGAAAATTGAGAAACTATCCCATTATCAATAAGATATTGCTGAAACTCACCAGATAGATATTCTCTACCACGATCAGATCTCAAGATTTTTATGTGTTTCTCAAGCTGATTTTCCACTTCAGCTTTAAATGCTTTGAACATGTCAAAAGCATCCGACTTATGTCGCATGAGATACACATAGCCAAATCTTGAGTAATCATCTGTGAAAGTGATGAAGTACTCATATCCACCTCTAGCTTGAATGCTTATAGGTCCATATACATCAGTGTGTATCAATCCTAAACATTCAGTTGCTCTGGCACCTTTGGCAGAGAACGTCCTTTTGGTCATTTTACCTTCCAAACAAGATTCACAAGTTGGTAGATCATCAACCTTTAAGTCACTCAAAGGTCTGTCACATACCAATCTTTTAATCCTATTAAGGTTAATATGACCTAGGCGTAAATGCCATAGATAGGTTTCATCTTTTGATAATTTAACTCTTTTATGTTTAGGTTCCGTTATTTCTGTGTCTAACGAGTGAGAGATATTTCTATGCAAAAAGTATAGACCGTTTTCCAATGTACCTTTGCAAATAATTTTGTCATTCTTACTAATAATAAAAACTTTATTAAAACTAACCGAATATCCAAATTTATTCAAAAAAGAAACTGAAATTAAATTCCTCTTGAATTGAGGTACATAATAAACGTCTATTAAATATAAATGCCTTCTAGAATCCAAACAAACTCTAATATCTCCCACTGCACTTGCAGACACTAACGTTCCGTTGCCCAAGCGCAAATTGATTTCATTCTTACTCAGCCTTCTCCTTTCTTGGAACCCCTGCAAGGAATAACAAACATGATTAGTGACTCCAGAGTCTATGATCCAAGAATCTGTAGAATCCAAGAATCTGTAGAATCTGCCAAAAAACATGTTTCAAGATAATTCACATTACCTTCTTCCTTCTTGTTCTGGGACTTTGGGCAATTTCTTTTCCAATGTCCCTTTTCACCACAAAGGAAGCATTTCCCTTTAATCTTGGTTACTTTCTTGGTCTCCTTCTTGGTAGGCCCAAGTTGCTTTTTCTTCTGTTGTTTCTTGACCTTCTGACGGGTCTTAACAGTAGCAACTTTACCCACCACATGAATCTCTTGACCTTTGCTTTTCACAAGGATCTTTTCAGCACTTTGAACATCTTGCATCAGGCTCTGTAAGGTGTATTCCTTTTTGTTCAAAGTGTAGTCCAATTTGAACTGATCAAAAGAATCTGACAATGAATTGACAACCATATCAATTTTTGTCTCACCATCTATCTCAGCGCCATGTAGTTCAGCAATGTTGAGTGTAAGGATTCCCATTGTTGATTGGCTTATTTCGTAGACAAACCACATATTGGGGGTTTGAATTGTAAGGGTAGTTAGGTGATTGAAGATCATGTTCAAAGGCCCTTTTCAAGACCTCAAGGGAAGAAGCACTCCAAAGGTATAATTCTTAGTGTTTCTTGTAATGAAGAGAAATAGATGCACACACACACAACACTTGTATAATTCTTATTCTTGAATGTGTTGTGTCTTTATTGTGTGTATGCATGAATTGCTCATTTAATCTCTCTTCATTCTTGTCCATATGGGTGCATCTTGCTTGGAATTACACATCATATTTTTCTTTTTAGGAAACTCCATCAGGTGCGTTTTTGCGCCCTGTTCTGCGGTCAAGGCCGCAGAAATAAGGGCGCAGAATGAGGATCAAAATTCATACTCACTGTCCTCTTTTCTGCGCCCTTGGTTTTTGCGTTTAGGGGCCGCAAAATTGTCAGGTGCATTTTTGCGCCCTTGTTATGCGGCCAAGGGCGCAGAACAAGGGCGCAGAATCGGGCGATCTGTTGCAAACTTTTCAAAACGACGTCATTTCATCTAGGGGTCCTATATAAGTATCATCTTCTTCCTTGCTCGTTTTAGAGAGCTCAAAATCAGACCTTAGAGTGAGAAACTCAAACCCTAGAGAGAGAAAGCTTCAATCTTGCTTCTTTAACTCTCCAAACCCAAAACCCATGTGCATCTAACATGTTTCATGCATCAATCTTCCATGGGTCTTCTTCATTTATGACTTGGTAAGTAGAACAAACTCAACATCTTCATTTATTGTTCTATCTTAGTCAAGACATGTCTTTTATTGCTTAGTTTAGCAAATCTTCACTCTTATTGCATATTTAGTGAAGTTATGACATGATTGGGTTTTGTTTGTGGTAGCTTACATGATTAGGATGATTTTCCCTAAATAGCTAACCCTAGAACATTCTTGTACAATTGGTTGATGATTAGGTTGATAGATTAATGTTTATTTATCTAGTCAAGCTTAATTGAATGTTCTTGTGGATTTAATTGACAATTATGTTGTTAGAAATTCTCTACAACTAATTGAGTTCACATGTTTGGACATGTTGACATTGTTTGATAGCTAGGATTGTTTTGTGATTGATAACATCTAGCTAAGCTTTATGATATGTCATTTAGCTTTTGATATCTAGGATTGATTTCATTGATATATCATCATTCTAGGTAAGCATATAGAGTTGCCTTGCTCTTGTTGCATTTTGAGTATTTCATATATTCACTTAGGTTGTTTTCTCTTCATTGAGAACTAAGTCTTGTGTTGCTTCCGGGACTAGGTTGCATAAATCACAAGCATTGGGACTAGGTTCACTTATACCGGGATTAGGTAGGTGTGTGATTACTTCCGGGATTAGGTTGTAATCGTTTTACACATTTAGTGGATTCGAGGTTCAAGTGTGGCTCACTTACATAGCCCGTGGTTTTTCCCGTGAGGGTTTCCACGTAAATATCAAGTGTCTTTTAATTTCCGCACCTTATTACACTTGCTATTGTATTTTGACTAGTGGAGGGTATTTTCGTAATCTTGACCATTAACGAAAATTTGGTAAAATTGGGTAAAATCTATTCACCCCCCCTCTAGATTAATATTGAACACACCATAATTTGTTTCATTGAGATGTGCTATGACTTTCATCATGTGATCCTTCATAGCCTGTCCAGGTTTCATCCTAAGATTCATAAAAGCAGTCACTGCCTCTCTCTTAGTCGTCCTGGACTTCATAGCAAACATCTCCTCTAGAGACATCATTATATCAGCAGCAGACTCCATTCCTTCATTCTGCTGTTGCAACACGTCGGGGATAGTGGCCATAATATAACATTTGGCCATATCATCTGAAGTCTTCCACTGCTCATACTCATACTCATCTCTTTGCATTATGCTAGATTCATTATTAGGAGCAGGTGGTTTAGGAGTAGTTAGAACAAACTTATGTTTTTCACTTTGCAGCAACAACCCAATTTTCCTTTTCCATGTTACATAATTATCTCCAGTTAAAGTGTTATCTTTCAGGATGTTCATAAGTGATGGGGTCATGATTTCTGAATAAAAACAAAACATATATAAGTAAATAATCATTATAAAGCACTTTAAATATTTATCTTGAATTAAATGAATAACTCAATCATAAAAATTCAACGGTGATCTAACACCCATAAATGTTACGCCTCCTTTGGGAGTTCGCACCATTTGCTAGTTAGACTAGGTCCCACCTAATTGTTAACATAACAACCAGCGTTTTCAATTTTAGCCTTGCAATTTTACTGACAAGAACTCTTGGGAGGATATCAATAAAATTACATTGAGTGTGTTATCAAGATATCGACCCTCAACTTTCTCTCACGAAAATCCCTCCTTGGGGAGTAGATCTCATTTGAGTCCATTGTCTAGTCTATCCTTGTAAGGAAGTATATTGCTAAATTCCATTCATGGACGCCCCTTGGGGGGATTACCAATAAATAATTAAGCTCAACTAATCTTGGAGGCCATAGGTGTTACAAAAACACCTTCTCCCACTCAATTATTTAAGGCGTGTGATTAAATCCCATAGAATGATTTACCAAGTTATCTAGATGCCAATTTAGATACCTAAATCATTCAATGCATGTTCATACCAAAAGAGATATATGAGTGGCACTCCTATTCTATATGTCATGTTATCATACAATAACAAATATCGTAATATTTAAGCAAAAATTAAATAGCAACAATTTTGGCCCATCCTAGAAAAACAAGTAAATTACAATAATTTAGGAATACAAGATCTTCAAGTGGCCCATCAACCATACGCTCATCCTTCGGCCTCCTCCCATGGGCGTGCACAGCCCACAACCCCACAAAGGGGGCTGCCATGCGCAGCCCATAAGGCCACATAAGGCTGTCGTGCGCAGCCCACCATGTTATGGGCTTGCCATGCGCAGCCCAATCCACTCCTAGGGTGCGCACGGTGCTCGTTCTTGGTTCCGGTTGCTTCACGTCTTCGATTCTTCGATGTAGAACGTATTACAACTTTATTTAACAATAAAATATTGCAGTAAATTTTTTTTTTTATTCACTGCAGTGATTTTTTACAAAAAAAAACTGCACATAAAATAAAAATACTGCACTTTAAATTAAATAAAAAAAATAAACTAGCAACTACCAAGAAGGAATTATGGCGATGATAGACCACCCTTCTTGTTACAATTCCGAAACCAAAATTACATTGAAAATCTAGGACCAAAATCGAGCAATAACAATCCACATAAACATATATAAATCCATACATCCACATGTAATTATATATGCGAATACCTAGAGTGCCATCTCCTTCTAAACATGCATAATCACAATAAAAAGAAATAGATTCACGTATATATACGTTAATTAATTAAAGGGTACAACCAGGCTCTGATACCAATTGTAGGGAAAAAATACGTGCACGCAGCGGAAGCGAGACTAAAAATAATAGGTTTAGTAGCTTTTAAAAAATTTTCCTTTTATGAACCTTAAACCCTTTTAATCAATTAAAGATATATTTTATGTAACAAAAGAAGAATATTTTTTGTCGCGTGATCCAATTGACTTACGTCGATGGTAATCTGCAAGATCTTCAATCCTAGCACGAACGTGGATCACCTAGGAGCGTGGTCTCCCTTTTCTTTGAATTGCAAGCCTGTGATTGGATAAAACAAACTTTTCTCTTCTTTATTAGTCACAAAAACAATCAAAAAAACACTAAGATTATTCCGGTCACTTTTGAGTTCTCAATCTTATAATCGAAACTCGCGTGAACCTCAATCGATGTTGTATACACAAGCTTATTGATGAATAAGCAAATAGTATACCATCAAAGAATAATCTATGTCTCTTTTTGTTTTAGTAGAATAAAAATTATCTTTCTATGAATTGAGAAGAAGAAGAAAATAGAATTAAGCACACCAAAACCCTAAGTGGCCGAAATCTATAAGTCCACTTATATATGTGGCAAAATTTTCTCTTTCTTTTTACTAGGGTGGCCGAATTCTCTAACCAAAAAGGGACTAGGGTTGCCGCAATACTCAAGCCAAAAGGAGTTTGTATTGCACCCTAATTCCTATTTAGTTTTAGACTTCCAAACCCTAATCCAACTCATAAATCTTTTATTCTTTTATTTGACTAAATAAAAAGACTTCTTATTTGATTAAATAAATAAAATTATTTATTTATTTCCTTGTCAAACAAGTCTTTTAATTTAAGTATACTACTACCAATAGTATACCTTTAGGAATCATATTTCCTAATCAGAAAAGATTTGTTTCTTAATTAAACAATTAATTCTTATTTAATTAAACAATGAAACAAAATAATATATAAGGTTAATTAATTCACCTTGCCGCCCCATATAAACATATTGGGCCATATATTATTTTCTTATTTCATTTAATCCATAGGACTTTAAATAAAAAGCCCACATGTGAACTAGACCCATTCTTACTAAAAGAAACAAGCCCATATGTCATTCATTAATATATAAATATAATTGAGCAGCTCATTATATAAATAACGTGCAAATTATATTCTTAATATATTAAATGCAATTTTAGATGGACCCTAAATTGGTCCGGTAGAATATATCAAGTGATCCATGCAAGTCCGTGTGGATTGGGGATCTTGGCGGGCTATCTAAATTTAAGCTTCAATAGACATAACCTAATCACAATCAACAAATGATTCACTTAGGTCCGATCCATTAATTTTAACTCATTCCACTAAAGAGCTAAAATTGAACTCTTAAATAAAGACAGAAAAGGAAGATGTTTCCTCATTCATACCCTAGACAATCATGTTGGAGATAGTGTATCCTCGTGATTAATATCATTAATCGTCAAGAGTTCATAGACCGCCTATAACTCTCCAAGTTACCATATTTACTCATATGACCACGTTTTGAACTTGGATATTTTGACTTGTCCAGAAGCCATGTTTTCAATAGACACTATCGAAAACTCAAAGTTGAGATTTAATATCCAATTACCTCAAAACATCCATATGATGATATTATACTCTCATTTGATAAATGGAGCCACGATGTCCATATCTATAAATGAAGTCCTCTATCGATTAACAAATGAATATCACCAAACTATCGAGGATAGACTATGCGATATAATCGTACTCATTGATAGCTCAATTGATATCACCTGCAACCATAAGTCCATCATTTATCTCAGGATTAAGATAGACTCTCCGATTGTCCTGATAATAAAATGACTTTTATCTACTGACGGTTATAGATAAAGTATTTCATTGTGATCCAGTTCAATGCACCCAGTGCACTAGATTCTTTTGCTCGAAGACACTCCGATGATTTTAGACTCATCATATCTCATTTGATCCCACTCAAATGCTAGCAAAAGAATTCTACAACTTTAACAAGATAAAGGTGCCCAACCTTTAACTTAAGTTGTGAACAATATTCAAGACTAACTAAAGAATTGTGTCTACCACATACATATCCAGATGTACGAACAATTCTTCTTTTCTCATAGTCTTTAGACCAGTCTTATGATTATTTACTTTGACAATTATAATATTAAACTATAAATGCTATAAGATTTGTTTAAACCAGAAATCACTTTATTAATATGAAAAAGATTGTTAATTACAATATTACACTCTTGCTATTGAGTATAATCCTAACAGGATTAGGGTTTGAATTCTAAGAAGTCTTTTATGGAAACACAAATCCTATTTGGAAAAGGACTTTGGTGATCACCTTGTTGGACAAGGTAAGAATTCGGCCACCCTAAATAAATTAGGGCAAAATTTTCGGTCCCTAGAAATGACTAGGGATGATTTTCGGCCAGACCTAGTTTTTTCCTTGAAGAATTAATTTTCTTTTGCAAAAGTGAAAAATTAAAAATCCAACTCTTAGAATAGTGAGAATTTCGGCCAAGAGGGTTTTGTGAGAAAAGATTTGTTCTTGTTTCAATAGTGTACTAGTGATCTTAACATCAAAAGATCTTGTACACACTTTTGAATTAGGTTCACGCGAATTTCAATCTTACGATTGCGAATTCAAAAGTGACCGGAACATTCTTAGCAACCTTTTGGAGTTTGTAGTGACTAATAGAATCAGAAAAGTTTTTGTTGTCCATTCTCAGGTTCACAATTCAAAGAAAGGAGACCACGCTCCTAGGTGATTCACTTTCGTGATCGGTTTTGAAAGATCTTGCGGATTACCATCGACGTTAGTCAATCGGATCACGCGACAAAGGTATTTCATCTTTTCGTATATATGTTTAATTAATTAAAGGGTTAAGGTTCAAACTTGGAAAAATTTTAAAAATATACTAAACTCTATTTTAGTCTCGCTTCCGCTGCGTGCACGTATTTTTCCCCACACAAAGGGGGTGCTCTCTCCTAAATCTCGGGATATCCTCATGAGGATTATGAAGAGGGGGTATACAAATATGAAGTATCCCACTCTGGACCCTCTTGCACTTCCTAGTAAGTAATCTCTTCTACTCTTCTTGCTTTCACTTGTACATATGCTTTCTTTCTTCTTTTTCTCATTGATCCTTCCTTTCTTTTGTAGTATCTGCAGCCCCGATGGCAGCGGGGTCTCCATCTTCCTCTGGAACGGGGGATATGATTCTGTTGGCTCATACTTCTCCTGTTCCTTCTCCTTCTACTACTGCCAGAGTCACGTCGGGGTCCACACAAACTGAAACCAATCCCATTCCTCCTCCGACTCCATCAAAGACGTCTGCTGGTGTTACCGCTTCTTCTCTTGCTCCAGCGGGGTCTAGGGCCAAGACTCCTGCTCGCCTTTCCACTTCTCCCCCATCGCTCTCGAAGATCAAGGACATGCTAGCTCGAGCAGCTAAGGCTCGGGGCTCTGGAAAGCAGGCACAGAAGAAGGACCATGGTGCTGCTCCTCTTGCTACGAAGATTTCTCCTACCTCTCCTCCTTAAGCAGCACCCTCCAAAGACCGTGTCGGACATACAAAGAGGGAAGAAACTGCCTTTAATTTTGCCCCAGCAGCTGATGTTCCCTCCAGATCGGGGTCACAGGGTGCCACCTTTGACGAGGTGGTATCCCGATTCGCAGCCTCCTGCCTTGAGGGGGGGGGCTTGATGAACATGGCAAAGCTTCCTACTAACATCCTGGTTGCCAAGGGAGCATCCGTTTTGGCTGAGGTAAACTTCTACTTTCTCTCTCATTATTCTTTCTTCCTTCTAACATGCACTGACTTTCTCTTCTTTTGCAGGGCTTCAAGTTCACTCTAGCCATCAGAATGATGCATCTTATATGCCTAAATGTGACATGTCAATAAACAACAAGATGCAATCATATTGGCAAGCAAGAAGAGAGATTAATGAACATTAATGCACCTAAAGAACAGACACAACATACAAGATATACATATATGCATGAGTTGTGTGTGTGCAACTACATCTCTTCATTTGCAAGTAAGCACTAGAAATTTACCTTTGGAGTGCTTCTTCTCTTGAGGTCTTGAGAGCCTAAGCTACCCTTATATCAAAACCCAAAAATGTGGTTTGTCCATGAAATAAGCCAATCAATAAATGAGACCTTACACAGCCATTAAAAAGATTCTTTAGAATAAAAGAATGATTTATTCAAGAAGGAAATAAACAAAGAGATTGCAAAAATAGGTTAAGGAAAGATATTAGCAGAAATATGGATGTGAGAAAGAAAAATTAATAGGATACCAGTGTTCATAGGGTTTAAAGAAAGTAGAAAAACCAAAGGGTGTGTCGTTAAGAGAAGAGTACTCGTTAAGGAAAAAAGTGGTGCGAAATACGAAGGGTAACTTCTCCACCAATCACAGCAGTGCATGTGTCATGATGGGAGATGAAACAAAGCAAAATAACCCTTCATTTATGTCCCATCATTGAACTCTTCGAATGTTTTGAAAGGTTAATATTAAAAGTACGGTAATCAACACTGTCGAAATCTAGACAATCCATTAATGTAGTATTAAATGTAAAGATCTCAATAAATCCACTTCGGCGATCTGCCAACTCACTGTAAGTGTCATAGTGGAACGTTTTGTTAAGATCGATACGTTTTAAATTTTTTATCGTCTTTTGACCTTTTTGTATACATGAACATAAGGAAGAGATTTGTTTTCATACTTTTGAATAACACTTCTTCGTTTTCTTTTAGATCCTTCACCACTAAGCCTTCCGAGCTATGTCCCGCGATCTAGCAAATGTGTGTGTGGGCACGTCATGGATTTCAAGAGCAGTTGAATGGAGGCTTAAGAAATCCTGAAGACAACCCTTTGTCTTCTTCCTTGAATTCGGCCAAGCTTGTGAATATTTTTTTTCTTTTTTCTTTTCCTTTCACCTTCTCTCTCTCTCTCTCTTTCTCCCTATCTCTCTCTCTCAATTAGGGCTAGGTTATTTTTCTTGATAAGTATATCTTATATACTAAGAACCTAGGGTTTAGTAAACCAAGTCAAATAAAAATAATCTCTTATTATTTTATTCTTTTGTTCTTGTCAAGTTTCGAAACTGAAACCTCAAAATAACAATTAATAATTCTTAATTATTAATATGTTAATTAAATAATCACATTATTTAATAATATTTAATTAATCAATTAAATAATATATTAATTAAATAATCATATCATTTAATTAATTTCCAGAATATATTTAAGTTACTTTCATAACATAATTAATTGGACTATCCAATTCTCCGTGAGCCTTGTTACTATCATTCGTAAAGGGCTAACAAGGGGACCTAATGGATCCATAGTTTTGAACACCAATAATACTTAAAAAATATTATTAAACTCTTTAATTAATATTTCACAATTATTAACCTCGGGGTGAAATTTTTGAATAGATCATGCTACTTTGAAATCCAATGGTGTTTTTCGTAGCAGTCCAAGAGGTTGGTTTACTTTTGGACATGCTTCCTTTGCTTTGCTCTTCTTCTTTGGGCACATTTGGCATGGTGCTAGAACCTTATTCAGAGATGTTTTTCTTGGTATTGACCCAGATTTGGATGCTCAAGTGGAATTTGGAGCATTCCAAAAACTTAGAGATCCAACTACAAGAAGACAAGTAGTCTGATGTAGCATTGCTCTGTTATTTTTCGCTTCTCACTTCTATTTTCTCTTTGTGATTTTACATAAGATAATGAAAAAGTCTGGATTTAAATCTCTACCCTTTCGCCTTTTCCTTGATTTTTTTTTCTTTAATTAAGGAGATGATTCGAAAAGTGAAAATAGCCAAATGTTCGGGAGTTCCTCTATTCAATCCTTTTCCTTCTTCTTGTTGCTGGATATCTCGTTCGTACACATCTTCTCTTTGTTTCCCGAGCCTATGGTGAGTTACAAATAGAGTTCGAAAAGGTCAAATCTTTGATGATTCCATCATACATGATTGGGTTGCGAAAACTTCTGGATAGGTATCCCACAACTGAACAGAATTCTTTCTGGTTAGAGAATCTTTTTCTAGATGCTTTGGAATAATTAAGAGATTCTCTAGAAGAAATATGGGGTTCTGCTTTTGGCGGCAACATGATATGTGTAAGGATTCCCATTATTGATTGACTTATTTCGTGGACAAACCACAAGTTGGGGTTTGAATTGTAAGGGTAGATTAGGTGTTTGAAGATCAAGCTCAAAGGCCCTTTTCAAGACCTCAAGGTGTCAAGCACTCCAAAGGTATATCTCTAGTGCTTATTTTCTTTGAAGAGATTTAGAAGAGTACACACACTTAGCATACTTGCATATGTTTGCATTCTCTTCACATGTCACATTTCACACTAGCACTTTGATTGTATATCTTGTTGTGTGTTTATGTGTCTTGCAATTCGTTTCCTGAATATGTTCGGAAACGTCTGCGCGTGCACGATAATGTGCTTGGTTTTACGCGAAGACTGCTCACGGAGAATGCCCTTGGCTTCTCCTTGGATTCACCATCTTTGGTGAATCGGCGGTTACTATCGGCGGCCTGGCCGCCGAATTGAAACCGCCGATCAGACCTGATGCATTTAATATCTCGGGTCTGATTCTGCGGTTTAATCGGTGGTTTCAAAACCGCCGAATGAAACCACCGATGCTCCCCTGTTTCTCTCGGGAACATTTCTGCGGTTATAATCTGCGGCCTGGCAGCCGAATGAAACCGCCGATCATGCGTTTTCAAGAGCAATTTTGTCTTTTCACATGCCCTGTTCTTGATGTCTATAAATATCACACTTTCTCTAATCTCTAACTTAGTTCTCTGACTCTAAAGAACCCTAAACTTCAAAGAGAGAAACTTGAGAGAAAATCAATCAAGAACTCATTTTTATACACTCAAAACCATTCTCATATGCATCTAAAGATCATCTAGCATTTTCTAGCATAGTTAGGATGCTTGCTTGCATGGGTTTTGGTCAACACACATCCTTTGGTATGTTCTTCACTAATCTCATCTAAGTTTAGTGTTTTATTTATCATAGAAAT
This sequence comes from Acer campestre, assembly GCA_954870605.1. Taxonomy (NCBI): domain Eukaryota; kingdom Viridiplantae; phylum Streptophyta; class Magnoliopsida; order Sapindales; family Sapindaceae; genus Acer; species Acer campestre. The sequence goes on along the minus strand of OX940810.1, from coordinate 14,323,544 downwards.
CTCTCATATTATTTGTATGCTCTTAGAATATATTCTAGATACAAAATAGAGATTGTTGTGTTGACATGATTGAGTGTTGTATTTTGATAGCAACATCTAGGTTATTCAATCTATGATTTCCTAAGCTTTATGACATGTCATTTAGCTATTGATATCTAGGATTGCATTTATTGCCATCTAATCATCCTAGATAAGCATATAGAGTTGCCTAGCTCTCATTACATTTGTTGAGTATTATATATATTCACATAGGTTGTAATCTCTTCATTCAGAAGTAAGTCTTGCGTGTAGCTTCCGGGATTAGGTTGCTTAGATCGCAAGCAAGTGAAGTCTTATGTGATAGACCGGGATTAGGTCGGACACCGGGATTAGGTGGTCACACAAGCAATTGGACTAGGTTCACTTATACCGGGATTAGGTAGGTGTGTGATTATATACCGAGAGTAGGTTGTAATCGTTTAACACATTTAGTGGATTCGAGGTTCGAGTGTGGCGCACTATACAGCCCGTGGTTTTTCCCGTGAGGGTTTCCACGTAAATATCAAGTGTCTTTTATAATTCTGCACGATATTACACTTGTTATTTGTATTGACTAGATTGGGGTATTTTCATAAATTGACTAACGCGAAAATTTGGTAATAAGGGTTAAAATCTATTCCCTCCCCCTCTAGATTAATACTAGAACACACCGAGTTATTTGTTTCAATTGGTATCAGAGCGGGTTCCTAGATATACTTAGGTGATCCTTGCTCTCTTTTGGTGTGTTTTTGCATAGTGTGTGATTGTTTGATTTCTTCATACATTTTGCATTCATCTCATTTGCATTCATCCAAACACTATGAGTGGTTTCGGGATGAGCAAAGAGGGAGCGTCGAGTGTGAGACCACCGTTGCTCACCGGCGATAATTACTCCTCATGGAAGGGGAAGATGGAAGCATACTTGTGCCAAATCCATGATAGGGCATGGATGGCGGTTGAAGATGGTTATGCTCCACCAAAGATGACTCCTACTGGAGGAGGAGAAGAAGGGCTTAAGCCTAAGGCACAGTGGGACGCGCAAGAATTTGTTGATTCCATGTGGAACAACAAAGCCATACATGCTATACGTTGCGCAGTCGATGAGAATCAATATAAGTTGATTGAAATTACTAGGATTGCCAAAGAGGCATGGGAAATCCTAGAGACGGCTCATGAAGGAACCGAAGTGGTCAAGGACTCCAAGCTACAAGTCCTACAAACTCTTTTTGAGACCATTCGGATGGAAGAGCACGAGCACTTTAATGACTTCCAAGTTAGGCTAATGGACATTGTAAATCAAAGCCATCAACTTGGAGATCCGTACTCGGATAGGAGAATCAAGCAGAATATTATGTGATTTCTCCCCGATAGGTTTGAACCTAAAGTGACGACTTTAGAAGAAAATGACTCCTACAAGGATATGAAGCCGAATGAAGTCATTGGAAGACTTCTAGCCTATGAATCAAGAAAGGCTATCACTTCACCTCCTAAGAAGAAAAAGAATCTAGCCTTGAAAACTTCCAAGGTGGAAAAGGAGGAGGATGACTAAAATGAAGATATGGCACTCATTGTCAAGGGATTCAAGAAGTTCTTGAATCTACAAAAGAGAGGTTATGGCTCAAAGGGGGATACCTTCAAGAAGAAGAAGACCATTATCAAAAATGTCAAGCCAAACCATGAGATATCTTCAAGATAGAAGATTCAATGCTACGAATCTGGAGGATTTGGGCATATCTCCCTCGAATGTGCTAACTTGAGGGATGGAAGAGAAGGAAAGGAAATGGACGCCACTTCAAATGACTCTTCAAGTGATGAAGAGGGCATGGCTAAATTTTTGGCACTTGCTAGCTCTCACAAGCGGGACAACAAAGTGAAAATTGTTGAAGAAAGTCCCACAAGCTTGAATGATTGTGAGAAAAATTATTTTGCCTTTCCGATCTCCTACAATGAAGAAGGGAGTGAGAGTCAAGAAGCAAATGACTCTAGTGAAGATGACTCTTCATATAACTCCACATATGGGTATATGGAGAAAAAGGTTCTAGAAGAATTTCTCATTGAGTTTAAGAACATATAAAAGAAGACTAAGGAAAAGACTCAAAGATTGAGAGAAGAGAATCTAGAGCTTTTAGCTCATAATGACCACTTAAGTGAACAAGTGGAAAGATCCAAGAAGATTGAAGACAAGCTAAGAGATGAGCTAGCTTTGTCTAAGAAGAATGAAGAGGGTTTGAAGAGAGAGCTTGAAGAAGCTAAAGCCTCAACGGCTAAGATGTCCTCAAGCACCGAGAAGTTTGACCATATGTTGGGAATTGGAAAAAGGCCAAGTGACAAGAGAGGTCTTGGCTACTTTGATGACAAGAAAGCTTCCTCCTCAAGCGAGATAACCTTTGTAAAAAGCATGGACTTCAAGAAGTCTCCTCCTCCTCAACACCCTAGGAAAAAGATAGACCTAGGAAAGTGTTCAAGAAGTGCCCAAGTAAAGGTGACACTAAATGGTCAAGCTCAAGCTCAACCTCAAAATGTTCCTCTTGCTAACTTCCCTCAAGCCCAAATTCATCAAGGGAAGAGACCAATCATGCAAAATCAACCGAGGAAGCAATCAAGTCTAGGTCAACAACAAAGAAGAAGAGATCCTATCCAATTACCAAGACAACCACAAAGACATAGGAAGGCTCATATGCATGCACAAGGACATGGTATGATTCCTAACTTCATCCCTACATGTCATCATTGTGGTATTGATGGTCATATTAGACCAAATTGCTTTAATTACATTAGAATATGTAGGATTAAAAGCATGATAGAAAAGAGAAAGGCTAGAGCTAGAATGCATGTTAACATAAAGGAAGAAACTCATTTGCATGATCCTTTAACTTCTAAAGCTCTAGAACCTTTGTCCACTAGGAAGAAGACTATATCACCTAAGTGGATAAGAAAAATTAATGAACCCGCTTGCTACGAGACAAACATGTCTCACATAGGTTCAACCGATGTAGGATTAAAAGCATGATAGAAAAGAGAAAGGCTAGAGCTAGAATGCATGTTAACATAAAGGAAGAAACTCATTTGCATGATCCTTTAACTTCTAAAGCTCTAGAACCTTTGTCCACTAGGAAGAAGACTATATCGCCTAAGTGGATAAGAAAAATTAATGAACCCGCTTGCTACAAGACAAACATGTCTCACATAGGTTCAACCGAGTCCAATGGACTTAGACTTAGTAGGTCCATAGGACCTCATGACCTTCATTGTTGAAGGGTGGTTTTGACCCCATATGGGGAACTCAAGCAAAGAGAGTTTTTGCATACTTGATGCATGCAAAATACTTTAAAGATCTTATGCTTCTTTGTTGATTGCTTGAGTAAGCTTGGTTGCACATATGTATATATGCTTTTATCTCTATAAGTGTGAACCTTGCTTTGTTTTCAATCCATGTCATATTTATGTTCGAACATGCATTTTTGGACTAGGAAATCTACATAGGAAGTATGATTTGAATGACCTATAGTTATTTCCATGACATGATGATTCTTTTATAACATGCTATATGACATATGAAAAACATGAAATTCAAATGACATGCTCAAATGGAAAAGCATGAATTGATGATTGCATATTTCTTAAAATGCAAAACTTGTGTGAAAAAGCTTATGAGACTTAAATGATTAAAGGATCTTGTATCAGGTCAAAGGATTTTACAATCCTAACGTCTCTATTTCTTTATTTGTTGAACATGGTTACCATCATATGAGTTTCATATCCGGAAAAATCAAATAGGGTGCAAAGTCGCTCATGCCATGTTTCGCTTATAAAGTTGGATATAGTGTTTATTAAATTGAAAATCAATAAATTCTCTATATCTTTGCTTCTCTCATGACATTGGTGAAATTGGTTTGAATTCTTATTAGAAACCTTTGTCATTTGCTTTGCCAAATACCATTGTATTTTGGACTTGAATGCTACATGTCTTGTATGCAAATCATTTTTGATTCACACATTTTAATCAAAATAAATCTCCTTGTTTCTCTTCAATTAATTGATTAGCATAAAGTGGCTTATATGACTATGCAAATATCTTGTATGCTACTATCTCTCTTTGCCTTTAGTGACCTTGTTGAGGACAACTCCTTTGCCTATATCATGACAAAAAGGGGGAGTAGAATGTGGTGAGGGGAGATGCTAAATTGTTGTAGCAATTGTGCATATTGGAGAGAGTACATATTGAGGGGGAGTAACCCATTGAGGGGGAGCATTGCATACACATACATTACATGATGTTGTGTTTAAAAGTTTAATATGCAAATGCTTGTTTTATTTTCACTTGATCAACTCACATACACTTGCTTTGGAAGTGTAATTTAATTGTTTTGAAGGTTTGGTAATTCTACAATAGATTGAAGACTTGAAGTTTTATTTTCTTATCTCTTTGTAATGTAGAATATCCCGTAGCTTCATTTATGTTGTGAGGATCAATGTGAGTGGTGATTTTGTCACGAAATAGCCAAAGGGGGAGATGTGTAAGGATTCCCATTATTGATTGGCTTATTTCGTGGACAAACCACAAGTTGGGGTTTGAATTGTAAGGGTAGATTAGGTGTTTGAAGATCAAGCTCAAAGGCCCTTTTCAAGACCTCAAGGTGTCAAGCACTCCAAAGGTATATCTCTAGTTCTTATTTTCTTTGAAGAGATTTAGAAGCACACACACACTTAGCATACTTGCATATGTGTGCATTCTCTTCACATGTCACATTTCATACTAGTACTTTGATTGTATATCTTGTTGTGTGTTTATGTGTCTTGCAATTCGTTTCCTGAATGTGTTCGGAAACGTCTGCGCCTGCACGATAATGTGCTTGGTTTTACGCGAAGACCGCTCACGGAGAATGCCCTTGGCTTCTCCTTGGTTTCACCATCTTTGGTGAATCGACGGTTACTATCGGCGGCCTGGCCGCCGAATTGAAATCGCCGATCAGACCTGATGCATTTAATATCTCAGGTCTGATTCTGCGGTTTAATCGGTAGTTTTGAAACCACCGAATGAAACCGCAGATGCTCCCCGGTTTCTCTCGGGACCATTTCTGCGGTTATGATCTGCGGCCTGGCCGCCGAATGAAACCGCCGATCGTGCGTTTTCAAGGGCAATTTTGTCTTTTCACATGCCCTGTTCTTGATGTCAATAAATATCACACTTTCTCTAATCTCTAACTTAGTTCTCTGACTCTAAAGAACCCTAAACTTCAAAGAGAGAAACTTGAGAGAAAATCAATCAAGAACTCATTTTTATACACTCAAAACCATTCTCATATGCATCTAAAGATCATCTAGCATTTTCTAGCATAGTTAGGATGCTTGCTTGCATGGGTTTTGGTCAACACACATCCTTTGGTATGTTCTTCACTAATCTCATCTAAGTTTAGTGTTTTATTTATCACAGAAATCTCTCATATTATTTGTATGCTCTTAGAATATATTCTAGATACAAAATAGAGATTGTTGTGTTGACATGATTGAGTGTTGTATTTTGATAGCAACATCTAGGTTATTCAATCTATGATTTCCTAAGCTTTATGACATGTCATTTAGCTATTGATATCTAGGATTGCATTTATTGCCATCTAATCATCCTAGATAAGCATATAGAGTTGCCTAGCTCTCATTACATTTGTTGAGTATTATATATATTCACATAGGTTGTAATCTCTTTATTCAGAAGTAAGTCTTGCGTGTAGCTTCCGGGATTAGGTTGCTTAGATTGCAAGCAAGTGAAGTCTTGTGTGATAGACCGGGATTAGGTCGGACAGCGGGATTAGGTGGCCACACACGCAATTGGACTAGGTTCACTTATACCGGGATTAGGTAGGTGTGTGATTATATACCGGGAGTAGGTTGTAATCGTTTAACACATTTAGTGGATTCGAGGTTCGAGTGTGGCGCACTATATAGCCCGTGGTTTTTCCCGTGAGGGTTTCCATGTAAATATCAAGTGTCTTTTATAATTCCGCACCATATTACACTTGTTATTTGTATTGACTAGATTGGGGTATTTTCATAAATTGACTAACGCGAAAATTTGGTAATAAGGGTTAAAATCTATTCCCTCCCCCTCTAGATTAATACTAGAACACACCGAGTTATTTGTTTCAATATGAGGTGGTGGTCCCGCTAATGGGGTTAAATCAATACGTTTTAAGACGAAATATTTGAATATCAATCTCATCGATATCATCAATCTCATAAGTCTCATACCAAATCCCATCAATCGAATCACTTTTTCGGGAAATATGAGACATCTAAGTCATACAAGTAAAGAGATCCATTCATTGACAAGAAAAAGAAAAAAGGTGAACGGTGATTGGATTGATGATAAAATAGAATCCTGGGTCGCGAACAGTGATTCGATTGATGATAAAGAAAGAGAATTCTTGGCTCAGTTCTCCACCTTAACGATATAAAAAAGGATTGATCAAATTCTATTGAGTCTGACTCACAGTGATCATTTATCAAAGAATGACTCTGGTTATCAAATGATTGAATAGCTAGAAACAATTTACTTACGATACTTAGTTGACATTCATAAAAAGTATTTAATGAATTATGAATTCAATTCACCCTGTTTAGCAGAAAGACGGATATTCCTTGCTCATTATCAGACAATCACTTATTCACAAGCTTCGTGTGGGGCTAATAATTTTCATTTCCCATCTCATGGAAAACCCTTTTCGCTCCGCCTAGCCCTATCCCCCTCTAGGGGTATTTTAGTGATAGGTTCTATAGGAACCGGGCGCTTCTATTTGGTCAAATACCTAGCGACAAACTCCTATATTCCTTTTATTACAGTATTACCACATCCCCAAGGGTTAGGCCCGCTTTTTACAGGTCAGTGGAATCTTTATGCTCAAAACCCCGATTCAAGTAGTCATTTATTTGGTACCTCCCAAGGATTAGGAACTGCCATTCTAACCCTTCTCGGAGGATTCCATCCACAAATGCAAAGTTTATGGCTGACCGATATTGCACACCATCATCTAGCTATTGCATTTATTTTTCTCGTTGTTGGTCATATGTATAGGACAAATTTCGGGATTGGGCACAGTATAAAAGATCTTTTAGAAGCCCATATTCCTCCGGGAGGACAATTGGGGCGCGGCCATAAAGGTCTTTATGACACAATCAATAATTCGCCTCATTTTCAATTAGGCCTTGCTCTAGCCTCTTTAGGGGTTATTATTTCCTTGGTAGCTCAACACATGTACTATTTACCTGCTTATGCATTCATAGCACAATACTTTACTACTCAAGCTGCGTTAATACTCATCACCAATACATTGCAGGATTCATCATGACAGGAGCTTTTACTCATGGAGCTATTTTTTTTTTTATTAGAGATTACAATCTGGAACAAAATGAGGATAATGTATTGGAAAGAATGTTAGACCATAAAGAAGCTATCATATCCCATTTAAGTTGGGCCAACCTATTTCTAGGGTTCCATACCATGGGACTTTATGTTCATAATGATGTCGTGCTTGCTTTTGGTACTCCAGAGAAACAAGTCTTGATCGAACTGATATTTGCCCAATGGATACAATCTGCTCATGGTAAAACTTCATATGGATTTGACATACTTTTATCTTCAACGAATGGCCCAGCATTCAATGCGGGTCGAAGCATATGGTTTCCTGGCTAGTTAACTGCTATTAATGAGAATAGAAATTCACTATTCTTAACAATAGGTCCTGGAGACTTCTTGGTTCATCATGCTATTGCTCTAGGTTTACATACAACTACATTGATCTTAGTAAAGGGTGCTTTAGATGCACGCGGTTCCAAGTTAATGCCAGATAAAAAGGTTTTCGGTTATAGTTTTCCTTGCGACGGTCCGAGATGAGGCAGTACTTGTGATATTTCGGCTTGGGATGCATTTTATTTGGCAATTTTCTGGATGTTAAATACCATTGGATGGGTTACTTTTTATTGGCATTGGAAGCACATCACATTATGTCAGGGTAACGTTTCATAGTTTAATGAATCGTCCACTTATTTGATGGGATGGTTAAGAGATTATCTATGGTTAAACTCTTCACAACTTATCAATGGGTATAACCCGTTTGGTATGAATAGTTTATCAGTCTGGGCGTGGATGTTCTTATTTGGACATCTTGTTTGGGCTATAGGATTTATGTTCTTAATTTCCTAGCACGGGTATTGGTAGGAATTGATTGAAACTTTAGCATGGGCTCACGAATGCACACCTTTGGCAAATTTGATTCGATGGAGAGATAAACTAGTGGCCCTTTCTATTGTGCAAGCAAGATTGGTTGGATTAGCTCACTTTGATTGATCTCTTACGAGATCAATTCGGATTGGCCTGGTTCGGTTAGAAAATGCGGTTAGAGGAACTATAGGCGGAGCAATTAGGCATAAATTGATGCTGACCCTTAAAATTTGGTAACTTCAACTCCATTGACAAATTCTTTTTTTGGATTACACCCATTATCTCAAGTTTTGGTTCGAACTAATCCATTGACACAAATAGTTCATGGGAGAAAATTGAGTTGTTTGGGCCCTGGAGGATTGACAGGACGAACTACTAGTTTTTGGATACGAGATATACATCCTAGTCACTATGGGCGCATTTTCCTAATTAACACATCTGAAGGAATCAATGTTGGACTTATTGGATTCTTAGCAATTCATGCGAGAATTGGTTATTAGGGGTCTCTAGAAAGCCCATTTTATGAAATCTTTGAGAAATCGAAAAAGATATGAATGCTTTATTTATCACCAAGTATAGATTTCAGTTGCTACAATGATATGTCCAATATATTATATCTTTATCTTTACTGGTTCTTTGGATCTAGATAATGTGAAGCAATGAGTTGGTTAGTAGTGTTATAGTTATTAGTTCATATTCTGGGACCTGGTCCGTATTTTTTGAATCCTAGCCCTAAAAAAACCAACGAGTCACACACTAAGCATAGCAATTATATAAAATGATCAATCGAATTTTTATTGAACCCTCTAGAATTGCAGAATTGCTCTTTTCTTTTTTTTTTTTTTTTTTTTTTTTTGTTTTTTGTTTTTTTTTTTTTTTTTTTTTTGTTTTGCTTGAACATAAAAAGAATAAAAGAAAAGAATAAAAGGGTTTTTCTTTTTTTGTCCATTACTGGTTATAATGTAAAAACACTTAAAGTCTTATTATTCTTCGTCTACTAATATCCAAATTTTGATTCTTAATACCCCGTATATAGTTCAAACTGTATAGGAACAATAATCGATTTTAGCTCCAATGGTTTGTAGAGGAACCCTACCTTCTCTAATCCATTCGACGCGTGCAATTTCTTTTTCGTTGATATTCCACTAAAAACCCAAGGTTGTACTCTCGTAACTGTAGATGTTTTACACAACCAAATTATCAGTGTCCATTGATATAGCTATTACATATGGTATGATCCTCCATAAGTAGTTCATAATTAGATCTAGATCATAAAGTCTGTTATACCTCTCTAATTATATCTTTTCCTTTAAGTTCCATTGACTCTCTAATGAATGATTATATCCTTCATTCATTTACAGAAAAAGGAGAGCACACTTAATCGTTTAAGTCCCGAATCAACCCTTAAGGGAACTACTTATCTACTTCTCGCAAGAAGGAGTGGATTCCTCTATTGTGTGGATTCCTTCCCAGCCACAAGCCAAACCATGATTTCAAGGTACGGAGTTATTGACTGGGAATGCTACTTCGATCTCACCAATGGTATGTCAAGAAACACAATCTAACTTGAAAGAGTTAATAAAACACTCAAGATTTAGATCACCTATATACAACCATCATTTGTCGATATATATGAATCTTTTCAACTAACGGATCTTAATGATAGATTCATATAGATCGTGGCCCAGTCATATATGATCACATCATATAAGGTGTCTCCATTCTCATATCACTATATGCGTAGTCTAGAATAAGACCACCATACATTACGGAATGGACCGCAGATATAGATTAACCACAAATAAAGTATCCAGTTTTATTTGCTTTTTACGGACTATTTAGATTGCATGTAGACAAAATGAATGCCTCTGTATATGACATTCATATACTCAGTTTGAGATTACGTCTATCAATCTTGGATTTTTAACACATATAATATAAGCGTATGAGTCATGTTAATTGAATGAAATAACTACTACTTTTATTAATGAATTTATACATTTATAAATTACAAGCTTTAGGGCATAAATCTCAACAATCGCCAACAGCCCACCTCGCAGATTTAAGGGGTATTGTTTGGGGTAATTTTATTCGTTTAGACACATAAACATAGAACTTGGAATTCGCGTAACTAAAATTGCCACGACATCAGGCCACATCATCCCGAGTGGCCATGTACAGCAACGATGAATTGAAAGGTAAAGAGAAATTCGCCCATTGAAGGAACCTGCTCACCGGAGAATCTCATATAGGCAAATTGACTTGAGCTCGCCACCCATACAACAATCATAAATAATCATCAATAAAACTTGACTTCAGCATATCCTCCACAAAATTCGGCCCTCGATTAGGCAAGTTAATTACCTACAATCCAGCAGTTGATAAATCCAACAATAAATGTGAAGATTCAGAAGATTACTCTCGTAAGGAATAAAGATCTTAGTACCATCAATGCACGAAGACTCGATTCATCAAGAATCTCGCCAAGATACGATCCTCCTAAGATCTTACCTAATAATAATTTTTGCTTGCACGCCAAAGGCTAGGATAGCACCCTAAACCCTATATTAACTCATGTATCAAGCAAAGAAGAGAGAGAGGCACCTTAAGCAATACATCTCATGTAAACAGTAATCATTCTTTCATAGCGAAGATTTCTCTTTCTCTATCATCAAGACTATCATGGTTTTTCCCTATTTAGTGTTTTCCACGTAGAAATCCTAGTGTCTCTATTATTTCATTAGTTTTTTATATTTATTATTTATTCAACTAACTCGGTCACATGGTGAAAACACGATCCAAATCACACCTTGCTGGTTGATCTAAGTGTTGATCAGTTAGCGTGTTGTTTACTAGGTTGATCCAAAAATCGACGTTAACAACTACTTTATCAATATTACGTATCTCATTTCTTATCATAATTTTTCAATAACAACTTTTCAAAAACGTTAGGTTAACAATGAAAAGATAAACCCTATAGATATAAATATTTATTTTGCATTTCTTAGTACTTTTTTTTATATTTTAAATTCCATGGAAAACTCTTACATAAGATAATAAATTTCTCTAACTAATTTAGATGTTATTCACTTGAATTTCTAAATTATATCAACTAATTATTAATATGCTTCCTTCAAAAAAATAAAATAATATTTATTAGTTTGTCAATATAATGTAACGAGGATTGTATTGAAATGAAATGTATTCATTTATAAAAGACAGAGTAAAACCAGTGTTGCAGAAGTCGGCGCCTAGAGCCGCCTAGTCGCCGACTAGTCGCTCGGCGGTGGTCTTCCGCCGCGATTATTGGGTAGTCGACTGAATTAGGCGGCTGTGGTCAAAGTCGGTCCACGTCGGAGCAAGTCAGAGCAAGTCGGAGCTAGTCGCGGCGGTGGTCAACGGCGTTGGAAGTCGATGTTGACTTTCGAAAGAAAAAAAATCCAAATCGAACTGGTCTTCTCTCTTCCACGTCAAATTTCTCCTCTGCTCTTGCCGCCGTCGTCCGTCGCCTTCGTTGCCGTCATCGTTGCCGTCGAAGCTGATCTTCTCTCTCGCCAGTCGAACTGGTCTTCTACTCCTCCGTCTCCTCTCGCCAAATCTCATCACTGTTTTGGTTGATATCTCGCCGAATCTCATCACTGTTTGTGTTTATATATTTAATAAATATTATTTAAATGGTTGAGTGTGCTGATTGCCTGATTGTTGACTTATGCAATATGAACTTGTACATTGTGTATTGTGCATTGTTTACTTGTACATGTACTACAAAACTTATGCAATATTAACTTGTACATTGTGTATTGTGCATTGTTTACTTGTACATGTACTACAAAGTTGTGTAGTACAAACCTACAAACTGATTGTACTATAAACATAAAATATATATATATGAATTTTAAACATTTAAACAATATTCAATATATTAAAATAATCAAAATATGTGAAATATTATGATATTTATTGAATTACAAGAAAAAAATGCTTAAAAAAAATTTCCGACCAGCTACCGGCTTGCCGTCGATCGGCCGATGACCGACTTCCGACCATTTGCCTAGTCCCCGACTAGTCCCCGATTAATCCCCCTAGGCGCTAGGCGGTGGGTCGCCGCCCGACTAGCGCCTAGCGACTTTTACAACACTGAGTAAAACAAGATACCGTTGTTAAAAAAATATATATATATATATATTTGTATCCAAATGTGATTTGTCAAACCTTAGAGGTTGGTATTGAAATTTATTTCATGAAAATTGACATAACACACTCACACAAGACGCCAATCGTGATCAATGATCCCGAAACTAATTACATTGTTGATCTCCTTTCACGCAGATTGCCAAGTCAGCCCACGACAAACATTTCAAACCGTAGATTACTTGCAAATCTACGAACCAGATTAAACCGCCGAAAACTCTAAAAAGTAAAAACAACTCAAAACATTTTCAAGTTCCCTCCTTTTTCCACAGATTTTTTTCTCCTTAAATACTCCCATTTCTCACTATCTGCAGTACTAAATTTTCTCGAAGAACAAACACATCTTCATCGTCCAATTTTCGAGATGGCTCGCACGAAGCAGACGGCAAGGAAGTCCACCGGAGGCAAAGCGCCACGTAAGCAGCTGGCCACCAAAGCTGCCCGGAAGTCGGCTCCGGCAACCGGAGGAGTGAAGAAGCCTCACCGTTTCAGACCCGGAACGGTGGCGTTGAGAGAGATAAGAAAGTACCAGAAGAGCACAGAGCTTTTGATAAGGAAGCTTCCGTTCCAGAGACTTGTGCGAGAGATCGCTCAGGATTTCAAGACCGATCTGAGGTTCCAAAGCAGCGCAGTGGCTGCTCTTCAAGAGGCAGCTGAGGCGTATCTGGTGGGTCTGTTTGAAGACACTAATCTGTGTGCCATTCATGCTAAGAGAGTCACTATCATGCCTAAGGACATCCAACTCGCTAGGAGGATCAGAGGCGAGAGAGCTTAGCCTTTTATTCTCTGTTTTTGTGGATCCAATTATCAAATACGGATATGAAAATTGGCTTGGCATTTGTTGCATGCCATGTGCTTGTTGAAATTCCTCTGAAGGTTTATCGCATGATTTTACATTTTTGAATGAAAAGTCTTTTGGGCATTTTTTGCATATATAAAACAACAATGCTTTGATACCTAAAAGCATTTGTGTAATTGATTATTGCTTCCAAATTATTTTAGGTTAATTGAATTTTATTTTGGCAGCATTTATTTGGGAGTGGAACTCGGAGTTTTAAGTTTTGAGATCTAAAACAAGTCCAATACATCCTCTAGAAAGCTATATGTCTAGGTATATTTTTAGAGGCAATAATCCCTAATTTAATTAGCCAAGATTTTTGGATGGCTAGGATTGTTAGCCAGATAGTTTGTTAGAAATCAATGGCTTTGATTGATCACCACTTTTGTTTATAAGCTAATTAGGTATTCTTTAAAAATATATTAATGAAAATTCCCTCTGATTTTGCACTCAATCACCATTTTTGAAAGCTTTCAAGCTAGATTGAAGTCCCGTGCCTAGCAAGTTTGATCTAACATTCTGATCAAAAATTTCAAATACTTTTTATATGACACTCGGAAAGCACACAAAATAGAGGTAAAAACTCCGTCAAATTGGATAAAAGCCTAGATTATCTCCACATTGAGAGAAGAGTGTGCTCCAACTAGGGGTGGGCGTTTTCGGGTTGGGTTGGGTTGGGTTGAAAAATTTTCAACCCAATCCAACCCAACGTAAATTTTAACCCAACCCAACCCAACCCAATATTTATCGGGTTGGGTTGGATTGTTCGGGTTGGGCTTTTAAGCCCAATAGAAAAAATATATTCGAATTCAAATTTTGTTATATGAAAATTTAAATTTAAAATAATTTTTTCACCCTAATATAATATTACATAGAGTTTAGATTTCTTAAAGGTATTAAAACCAAATCACAACATATAATACTATTGCATAATTAATAAAAATAAAAATATAACAATTTATCCAACTTGGAAAGTTTCCATCTAAGTCTCTCATTCATTTTACAATTATAATCACTTCGTCGAATATCTCGTGGTTGAATAATCTATTATTTATTTCAATCAACATAATAGTTTGAGCTTCTATACAATTATTAGAATTTTTTCTACTAAATTATTAATCGAATCCTAAGAAGAAAAAAAAAAAACATTTTAAAGTACAATCAAGGATGTGCCAATTAATATAAAGATGAAGGACAATATAATTGCATATTTTTAATAAATGTGTTATATATTATCGTATAAAATATTTAAAATTATGTACTTGTATTTGTCATTTATAATATTATAAATGTTGCATGAGTAAAAATTTTAAATATTTTAAAATATGAGATTTCATAATAAATATAATCATAAATAAAGTTATTTAATTTATTTTTTTATTAAAAATGTCGGGTTGTCGGGTTGGGTTGGGTTATATTTTATTAACCCAACCCAACCCAATCTAGTCGGGTTGGGTCGGGTTGGGTTGGGTTGGCGGGTTGGTGCCCACCCCTAGCTCCAACAACCTTAGGACAACGTAAAGATTCTTCTATAGAATCCAACCATTTTTTTTTGACGTTATAACCTAACAAGATTTGGTAATTTTTTATAGCTTTTTATTATTAGTAGGATTCGAACTGTTGATTTGAGAGTCATTTTTCTAAGTTTTAAGTTCGTACATCTATTAGTAGAGTACGCCCTTGGGGTGTAGAATCCAACCATTAATAGGCCTTTCCAGCTTATTTTTGTCGGATACATTGCTTTACAAAATAAATAGTGTATTTATCACGCTTACTATGAATTAATGAAATTATGAGTTGAAAGATTTATAGAAAAAGTTTGAGTTATCTTTCTCTATAAAATATTTTTTTCTTGAGAAACAAAGAAAGTACTTGATACTCTTTATTAATTTAGAAATTCAGAAATCAAAATGAAAATTTTCATAACATAATATAACCAAAAGATTACAAGAAGATCCAAAATGATTCCATACAAATCTTCCCAAATCGAATGGTTTCATTATTGCAATTTTCTTAGCAAGTCCCCTCTAATGACTTTGTCAACAACATTGTCTTCATATTTTATTTTTGGTTAACGCTAAGAATATTTCATTCGATAAACAGAATAAATAAAAGCACGTAGCGGAGTCTTCTTAAGAGTTGGGACAAGGAGGCATGTAAGCTGGACGTGGGCGCATGTTGGTACTTGTGGTTCCACCATTTTTCACTATAATTGCCACAGCCATACCCCATGTCGTGTGCCGTTCAAAATGACAATGCAGAAACCATACCCCTGAAACATATCATCCCTACAAATTTAGTTTTATATATATATAAAGGGTGTATCTCTATTGAAAGGTAAAATAAGCCTATAGCTACCAAGATTATAGGCTACAAATAACCAAATTAAGGATCGAAATATAGAAAACGCACCTGGATTATCGGCTACAAATCTGATGGCAGCCCACCCTTTTTTGGGCAGTTGAATAGTGTTGACTTCCGGTGGATCAATCAAGTTATAATTATTTGGGTCGGTCTGATTGTTGAAATTTCCTAATCCAGTGCCCACTAAATAGAAGCTGAAACCATGAAGATGCATTGGGTGATTTTGGGCATTCCCAATATTAGTCCCCTGGTAAACAAGTTCAACTACTTCACCATATTCTAATTCGATCACTTTCGTCCCTTGCCCTGTGTACACTGTCACGTTCACATCTCCAGTAAAGTTGAAATAAATTGGCGGTTCTAGTGGAAAATCTGTCGTGAATTCACTGAAATTGTTTCTGCATACAAATTGAATTGATTTCAAGCGTTGGAATCAAATATATATATATATATGCAATGCATGCATATTTAAATGCTCATAAAGAAGAAGATCACATGTAAGCTATTATTTGTATTCATTTAAAAATAAAATAATGTAGATTCAATATATTTGATAAAAATAAAGTGTAGACGTATGTACAAATGTATATTAGAAATATAAATATACCTTGTATAAGCTTCCAATATATCGGTACTTGGGAAAACGAAACTTTGGTTGTTTAAGCTGGCTCCGAGCCTATCACCGTCGGGAGTGCCGGAACATGAATCATTGGGGCAAAAGATTAAGTTGACAGAAACAGTCATGAGAATATGTTTTGTTATATTCTTTGGGACACTGATGGGATGATCACTACTGGCTAGGCTCCGAAATTTTGTGGTGAAGTTGGATGCTGCAGCTGTGTCATTGGTACCTGGAAGGGTTGGAAGTGGAATTGGAGACGGGGCTGATTGATTTCCAATGTACTGGAGAATAGCTGTGGTGGTGGCGTTGTCGAATGCAGCTTCGGAGTCAGAAAAGGGAGAGGCAGCCATGTAATAGTAAGAAGCAGGCTGGTTTGCTGTGACTAAAACATCCATTGTTTGTCCTGGAGTTATCATTATATATTCTGTATTTATCGGTTTGGTGTAAAAACCATCGGTTCCAACTACTGTGAGGTTGTGTTGAGCGATTCCGAAGAACATTTCTTCATTCAAAATAGCATTGATTATGCGAAGGAGATAGGTTTCTCCTTTTTTAACTGGCAACCGAAATGTCGTTCCTGCAAACATGTCATTAATGTGTTTAGATGAATACAAATTTCAATTCATTTATATAGGAATTTAACAAGCCTAATTTCGGTACGATAATAATTTGTAAAGTTAATCAACAAGACACAAGTTGAACAATGTTTCCAACATCAAGGATATCTCTCAATGGAAAAAGAGTCTGATTAAAAATAATTTTGAGAAAAGATTATTTTTCCGATAATTTAGCTTACTAGTAAGAAATTAACAAAACAAAATTCTCAAGTTTCCTGTAATTCCGAGAGAATGGTTGACTAAAATAGTCACTTTATTTTATATCCAAAAGTGGTCCCCAGTTTGACATCCATAGGCTTGGGTCCACCAATGAATTTATATAGAACCAAAAGAATTGGTAAGATTGAAATTGTTAGTCTACATAGGAAAAACATATTAATTAGCAATTATGAGAAATTAAAAAGAAAAACATATTAATTAGCAATTATGAGAAATTAAAAAGAAAAACATATATAGGACATGAGATTTGTTACCACTGCCTAATGTGGCTCGGTGGTAAGAACACTCATTCCATCGGATAATGTTCTAATTCGAGTTGCCACCGCCGTAAATGATATATAAAAATAGAAAGAAAAAAGATTGGTTTATTTTCTAAATATACCTGTAGAGCAATCGAATAAAGCTCCAGGTTGGCCGTTGATTGTGAAGGCATCGGAAGTGTTAAATTCAGCACCACTGGCCACTGCCTCTTCGTAGACTTCCATCACGTCTGCCTTGTACCATGATGCTGCACTCAATCCAATTTTACAATTTCAAAATTTAGAAACTCATTTTTTATGGAATAATTAAACAGAATCAAGAAACAAAAATATAGGTTAAGATCATCAAGAAAGCTTTTTTTTTGTTTTTTTTTTTTGTCAGGTGCACATGGAATCTTGATTTGTACCGATGCAAAATGAAATATTCAAAATCTGTTTCAATTATCTCAAGGTAAAAGTCAAGTGATCTGTACGTGTGTCCGATTGAAGCTTGTTAGGGTTATAGATTTATATACCAAGTACAATAATTTGTTCTCCATAAGGCTTAGTATAGGGATAAGTAGTTCCAGGGGCTGGATAAACGATAATGGCACCATGAACAGTGGCACGTGACCAGTCACTATGAGCATGCCACCAAAGAGTTCCTTCTTCTGTTGAAAAGTTGATTTCCTGAGTGAAATTTGTTCCTGCTGGAATTGGGCATTGTGTTACAAATTCAGGACCATCAGACCATGGATTCCTTGGCATCTTCACTCCATGCCTGCAATAAACATCATTTCTTTTTGGTCACATCGATACCTCATAGGAGATATATATATATACACGCATGTGTTCTTTTGTGATTTTTACAAATTCTGAACTTCAAAATTAACACTGAACTTATAAGATGTACATCTGAACAAAAATTGAAAATAACAATAATCAGTGCTAGAAAAGAACAATTATAAAACAGCTAGAGAAAAGTGATACTTCAACAACTATACTTCAACAACTACACTTTTTTTTTTTTTTTTTGAAAATGGAATCAACAACTACACTTCATAAAAAAATATAGATATTAGGAATTATAAAAGAATAATAAATATTCTCCTTTTGTCATTGTTAACAACTAATCATAAAATATTCTAAATTAAAACTCATAATTCTAAAAGAACGTATGATCATTGATCATGAGACCCCAATTTGGCATGTCCTTAAGAGAGAGAGAGAGAGAGAGAGAGAGATGACCAGTGAATAGTGATGCCGTATGTTCCTTGGTTGTGAACATTAACAAAAACAGTATCTCCTTTGTGGACATGAATCTCTGGTCCTGGAAAACTGTCATTGACAGTCAACATGCTCTTGGTGCTACATAGTCTCGTAAAATTACTCTCTTTCACCTGTCCATTAAAAAGCCCAGCTCAGATCAGATCAGATCAGATCGGAGCACGGTGATTATATATATGATCACCGTGCAACCATATCGAAACCCATTTCCACTTCTATATTCAAAGCTGATAAGTCACAATCTTTAAATGCTCAACATCATGTTGGACCAAATGCAATCCATTGAGCTAACAAACATGAAACTCAGATGGAGAAAATCTTGATATATTATTAATGATAATAATAAAATAAAAAATAAAAAATAAATAAAATTCAGAAGTAGTGAGCTTAGTCATTATTGTAATATGCAAAAGAAGTTAATTAACAATGATAAGAGGTAATTAAATGCTTACAACAAAGTCATAGTGACGGATGGCGCCCTCAGCCTTGCAAAAGAGCAGACAACCAAGAAACATAAACCCTAAAAATCTATACATCAAACCCATATCTCAGTTTCTTTTTTTTTTTTTTTTCAAACTTTTCTCACTAGCAAAACTACTCCTTTTCAAACTTTTGCGATTTTCAATTTGTATTTGAGGGCTATTTAAAGAGGAGCTGGATGCTTAAAATAATGATTAAAGCAAGCTGGCTTTGTCACTCGGTCATTTCTAAAACAATTTGAATAGGCTAGGGTAGCCATAAAGAAATTAAACGTTTTTAAACACATGAAAACCATGAATAACATTGTGAATTCATTTATATTAGATCGATAAGAATACACCTGGCTTTAGATAGATTTGGTGAGCCGCGTGCCTTGTCTTTTTGACCTTATGCTCAAAGCTCTATTTGTGTTTCCTTCATGGAAAACTACAAAGTACTCTATTAAGTATTTCAAATATCTCACACTCAACGTGGTTTAATGGTAAAGAACATTCATTCAATCTGACAATGTCTTAATTTCAAATCACCACACCGTCGGTGGTGTGTATATATATAAAGTATTTTGAATATATCATCTTCATGTTAATTTATAATTTAGCCGTAAATTTTTGTACGGGATTCCAATTCATAAAGGTGCAAATTAAACTCTAAGTCTACTATCCACGGGTGCAAATTGGGTTACACATTGAAAAAATATACAGGATCTCGCACTTAAAAGTTACTATTGCTATTATTATTATTATTATTATTATTATTATTTTAAGATCGAGTTTAACCTTAACAAGTTTAACTAATCACGTTATAATCCATCAAAAAAAGCACTTTGTGTTTGTGTAAGATGACCTTCAAAATATGTCATATTTATATAAATCTAATTTGTGGACAATAGCTACTTTAGCTAGTAAGCTTTTTTAAATATAATAGAAATTGAGATCAGATGCAATTCACTTCATATTTGAAGAGATTTGGTTAGACTTTGTCTAATTGGGAAAACAAAGGTATTAGATCTAGATGGGTATCCAATTCAATCCGCGTATTTAGTAAAAACTATTTTGACCTTTTTCTTTCCCAAAATTAGATATATATATATATATTTTAAATCGGGCTGACCTGTATGTAAAAGCATCACATATTTTGAAAAACCACATATGATCATATATCGTAAAACCCTAGACAGAAAACAATAGAAGGAAAAGAAAACTGAAAGCAGAGGGGCATCTAAAACATTAATCTAAATAGGTATACATGCATCAACTGAATGCAAATAAATATGAACTAAACTAATTAATCAATTTATCTGAACTTGTAGATACCGAACAACACTATAAAAGATAATCATTAAAGAGGGAGAACTTAATTGATATTCTTTAAATCATTCCCTTATATATCAACTTGAAAAACCCAATTAACAACAAAGCTTAATTCTATTTGGACTGCCGAATTCATAACGAATCTTAGTATAACTTTTTTTTTTTTTTTTTTTTTTTTTGAAGTTGTGCATAAGAATTTGATATAAAAATTATATAAAGAAACAATCAAATTGATGCGGTGTAACCTTTCAAGCGCACATGAAGCGGATTCCTCGTTCAACCACTAGTCAATAAGGAAAAATATAAAAATTATTAGTAATGATTTTTGTTGTCAGTCTTTACGTAAATTTCGCATGTCAATATCAGTTAAGTTATCGAGGAAAAATTCTTATGTTAAGCAAGAACAAGAAGAAGCATCCAAGAGAAGGAACGAATCTGTCTTCCTTCTAAAAAAAAATAAAAATAAAAAAGGAACGAATCTGTCTTCATGGAAGATCTAACATAATAATAATTATTTATATATTTGTAATATTATAATAGTTTGGGGTTTTATGGAGAATTAGAGAGAAACTCGAATTCACAACATCGTATTGTGGGTATGAGGAGTTTTACCATCAAACTAAACTCACTTGTTATTATTATTTTATATTAACATAAAATGACAAGTCATTAAGCGTGTTATAGGGTACCGTAAAAATAGACGCGTATTAATTAATAAAAGGGCCCATCTCTTTTTATTTAATCATTTTAATATTTGACTGTTACCATGTGTTTAGCGTTGGTTAAAACTTAAAAGATAAGAATCCTATATTCATTTCTATGTTTATTCAAGAAATCATAAAATAAAAGTGGTGAATTATTATTATTATTATTACTTTTGTGTTATAATATATGTGGCTTTTACCACATGTAAAATATCACTTTAATATCTCCCAAAATATCACCCAAAATATCTTCCATAATATCCTCTCTCTCACTCCCATTTGCTTACTTCACCGCCTCTCACTCCCACTTGCCTCTCTTGACTTCTTTATTCACCGCCTCACTCTACTCCCACTTGCCTCTCTTTAATCATCATTGCCTATATATATATGTTCTTAATGTGACTTGTAGAAACAACAAAAAATCAATAAAAATGTAATGCTCTCTCTCTCTCTCTCGTTTCTCTCTCTCTCTCTTGTTTAATTATTTCTCTCATCTCTCTCTCAATTTTATTAACCATTCTACTCTTTTATTTTACAACACGTTATCAGCACGAGATCATGTAAATAAAAAGGATCCCTGATGGGTGATTTAATTACATCCCAATATTCTGGATCTATATATATTTCGTATACAAAATGGCTGTGCCGTTAAAACGGAACATATATATATAGTTCTAGATTTAATTTTTATGCACATAGCAGGTGAGCTCAGCCTCCTGGAACTGTTATTTACAGGACATATATACCGTTCTGGAACTGTTATTTACAGGACATATATACCGTTCTGGAACTGTAATTTACAGGACATATATACCGTTCTGGAACTGTTATTTACAGGACATATATACCGTTCTGGAACTGTAATTTACAGGACATATATACCGTTCTGGAACTGTTATTTACAGGACATATATACCGTTCTGGAATTGTTTAATATACTCTTTAATTATATTCACACTAAATTAAAATTCACAATTTAATTTACAGATAAAAAGAAGCTGTAAGCATGTCAAAACTTGCAAATTTGAAGTTCGATGCACTCAAAGTATCGGGAGACAACTATATGTCTTGGGTTATTGATGCCGGATTATACTTAAAATCCCAGGGCCTATACTACACCATTGATGATAGCCAGGCTAATGAACAGGATAGATCCACAGCTATGGTCATAATCCGTCATCATCTACATGAGGATTTGAAGGCTCAATACCTTACCGTCACAGAACCTGAAGATCTGTGGCGGGAGCTAAAAGATCGCTATGATCATCAGCAGAATGTTACGTTACCAATTGCAAGGTACGAATGGCTGAATTTACGGTTCCAAGACCACAAATCAGTCTCTGATTATAATTCTGATTTGTTCAGGATCACCACAATGTTGAAATTGTGTGGTGAGGAGGTATCTGAAAAGGAAATGTTAGAAAAAACATTCACAACTTTTCATGCCTCGAATATAATATTGCAACAGCAATATCGAGAACGTAGATTCTCAAAGTATTCAGAATTGATCTCGTGCCTATTAGTAGCAGAAAAGAATAATGAGCTACTGATTAAAAATCACGAAACACACCCGACTGGTTCAAAAGCATTCCCAGAAGTGAATGCTAATACCGTCGGATACCATGGTCGTGGTCGTAACCGTGGTCGTGGTCGTGGTCGTTATCGTGGTAATAATTATAATCCAGATCATAGACGTGGCTATGGTCGTAACACGGATCGTGGCCGTGGTAATGGTCGTAATCCGGGTCGGGGTTATGGACGCAGTTCCAGAAGAGGACGCGGTTATTCCGGACCAAGTGAATACAAAGGAAAAGCTGTTCAGAATAGACCAAATGCAAAAGATGGTGTTTGTTATAGGTGTGGTTGTTACAATCATTGGTCAAATGAATGCAGCACACCTAAACATCTTGTTGAGCTTTATCAAACATCAATCAAAGAAAAGGGGATGAAACCCGAGACACATTTCATTGAAGATTCATATCCTATGGATATTACACATCTCAATGTGACAGACTTCTTTGATGATCCAAAGGACAAACCGACTGCTTCAATTGGTGATGGGAATGCCCATACCAATTAAATACTACTTCAGTAGTATTATTTTGTTTTTTGCTTCAATTGGTGATGGGAATGTCCATACCAATTAAATACTACCTCAGTAGTATTATTTTGTTGTTTTGTTTATGTAAAATATTTCTCAATGTAATATATACTTTTTGAATCACTTTGTCTGATACACATTTTATTTTTCTTTTCTTTATGAAGCAAACAAAATGAATCTAAACGATAAATTGGGGGTTATTGAAAAGCTAGAAGCAGGAGATATATGTTTAGCCGACAGTGCAACAACTCATACAATTCTGCGGAGTCAGAAATACTTCATGAATTTAACTTTGCTCAGAGCAAATGTTAATACTGTATCAGGTCCAACGGACCTGATAGAAGGCTCTGGAAGAGCCATGATATTGTTATCAAACAATACTGAATTATGCATCGATGATGCATTATATTCAAGCAGATCCAGAAGGAATCTGCTCAGTTTCAAAGATATTCGAAGGAATGGATATCACATTGAAACTATGAGTAAAGAGAATGTTGAATATCTATGCATAACTTCTCATAATTCAGACCAGAAACTCATTGTAGAAAAGCTGCGTGCTTTATCTTCTGGATTATATTACACTATTATCAAAAGTGTTGAAATTTATGCAGTTATGAATCAAAAGTTCTCAGATCCAAAAATGTTTGTAATTTGGCATGACCGTCTCGGTCACCCAGGATCTACAATGATGCGTAGAATCATTGAGAATTCTCATGGGCATCCATTAAAGAACCAGAAGATTCTTTTATCCCATGAAAATTTATGTACTGCATGTTCCCAAGGGAAATTAATAATAAAACCATCTTTTTCTAAAGTTGGTCTTGAATCCCCATCATTTTTACAAAGAATTCAAGGGGATATATGTGGACCCATTAATCCACCAAGTGGACCATTTCGTTATTTTATGGTTCTAGTTGACGCATCTGTCAGATGGTCACATGTATGTTTATTATCAACACGTAATGTTGCTTTTGCAAAATTACTTGCACAGATTATCAGGCTCCGGGCTCATTTTCCCGATTACTCAATTAAGTCCATTCGCCTTGATAATGCTGGTGAATTTACTTCCAAAACATTTGATGAATATTGTAAAGTGGTTGGGATTGATGTTGAACATCCAGTTCCACATGTTCATACTCAAAATGGATTGGCAGAATCACTTATTAAACGTGTCCAGATAATTGCAAGGACTTTATTATTACGAACGCAATTACCGATTTCTGTATGGGGACATGCGGTTTTACATGCTGCTGCATTAATCCGGCTTCGGCCCACTGCTTATCATCAGTATTCACCAGTACAGCTTGTACTTGGTCATCAACCGGATATATCTCATTTACGTACATTTGGGTGTGCGGTATATGTCCCAATTGTACCAACGAAAAGAACTAAAATGGGACCCCAAAGGCGTTTGGGAATATATGTTGGTTTTGATTCACCATCAATTATTAGATATCTGGAACCTTTGACTGGTGATCTTTTCACAGCACGGTTTGCAGATTGTCATTTTGATGAAACAAATTTCCCATCATTAGGGGAGAGAAAAACTTCTTCTGAAGAGAAGCATGAACTTTCCTGGAAAGTTCCAAGTCTAATTCATTTAGACCCATACACATCTCAATGTGAGAATGAAGTACGTAAGATAGTACATCTTCAGGCAATAGCGAATCAGTTACCAGATGCATTTACAGATGCTACTAAAGTAACAAAATCATACATCCCTGCTGTTAATGTACCAGCACGGGTAATTGTTCCAGAAAAACATTCTCAACAAATAATAGCAAAAGAATCATCTTTTGCACGCCAGAAGCGTGGTAGACCGTTTGGTTCCAAAGATAATGTTCCTCGGAAAAGGAAAATAAATAAATTCACTCTCTCTAAGTTAACTCCAGAAGAGTTAAATGTCCTTTCAGGGACACAAGTTACTAGGGTGACAAAATCCCCTGTAGGGGAAGGAATCTCTGAAGAGATACAAGAATATAGAAATGAGGAAATTTCTATAAATTATACAAGAGAATTGTGGAATCGTGAAAAAACAATCATTGATGATATATTCTCATACACAGTGG
This sequence comes from Acer campestre, assembly GCA_954870605.1. NCBI lineage: Eukaryota > Viridiplantae > Streptophyta > Magnoliopsida > Sapindales > Sapindaceae > Acer > Acer campestre. The sequence goes on along the minus strand of OX940810.1, from coordinate 14,298,270 downwards.
CAACTGATATTATAAATGATGATTATGAACCTTATAATCTCAATGATTGTAGGCAGAGGTCTGATTGGCCTAAATGGAAAGAAGCAATTCAAACAGAATTGACTTCATTAGCCAAACGTGAAGTATTTGGATCTATAATCCAGACGCCTGAAAACGTCAAACCTGTTGGGTACAAATGGGTTTTTATACGGAAACGTAATGAGAAAAACGAGATCGTGAGATATAAGGCACGACTCGTAGCACAGGGTTTCTCGCAGAGACCTGGAATCGATTTCGATGAAACGTATTCACCAGTGATGGATACAATTACGTTTCGATTTCTGATAAGCATGGCTGTCTTGGAAAGACTTGAAATGCGTCTAATGGACGTAGTGACAGCTTATCTATATGGTTCACTGGATTCAGATATTTACATGAAAATCCCTGAAGGGTTTAAAATGCCAGGATCATGTAACTCAAGATCTCGTAATTTGTATTCGATAAAATTACAAAGATCCTTGTATGGGTTAAAACAATCTGGACGGATGTGGTACAACCGTCTCAGTGAATATCTGATAAAAGAAGGATATATTAATAATCCTATATGTCCATGTGTTTTCATTAAAAAATCAGAATCTGGATTTGCTATCATAGCAGTTTATGTTGATGATATGAATTTAATTGGAACTCCTGGAGAGCTTCTAAAAACTGCTGAATATTTAAAAAGGGAATTCGAAATGAAAGATCTGGGAAAGACAAAATATTGTCTCAGCCTCGAGATCGAGCATAGATCAAATGGAGTACTCATGCATCAATCAGCATATATTGAAAAGATTTTAAAAAGATTTAATATGGATAATGCTCATCCATTAAGTACTCCTATGATTGTTAGAACTCTTGATCCTAAAAGAGATCCATTCCGTCCAAAAGAAAATGATGAAAAGATACTTGGTACTGAGGTACCATATCTTAATGCTATTGGTGCATTATTATATCTGGCTCAGTGTACTAGACCAGATATTGCATTCTCTGTGAATGTACTCGCTAGATTTAGCTCAGCACCAACTCGGAGGCATTGGAATGGAATCAAACATCTTTTTCGTTACCTTAGTGGAACGAAAGATTTAGGATTATTTTATACAAAGTCTAACAATTTTTCAGGTTTACTTGGTTATGCTGATGCCGGGTATCTGTCTGATCCCCACAAAGCTCGTTCACAGACGGGATATGTTTTTACATATAATGGCACAGCAATATCCTGGCGTTCCACAAAACAGACTATGGTTGCTACATCATCTAACCATTCTGAAATCATCGCACTTCACGAAGCCAGTCGAGAATGTGTTTGGTTAAGGTCAGTTATTCATCATATTCAGAATACCTGTGGATTTTCGTTATCTACAGAAATGCCAACACAGATATTTGAAGATAATGCTGCTTGCATTGCTCAAATTAGAGGAGGGTATATCAAAGGAGACAGAACCAAACATATTTCTCCTAAATTCTTCTATACTCATGAGCTTCAGCAGAGCCGAAAAATTGATGTTAAGCAAATACGGTCTACAGACAATCTTGCAGATCTGTTTACCAAATCATTGCCTACATCAACTTTTGAGAAGCTGGTATATGGAATAGGCATGCGTCGACTTTCTAAATTACGAGATTAAATACTGAAGTTTTATGAGGGGGAGCGTTCAATCAGGGGGAGCAAAGTTTTAAATGGGCATATGTACGCTATACTCTTTTTCCCTTCGATCAGGTTTTATCCCACTGGGTTTTCCTGACAAGGTTTTTAATGAGATAGTTTGTAATGTCCAACCCCATTAGATCCAGGAGATTATTGTATATATTTTATTTAGTTTTTATCTCATTGAGTTTTTCCCTAGAAGATTAATACATGTGGTATAAATCCAAGGGGGAGTGTTATAATATATGTGGCTTTTACCACATGTAAAATATCACTTTAATATCTCCCAAAATATCACCCAAAATATCTTCCATAATATCCTCTCTCTCACTCCCATTTGCTTACTTCACCGCCTCTCACTCCCACTTGCCTCTCTTGACTTCTTTATTCACCGCCTCACTCTACTCCCACTTGCCTCTCTTTAATCATCATTGCCTATATATATATGTTCTTAATGTGACTTGTAGAAACAACAAAAAATCAATAAAAATGTAATGCTCTCTCTCTCTCTCTCGTTTCTCTCTCTCTCTCTTGTTTAATTATTTCTCTCATCTCTCTCTCAATTTTATTAACCATTCTACTCTTTTATTTTACAACATTTTGATATAAATCTAAAATATTGTTAGATTGAGTGAATGCTTTTACTACTTAACCATATTGAACGGTAGTTAAAAATTGTGAATTATGATATTGATTATTAATGAAAAAGATGATTACAATATTATATAAAACCATGGGCGTAGCCATATGTAAGCTACGCTGCGCTACAACCCGGCCTAGTTTTGAATATATATATACAGTCTTTCTATTATCAGTTCGAACTGATAATAAATATATCAGGACGAAGAATGTGGACCACAGATTATGAAGAAGTTTTGATAAGTGCATACACTTTGAGTCAAAGTATGTAAATCTAGTGATCCACATTCTTCGTCCTGATATATTTATTCGAACTGATAATAGAAAATCTGTATATATATATATATATATTCAAATAAGGACGTGTCTTGATATAACTTTATGAGGATATTGAATGTGCGCCACTAGTTTTACATTTTTTGACTCAAGTGTGTATGTACTTGTCAAAACTAATGGCTCACATTTAATATTCTCATGAAGTTATATCAGGACATCTGCATGAGGACGGGATTGTACACACACACACACGGTGGTTCTCTAGTCAGGATGTTCTGACTTTATAATTTCAGGACGTTTAATCACGGCCACACATTCACATTGGGCTCACAGCCACATATTAACAAATACCCACACCCAATGTGAATGTGTGGCTGTGGGTGATTGTCCTTACTTTATAATTTTAGGACGTCCTTACAGGAGAACCACTATATATATAGTCTTTCTACTAGCAATTCGTTCTGATATAAAATATATCATGACGAAGAATATGGACCATAGATTATGGAGAAATTTTGACAAGTACATACACTTTGAGTCAAAGTATGTAGATCTAATGATCCACATTCTTTGTCTTGATATATTTTATATCAGGACAAACTGACAATAGAAAAATTATATATATATATATTATCTTCAAAAACAAATATTTTAAAAATAATTGTACAATCATTTTTATTCTACTAAAAAATATTGATTAGTGTGTGTTTGGTATGACTTTTGTAAAGGGTAAATGTGCTTTTTTAATGCTAGAAGTTATTTTAAAGTTTTTTTTTTTGGTTGTTTGACAAAAATCAAAATAATTTTTTAAATATATGAATTTTCTCAACTATACTTTATAAAAGCTATTTTATGTCTATTAGAAGAAACCCAAAATTTGGGCTTTTCCAAATATTTTTTTTTGAGCTTCTTTAAAACTTATGAATTTTCTCAAATACCCTTTATAAATTTTAGATATTTCACCATACAACTCTTTCATTATAAATACGTTGTCAATACTTTTTTTTGTAATTTACACAACCAAAAACTATTTTTAAAAATAAATTGTCAACACATTTTTTGTAATTTATACAACCAAAAGCATTTTTTTTTTGTTAAAAGCTCTGCTCAATAAAAGCTTCATTAGTAAAATATCTACTCTAGAAACTATACTTAAAAGGCCATAGCAAACTCGACGCCGGTTTCGGTTCCGACGAAACCAAAATCGGAATCGGAACCGAAACTAATGAATGACAAATAAAAAAAATTAAATTAAAATAAAACTAAAGTCTTGCACTTAATTTTTACCATAATTAAGTTGCTTACGTATCTATCCTCTTAGGGTTTAGAGGAATTAAAGGCCACGAAGATCTCTTACCTTTTATTGCAAGTTTGGTGATGAGTGATAACTGGACTAATTGTTGTCATGATCATCCGTTCCACTTTGAGGTTGATCATCTTCGAAGAAATCGTAAGGTTCCTCTTGATCGATTTCTTGTTGTTTGTATTATGCTTTTGTCCAATCATCAACACAAGCTTGTATCTGTAGTGATTTTGGACTCAAAAGTGATCGTCTGGCCTCGAGGATATTCTACCAACGCTAAACTGTTGTTCCACTGCCACCATAGAAACTGGTGTTGAAAGGATTTGTTTGGCTATCATAGCCAACAATGGAAAATACCTTTCATGCTCATTCAACCAGTTTAGGATATCAACAATTTTCTCTTTAGTGTCTTCTACAAACTCAAAAGAGTTACCTAGATAAGATTCAAGCTCCGAATATGTGGTGGAGCTTGATGAAGAAAAAACTCATAATTTTTAGGTTTTTTGGATAATAGATTATACCCTAAACTCATAAATCCGAATGATGATGAGGTATGAGATACATTTTGAGTTTGTGGAACATCTTTGTTCAGTGATGGACTGTAAACTTTAAGATATTCATCATATAAATCATACAATAATTTCTTAATTCTATCACAACATGCGTCAACATCATAATCTATTTTTAAACATTGTGAATAATAAGCAGTTAGATAATCATGCAAATTTTCTAATCTACAACATGGATGAAAACACATGGCAACCAAATAAATATTTGAAAACTCCGTATAATACTCTAACCATTTTTTCTTCATAGCAGTAATGGACTCAAGTAATTGTGGGTTGGATTCACAATGAGCAAAGGCACCAGCAATATTCAGACCCTCAATAATATATAAATTAGTTGTAGGATAATAAATACCAGATAAATTGTTAGTAGCATTATGAAAGACTTTTAACAAACCACAAACGTTGGTACAAGCATCCCAATGACTTGCATAAAGATTAATGTCACTAACATGATATTGAATAAAAGTAATTGATAAATCCATATAATCATAACTTCTAGCAAGCAATTTATAAGTAGAATTCCAACATATTGGAACACCACGAGGAAATCTAACAATACACCTACCATTTTGTTTATAATATGCTGCCAATGATTTCATTACAGAAGGATGTCTCCACAAAAAATATAGGGCATCTTTAATAGGTTGAATAAACTGTTGAAGAGTTTGTAATTTTTTTTGGACACATAAATTTAAAACATGGCATACACATCTTTGATAAAAAATTTTACGACCAACATAAGGTTTGCATAACTTAATTAAAGCAAGAATAACATCGGTATTGTTAGAAGCATTATCAGGATTTAATGCAATATGACTGTTATCAGAAATCGTCAATGGGATGATATTCCAAATAACGACTTAAAGGGGGACCAAGATCAAGTTTAATCCCGGTCGGAGGGGTATCAAGTAGTTCGATACCAACTATATCCTCGACAATGCAAATAAGATATGGTACAAAAGAAAATAGACAAGAATGAGCTTTTTATTGATCGTCCCTTTGCATTACAAAGAACTACGTTTTTCAGGATTAACAGTAAGGTATGGAGATTCGGTGAATAATGGAGATGGCGGTGATGGTGAATTCGTGCGTGTCGATAAGTAGAATTGATCATAGGGTTTCTGGAGATTCTCTAATTTTTTAGCCTCCTTTCTCGATCCCCTTTCCGGTGAATAAGTCGTTGTATATATAGGTCTTGTTGCTTGCCATGCACTCCTATAATTTTGGTCTAGGGTTTGGCAATTGCAGGATCTTCTTCCTTTTATGAGATAATATCTGAGCTTTTACATGCAGAATCCAGTCTTTCCTTCCTAAGAGGAGTCAATCTTGTTGTCCTGTTTAACATATGACTCTCTGGCGGGAAGGAGTTCATCTCCTTTGTTTTGACTGGACGGCGGAGTTTTACTAAGTTTCTATGGAGCTTTTAATTTTGGTATGAGAATCTTACTGCTTGGCGGACTGGTTATATCAGAAGGTGTGAACTACTAGACATCTTGCTACTGAAGTAGAAGGATGTCTAGCTGGTACCATAGTGGGATGCTTAGTGGTACTTGGTGTCGAGGTGCTACGTGGTTCATAGGAAGGCAGGACATGACTGGGTTAGACCCCGCTGCGGGTTTTAATGGGTAGTACGGCTCGGGGCAATGCTTATGAATCAAGATGCTGGCGGGGTCCTTGAAAAGCTGGAGAAAGGCTGGGTCGGATCTCGCTGGAGGGGGTACGCACTCAGGTCAGTCAGGGTCCCCCTTTATCGGGGTAGCCGGATGGTGTCTGGACTCCTATGTCCTCCTTGTGTCGAGGTAGAAAATTCTTCTTTGGTCCTTCGCCAATTTTGGTGGTTAACAATGACAATAATTAATAAAACCAACATTTTCACCAAAACCAAATGATAAGTGTTCTACTGCAATCATTTTAGCTAATTCTTCCCTATTTTTATTTATTTTATTTTTATCATTGTATTTAAATAATTGTTGGTTAGGGCTAGTGTACCTGGGAATTTGGGTTTGTGTACTCGTTCTTGCCTCTGCTTCTGGTTGGGTGGTGGTTATATGATTCCGGTATGTGCCATATCCTCAAGATTTGCTCCACTTAAATACTTTTTTGCAGTAATTACATAACGCTACAGTGCTTCCATCTACTTGCGTTACTTTCTTCATATGGAGTACGAAGAGATCAGATTTGTTCTACTTCTTTAACTCCTCTTCCATATGTGGTTGAAATTCAAAATCTGGAGGGGGATTAGGCATATTTTTTGATTGGCTTGTCAGGGGGGGGGGGGGGGGGGTGGCATAACTGGCATCGGGATTGAGTTTAGAAATTATTATAGGGGGATGAGGAGAGTTTAGGCCTAGGTCTTCAGCCCAGACTTAGCGTTGCAGATACTTGTGATACGTAGTGTTACTAAAATCGAGTTTATTTGTCATATGACCCTTACTTTTCATCGAAATGGAATGCCTAGGATCGTCTTCGTCACAACCACGACCACCGGCACCACGACCACTTCTTCCACTTCCACTTGCCATTTAAAAAATTGAATTGTAAAATTCCTTGAACAAAAAATGTTACAAAATTGATGAAAATAAATTTGGGAGAGAATTGGAAACTTAGTAGTTAGTAATAACTAATAAGTAATTGCAAATAAAATAAATTGGAAACTTAGTAATTGACTAATTGCAAATAAAATAAATTGGAAATAAGATAAATTGCAAATAAAATAAATTGGAAATAAAATAATTGCAAATAAAATAAATATTAATAACTTAGTAATTGAGATTTGATAGGCAGTTGAAAAATTGGAGAATTGAGAGAAAATTGAAGTGGGGAAACCCCCCGGGGGGTGGGGTGTTGGGGAGGGAAACAAAAATAAAAAATGAATGAATAAATAAATATGGACATTGGGCCCAATGGTTGGGGCTTGGGGTTGGCCCTCCAATGGTCCAGACGGTCCAGCAGCCCAATATATATATATATTAACGAATCGTCGGTTCCGGTCATGTCCGAATCAGCGGTTCCATAAAAAAAATGAACTGGAACTGTCTGGCTCCGGTTCATGGTTCGGTTCTAGAACCAGAACTGGAAAACTGGTTCCAATCCCGGTTCGAACCGAACCGGTGTCATGTCTATACCAAACACACCCTTAGATTTTAGTTAATTACAAATTGTACACTTGAAACTTCCTAAATTTAAATGTGAAATCTCATAACACATAAAATTCATTAAATAAAAATTAATATTCTTACCATCTTATTTATGAAATAGAAGTGATTATTTTTTTAAAAAAATTTCTTTTTACTTATTTTTGAAAATAATAATAATTATATTTTCATATTTTTTTTGACATTTGTAACAAGTGACATGAAAAAATTGATTTAACCTGGTCAAACAAAAAAAATCCCGACTACTCCACTGTGTGAAACACGAGACAACCGATCACATTATTAAAGAGAAAACTCTTCTAAATAAATAGAAATGATGTACCATATTATCCAATAAAATCAGCAATGCGTGATCTTCATATTCAAATCCTAATTCTTTAATTATGATCTTGACAAAAAAAATATAGAAAAATATTATTGAAATTTCGGCAATATTTTTAAAATTTTAGTGGTATACATTCTTATATATGGATAGTTACAACCACGTATTTTAATAAAAGGCTGATTTTTTTATTTTTTATTTTATTATTTTTTTTTTTTAACAAATCCCCTGATAGGAGAACTATCCCACATATATATATATATATATTTTCTATTATCAGTTCGTCCTGATAATAAATATATCAGAACGAAAAATGTGGACCACTAGATTTACATATTTTGACTCACTAGATTTACATATTTTGACTCAAAGTGTAAGCATTTATCAAAATTTCTCCATAATCTATGATCCACATTCTTATGACATTAAACGGAAACCATCGAAAGCAAAAACAAACCCCACTACCCCTGGTAATCAATTGTTACTGAAAGTTCACAAATTTTACCATTATACGCGTGAGTGTCTTTTAAGAATGACATAGAGGGTTTGTGAAAGGGTTGTTAATCCGTTATTACCAAATTTTCGGATTAGTCAATATTACAAATATAACCCAATTCACAAAACAATAATCAAGTGTAATAAGGTGCGGAAATATAAACGACACTTGATTTTTACGTGGAAACCCTCAACAGGGAAAAACCACGGGCTATTATAGTGCGCCACACTCGAACCTTGAATCCACTAAATGTGTTAAACGATTACAACCTACTCCCGGTATATAATCACACACCTACCTAATCCCGGTATAAGTGAACCTAGTCCAATTGCTTGTGTGACCACTTAATCCCGGTGTCCGACCTAATCCCGGTCTATCACAACAAGACTTCAATTGCTTGCGATCTAAGCAACCTAATCCCGGAAGCTACACGCAAGACTTACTTCTCAATGAAGAGATTACAACCTATGTGAATATATATAAATACTCAACAAATGCAATGAGAGCTAGGCAACTCTATATGCTTATCTAGGATGATTAGATGGCAATAAATGCAACCCTAGATATCAATGGCTAAATGACATGTCAAATAGCTTAGCAAATCATAGATTAAATAACCTAGATGTTGCTATAAAAATAACCCACAAACATTCAATCATGTCATCACAAACAATCTCTATTTTGAATATAAGATATTAATCTAAGATCATTCAAATAATAAAAGAGATGCCTTGATAAATACAACACTAAATATCAATGATAAAAGTGAAGAACATACCAAGGGAAGTGTGATGACCAAAACCCATGCAACTAAGCAAACTAACTATGCTAGAAAATGCTTAGATGATCTTTGATGCACATGAATGTTTATGGCATAGCTTTTAGGCAATAATGACCTAATCAAATAAGCTATGTAAAAATAAACCCAATCAACACATAATCTCAATCATATATGTAGAAATTACTCAAGAACATACAAGTAATAAAAGAGATAAAATTGATAAGTAAAAACACTAAAATTAGATGAGATTAGTGTTCAACAAATCATACCAAGTGTGTTGAAGAAGACCCATGCATTAGCACATACTAGATGAACCTAGATGATGCTTAGATGATGATTTATGCATGTGGAAATGGGTTGAGAGGAATAAAGATGTGATCTTTAAGGTTTTCCTCTCAAGTCTCTCTAAATATCTCTCTAGGGTTCTTTATATCAGAAACTTGGTTTGGGAACCAGAGATAAGGATGTATTTATAGAGACCAAAAATAGGGCATGTGAAAATACAATTTTGCCCCTGAAAACGCACGATCGGCGGTTTCATTCTGCGGTCGGGGCCGCAGAACTAAACCGCCGAATTGAAACCCGAGAGCCTGGATTTCATTCGGCGCTTTCATTCGGCGGGTACATAACCGCCGATCTAACCTTCGTTTTGGACCCGAGACATTTATCAACCAGGTCTTGATCAGCGGTTTCGATTAGGCGGCCAGGCCGCCGATCTCAACCGCCGTTCACCAAATATGGTGAATCCAAAGGAGAAGCCAAGGGCAACTCCACCGACTATCATCGCGCTAAACCATGCACACCAACGTGCACGCGCGGACGTTTCCGAACATCCTTCGGGAAACGAATTACACCACACTTAAAGCTAATCAAACATGAAGTGCAAGTGTGGGAATTGAATGCATCCTAATGCCTATCATGTCATGGCATTACCATAGAACAAGATGCAATCAATTCAAACAAGCATGAATAAAATTCATGACTTTGCATCCTAATGCCTAAACATGTTATGACATTTAATAAACTAGATGCAATCATATAAACATGCATGAAGAGATATTCAACAATTATGAATGCACACATATGAAAACACACAACATACAAATATAGAAATATGCATGAGTTGTGAGTGTGTGCAACTATGATCTCTTCAAAGCATGTAAGCACTAAAATATACCTTTGATGCTTCTTCACTTGAGGTCTTGAGAGGGCCATGGATGATCACCAATTCCTAAGCTACCCTTACAACAACCCCAACATGTGGTTTGTCCACGAAACAAGCCAATCAATAAATGAGAATCCTTACAGTTACAAAGTTACTCACACAAGGAGGATACCCCTCCATCCAAAACATGTCTTCACCATAAAACAAAGCACTTTTTGCTAACCCATGAGCCACCTAATTAGTCTTTCTAAGGACCATAAGTCATAGAAGCACAATTCATAGACCTTATCACTGCTGAAATATTTGTGAGAATAATCCCCACATTAGAAGGTAAGTGACTTCCCTCCTTAATCCATTTCACCACAACGGTTGCATCTGACTCCACCACCACCAAAGCCAACCCAGCATCTCTTGCAAATAAAGCCCTTGGAGAATAGCCATAGCCTTCGCTACCTGAGGAGTAAAATTTGCAACTATCTTCTGGGAACTCGAAGCCATAACCATCCCCTCGGAATCACGAATGACAATACCAATCCCAACACAGCAATACACCTCATTTATAGGCGAAACATAATTAATTTTATACAAACCTGGGTCAGGCAATTTCCACCTCTCCACCTCTGGGACCCCATCGGACTGCTGCTGCCCTTCTCCATGAGCTCCATCCTGGAAATCAGATATATAGCAGTTGATTATTGAATAAAAAAATTTAGAGATTGTTCTCTATTTCTTCCATTTCCGGTACATTTACAAGGGTCAAGGAATTTGAAGTTTATTATCCAAGTATCCATGTGCGGATCAACAGAATAATAGCAGGTTACTTTTCGAATTATTCTTGTGAGTTTTTCTTATAGAAGCTTCCACTACATCGCCAAGCCTCCCTCATCTTTTTCAACCATCTACAACCCCACGATGCCTGCCAAGTTGACTCATCCCGTCAAGCACAAAGAGGACATCGGATTTGAGGTGAATATTATTGTAAAACTACACATAATTAATTAAAACAAAATTGTCGGCCAAATTAAGCCCATAAATACTATTATTTTTATTTATTTATTTTATTTTTTTGGATAATGGTGTAACTTAAACATAATGTATGACATGGTATATTCATAGCACCGACAACTTCTGTTATGTAATTACGTTTACACCCCGATTCGGGAGGACAAATGTCTTTGGAAAATTACTATAAGTCCAAAATGTTAGTTAACAATTCCGAATAAAACACACCACGAAACTACAGAAGCTTAGGTATATTATTCAATTTTTTTTAATAATCACTTTATGATTTTTTTTTAGTAAAAATGCCCTATTTGAGGGCCTAAATTGCAAGCATACTCTATGTAGTCAAAAACTTGCAAAAATGCCTCAAACTTCCAAAAATACCCCCACTTAAATAATAACCATCGTATTTGTTACCATTATTACTTTTTACCAACCGATGATACAAAAAAAAAAAAAAAAAAAAGAGTAAATTATACATTGTTTGAATAAGTTAAATGAGATGGAACTCTTCTATTTATTTATTTATTTATATATTTATTTTTTGTTTCCTTTTGGATGCATAAATTTGTTGAAGAAATTTATATGAAGTGGTGATAATGAGAGTTTTTGAAAAAAAATAACAACTATTTTTGTTACCAGAAAATCGTCTCTGGGGGTGAAATTCCAAATAACGACTTAAAAAGGACAGGGATCGAGATTGATCCTGGTCGGAGGGGTATCATGTAGTTTGATACCGACTATGTCCCTGGCAATGCAAGTATGATATGGAACACAGGAAATCAAATAAGAATGAGCTTTTATTGATCATCACTTTGCATTACAAATAAGTGAACTATACATTCAGGATTAACTGTAAGGTATAGAGATTTAGTGGGTAATGGAGATGATGGTGATGGTGAACTCATACATGTTGATAAGTAGAACTTGAATGTAGGGTTTCTGGAGAAGATTTTCGGTCCCTTTCTTCGATGGATAAGTAGTTGTATATATCTCTCCTGTTGCTTGCCATGCACTCCTTAAATTTCGGTTTAGGGTTTGGCTAATGCAGGATTGTCTTCTTTTTAGGAGATAATCTCGGAGTTTTATGTGTAGAATCTAGTTTTTCCTTCTTGGGAGGAGTCAATCTCATAGGTAAATCTTTCCTTCCTAGGAGGACTTTAGATGTGCTGACCTGCTCAGAATAGGACTCTCTGGTAAGAAGGAGTATATCACCTCTATTTTATTTGAACGTCAGCGTTTTAGTGTGGAGCTTTTAACCCTGGCATAAGAGTCTTGTTGTTTGGTATCTTCCTACTTGGCGGGGTAGTTATTTCAGAGGGTGTGAACTAGTAAGTATCCTGTTGTTGAAGTAGGGGGATGTCTAACTGGTATTATAGCGGGATTCTTAGTGGAACTCCGTTTCGGGGTGCTGCGGGGTTTATAGGAAGCCCGGTCATGGTGGGGTTGGATCCCGCTGTGAGTTCTAGTGAGTAGTCCGGCTCGCGGTCATATTTCTGAATTAAGATGCTGGTGGGGTACTTGAGAAGCTGGGGAGAAGCTGGGTCGGACCTAGCTGGAGGGGGTGTGTACTCGGATCAGTCGGAGTCCGCCTCTGTCGGGGTAGCCGGATGGTGTCTGTACTCCTATATTATCCTTGATTTGAGGTGGAAAATTCTTCCTTGGTCCTTCGCCAATTTTGGCGGTTAACAGAAGTCCCCCTGACTTGGACACTGATACCTTGTCGGGGTCGGAGTCAGGATCCTGTCTATACTTGAAGGATTTTCTGCCTTATCTGCTTATTTCCTTGTCTGACTAGTTCTCCATCTAGGAGGAGGAAATCTTTACTTGATACGTTACTACTGGTTGCGTGTCGATCAATGATTGGGTTCCTCGTTTTCAAAAAGAGCCGTTTTGGCACGATTAATGAGGAAAACGCCTCTACCCATTCTGCCAGTCACCGATTCCGGTTTCCTGGAGTGTAACTGCCACCCATCCTCTATAAATAGACCGGCTTCACTGGTGCTTTCTCTATCACTTTCGAATTTTCAAAATTACAACTGAGAACAAACCCTTGCTTTCTTTCTCCTTCTCTTACCAATCTTCCAATTTCCTTCAACATTCTTCAATGGCTTCCCCTTCACAAATCCCTCATTCTCAAGAAATTGCCACTAAGGAAAACCCTTCTATGGCGGCGGTCCGTACTCATCCCGACCCCGCCTCTCAGCACCAGTCTGATAGCATTGACGCCCTCTTCAATACGGAGAAGGCTGACGTGGTGGAGGACTCCCTGACCTCAGAGAGGGGAAATCGGGGTCGAGAGGAGGATGGGGTTGCCGATGATACCCCGCGGGCCCAGCGTCCTCGCTTTACCCGAAACCCTCGAATTAGGTCGGGTTTCAACAATCAGCCAGAAGACCCGGTTCTAATAAACGAGGAAGGGAATGATGCCCCTGTCGGTAGCGGCGAAGGAGGCGGTGATGGGGGCATCACTCTAGTCGGAGTCCAATCCGGCTCTTTTGGCCTTTTTCATGACGGGAGGATAGTCCCCGACTCTGTATGCACCTTGGATACCCTAGCCAAGTTGAGGGAGGAGTACAAGATCCCAGACGACATCACTTTCTCTCTTCCTCATCGGGGTTACGATGTGTACACCCCGCCTCAAGATCGTCTGCTGATCCATAAGGCAGCGTTTGAGTGTGGAGTCCAGCTACCGCTGCATCCTTCTCTCCGTCGGGCTCTTGTGGAGCTTGAATTGGCCCCCCTCCAGATCTCTCCGGGGTTCTGGAAGCATTTGACGGGGTTCCTGGTGCTCTGAAAGGAACAGTGTGAGAAGGATCACATTGAGAGGGAGTCGAGATTGGATGAACTCTGCTACCTCTTCAACATCACTAGCATGGTGCCCCGGGGTCAGTTTTACCTGAGGGCATCAAATGACTTGAGATTCACTGTCCCTGGAGCGAATGTAAAGTACCCAGCATCCTGGAAGGAGGAATGGATTGTGGTGGAAGGCAAGTGGGGGCGTACTGCCTTCATTGGGGGATATGAATACCCTGTCCCTACTCAGTTCACAGTGAGGGATAAGTGGGCGAAGGGGGTGCTTGCTCCTTAATCCCGGGATATCCTTATGAGGATCACGAAGAGGGGATATACCAATATGCAATATCCTACATTAGACCCTTTTGAAGGAGGCCGACTAGAGCGGTACCTGAGAATATCCGTCGCTCTTCCTGGTAAATTGACTACATCTAACTCCCTTTTTTTTATTTTTTTTTTTATTTTTTATTTTTTTATTACTTACATATTCTTCTTCTTCTCCTTCTCACTGAGTATATTCTCTTCTTGCAGTATCAGCTACCCCGATGGTAGCGGGGTCTCCATCCTCTTCTGGGACAGGGGGGCAAGCTCTGCTGACTTGTAACTCTCTTGATCCTTCCCTTCCTCCTTCTATCACGGCCACAAAGTCGTATCAGGGTCCACACGGACTGGAACCGACCCCGTTCCTCTTCCAGCTCCATCAAAAACTACTTCCTCCCTTGCTCCAGCGGGGTCTAGGGTCAAGACTCTTGTTCGACTTTCTACTGCTCCCCCCTCACGGTTAAAAATCAAGGAGATGCTCGCTCGAGCAGCTAAAGCCCGGGAATCTGGGAAGCAAGCTCGGAAAGAAAGCCGAGTCACTGTTTCCCCTGCTGCCAAGAAGCTTCCTGCTACCTCTCCTTCTGCAGCATCCTCCAAAGGCCGTGCTAGAAGTGCAAACAGGGGAGAAGCTGCCTTCCTTCCTACCCCCCCTGTTGATGCTCCCTCTAGATCGGGGTCAGGGGGTACTGCCTTTGACGAAGTGGTATCCCGATTTGCAGCTTCATGCCCTGGTGGAAGTTTGATGGATATGGCCAAACTTCCTACAGACATCTTGGTCACCAAGGGGGCATCAGTTCTGGCTGAGGTAAACTTCTACTTCTTTCTCACTATTTCTTTCTTCCTTTCGGTAAAAAAAAACTAACTTTCTTTCTTCTTGCAGGGCTTCAAGTTTGCCCTAACCATGGAGAGACAGCTGCTGACTTTGAAAGAGGCTTACATCGGCCTCCAAACGAAGCTGGAAGACACTCAACAGGAGCTGGTTTAGACACAGCAGAGTGTGGCCCCTTTGCTTCAGGAGGCCAAGGAATCTGAAGAAGCGAGGCAGAAGGGCTTGGTGGTTATTAGGCGCCTTGAGCGTTGCTTAGACACGGAAATCGTCAAGTCCTTGCACCGTAGAGAGGAGAGGGAGCGCTTAAAAGTTGAGAAGAAGCTGCTGCTTGATGAGAACTAGCTTCTGCGGGATGCCATAGCAGACCTGGAGGCTCAACAGGGTCCTTCATTTGAGGATGGCTATTTCACAGCCTGTTACGAAGTAGCTATAGCCTTGCCTCCTCCTTCGACCTCGCAGCAGCCTTGAACTGGGACCGGGAACAAATAATGGCAAAGGCTACTCAGCTAGCAGGAGGGGATCAAGAAACAGAGTCTCTTCCAAAAGAGGCAGCTCATCCGGGTCAAGGAGTTAGCACGGCTGCAGGGATCTAACTTGATGGCACTGAGGGAGCTGCTCAAGATCCTCCTACCCTTGAAGAACAAGTGGTGGATCCCGTGCCTTCCTTAGGAGAAGTCTTGGTGGAGGAGGATGAGGAGCCAGATAGATCTGAGGTCCCTGTAGTTGAGGATAGGTCTGTTGTTGTGGAGGATGACCCAGCTAGTCACCAGGTTCCAGTTGTTGAAGGGACCCCAAAAATTGTTGAGGCTGTCAGTACCGAGGTAGAAACAGCCAATCAAAGTGAGCAGCCGGAGGAGGAGTAGGAAGAAAGACCTGGCCTTTTCTTTTCTTTTCTTTTTTGTAAATCTTCCTTTATAATTTTTTGTAGCCCGAATAGGGGTTGGGCACCCCGCTTATTAATATAACAATTTTCGTTATTTGCTTCATACTTTTATCTTGCTTACATTTGTATTTAGAAACTTTCCACAGCATATAAACTTATTAATAACTAGATTCCTGATGAATAATTTGACCCCGATGGGTAATTGGACCCCGATGGGTAATTTTGACTATGACAAATCTCAGAACATTTGGCTGCCTTATCCTTCATATTCTGAATTCACAAGACTAGAGGGTTTTGGTACTTGTCATGTCCTTCTTAATTAGACTCTCACGAACGTATAATAACTTGAAGTATCAAGTGTCCTGTCGAGGTAGCCTGATACTTCAAGTAGTCTGATTTGATGAACTCCTCAATCCTTCTTAACTGTTGGCCTTCTAGGTGATAAAGTAGAGTAAGGAACCAGGTACCTTGATGAACTTATCAAGCACCTTTGACTGTCGGGGTAACCTGGTACTTATAACAATTTGACTTGATGAACTTCCGGGTTACCGTTGAGTGTTGATCTTTTGTCGGGGTAGAAAGTGAAAAATTAAGAGACCAGGTATCCCGATGGGGCATCCCGATCTTACTGTAGGTCTGTCCTGGTAGGCAACTAAAGCCACTTTAGCACCAGGCTTCTTGGAGGAGGGTATTCCCCGACCAAGGCAGCAGAGCGCCCTGAGGCTATTTCCTGGTCTTGAAATGGCGAAGTAAGGATCCAGGTACCCTGAGGCATCCCGATCTTACTGTAAGTCTGTCCTGGTAGGCAACTAAGGCCACTTTAGCACCAGGCTTCTTGGAGGAGGGTATTCCCCGACCAAGGCAGCAGAGCGCCTTGAGGCTATTTCTTGGTCTTGAAATGGCGAAGTAAGGATCCAGGTACCCTGAGGCATCCCGATCTTACTGTAAGTCTGTCCTGGTAGGCAACTAAGGCCACTTTAGCACCAGGCTTCTTGGAGGAGGGTATTCCCCGACCAAGGCAGCAGGAGCGCCCTGAGGCTATTTTCTGGTCTTGAAATGGCGAAGTAAGGATCCAGGTACCTTGAGGCATCTTGATCTTACTGTAAGTCTGTCCTGGTAGGCAACTAAGGCCACCTTAGCACCAGGCTTTTTAGAGGAAGTTATTCCCCGACCAAGGCAGCAGGAGCGCCCTGACTAAGGCAGCAGGAGCCCCCTGAGGCTATTTCCTGGTCTTGAGCTGGGGAGTCAGTAATGGCGAAGTACAAGTATTAAGTAGAAGATATTGGAGAATCAATTAGGAGACTTTGAACATAGGAGAACCATATGGGAAAGGAAACTGCTTTTATTGAATTTCTTTAGTCAGTACAATATGAAATCGGGGTGAGCATTCCTGCTGATATGACCTAAATTTCTAAGGGTAGAATTTCCTGAGATGATCGGAGTTCCAAATGTGATCCACTGGGTATCCCTCCATGTCTTCCAGCTTGTAAGCTCCACCCCGGAGCAATGCCTTAATCAAGTATGGACCTTCCCAGTTTGGAGCTAGCACCTCGTCAGACCTTCTTCATGTGTTCTGAGTTACTTTCCTGAGAACCAAGTCTCCTTCTTTGAAATTCCGAATCCTCACCTTTTTGTTTAAATGTCGGGCTATCTTGCTCTGATATATAGCCACCTTCTCTGCAACCCTGCTTTGTCTTTCCTCTAGTAAGTCCAAACTAGCTCTCAATTTAGCCTCATTGTCTTCCGGATCATAGTTTTGGACCCGGAAAGATATGAGTTTATGCTCAATGGGCAAGACCGCTTCTATTCCGAACACTAGGGAGTAGGGAGTCTCTCCAGTTGCAATCCGCCTGGTTGTTCTGTAAGCCCACAGTACATTGGGTAACTCTGCAACCCATAACCCTTTCTTCTGTTGGAGCTTCTTCTTCAGGAGCTTCTTAATGGTATTGTTGGTAGCTTCAACTAGCCCATTGGTTTGAGGATGAGCCACTAATGCAAAACGAAGATTGATGCTCCGGTCTTCACAGAATTTTCTGAAGTTGGCATTGTCAAACTGTTTTCCCAAGTCCGTTATGATGGCCATCGGTGTGCCAAATTGGCAGACAATGTTCTCCTTAACAAAGTTGGTGGTTTTTTCTTCAATTATCCGGGTGAGGGCCTTGGCTTCTACCCACCGAGTAAAATAATCTATTACCACCACTGCGTGTTTGGCTTGGCCAGGTGTAGTGGGAAGCGGCTCGATCAGGTCCAGTCCCCAGATAGCAAAAGGGTAGGGGGTGCTGATTGATGAGAGCCTCTCTGGTGGGAGATGATAGAGGTCTGCTGTTTTTTGACAAGCTTCGCAGGATCGCTCAAATTGCCTTGCATCCTGATGTATAGTCGGCCAGTAGTAACCCATCCTGATTACCTGGTAAGCTAGAGTTTCACCTGATACATGATTACCACAATCCCCTGAGTGTACCTCGTTGAGTGCCCAGTGCGCATCATCGGGATGGAGACATCTGAGTAGAGGGAGAGACTTCCCCTTACAATATAGGTACCCTTCTACCATGTAGTACCGAGTAGCTATCCTCTTAAGCCGTCGGGCTTGATCTGGATCGGTAGGGAGAATGTCACTTTTGAGATAATCTGCTATTGGGTCCATCCAACATAGGGGGCGACTTACGGGAAGGACTTCTGCATCCTTAGCTATGCTGGAGAAGGGAACCAATTGGAGGGGTACTCCTTTTGGCAAAGCATGTCCTTCTCCTGTAGCAATTTTAGCTAGGACATCTGCGCGATGGTTCTTCTCTCTGGGTACCTGTTCTATCCTTACACCCATAAATTTCTTCATAGCTTCTTGAACTTTAGCCAGATAGGCCACCATGTTGTCACCTTTTGCTTAGTACAAACCTGTCACCTAATTGACCACTAGTTGGGAGTCACTCTTGATCAGAAGGTACTCAGCTTCCAGGGCTCCTGCTACTTTCATTCCTGCTAATAGAGCTTCATACTCCGCTTCGTTGTTGGTAGCTCTGAACTCAAACCTGAAACAATGACGACACTCAACTCCAACGGGGTTGATCAAGACGATCCCGGCTTCGCATCCCGACTGGTTTGAAGCTCCATCCGTGTAAAGGACCCAAATCTTACTGTCTTCGGGCCATTCCGGATTGGTTTGATCCGGATCTGGGTCTATTGATTTGCCTGGGTTCGGAATCGGGCTAAACTCCACTATGAAGTCCGCCAGGGCTTGGGCTTTGATCGTGGTTCTTGCTTTGTATTTAATGTCGAATTGTGTGAGCTTTAAGGCCCATAGAACCAAACCGCCCGACACATTTGGCCTTTGGAGGAATTGTCTCAATGGTTGATCTGTGACGACTGCGATGGTGTGAGCTTGAAAATAAGGCTGGAGCTTCCTGGATGTGGTCACCAAGGCGTAGGCGAGCTTCTCTAGTAGAGTATAGTTTTTCTCGGACTTAGTAAAAGTCCGGCTCACATAGTAGATTGGTCTCTGCACCCTGTCATTGCATTCTTTCACCAAAGTTCCACTAGTAGCAACTTCAGAAACTGCTAGGTAGAGTAGGAGCTCTTCCCCCGGGGTCGGCTTTACCAGTAGTGGCGGACTTGACAAGTATTTCTTTAAAGCTTGAAAAGCCTGCTTGCTTTGCTCATCCCACTTCATCTTCTTCCCCTACTTGATGACTTTGAAAAATGGGAGACACTTATCTGTGGAGTGGGATATGAACCGGTTCAGGGCTGCTATTCATCCGGTTAATCCTTGTGCCTGCTTGAGAGTTGTAGGGGACTCGAGATCTAGAATGGCTCTAATCTTCTCAGGATTAGCCTCAATTCCCCTTTCATGCACCATGAATCCCAGGAATTTACCTGCTACTACCCCGAATGCACACTTAGCGGGGTTCAACCTCATCTGGTTCTGCCTTATTACCTAGAAGGATTGGCGTAAGTCCCCTGTATGTTGTCCTGCTTCTGGAGATTTTGTGATCATGTCATCTATGTACACTTCCATGGATCTCCCTATCTGCTCCTTGAATAGTTTGTTCACCATACGCTGGTAGGTGGCACCTGCATTTTTGAGTCCGAATGGCATTACCTTATAGCAGTAAAGGCCTTGTCCGGTGATGAAGCTAGTCTTGTCCTGATCTGAAGGATGCATCATGATTTGATTGTACCCCGAGAAAGCATCCATGAAGCTTAGAAGCTTGTTTCCTGTAGTGGAGTCAATGAGCTAGTCTATCTTAGGCAGAGGGAAACTATCCTTGGGACAAGCCCGGTTGAGATCGGTGTAATCCACACACATTCGCCACTTCCCGTTAGACTTGGTTACCATAACTTCATTGGCGATCCACTCGGGGTACCGGGATTCCTTGATGAATCCGGCCTTCAAGAGCTTGTCAACCTCTTCTTGGACCACAGCGTTCCGTTCGGCATTAAAGTGTCTTCTTTTCTGCTTAACTAGACTGAAAGTTGCATCTACTGCCAACCTGTGGGTAGCCAGGCTAAGAGGAATGCCAGGCATCTCCTCATGGCTCCAAGCAAAGATGTCACTGTTCTCTCTGAGAAGCTCTACCAAATCCTTCTTAATTTCCGGGTCCAGACCTCCTCATACTTTTACTGTCTTTGTCGGATCTTTTCTCCGGATTAGGACCTCCTCTAACTGCTCCGCGGGGTGCCCACTGGTCCAACCACGCTCTTCTTCTTCTGGCTCCTCCACGATTATGTCTGGCACCTTTCCTTCTTCCAAGACATAATCATCCCGCTTTGGGACCTGGGTCACTGGTTACCTGTGCGCATTGTTTAGCTAATGCAGCGGGGTTGGTGGACACCGCGTAACAATTACGAGCTGCCTGCTAGTCTTCTCTTACTTCTCCTACTCCTGTTCCCACCAGAAACTTCAACACATTGTGGTAAATGGACAGCACCCCCCTGATCCTTGACAAGAAAGGCCTGCCCAAGATCGCATTGTATGCAGACGGGGTGTCTACTACAATGAATTCTGTCATTATGTTTTGTTGTAGGGGAGCTTCTCTGACTATCATCGACAGAATCTTCGTCCCCATCGGCATCACTTAGTCTCCTATGAATCCATACAGAAGGGAAGTGCAACTGTTTTAGTAAGAATTCTTCAAGTTGAGCTGCTCATGAGGCCCTTTGAACAAAATATCAACACTACTTCCTGTATTAATCAGGACGCGATGTACCAAGCAGTTGGCGATTTGTACCGTGATTACCATAGGGTCATCATGTGGTTGAACTGTATTGTAGACGTCCTCCTCTGTGAAGATGATTTTGGTGGAGCGGGATAGGTCCCGGGATCTACTACTGACTTTGAGTACCTCGTGGTCAGCATTAAGTCTGGGAATCTTCCTTGCGTGATTCTTTCTCGAATTATTGCAGGTTCCAGCTAGGGTGGGGCCTCCATTGATGGTGTGGATCACCTGGATCTGCTGCATCAGATCCTTCTCCCCATCTCTCCTTCTTTCTACTACCTCCTGTATCCCGCTCTGAACCTGTTTCCCTTCTTTGATGCTGTCCCGTACCAGCTGTAAAAATTCAGTTAGAAGACCTCCCCTTACCAATCCTTCAATCTGGTTGCGGAGGCTGTAGCACTCTGAGGTATTGTGCCCTATATCCTCGTGGAAGTCGCAATACTTGTATTGATTCCTCCTGTCAACCGAGATTTTCATGGGACCCGGCTTTCTGAGTATACCCTTATCCCAAATGGCGAGATAAATAGTTTCTCGGGAAGCATTAAGAGGGGTGTAGTGATTATACCCTTCTTCCTCTCTTGCCACCCTGTATACTTCCTTCAGGGGAATCTCTCTGGGAGGTGATCTCCTGACCGGATACCTTTCCTGGTATGAAGGGATATGAGGCGGCTTGTAAGTAGACCGGTTCGGAGGTTGATTATGAAATTTCCTAGCTGGTGCGGGCTTTGGAACTTCCTTCTTAGGGCGCGGTGCTAATCGGGCTTTATCGTGCTCGATTTTGATCCGGAGTTGTTCCTCAATGTCCACCTGTTCCAGAGCCCAGTTGTAGGCTTCCTGGTACGACTCTGGAGGATGCTTGGCAAATGACCGGAATAGTCTGCCAGCCCATATGTTCCTCCGAAAGTTGGCTAGAGTCTCCTTCTCGTTGAATACTCCCATCTGGAGGACCTCCTTATGGAATTTCTCCACATAAGATCTCAGAGTTTCACCCCGCTCTTGAACCATGTATTGTAGCAAGATAGGATCCTTGGGACGGGGTTTAATTCCCTGAAACTGTGTACAGAAGGCTTTGGTGAGTTTAGAAAAAAGAATCGACACTACCTGGTGGTAACTTTCTAAACCATGTTTTGGCATAGTCAGTCAAGGTTGAAGGAAACATTCTGCACATGGCTAGCCTGGTTGCACTTTGAACCTCCATCTGGTGGACAAAGCTTTCCAAGTGGCTGACAGGGTCCTCTGTTCCGGAATACTTCTCTGAAGGCATCCTGAACTTGGGGGCAACCCTGCCTCTCTGACTCTTTTGGAGAAAGGTGCATTCTTCTCGCCCATGGGGTTCTTCTAGATTCCTTGATGTTTTCCCTTCTTTAGCTGCTCCAACTCCTTCGCCATCCTTGTCATCTGATCCTCCAGGCGCTGAGATTTTTTGGTTTCAGATCGAGCTACTGAAAGCTCTTCGTCCGAAGATTCTGAATCAATGACTATCTCCTTTCGCTTAGCTCTATGATGCTTTTCTTTGAATCTCTTTTGGGATTTGGCACTTCCTTATAAATCGGGATGCGGATCTCTCTCTTTTGCCCTTGGCTTTGATGGAGATTGAATCCTCCTAGGAGGAACCTCAATTGCGGACTTCACTAGCTTAGGTCTGAGTTCCGCCTGTCAGACTGGGAAAGATGGACCTAATCGGTCGAAGACTAGTACCCGGACACTTGGGCCAACATCTCCTGGGATCCCGGCTGCTTCAAAAGTGATCCCCTAGGCTATCATTCGGAGTCGGATAACTTCTACGTAGGCTACAGCGTGCTGTTCTAAGACATCTCGATTAACTTCCTGCCTAGCGGGATCTTGAGGGTCAAAGTCTGCAACTGGTGGGGGCACTGGTGGAGGATTCTCCTTCTTAGTGCCCTTACCCCGCCTCTAGGCTCTTTTAGTGGAAGCAAAGGACTGGAGTCCTGATGGCTCGGGATGACCCTGGGAGGATCGGAGTCTCATTCTGAATAGAGATGATGGTGATGGTGAGCTCGTACATGTTGATAAGTAGAACTTGAATGTAGGGTTTCTGGAGAATATTTTCGGTCCATTTCTTTGATGGATAAGTAGTTGTATATATCTCTCCTGTTGCTTGCCATGCACTCCTTAAATTTCGGTCTAGGGTTTGGCTAACGCAGGATTGTCTTCTTTTTAGGAGATAATCTCGGAGTTTTATGTGTATAATCTAGTCTTTCCTTCCTAGGAGGAGTCAATCTCATAGGTAAATATTTCTGTTATCCGAAAATCGTTAAAAGGACGATAATCCAAATAACCACTTTAAAAAGGGTCAAGATCGAGATTGATCCTGGCCGGAGGGGTATCAAGTAGTTCGATACCAACTAGGTCCCTGCCAATGCATGCATGATAAAGAATATGTGAAATTGAGTAGGAATTCGTCTTATTGATCCCTCTTTTCCATTACATGAATACACCGACTATAAATCTACTAAGACACTAGATTACATGAAGGTTTCGATTGAAAATATGGATCATGGTAGCGATAAGGAGATTTACGTCGATAAGTGGGATCTTGGTGGAGATAAATCTGTGTCTGTCGATAAGTAGCGTGTAGGCTCCCCTTTTTTCCTGAATAAGTTGTTATATATATAGGTCCTGTTTGCTTGCCATGCACTCCTACAATCTCGGACTAGGGTTTGGCCGCTTGCAGGATCCTTCTTTTTAGGAAATAAAATCGGAGCTTTAATGCGCTGAATTCAGTCTTTCCTTCCTAGGAGGAGTCAATCATTTACCTTCCTAGTAGGATTCCTACTGTAATGTCCTGCTTAAATTGGGACTCTCTGGCGGGAAGGAGTGTACCTCCTTTGTACGGTGACGTTTTACTGGTTCCTTTGTGGAGCTTTTAGTTCTTGGTGTTTAGGATCTTGCTTCCTGGTGCTCTTCTGCTCTAGCGGGCTGCCTACATCTAGTAAGCATCCTACTGACGGCAGTAGGGGGATATCTAGCCAGCTTTGTAGTAAGGTGATCAGTAGAACTCCGTGTCGGGGTACTGCAGGGTCCGTAGGAAATTGTATCGGGGTGTAGCGGGGTCCATAGGAAGTCCGGTTATAGCCGGGTTTGATCTCGCTGTGAGTTCTAGTGAGTATTTTTGTTTCTCGGCCACTTTGTTGAGCTAAGATGCTTGGCGGGGTGGACCCCGCTGAAGGAGGTGTGGGTTGGGATCAACCGGGGTCCACTCTGTCGTGGTATCCGGGTTGGGTACTGTTATAGCCTTCTCATGTCGAGGTGGAAAATTCTTCTTTGGTCCTCCGCCAATTTTGGCGGTTAACAGAAGTCCCCCCTGACTTGGACACTGATACCTTGTCGGGGTCGGGGTCAGGATCTTTTTGTTTGCTTGAAGGATTTTCTACCTTATCCCCTTGCTTTCCTTGTCTGACTGGGTTTCCACTTAAGAGAAGGAAATCCTTATTTTGTCCGTTATAACTGATTACGTGTCGACTGTTGATTGGGTTTCCCCTTTCTTCAAAAAGAGCCGTTTTGGCGCGATTAATGCGGAAAACGCCTCAACCCCTTCTCCCGGTCACCGATTCCGGTTTCCAAGTAAGTACCCGTCATTCTTTCTTTTATAAATAGACTGGTTTTACTGGCGCTTCTCACCTTTGAGCTTTCAGACTTTCAAAATCGAACGAGAACAAAAATACTCTCCCTGACCTCTTTTCTTTCTTACTTTCCCAAGTTTCTCAAAATTTCTTCTTCTCTTTCAATGGCTTCTCCTTCACGAATCCCTTCTTCTCAAGAAGTTGCTGCCGAACAAAACCCTTCTACAGCGGCGACTCCTTTTCGACCAGAACCTGCTTCGCCTCCTTAGTCCGATAGCATCGATGCCCTCTTCAGTACGGAGGCGGCCGACGTGGTGGTAGAGTCCCCAACCTAGGAAAGGAAGAAACGGGGTCGGGAGGAGGATAGTGACACCCCGCTAGCTCAACGCCGTCGCTCCGCTCGAAACCCGCAAGTTGGGTTGAGTTCCCGTAGTCAACCCGAAGACCCAGTTTTGATCGGTGACGAAGTGGGTGCTGCTAAGTCTGGTGATGGTGGCGGAGGCAACGACGAGAGGGTCTCTCTAGTTGGGGTCCAGGCAGGCTCCTTCGCCCTTTTTCATGACGGGAGGATAGTCCCCGACTCCGTCTGCACCCAGGATACTTTAGCAAAGCTAAGGGAGGAGTATAGGATCCCGGAGAACATCATCCTATCTCTTCCTCACCGGGGATTTGATGTCTATACCCCGCCTCAAGATCGTCTTTTGATCCACAAGGCAGCCTTCGAATGCGGTGTTCGACTGCCTCTACACCCTACGCTACGCCGGGCTCTTGTCGCACTGGAGTTAGCCCCATTACAGATTTCACCGGGGTTCTGGAAACACCTGACGGGGTTTCTGGTGCTTTGGAAGGAGCAGTGCGAGAAGGATCGTATCGAGCGAGAGCCGGGATTAGATGAACTCCGCTACCTCTTCAACATCGCCAGTATGGTTCCCCGGGGTCAATTTTACCTTAGGGCGAACAACGACATGAGGTTCATTGTCCCTGGAGCAAATGTGAAGTATGCTGCGCCCTGGAAGGAAGAATGGATAGTGGTGGAAGGTGAGTGGGGGCACACCGCCTTTATTGGGGGATATGAATACCCCGTCCCTACTCAGTTCACAGTGCGGGATAAATGGGCGAAGGGGGTACTTGCTCCTGAATCCCGTGAGATCCTTGCGAGGATCATGAAGAGGGGGTATACCAATATGCAATATCCCACTCTTGATCCCTTTGAGGGGGCCCGCGTGGAGCGGTATTTAAAGATATCCCTTGCTCTTCCCGGTGAGTTGACTGTTCCTTACTCGTTTACTTTTCTACTTACTTATTTTCTTTGTTTTCTTTCTTATTGAGTATCTTTCCTTTTTGCAGTGTCTGCTGCTCCGGTGCTAGCGGGATCTCCTTCCACTGGGGCTGGGGGGATCATTCTGTCAGCTCCTTCCTCCCCTGTCCCTTCTCCTACCCCTGCTGCCAAGGCTGCGTCAAAATCGCCTGCTCCTGCTCCAGCGAGGTCTAAGACCAAGACTCCCCTTCCCTCTTCTCCTCCATCGCGTTCAAAGATTTCAGCGATGTTGGCTAGGGCGGCTAAAGCCCGAGGCTCTGGGAGGTCGGCACAGAAGAAAGCTGCCCCTGTAGCAAAGACTTCCCCTGCTCCTCCTCCTCCTACTAAAACGTTCCCTGAGGACCCTGCGCGCACCCTGGGGGAAGAAGCAGCTGTCCACATCCCTGCCCCTGCTGCTGCTGTTGCTTCTGGATCAGGGCCAAGGGACGCTACCCTTGACGAGGTGGTTTCCCGATTCGCGGACTCGTGCCCTGGTGGGAGTTTGGTGGATATGGCCAAGCTTCCTACTGGCGTCTTGGTCACCAAAGGGGCATCGGTTCTGGCCGAGGTGAGCTTCTACCTCCTTCCCGCTACTTCTTTTCTTCTTTTGGCCAAAGATTAACTTTCTTTTTTCTTGTAGGGCTTCAAGTTTGCCATGGCCATGGCCATGGAGAGGCAGCTGTTAACATTGAGGGAGGCCTATATCGGCCTCCAAGCGAAGCTAGAGGATACCCAACAGGAGTTGGTCCAGACTCAACAGAGCGTTGCTCCTCTGCTGCAAGATGCCAAAAATGCAGAAGAGGGGAGGCAGGAGGCCTTGGTGGCTCTTAGGCGTGCTGAACGCAGCCTGGACACCGAGACAGTCAGGTCTCTTCACCGCCGGGAGGAGAGGGAGTGCGTAAAACGAGAGAAGCAGCTGCTACAGAGCGAGAATCAACTCCTTCGGGAGACTATAGCAGGCTTGGAGGCTCAGCAAGGGCCTTCATTTGAGGATGGTTATTTTACAGCCTGCTACGAGGTGGCTACAGCTTTGCCTCCTCCCTTCAACCTCGAGGCAGCCTTGAACTGGGATCGGGAGCAGATTATGGCAAAGGCTGCCCTGCTAGCAGGAGGGGATCAAGAGACAGAGGCCCCTCCACAGGAAGTGGTTCATCTGGATCAAGAAGCTGACGTGGCTGCTGAAGTCCAGCATGATGGCACTGAGGGAGCTGATCTAGATCCTTCTGCCACTGAAGAACAAAGAGTGGATCCCGAATCCACTACTGGTGCGGTCCTCGTGGAGGAGGATGAGGGGCCAGCTAGATCCGAGGTCCCGGTGGTTGAGGGGATTCAGTCTGGGTCTTCTGCCATGGAGGTGGTTCACAACGATGCAGCAACTGAGCCTTTGGGAGAAGGGGCAGTTGGTCAAGGAGAGCATCCGGAGGAGGAAACAGAAAACTAGTCTGGCCTCCCTTCTTTATTAACATTTTTTTTTTTGTAGCCCGATTGGGGAATTGGGCACCCTGATTATAAATATAGCAGCTTTTCTGAATACTGTGTCTTGTTTACTTTGTACTTAGAAAACTTGCATATAAATTTGTTGATGCTTGAAATCCTGATGAGTAACTGGACCCCGATGGGTAATAAGGATGATGACTGGACCCCGATGGGTAATAGAGATAAAACATGTGCTTATAACCATAAGAACCAACGGGGTAAAACCACATCCTCCTCTAATCGGACTCCTTTAAACATATCATAGTATAAAGTGTTATAACAGTCATTCGAGAAATCCTACTCCTTACGAACAATTCGTCTTGCTGAGGATGGACTTCTAAGTTTCTTTCTGACTGCTGGTCCGCTGTCGGGGTAGCGAGCGGGAAAATAAAGAGTGAAGTATCCCGATGAGTCTCCCTGATGTTACTGTAGATTTGTCCTGGTAGGCTACTAAAGCCACTTTAGCACCAGGCTTCTTGGAGGAGGGTATTTCCCTACCAATGCAGCAGGAGCGCCCTCAGGCTATTTCCTGGTCTTGAGGCGAAGTAAGAAATCAGGTACCCTGAGGCAGCCCGACTCTTACTGTAATCTGTCTTGGTAGGCAACTAAGGCCACTTTAGCACCAGGCTTCTCAGAGGAGGGTATTCCCCGACTGAGGCAGCAGGAGCGCCCTTAGGCTATTTCCTGGTCTTGAGGCGCTTTAACAGTGGAGATCCTCTTGGCGGGCTTGGCCCAGTCCAAGGCATCAGGAGCGCCCTGAGGCTATTTCCTGGTCTCGAGGCGAAGTAAGAAATTGGGTACCCTGAGGCAGCCCGACTCTTACTGTAATCTGTCCTGGTAGGCAACTAAGACCACTTTAGCACCAGGCTTCTCGGAGGAGGGTATTCCCCGACCAAGGCTATCCTGGTAGGCAACTAAGGCCACTTTAGCACCAGGCTTCTCAGAGGAGGGTATTCCCCGACTGAGGCAGCAGGAGCGCCCTTAGGCTATTTCCTGGTCTTGAGGCGCTTTAACAGTGGAGATCCTCTTGGCGGGCTTGGCCCAGTCCAAGGCATCAGGAGCGCCCTGAGGCTATTTCCTGGTCTCGAGGCGAAGTAAGAAATTGGGTACCCTGAGGCAGCCCGACTCTTACTGTAATCTGTCCTGGTAGGCAACTAAGACCACTTTAGCACCAGGCTTCTCGGAGGAGGGTATTCCCCGACCAAGGCTATCCTGGTAGGCAACTAAGGCCACTTTAGCACCAGGCTTCTCAGAGGAGGGTATTCCCCGACTGAGGCAGCAGGAACGCCCTTAGGCTATCTCCTGGTCTTGAGGCGCTTTAATAATGGAGATCCTCTTAGCGGGGTTGGCCCCGTCTAAGGCATCAGGAGTACTATGTAGTTCCCCTGGTCTTGACTTAGTAACGGAGATCCTCCTAGAAGGTTTGACCCCGTCTAGGGCATCAGGAGCTTTAAGAAGTTCTCCTGGCCTTTAGGCGATTCCGTGATGATGATTCTGTAGGTGATATCAGTAGGAGATAATCGGGCACTGGAACACATGAGAATCAAATAGAAGAAAGAATTGCTTTTATTTAATTTCCCAAACGGTACAAATATGAACTCGGGGTGAGCATTCCGCTAGGTACAAGCATAGTTTCTTAAGGATAGAATTTTCGAAGATGATCGGCATTCCTTGTATGATCCACCGGGTAACCCTCCATGTCTTCGAGCTTGTAAGCACCACCCCGGAGTGATGCCTTAACCAAGTATGGACCCTCCCAGTTAGGGGCCAGTACCCCGTCAGACCTCCTTCTTGTATTCTGGGTCACCTTCCTGAGAACCAAGTCTCCCTCTTTGAAATTTCGGGCCCTCACCTTCTTGTTGAAGTGTCGGGCTATCTTGCTCTGGTATACGGCCACCTTCTCTGCGACTTTGCTTTGTTTTTCCTCCAGCAGGTCCAAGCTAGCTCTCAACTTGGCCTCATTATCTTCTGGCTCATAATTTTGAACCCGGAAAGATATGAGCTTATGTTCGATGGGCAAGACTGCTTCTGCCCCAAACACCAGGGAGTAGGGGGTTTCTCCGGTTGCTGTCCGCCTAGTTGTTCTGTAGGCCCAAAGCACGTTGGGTAATTCTGCCACCCATAATCCTTTCTTCTGTTGGAGCTTTTTCTTTAGGAGCTTCTTAATGGTCTTGTTGGTTGCTTCGACCAGCCCGTTGGTTTGAGGATGGGCCACCGAAGCAAAACGGAGATTGATCCTCCGGTCTGCACAGAATTCTCGGAAGTTGGCATTGTCAAATTGCTTTCCCAAATCAGTTATGATGGCCATTGGGGTGCCAAATCGGCAGACTATGTGTTCCTTGACAAAGTTGGTGGTCTTTTCTTCGGTTATCCGGGTGAGTGCCTTAGCTTCCACCCACCGAGTAAAGTAATCTATCGCCACTACTGCGTGCTTGGCTTGGCCGGGTGCAGTGGGAAGTGGGCCGATCAAGTCTAGTCCCCAGATGGCAAAGGGGTAGGGAGTGCTGATTGAGGAGAGTCTCTCTGGAGGGAGATGATGAAGGTTGGCTGTTTTCTGGCAAGCCTCGCAGGATCGCGCGAACTGCCTTGCGTCCTGGTGTATAGTCGGCCAGTAGTAGCCCATCCTGACTACCTGGTAAGCCAAAGTTTCCCCTGACACGTGGTTACCACAATCCCCAGAGTGCACCTCACTGAGCGCCCAGTGCGCGTCATCGGGATGGAGACACCTGAGCAGAGGGAGAGATTTCCCCTTACGATATAGGTGTCCTTCTACCAAGCAGTACCGGGTAGCTGTCATCTTGAGCCGACGGGCTTGATCCGGATCTGCTGGGAGAATGTCACTTTGGAGATAGTCTGCTATTGGATCCATCCAACACGGGAGGCGGCTTACTGGGAGGACTTCTGCCTCTTTCGCTATGCTGGAGAAAGGAACCAATTGAAGGGGTACCCCTTTTGGTAAAGCATGTCCCTCTCCTGTGGCAATCTTGGCTAAACATCTGCGCGATGGTTTTTCTCCCTAGGCACTTGCTCTATTCTTACACCCTTGAACTTCTTCATAGCCTCCTGAACTTTAGCCAGGTAGGCTATCATGTTGTCACCTTTTGCATGGTATAATCATGTCACCTGGTTGACCACTAGTTGTAAATCGCTCTTGATCTGAAGATACTCAGCCCCCAGAGCCCCTGCTACCTTCATTCCTGCTAGCAGAGCCTCATATTCCGCTTCGTTGTTGGTGGCTCTGAATTCAAACCTGAAGCAATGACTTACTTCAATTCCCGCGGGGTCGATCAGGACGATCCCGGCTCCGCTTCCCGACTGGTTCGATGCTCCATCCGTGTAAAGAATCCACATCTTGCTATCTACGGCCATTCCAGAAGGGTTTGATCCGGGTCTGGGTCTGCCAACACACCCTGGTTCAGGATTGGGCCAAACTCCACTATGAAGTCCGCCAGGGCTTGAGCTTTGATCGTGGTTCTCGCCTTGTACTTGATGTCGAACTGTGTGAGCTCTAGGGCCCACAAAACCAGTCTGCCTGAAACATCCGGCCTCTGGAGAAATTGTCTCAAAGGCTGATCTGTGACGACCGCGATGGTGTGGGCTTGAAAATAAGGCCGGAGCTTTCTGGATGTTGTTACTAAGGCGTAGGCGAGTTTCTCTAGGAAGGTATAATTCTTCTCGGACTTTGAAAGAGCCCGACTCACGTAGTAGACCGGCCTCTGTACCCCGTCACTGCATTCTTTCACCAAGGCTCCACTAGTTGCTACTTCAGAAACTGCTAGGTAGAGCAGGAGTTCTTCACCCGGGATTGGTTTTACCAATAGCGGAGGGCTTGACAGGTATCCCTTTAGAGCCTGAAAGGCCTGCTCGCTCTGCTCATCCCACTTCATCTTTTTCCCCTGCTTGATGATTTTGAAAAAGGGGAGACATTTGTCTGTGGAGCGGGATATGAAACGGTTCAAAGCCGCTATCCGCCCGGTTAAACCTTGTGCCTGCTTGAGGTTTGTAGGAGACTCGAGATCTAAAATGGCTTTGATCTTCTCAGGATTTGCCTCGATTCCCCTTTCATGCACCATGAATCCCAAGAATTTGCCTGCTGCCACCCCGAAGGCCCGAACGCACACTTAGCGGGGTTCAGCCTCATCTGGTTCTGCCTTATTACCTGGAAGGTTTGGCGTAAGTCCCCTGCATGCTGTCTTGCTTCTAGAGATTTAGTGATCATGTCATCTATGTATACCTCCATGGACCTCCCTATCTGTTCCTTGAATAGTTTGTTCACCATGCGCTGGTAAGTGGCACCTGCATTTTTGAGTCCGAATGGCATTACCTTGTAATAGTAGAGACCTTGTCCTGTGATGAAACTAGTCTTGTCTTGATCTGAAGGGTGCATCATGATTTGATTGTACCCCGAGAAAGCATCCATGAAACTTAGGAGCTTATTTCCTGCAGTGGAGTCAATGAGCTGATCTATTTTTGGTAGGGGGAAGCTATCTTTGGGACAAGCCCGATTGAGATCGGTGTAGTCCACACACATCCGCCACTTTCCGTTGGATTTGGTTACCATGACCACGTTAGCGATCCACTCAGGGTACCGGGATTCCCTGATGAATCCGGCCTTCAGGAGCTTGTCAACTTCTTCTTGGACTGCGGCATTCCGTTCTGTGTTGAAGTGTCTTCTTTTCTGTTTCACTGGCTTGAAAGTTGCATCCACTGCCAACCTATGGGAAGCCAGGCCAAGGGGAATGCCAGGCATCTCATCATGACTCCAAGCAAAGATATCGTTATACTCTCTGAGAAGCTCTATCAAGTTACTCTTCACCTCCGGGTCCAGACCTTCTCCCACTTTTACTGTCTTTGTTGGGTCCTCCCTCCGGATCTGGACCTCCTCTAGCTGTTCCACGGGGTTCCCACTGGCCCAACCTCGCTCTTCCTCTTCTGACTCCTCCACGATTATGTCTGGTACCCTCTCCTTCTTCTAAAACATAATCATCCTGCTCTGTCGTTCTCTGACTTGGGTAGCTGGCCACCGATGCGCATTGCTTAGCCAATGCAGCGGGGTTAGTTGACACCGCATAGCAGTTTTCGGGCTGCCTGCTGGTCTCCTCTTACTTCTCCTACTCCCGACCCTACTGGAAACTTCATCACGTTGTGGTAGATAGACAGTACTCCTCTTAATCCCTGATAAGAAAGGCCTTCCTAAAATTGCATTGTACGCAGATGGGGTGTCTACCACGATGAACTCCGTCATTATGTTTTGCTGAAGAGGAGCTTCTCCGACTATCACTGGCAGTATCTTCGTTCCCATCGGCATTACGGAGTCCCCTGTGAATCCGTATAGTAGAGAGGTGCAACTGTTGTAGCAAGAATTCTTCAGGTTAAGCTGCTCATGAGCCCCCTTGAACAGAATATCCACGCTGCTTCCCGTATCGATCAGGACGCGGTGTACTAGGCAGTTAGCGATCTGCACTGTTATGACCATGGGGTCATCATGTGGCTGTACCGTATTGTAGACATCCTCCTCCGTGAAGATGATCTTGGTTGAGCGGGATAGATCTCGGGGTCCGCCATTGACTTTCAGTATCTCATGGTCAGCGTTAAGCCTGGGAATCTTCCTTGCGTGGTTCTTCCTTGAATTGTTGGAGGTTCCAGCCAAGGTGGGGCCCCCACTGATGGTGTGAATCACCTGGATCTGCTGCATTAGATCCTTTTCTCCTTCTCTCCTCCTTTCCGCTGCTTCTTGCATCCAGCTTTGAACCTGCTTCCCTTCTTTGATGCTATCTCGTACCTGTTGTAAAAATTCGGTTAGGAGTCCTCCCCTTACCAGTGCTTCTATCTGATTGCGGAGACTGTAGCATTCTGAGGTGTTGTGCCCCACGTCTTCATGGAAGTCGCAATACTTGTACTGATTCCTCCTGTCTACCGGGATTTTTATGGGAACCGGCTTTCT
Source organism: Acer campestre (assembly GCA_954870605.1). Classification (NCBI taxonomy): domain Eukaryota; kingdom Viridiplantae; phylum Streptophyta; class Magnoliopsida; order Sapindales; family Sapindaceae; genus Acer; species Acer campestre. The sequence goes on along the minus strand of OX940810.1, from coordinate 14,264,556 downwards.
GAGTAGACCCTTGTCTCGAATGGCGAGATAGATAGTTTCCCGTGATGCATTGAGAGGGGTATAATGGTTATATCCTTCTTCCTCTCTCGTTATTCTGGATACATCCTTCAAGGGGAGCTCTCTGGGGGGCGACCTCCTGACCGGGTACCTCTCTTGGTACGAAGGAATGGGAGGCGGCCTGTATGTCGACCGGTTTGGAGGTTGATTCTGAAACTTCCTAGCTGGGGCAGGTTTTGGAACTTCCTTTTTAGGGCGTGGTGCTAACCGGGCTTCATCATGTTCAATCTTGATCCGGAGTTGTTCCTCAATGTCCACCTGTTCTAGAGCCCGATTGTAGGCTTCCTGGTACGTCTCAGGTGGATGCTTGGCGAAAGATCGGAACAGCCTGCCAGCCCACAAATTCCTCCGGAAATTTGCTAACGTTTCCTTCTCGTTGAACACACCCATCTGGACGACCTCTTTGTGGAATTTCTCCACATAAGATCTCAGAGTTTCACCTCGTTCTTGAACTACGTACTGCAGTAGGATAGGATCCTTGGGACGGGGTTTGATTCCCTGAAACTGTGCACAGAAAGCTTTGGTAAGTTTGGAGAAAGAATCAACACTACCTGGTGGTAATTTTCTGAACCATGTCTTGGCACAGTCTGTTAGAGTTGAAGGGAACATCCTGCACATGGCTATCCTAGTTGCACTCTGGACCTCCATCTGGTGTACGAAGCTTTCCAGGTGGCTGATGGGGTCTTCTGTTCCAGAATACTTTTCTGAAGGCATCCTGAATTTGGGGGGTAGCCCCGCCTCCCTAACTCTCTTAGAGAATGGTGCATTCATCTCACCCAAAGGATTCTTTTGGATCCCCTGATGCTTTCCCTTCTTTAACTGCTCCAACTCCTTCGCCATCCTCGTCATCTGGTCCTCCAGGCGCTGAGACTTCTTGGTTCCGGATCGAGCTACTGAAACTTCATTATCCGAAGATTCTGAATCGATGACTACCTCCTTTCGCTTAACTCTTTGATGCCTCTCCCTGGAAATCCTCCGAGATTTGGCACTTTCCTCAGAATTGGGACGGGATTCCTTCTCCTTGGTCCGCGGTCTTGGTGGGGATTGAATTTTCCTGGGAGGAACCTCAATCGCGGATTTTACTAGTCGGGGTCTAAGATCCGCCTGTCGGACTAGGAGAGGGGGGCCCAATCGGTCGAAGACTGGAGCCCAAGTGCTTGGTCTGACATCGTCCTGGATCCCGGCTGCTTCAAATGGGATTCCCTGGGCTATCATCCGGAGCCGGATCGCTTCTACGTAGGCTGCGGCTTGCTGTTCTAAGACATCTCGGTTGTCCCCTTGCCCAGCGGGGTTTTGAGGGACAGGGTCTGCAGCCGGTGGGGGCACTGGTGGAGGATTCTCGCTCCTGATACCCTTACCCCGCCTCTGAGCTCTTTCAGTGGAGGCAAGGGATTGGAGCCCTGATGTCTCAGGACGACCCTAGGAGGATCGGAGTCTCATTCCGAATATCTCTGGGTGGAAGTAGGCTGTTGCTAAACAATGGTTGGGAAATCTTTTTGTTCCCACAGACGGCGCCAAAAGTGTTATCCGAAAATCGTTAAAAGGACGATAATCCAAATAACCACTTTAAAAAGGGTCAAGATCGAGATTGATCCTGGCCGGAGGGGTATCAAGTAGTTCGATACCAACTAGGTCCCTGCCAATGCATGCATGATAAAGAATATGTGAAATTGAGTAGGAATTCGTCTTATTGATCCCTCTTTTCCATTACATGAATACACCGACTATAAATCTACTAAGACACTAGATTACATGAAGGTTTCGATTGAAAATATGGATCATGGTAGCGATAAGGAGATTTCCGTCGATAAGTGGGATCTTGGTGGAGATAAATCCGTGTCTGTCGATAAGTAGCGTGTAGGCTCCCCTTTTTTCCTGAATAAGTTGTTATATATATAGGTCCTGTTTGCTTGCCATGCACTCCTACAATCTCGGACTAGGGTTTGGCCGCTTGCAGGATCCTTCTTTTTAGGAAATAAAATCGGAGCTTTAATGCGCTGAATTCAGTCTTTCCTTCCTATGAGGAGTTAATCATTTACCTTCCTAGTAGGATTCCTACTGTAATGTCCTGCTTAAATTGGGACTCTCTGGCGGGAAGGAGTGTACCTCCTTTGTACGGTGACGTTTTACTGGTTCCTTTGTGGAGCTTTTAGTTCTTGGTGTTTAGGATCTTGCTTCCTGGTGCTCTTCTGCTCTAGCGGGCTGCCTACATCTAGTAAGCATCCTACTGACGGCAGTAGGGGGATATCTAGCCAGCTTTGTAGTAAGGTGATCAGTAGAACTCCGTGTCGGGGTGCTGCAGGGTCCGTAGGAAGCTGTATCGGGGTGTAGCGGGGTCCATAGGAAGTCCGGTTATAGCCGGGTTTGATCTCGCTGTGAGTTCTAGTGAGTATTTTTGTTTCTCGGCCACTTTGTTGAGCTAAGATGCTTGGCGGGGTGGACCCCGCTGAAGGAGGTGTGGGTTGGGATCAACCGGGGTCCACTCTGTCGTGGTATCCGGGTTGGGTACTGTTATAGCCTTCTCATGTCGAGGTGGAAAATTCTTCTTTGGTCCTCCGCCAATTTTGGCGGTTAACACTTTCCTTCCTAGGAGGACTCTAGATGTGCTGACCTGCTCAGAATAGGACTCTCTGGTAAGAAGGAGTATATCCCCTCTGTTTTATTTGAACGTTGGTGTTTTAGTGTGGAGCTTTTAACCTTGGCATAAGAGTCTTGTTGTTTGGTATCTTCCTGCTTGGCGGGGTAGTTATTTCGGAGGGTGTGAACTAGTAAGCATCCTGCTGTTGAAGTAGGGGGATGTCTAGCTGGTATTATAGCGGGATTCTTAGTGGAACTCCGTGTCGGGGTGCTGCAGGGTTTATAGGAAGCCCGGTCATGGCGGGGTTGGATCCCACTGTGAATTCTAGTGAGTAGTCCGGCTCGCGGTCATATTTTTGAATTAAGATGCTGGCAGGGTACTTGAGAAGCTGGGGAGAAGCTGGGGAGAACCCCGCTGGAGGGGGTGTGTACTCAGATTAGTCGGAGTTCGCCTCTGTCGGGGTAGCCGGATGGTGTCTTTACTCATATATTATCCTTGATTTGAGGTGGAAAATTCTTCCTTGGTCCTTCGCCAATTTTGGCGGTTAACAATTTTGTTTCATCACAATCCATATATTGATAGAAATAATATGGGTTTTTTTTTTTTTTTGGGTTAATTTGTAAACGTTCTTCGGGTCAGGTGTTACCCGATAGCGGGTCACCCATGAACTCAAAGCCCTGAAATTTGTTCTTCGGGTCGTGTGTGACCTGATATCAGGTCACCCATGACCCGAAGAAGAATTCAGGGCTTCGAGCAGGGGGCAACCCAAAGCCCTAAAATTTGTTCTTTGGGTCAATGGTGACCTGAAGAATAAATTGCCAGAACACCCCCTTTCCCGTGGAGGCTATGCACCTCCACGGGAAAGGTACCTTGTAAGGTCCTCATTTATTGATTGGCTTATTTCATGAACAAACCACATTTTGGGGTTTAAATTGTAAGGGTAGTTTAGGTGATTGAGGATCAAGCTCAAAGGCCTTTTTAAGACCTCAAGGTGACAAGCACTCCAAAGTTATATCTCTAGTGCTTAGGTTTCTTTGAAGAGATTTAGTTGCACACAGACACTTAGCATATTTGCATATGTGTGCATTCTCTTCACATGTCACATTTCACACTTGCACTTTGTTGTTGTATATTATTGTGTGTTTATGTGTCTTGTAATTCATTTCCCGATTTTGTTTGGAAACGTCTGTGCATGCACGAATGTGTGCTTGGTTCATCGCGAAAATTGCCTTCGGAGAATGCCCTTGGCTTCTCCTTTGGTTTCACCACATTTGGTGAATCAACAGTTTGATCGGTGGCCATGACCGCCGAATGAAACCACCGTTTGAGTCCAGAAGCTTCTGGAGCATTTCTACGGTTATGTTCGACGGCCACGACCGTCGTTCGAAACTGCCATTTAGACCTGATCGTTTTTCATCTCTCGGTTTTATTTCTGTGGTTGTGATCGGTGGTTATGAAACCACCGATGATCCCCTGTTCTCTCGGGATTCAATTCGGCGGTTTCAAAACCGTTGAATGAAACCGTCAATCTTGCGTTTTCAGGGGCAAACTTGTCTTTTCACATGCCCTGTTCTTGATGTCTATAAATATACCACTTTCTCATTCTCTGAATTTAGTTCTTTGACTCTTAGAACCCTAAAGATTAAAAGAGAGACACTTGAGAGCAAATCAATTAAGAACTCATTTTTAAACACTCAAAACAATTCTCATATGCATTAAAATATCATCTAGCATCTTCTAGCATATCTAGGATGCTTGATTGGATAGGTCCTGCTCAACACACATCCCTTGATATGTTCTTAACTAATTTCATCTAATTTTAGTGTTTTATTAATCAAGGCATTTCTTTAATTACTTGTATATTCTTATATTATATTCTATTATACAAGATAGAGATTGTTGTGTTGATTTGATTGAGTGTTGTATTATGATAGCTTCATAGGATTGCTTAATCTATGTTTAGCTAAGCTTCATGACATCTCATTTAGCTTTTGATATCTAGGATTGAATTAATTGTCATATTATCATCCTAGATAAGCATATAGGGTTCCCTAGCTCTATTTGCACTTTGGATATCATTATATATTCACATAGGCAATATTATCTCTTCATTGAGAATTAAGTCTTGATGGCTAAGGTTTCTTAGGTCACAAGCAATTGGACTAGGTTCACTTATACCGGGATTAGGTAGTGGTGGTGAGTTATATACCGGGATTAAGTTGTAATCACCTTTGCCATTAATGGATTCGAGGTTCGAGTGTGGCTCACTTAACAGCTCGTGGTTTTTCCCGGGATTAGGGTTTCCACGTAAAAAATCAAGTGTCATTTATATTTCCCATTTATTACACTTGATAGGGGTATTTTTGGAAAATTGACTAATAACGAAAATTGGGTAATAATTGGTTAAAATCTATTCACCCCCTCTAGATTAATATTGTACACACCTTAATTTGTTTCAATTGGTATCAGAGCGGGTTCCTAGATATACTTAGGTGATCCTTGCTCATTTTGGTGTGTTCTGAATTTTGTGTGATTTGTGTTCATTCATACATTTTACATACATTTTATTCATTCATTATATACAACGAGTGGAACTAGTGGCAACAACGAGGGTGCTTCTAGCACGAGACCTCCTCTTCTCACCGGCTTGAATTATTCCTCATGGAAAAGAAAGATGGAATCCTACATATGTCAGATTCACGACCGTGCATGGATGGCGGTTGAAGATGGATATGATCTACCTATAATGACTCCCACGGGTGGAGGAGAAGAAGTTTTGAAGCTGAAGGCGCAATGGAATGCACAAGAATTTGAGGCTTCAAAGTGGAATAGGAAGGCTATGCATGCCATCCTATGTGCAATGGATGAGAATCAGTATAAATTGATTCAAAACACTAGGATCGCTAAGGAGGCGTGGAACATCCTAGAAGTTGCACATGAGGGAACCGAGGTCGTTATGGACTCCAAACTTCAAGTCCTCCAAAATCAATTTGAGATGCTTACGATGGAGGAGAATGAGTGCTTCAACGATTTTGAGATCAAGTTGATGGATCTTGTCAATCAAAGCCATAAACTCGGTTACCTATATTCAGATAGGAGAGTCAAGCAGAAAATCATGAGGTCTATCCCCGATAGGTTTGAATCAAAGGTTACAGCTTTAGAAGAAAATAGTGGATATTAGGACATGAAGCCGAGCGAGGTAATTGGAAGACTCCTCGCCTACGAGTCTAGGAAGGCTCCTAGCTCTACACCTCCGAAAAAGCATAAAGGAATTGCTTTAAAAGCCTCTAAGGATGAAAAAGAGGAAAAGACGGACGAAGACCTTGCCTTATTTGTGGAAAGGTTCAATGAGGTTATGAAGTTCGGGAAGAAGAGCTTTGGATCTGTTAACCGCCAAAATTGGCGAAGGACCAAGGAAGAATTTTCCACTTCAACACAAAGAGAATATAGGAGTACAGACACCATCCGGCTACCCCGACAAAGGCGGACTCCGACTAGTCCGAATACACACCCCCTCCAGCGGGGTCCAGTCTGGCTTCTCCCCAGCTTCTCAAGGACCCTGCCAGCATCTTAGTTCAGAAATATGGTCGTGAGCCAGACTACTCACTAGAACTCACATCGGGATCCAACCCAGCTATGACCGGGCTTCCTATGAACCCCACAGCACCCCGACACAGCTTCCTATAGACCCCGCAGCACCCCGACACAGCTTCCCACAGACCCCGTAGTACCCCGACACGGAGTACCACTAAAGCATCCTGGTATGATACCAGCTAGATATCCCCTACTCCATCATCTAGATGCCTACTGTCTTGCACTTTCTGAAATAACTACCCCGCCAAGCAGGAAGATACCAAACATCAAGACTCTTATGCCAGGATTAGAAGCTCCACATTAAAATGCCGCCGTTCAAATAAAACAGAGGAGATACACTCCTTCTTACCTGAGAGTCCTATTTTGAGCAGGTCAGCACATCTAGAGTCCTCCTGGGAAGGAAAGATTTACCTACGAGATAGACTCCTCCAAGAAGGAAAGACTAGAATCTACACGTTAACTCCGAGATTATCTCCTAAAAAGAAGACGATCCTACGTTAGCCAAACCCTAGACCGAAATTTAAGGAGTGCATGGCAAGCAACAGGACATATATATATATAACTACTTATGCATCAGAAAAGAGATGGGCTCCAAAAACCCTACATTCAAGTTCTACTTATCAACAGGCACAGATTCACCATCACCACCATCTCCATTACTTACCAAATCTCCATACATTGCTGTAACCCCTAAATACATAGTTCATATATCTGTAATGCAAAGGGACGATCAATAAAAGCTTATTTTTTGTTTGATTTCTTGTATTCCATATCGTACTTGCATTGATAGGGACATAGTCGGTATCAAACTACGTGATACCCCTCCGACTAGGATCAATCTCGATCTTGGTCCTTTTAAAGTTGTTATTTGGAATTCCATCCCATTAACGATTTTCAGATAACAGGATCAAAAGGCCAAGACTTGAAGAAAAAGGGTCCTTTCAAGAAGTTTAAGCCTAGGAAAGAGAAGATCGAAAGGAAAGGGGTCCGATGCTATGAGTGTGGTGGGATAGGTCACTTTGCCCCCGAATGTGCTAATCATAATGACAAGAAGAAGGGAAAAGTGATGGCTGCCACTTGAAGTGGTAGTAGTGATGACTCCGAAGAAGGAGATGAGTCTTCGAATGATGAAGAATGTAGGGAAAAATAACGTACCCGCAGCGGAAGCGAGACTAAAAAATAGATTTTAGTAGCTTTTAAAATTTTTCCTTTTATGAACCTTAACCCTTTTAATCAATTAAAGATATATAATATATAACAAAAGAAGAATACCTTTTGTCGCATGATCCGATTGACTTGCGTCGATGGTAATCCGCAAGATCTTCAATCCTAGCACGAACGTGAATCACCTAGGAGCGTGGTCTCCCTTCTCTTTGAATTGTGTACCTGAGAATGGATAACAAAAACTTTTCTGATTTCTGTTAGTCACAATAAACTCCAAAAGATTGCTAAGAATGTCCCGGTCACTTTTGAATTCACAATCGTTAGATTGAAACTCGCATGAACCTAATTCGAAATTGTGCACAATAAACCTTTTGATGTAAGGCTAGTAGTGCACTATCGAAACAAGAACAATCTTTTCTCTCAATCTATCTTGGCAGAATTTCTCACTACACTTAGAGTTGGATTTTATTTTCTCTCAAAAAAAAAATAATAATAATTCTTTTCAGAGCAAGAACTTAGGGTTTAGAAAAATATATTAAGAATATATATATATGTTGCCGCAAAAATTCAATTGCCCAAAATAATATATATGTATATTAGGCGAAATCTTCTCTGCCATATAAAATATATATATATATGTCTATTGGCCGCAAAAACCTTGCTAAAATATATGTATATCTAATTTTTATGTGCTGCATGCATATATGTATAAAATATATATTCCACATGCATTTATGTTATATCTCAACTATATATTCCACATGCATATATATTATATACAAACCCTAATCCAACTCCTTAGTGTGTTTGTGACTATATAAAAGACTTCCTAATTTGACTAGATAAATAATATTCCTTATTTATCTACTTATCAAATATAGTCTTTTATTTTAAATATACTACTACCAATAGTATACTTCTAGGAAACATATTTCCTAATCAGAAAAAGATTTGATTCTTAATTAAATAATTAATTAATATATATTAATTAATTTCCATTTAATTAACTAATAAAATAAACAATATAAAAAGGCTAATTAAATCAACCTTGCCGCCCATATCAAAAAATGGGCCTAATATTGTTTCTCTTATTTTATTAAATCCATTTGGACTTTAAAAAAAGGCCCACATATGAACCAGACCTATTCTTACTAAAAGAAACAAGCCCACATGCCTTACATTAATATATTAATATAATTAAATAGCCCATTAAATAAATAATGTGCAAATTATATTCTTAATACATTAAACACAATTCTAGATGGACCTAAAAATAGTCCGGTAGAATATATCAAGTGATTCATGCAAGTCCGTGTGGATTGGGGATCTTGGCGGGCTATCTAAATTTAAGCTTTAATAGACATAACTTAATCACAATCAACAAATGATTCACTTAGGTCCGATCCATTAATTTTAGCTCATTCCACTAAAGAGCTAAAATTGAACTCTTAAATAAAGACAGAAAAGGAAGATGCTTCCTCATTCATACCCTAGACAATCATATTGGAGATAGTGTATCCTCGTGATTAATATCAGTAATCGCCAAGAGTTCATAGACCGCCTATAACTCTCCAAGTTACCATATTTACTCATATGACCACGTTTTGAACTTGGATATTTTGACTTGTCCAGAAGCCATGTTTTCAATAGACACTATTGAAAACTCAACGTTGAGATTTAATATCCAATTACCTCAAAACATCCATATGATGATATTATACTCTCATTTAATAAATGGAGCCACGATGTCCATATCTATAAATGAAGTCCTCTATCGATTAACAAATGAATATCACCAAACTATCGAGGATAGACTATGCGATATAATCGTACTCATTGATAGCTCAAATGATATCACCTGCAACCATAAGTCCATCATTTATCTCAGGATTAAGATAGACTCTCCGATTGTCCTGATAATGAAATTACTTTTATCTACTGACGGTTATAGATAAAGTATTTCATTGTGATCCTGTTCAATGCACCCAGTGCACTAGATTCTTTTGCTCGAAGACACTCCGATGATTTTAGACTCATCATATCTCATTTGATCCCACTCAAATGCTAGCAAAAGAATTCTACAACTTTAACAAGATAAAGGTGCCCAACCTTTAACTTAAGTTGTGAACGATATTCAAGACTAACTAAAGAATTGTGTCTACCACATACATATCCAGATGTATGAACAATTCTTCTTTTCTCATAGTCTTTAGACCTTATGATTATTTACTTTGACAATTATTAAACTATAAATGCTATAAGATTTGTTTAAAATAGAAATCACTTTATTAATATGAAAAAGATTGTTAATTACACTATTACACTCTTGCTATTGAGCATAATCCTAACAAAGAACTCATGGCTAACTTTATAGCCTTTGCCTCCTCACATAAGAGCAAAATTGCTAGTGAAGAAGAGGAAGAGAGTCAAGAAGAAAATGACTCAAGTGAAGATGACTCCTCATCTAACTCCAAAAATGGATATGTGGAGAAAAAAGTTCTTGTTAAATACCTCACTGAGTTTAAAAGCTTAGAGATGAAGACCAAGAAAAAGATTCAAAGATTGAGAGAAGAGAATCTAGAGCTTTCATCTCATATTGACCACTTAAGTGAACAAGTCGAAAGATCCAAGACGATTGAAGATAAGCTACGAAAGGAGTTAGACTTATCTATGAGGAATGAAGAAGAGTTGAAGAGGGAGCTTGAAGAAGCTAAAAAGTCTATGACTAGGGTGGCTTCTAGCACCGAAAAAATTCCACATCCGAGGTGTTGGACAGAGTCCTTGTGACAAGAGAGGTCTTGGGTTTGAAGATGGTAAGGAGACCTCTACTTCTAAGAAGACCATTGTTAACCGCCAAAAATGGCAGGGGTTCAAAGAAGAATTTTCCATCAACATTGGGGAAAAACCGAGATAGAAAGATACCATAGAAGAGCATCCCAGTACCCCGCATTTAAAATTGACCGGGTACGACCTCATACCAGTCCAAATCAAGATCAAGGGTTCCTGACTCAAAGGTACCGGGAAACAAAGAAGCCAAGTTCCAGGGACTCCATTAATGCAGGATTCTAGTACCCCGCTACCATCCGGCATCCCGTATCCCGATACCCTAATACATTTATACTAAGTGTAAGGATTCCCATTTGTTGATTGGCTAGTTTCGTGGACAAACCACATGTTGGGGTTGATGTAAGGGTAGCTTAGGAATTGGTGATCATTCAACGGCCTTCTCAAGACGTCAAGAGAAGAAGCACAAAAGGTATATTCTAGTGCTTACTTGCTTTGAAGAGATCTAGTTGCACACACACACAACTCATGCATATCTCTTATTCTTGTATGTTGTGAGTTTTATATGTGTGCATTCTTAATTGTTGAATATCTCTTCATGCATGATTATTTAATTGCATCTATCTCATTAAAATGCCATGATATGTTTAGGCATTAGGATGCAAAGTCATGAATTTTATTCACGCTTATTTGAATTGATTGCATCTTGTTCTATGATAATGCCATGACATGATAGGCATTAGGATGCATTCAATTCCCACACTTGCACTTCATGTTTGTTAGCTTTAAGTGTGATGTAATTCGTTTCTGTTTGAGTGATCGGAAACATCCGTGCTCGTATGATGGTGTGCATGTCTTAGCATGATGGTTGACGACTTGAGAAGGTCTCATTCTTCTCTTGGATAAGTGGTAGATTCGATTTGGTTATTTGGAGTGAAGTGTCTAGGTTCAAAATATTGGATTTCAATGATTTAAATGTTTTTCAAAACTGACATTTGTATGGTCTTGTGACCATAACTTTTTACACAAAGTTTCAAATTGAGTTTTGTAAAATTTTGGACAAACTAGACACCCATACCTTTCCAATGGTATATTATTCGTAATATTCTATGACCATTTGGATTGCTTTTGAAATCTCCAAAGTGACCACTAAAACAGGGCATCACAGCTGTTATCCGTATCTGACCTTTGGTCACTCAAATGACCATAACCTTTTCTACAGACATTAAAATATCCTTCTGTAAAAATGAGTAGAAATTAAACATCCATAACTTTCCAACGATATATTATACGAAAGGTTTTGATGTCGTTTGGTCATGTTTCGGAGCGCTCGAATCTTGAGATTCTACATTGTCGCGTGTATCGTGAAAATGCCCATAGTTTTTCTAATTCTTCCAAAACGACATAGTTTCACTTGGGCACTATAAATACATTTCTTTCTCATCATTTTGAGGGCAGAGCCACAAAATGAAACCCTAGAGAGAGAGGCTCCATATTCTTGAGAGAGAAAGCACCAAGATTGCTTCTTTAACTCTCTAAACCCAAAACCCATCTCCATCTTGCATCATTCAACATCATTTGAGCATGGGTTTTCTTCAACACACATGGTATGATTTGTTGAACACTAATCTCATCTAATTTTAGTGTTTTACTTATCAATTTTATCTCTTATATTACTTGTATGTGTTTAGATTAATTTCTACATACATGATTGAGATTATGTGTTGATTGGGTTATTTTGTGATAGCTAGGATTGTTCATGTTTATCTAACATCTAGCTAATTGATCTCATTAACATGATTGAGATTATTTGTGATAGCTTTGTATCTAGGATTGGTTATCCTTTACTTAGCTAAAGTTGTATGCCATGTCATATAGCTATTTTCATATCTAAGATTGATTTTATTGTCATCATATAATCCTAGATAAGCATCTAGAGTACCCTAGCTCTATCTTGCATATTTGGATATCATTGCATATTCACTTAGGGTGTTGATCTCTTTGGAGAAGTAAGTCTTGTGTGATAGACCGGGATTAGGTGGTCACATAAGCAAATTGGACTAGATCCACTTTTACAGGCCTACGGGTAGTGGTAGCGGGATATTGGCCGGGATTAGGCCGTCAAACCGGGATTAGGTTGTATACGTTATCACAATTAGTGGATTCGAGGTTCGAGTGTGGCGCACTTACCAGCCCGTGGTTTTTCCCGTGAGGGTTTCCACGTAAATATCAAGTGTTATTTAAATTCCGCACATATTACACTTGCTATATATATTGACTAGTTTGGGGCATTTTCGTAATCTTGACTTAATGCGAAAATTGGGTAAAATTTGTTAAAATCTATTCACCCCCCCCCCCCTCTAGATTAATATTAGAACACACCGTAATTTGTTTCACTAAGTATAATAATCAAGTAGGAAGCGAGATGCTTATGTACCCTGATTCGTTCTAGAGCCGGCCGACCAAGCAGCAAGTTGCAGATTAGCAGACTACCTTGTATTGAGGTAAGAGCAGGCATGCCAAGATCAATCTACAAAGAAAGACAGTGAGATGTCGACGTTTTGATAATAAGGAAATTGACTTATTCCTGCCACTCAAGAGTTCTATTCAAAAGCAAAGTCAACTCTATCAAATTTCGCCAAATAAGGGATCGCTTGATTCCTAGAAGGAAGGATACTATCTTCTCGCCAATCGCCATGGAACGTCCCGAAAATCTCTAGGTCACTAGACCAAATTTAGAGGAGTGCTCAGCAAGCACTAGGACTATATATACGACATGCTATCGTATAATAGGGGAGGACAATTTCGAGTCCTGAACCCTACTTTATGTTTTTCTACTTATTGACATGCACGAGAGCTCCATCACCACCGCAAACTGAGTTTTAACCCTATCACCATAGCCATAAAAAATCTCCATTGTATTCTCATTATATGTGGACGATCAATAAAAAGAGTTATATATGATCCTATTGCTACATTATTTTTGATTCACCATTATCATCATTTTTAACTTGTTTTACTAAGAATCTATAGGTATTGAACTCGCTGCCAAAAGGAGCACGAGCCAACCACTAAAGCATAACAAAAGATCCCAAAACAAAACATAGAAGACAACCTGGATACTAAAAAAGTGGCGGCCACAAAAAAGAAAGAAAACTGGAAAAAACATCCGACCCAGAATTAAAACTACATCATAGATCTCCACTCAAGCCTATAACCCAACTTCCCGGAACCACCTTTCACCAAACAATCCACTAATGAATTTGCTTCTACGTTGTTGTATATAACTGAAATTCCAACACAGTTTTGAATGTGATTTTTGATATCGTAAACCCAATTCACCAAATTAATATTTCTAAAATTATCACTGTTGATCCAGGACACCGCTGAAGTAGAATCACTAACAGTAGTGATATTACGACTATGAAGGAGAGGATTAGAGGATACCAATTCACAAGCTTTATGAATTGCGAGGACATCTGCAACATTTGAATCCCGGATACCCACATAAGAAGAAAATAAACACAGAATCTTGCCATTGGAAGCATGCAGAACCCCACCAATGCCCGTATCACCCGATTACCTCTAGTAGAGCCATCAACATTAAACAAAAGATCCTTATCAACCAGAGGATTCTAAACAGCTCTCTTTCTAACTTTGACAGCCTTTTCATTAACACATCTATTCTTAAGATCAAGCATTAACAAAGTTAAATCACTCTCAGAGCCTCCACCAAAAATTTTGAACCATAAAGCCACTCTGAATTTAATTGTATTCAATGCCACTAAAGAATCAGCTTGAATACCACGAAACACCACATCAGTTCTGCTCTCCCAAATAGTCCAAAAATCACATCGAAAAATAGAGTATTCCAAGCTCTAGAGCAAGAACGATAGGGGCAGAAATCCTTCTAGCCAGACAACCAATCAAAAATTGACGAATTAGAGCAGCTGTTAACACCCCACAATCCCATACTTTTCCTCCCCAGAACACTCAACCATCCTCAAAGAAGGAATAGGTGATCCAGTGACTCAAGCTAACCAAAACATAAAGGACAGTCATAGCAATCAAGTTGATAAGAACCAAACTTTCTAATAACTTCTCTAACCATTACCCTACCTTTAAGTAATTGCCAAGTGAAAACCTCAATTTTTGGAGGACAAATCCCCTGCCACATGAAAGAAAACTGATCATCCACCTGATCACAATGACTCTCCAAACATTTACGAAATGAGCTGACTGAAAAAATTCCATTTGAGCTGAAAGACCAAGCCAGGGCATCAAGGACATTTTTTCTCACATTAATGTTATCCAAAGCCAACCTAAAGCAATTCCATTGATCTCTCTCCCAATTGAACAAAGATCTTCTGAGTTTAACATCTCAAACCCAGGAAGAAGCCTCCTACTGGCTGAACTCCATAACCATACCTTTTTTTGTTATAAGCAAGAGCATGAATTCTTGGAAAAGCCACACTTAACGGAACCTGATCCTATATAATATCCTGCCAAAACCAAATTCTATTGCCATAACCAACCACCACCTTAAAACCTTGCTTAATAATATTGAAAGCTCGGTGGCCTTCCACAAAAAAAACTACCCACTGCCTTAAAGAACTATGAACCGGACTTGATATCTGAAACAGTCCATAACAAAGGATTAAGACCAAGCTTATATTTTGCGCAAAAAACCTACTTCCACAAAGATCCGTCTTATTGCCCAAACCTCCATATCCACTTGGCCATAAGACTTAAACTTTTATCCTTCATTCTTCCTATACCAAGACCACCACTACGTTTGTTTTTGCAAAGAGTTTCCTAATCTACCGTATGCATTTTTCTTTTCAAAAGACCATCATTCCAAAGGAAATCTCTCTGAAGCTTTTCTATTTTCTTAGCCACACCCACTGGAATAGAGAAAACTGACATGAAATATAAAGGAAGGCTTGACAAAACAGCCTTAATTAACACAAGTCTACCTCCTTTCGAAATAAAAGCTCTCTTCCAAGGCGCAAGCCTATGCTCTACCTTGTTTATGACCTGTTAACCGAAAATTCGTTCTGGGTGAGGAATTTCAATTAACACCCTCAAACTGCTACCTAGTAGGCTGTAGCGGGGTAGGTACCTCTAGGTACCATGGTTTATACGAGTAAAAATTCTGGAGTGAAGTGTAATAGGTAGGAGGAAAATCACCCTGCCCGTCGGGACTTCAAGCATTGGAGAAGATATGGCGCTTAGGGTTCCCATGTTGGAGTAAGGGCTTTGATCCTTCTTTATGAACCCCGTATCTCGTACTCGGTACTCGGTACCCCGTATCCTGTTCATCGTACCCCGCATCCCGTACTATTTTCTATAAATCTCCTTTGTGATTCCCCGACCTAGATAGCAAGCAAGCAAGCAAGCAGGATATGGGATAGGAGTTCTTCAATGATATAGATGTGGTCATGAAGGATAAAAACCACCTCGATTCCTCTAGCTAATTGGAAGGTTCTTTCCCCTTCTTTGTTTGAGATATGTCGCGCAAATGGGTGGAGAGAGCTAAAACAGTGTAACTCGCACACATGCATAATAAAATAGATAGAAGGGGGAGAATGACAAGTCTCTTGATATAAGTGGATTGGCATAGGGGGAAAAAGCATCACGCATGATCATATGCTGAAAAACCCCTAGGTAGTATCCGATGGAGACAGATCCTTTATATATTTATCAATAAGGCATGCTCCGGGGAGCTTACACAAGTAGGAGAATAATACAACATAAGTGCTCTAGAGAGCTTACAATAATAGGTGGGCGTAGGCCCTTTTCTCTAATCTGTAGAAAAGAAGAAGAAAAGGGAGCCTTCTTGGGGAAGAAGCCGCCATTCTTTCTCAGAAAAAGAAGATCCTCTCACTGTCGAATGTCATGTCTT
The DNA here is from genome assembly GCA_954870605.1 of Acer campestre. Classification (NCBI taxonomy): domain Eukaryota; kingdom Viridiplantae; phylum Streptophyta; class Magnoliopsida; order Sapindales; family Sapindaceae; genus Acer; species Acer campestre. The sequence continues at coordinate 14,248,474 of OX940810.1, read as the reverse complement.
ATATATAGGTCTTATTTCTTGTTGTTCACTCCCCTAAATTCAATCCAATGACCTGGCAATTTACAGGGCGTTCCATGTTGATAGGCGAAAAGATCGTGAGATTGATTCCCCAAAATCAAGTGATTCCTTTTAGAACTGAAAGAGTTGACTCCACTTTTATATATGACTTTTGAATGGCGGGAACAAGGCAATTTCCTTGTTTACTTAAACACTGTCATATTAAGTTTGTTATTTATAACTTGATCTTGGTGTGGTATAGCTCTTCCTTGGTAATTTAACAGATGGTGCATTACGACCTCCTTTGTTGATGCCTTCTATGCTAGGTGGTCGGGAGGAGTTTGGAGGACCAGTCACAGGGTACAGGGTACCGCGGGGTACTAAGGGGTATTGTGGTACCGCGGGGTATTACGGGGTCCTGCGGGGTACTGTGGGGTCCTGCGGGGTCCTGCGGGGTACTGCCAATTACTGCGGAGTATTAGGGTCCAGCGGGGTACTGCGGGGTACTATGGGGTACCGCGGTACTGCGGGGTATTGTGGGTTACCGCGGGGTACAAAGGTCTCGCGGGGTACTCATGACCTTGACTTCCATATTTCTTGGTACCTAGGGGACCAGGCGACCTCAATCTAGACCTCGATAAATAGATAGGTGTGTTGATCTTGGTTCCTTTCCGGGGTAGCTAGATGCTTCTTACTGTATCCTTCTACTCCATGCGATCTTAGTAAGCGTGGAAAATTCTTCTTTGGACCCCTGCCAAAAAAGGCGGTTAACATGACCGATTTCCAAAACACCTCCCTACAGGAATTCCCACCCAAAGGAAGGCCTAGGTAAGAAATAGGAAGTGAAGCCCCAATGCATCTGAAAGACTCTGCCCATTCACCCTCGTGAGACACATTCTTGCCAACTCTAACTAGGCAAGACTTATGAAAATTGATTTTCAATCCTGAAATTAATTCAAAACACCTTAAGATTCTCTTAGAATTTAAAAGGAACTCCATCTTTGGTTCTAAGAAAAGAACTGTATCATTTGCAAACTACAAGTGGGAAATGTGAATTCTGTCATCACTAAATCCTTTGCCTCTAATCATACCCAAATCTTTAGCTTTAGTAAGCATACAACTTAGAACTTCAACAACCATATTAAAAAGGAATGGAGATAACGATCTCCCTGATGAAGCCCCCTTTCCATCTGGAATTGCCTTGAAGGACAACCATTAACCAAAACTGACATAGAAGGAGGAGCAATACACCATCTAATCCACTCTTGCCACTTCCCCCCAAAACCCATATTTTCCATAACCTTAATTAAAAAATCATGGTCAACGTCGTCATAAGCCTTCTGAAAATCTAACTTAATTAAAATACCACCATCACTGTGTTTCTTCCAAGAGTGAATCACCTCCTCAGCAATAACAAAGCTATCCATTATCTGACGATTCTTGACAAAAGCCATTTGAGTTGGACCAATAACTGAATTCATCACCTGTTTTAATCTGTTATCAAGAACCTTTGCAAGTACCTTGTAAAGGGAACCTACTGGACTGATTGGCCTATAATCACCTAAAGTTTCAGGCATCCGAATCTTCGGGATCAATGCAATAAAAGTACAATTCAGATTTCTAACCACCGATTCATTCTTATGAAACTCATGCAAGAATTTCATATAATCGTCTTTAATTAAATCCCAATTAGTCTTAATGAAATTTAAATTAAAACCATCGGGACTTGGCGCTTTATTGTCATCACAGTCACATAATGTGCTCCGAACTTCTTCAGCAGAAAATTCACCCTTTAATTCAACCCTTTCCACATTCGAAATCTGATTTAACAACAACCTTAACATGCTCGGCCTCACCCCACCCTTCTTACTAAACTGCTCTTTGAAGAAAGAGAACACACCATCTCTAACAAGATTAGGACCACTGCATCTTTTGCTAGAAATAATCAAGTCCCCAATGAAATTAGTTTTTTTCCTTACATTGCTCATTAAGTGGAAATATGTGGTTTTTCTGTCACCATCCTTAAGCCATGACACCCTTGAGTTTTGTCTCCATTTTTGTTCATAGATGCAAATTTGTTTCCATAACTTCACCAAACAAGCCGTTCTCTCATCTCTAAGTTGGGTAGTCCATCCCTAAGAAGCAGCCTTGCCCTTTATCTCAACCAGCTCATCTTCTAAAACCTTTGACAAATCATCTTTCATCTTCCCACCTTTCATTTTTAATTTTAAACGATTTTTTACTGATTTCAATTTGAAGAAAATGTTCGAACCAGAGGACCCAACATCCTTACAACTTTTCCAACAATGACGAACCCCCTCCATTAAAACCTTGTCTTCCAGCCACCCATTGAAGAACATAAACGGTCTGGGTCCCCAGTCAATCAATGGCTTACCAATGACCATGGGATTATGGTCAGACAAGCTTCTACTGAGACCTTTCTAAACTAGATTAGGGAACCACGAAAAAAAAACGGATCGCAAAGAAAACGATTAAGTCTGGCCCATGACTCGTGTTACCTGAAAATCGTTATTGGGGTTGAATTCCAAATAACAACTTTAAAGGGGACCAAGATCAAGATTGACCCTGGTCGGAGGGGTATCACGTAGTTCGATACCGACTAGATCCCTACCAACACAAGAGTTATATAATGTATATGAAACTAAGCAACAGTAGGTTTTATTTGATTGTCTCTTTTCATTACAATACATGAACTATTTCTGATTTAGATTACAATGGTAGATGGTGATGGTGATGGTGATGGTGAAGGAACTGTGCCTGTCGATAAGTAGTGTGTAGGGTTCCCTCTTTCCTCCCTTCTTCTTGATGAATAAACTGTTGTATATATAGGTCCTGCTTGCTTGCCATGCACTCCTACAATCTCGGGTTAGGGTTAGGGTTTGGGCAGCTGCAGGATCCTTCTTTTTTGGAGGTAATCTCGGAGTTTTTACGTGCAGAATTCAGTCTTTCCATTCTAGGAGGAATCAATCTCTTCCCTTCCTAATTGGACTCTTATTGTGTTGACCTGTTCAAAAATAGGATCCTTTGGCGGGAGGGGGTATAACCCCTTTGTACGGCGGCGTTTTTACTGGATCTTCGTGGAGTTTTGAGTATTTGGAGTTAAAATCCTGCTTCCTAGCGTGCTTTTACTTAGCGGGCTGTCTTTGTCTAGTAAGCGTCCTTCTGGCGGTAGTAGGGGGATATATAGCTGACTTTGTTACAGGATGATCAGTAGAACTCTGTGTCGGGGTGCTGCGGGGTCCATAGGGAGTAGTGTTGGGATGACGCGGGGTCCCTAGGAAGCCCGGTCATGACCGGATTTGGTCTCGTTGTGAGTTCTGGCGAGTATCTTGGCTTTCAGCCACTTTGTTGAGCTAAGATGTTGGCGGGGTGGACCCCGCTGAAGGAGGTACATATTTGGGCCAATCGGGATCCACTTTGTCGAGGTATCCGGATCATGTTCGCACTCCTATATCCTTCTTATATCGAGGTGGAAAATTCTTCTTTGGTCCCTCGCCAATTTTGGCGGTTAACAGAAGTCCCCCCTGACTTGGACACTGATACCTTGTCGGGGTCGGGGTCGGAGTCAGGATCTTTCTGTTTGTTTGAAGGATTTTCTACCTTATCCGCTTACTTTCTTGTCTGACTAGGTTTCCACTTTGGAGGAGGAAATCCTTATTTTGTCCGTTATAATCGACTGCGTGTCAATCACTGATTGGACTCCTCGTTTTTCAAAAAGAGCCATTTTGGCGCGATTTAATACGGAAAACGCCTCAACCCATCCTTCCGGTCACCGATTCTGGTTTCCGAGTAAGTAACCGTCATTCCTCCTCTATAAATAGACCGGCTTTACTGGCGCTTCTCACTTTCAAGCTTTCAGAGTTTTCAAAATTAAACGAGAACAAAACCCTTCCTGACTCCCTTTCTTTCCTACTTCCCAATCTTCTCGAATTTTTTTCTTCTCCTCTTCTTCTCCTATAATGGCCTCTTCTTCCCAACTTCCTACTTCTCAAGAAAAACTCAACGATCAAAACCCCTCTACAGCAGGGAAACCCATCCATCCCGATCCCGCTTCCTCTCCCCAGTCCGACAGCATTGACGCCCTTTTTAATACAGAGGCAGTTGACGTGGTGACAGATTCCCTGACGTCGGAGGGGAAGAAACGGGGTAGAGAGGGGGACGCCGTTGCTGAGGAAACCCCTCGGGTTCAGCGACGCCGTTTTACTCGAAACCCCCGAATTGGGTTGGGTTTTCACAATCAACCTGAAGATCCAATCCTAGTTGGCGATGAGGCGGGCGCCTCTCAGTCTGTCGGCAACGAGGAAAGTGGCAGACCTGACGTCGCACTGGTCGGGGTCCAAACGGGCTCCTTCGCCGCCTTTCACGATGGTCGGATTATATCCGACTCTGTTTGTACAGTGGATGCGCTCAACCAACTTCGAGAAGAGTACACGATCCTGGAATACATCACTCTCTCCCTTCCCCACAGGGGTTATGACTTGTACACCCCGCCTCCAGACCGCCTGCTGATCCACAAAGCCGCTTTTGAGTGCGGAGTCCGGTTTCCATTGCACCCGACTCTCCGTCGAGCTCTCGTCGCGCTCGAATTGGCCCCTCTCCAACTCTCGCCGGGCTTCTGGAAGCACCTGACGGGGTTCTTGGTGCTCTGGAGGGAGCAGTGCGAAAAAGATCACATCGAGCGGGAGCCGGGGTTGGACGAGCTCCGCTTCCTCTTCAATATTACGAGCATGGTGCCTCGGGGTCAGTTCTACCTGAGGGCCTCAAATGATTTGAAGTTTATCATCCCAGGGGCGAATGTGAAATATGCGGCGCCCTGGAAGGAGGAATGACTGGTGGTCGAGGGTGATTGGGGGCTCACTGCTTTTGTTGGGGGGTATGAGTACCCCGTCCCTACTCAGTTTACCGTGAGGGATAAGTGGGCGAAAGGGACATTGGCTCCTGGGTCCCGAGAGATTTTAACAAGGATCCTAAAACGAGAATACACCAACCTACAATATCCCTCTCTGGATCCCTTTGAGGGAGCCCGCTTAGAACGGTACCTGAGGATCTCCCCCGCGTCTCCCGGTGAGTTGATCGCTTCTTGAATGTCTATTTCTGTATATTTATATATTCCTTCTTTTGACTCTCACTGAACATCCTCTCTTCCTGCAGTATCGGCTTCCCCGATGGTTGCGGGGTCTCTTCCTTCTTCGGGGGCAAAGGATACGACCCTGCTATCCCGTTCCTCCTCTGTTCCTTCTCCTACCCCGGCTGCCAAGACTAGGTCGGGGTCCATCTGAGTAGGATCCAACCTCACCCTTCCTCCTGCTCCTTCACAGACACTTACTCCTGCTCCGACGGGGTCTAAGGCCAAGGCTCCAGCTCGCCATCCTTCTACTCCTCCATCCCGTTCGAGGATCTCGGCATTGCTGGCTAGGGCGGCTAAGGCCTAAAGTTCTGAAAGACCAGCCTAGAAGAAAACCGCCTCCACCACAAAAAGTTCTCCTGCTCCTCCTCCTACCGTAGCTCTTCCCGTGGATCCTGTGAGAACCCTAGTGGAGGAAGCAGCTATCCACACTCTTGTTCTTGCTGCTGATGTGGCCTCCGGATTGGGGTCGAGGGATGCCACCTTTGACGAGGTGGTGTCTAGATTCGCGGCCACCTGCCACGGTGGAGGTCTGACAGATATGGCCAAGCTTTCTACAGACATTTTGGTCACCAAGGGGGTTTCGGTTCTGGCTGAGGTAAACTTCTACTTCTTTCCCGCTATTTATTTCCTTCTTCTGCCAAGTACTGACTCTCTTTCTTCTTGCAGGGCTTCAAGTTTGCCTTGGTCATGGAGAGGCAGCTGCTGACATTGAAAGAAGCTTATATCGGCCTCTAAGCAAAGCTGGAGGATACTCAGCAGGAGCTGGTCCAGACCCAACAAAGCGTGGCCCCTCTACTTTAGGAGGCCAGAGCATCTGAAGAGGCACGACATGAGGGTTTGGTGATTATCAGGCGCCTTGAGCGTTGCCTAGACACAGAAACCATCAAGTCCTTGCGCCGCAGAGAGGAGAGGGAGCGCATAAAAGTTGAGAGGAAGCTGTTGTCAGACGAAAACCAGCTTTTGCGGGATGCCTTAGCAGATTTAGAGGCTCAACAGGGGCCCTCCTTCGATGATGGTTATTTCACAGCCTGTTACGAGGTAGCTACAGCCTTGCCTCCTCCTTTCGACCTCGCGGCAACCTTAAACTGGGACCGGGAGCAAATCATGGCAAAGGCGGCCCAGTTAGCAGGAGGGGATCAAGAGACTGAGGCCCTTGCACAGGAGGTAGCACATCCGGATCAAGGAACTGAGGTAGCTGTTAAAGACCAACCTGATGGTACTGTGGGAACCAATCTAGATCCTCCTGCCATTGAAGAACAGGTGGTGGATCCCAAGTCTGCTACTGGAGTAATCATGTTGGAGGTAGATGAGGGCGCAGCCGGTCCCGTGGTTCCTCGGGTTGCAGGGGCTCCGACCGGGTCTTCTGCTGTGGAGGAACCAATCCAGACTGATGCCACAGCTGAGCCCTTGGGCGAAAGAACCGTTGGCCAGGGGGAACATCAAGAAGAAAACAAAGTAGATTAGCTTGGCCTTCCTTCTATAAAAATTTTTGTAGCCTGAATCGGGACTTAGGCACCCCGTTTTATCAATATAATTTGTTTTCATTACTTTCTCCGTACTTGTGTTCTTCTTGCTTTTGCACTTAAAAGCTTTCCATAACATGTAATTTTGTTTGATAATTAGATTTCTGATGACTAACTGGACCCCGATGGGTAACAAAGATAAAACATGTGGTAATTATATCCCGTCACTGCCACTTGCGAACAATTTGACTTGCTGAAGGTAAACTTTTAAGTCTCTTTCTGACTGTTGGTCCTTTGTCCGGGTAGTAAGTGGGAAAATAAAGGGCGAAGCATCCCGATGAATCTTCCCGATGTCATTGTCATTCTGTCCTGGTAGGCAACTAGGGCCACTTTAGCACTAGGCTTCTTGGAGGAGGGTATTCCCCGACCAAGGCAGCAGGAGCGCCTTTAGGCTATTTCCTGGTCTTGAGGCGAAGTAAGAAACTGGGTACCCTGAGGTAGCCCGATTCTTACTGTGATCTGTCCTGGTAGGCAACTAATGCCACTTTAGCACCAAGCTTCTTGGAGGAGGGTATTCCCCGACCAAGGCAGCAGGAGCGCCTTTAGGCTATTTCCTGGTCTTAAGGCGAAGTAAGAAACCAGGTACCCTGAGGCATCCCGATTCTTACTGTAATCTGTCCTGGTAGGCGACTAAGGCCACTTTAGCACCAGGCTTCTTGGAGGAGGGTATTCCCCGTCCAAGGCAGCAGGAGCGCCTTCAGACTATTTCCTGATCTTGAGGCGCTTTAGTAATGGAGAATTAAGTACACTTAGTAAGAGATGCTGGAGAGTCTAGTAGGAGACATCAAGCAGTGGACATAAGAGCGTCATATTGGAGAAAGAACTGCTTTTATTGATTTTCCTCAACGGTACAAACATGAAATCGGGGTGTTAGATTCCCCTTGATACGAACAAGATTTCTAAGGGTAGAATTTTCGGAGATGATCAACATTCCATGTGTGGTCTACTGGGTACCCTTCCATGTCTACCAGTTTGTAAGCACCACCCCGGAGTGATGCCTTAACCAGATACGGCCCTTCCCAATTTGGGGCTAGTACTCCGTCGGACCTTCTTCGTGTGTTATGGGTCACCTTTCTGAGAACCAAGTCTCCTTCTTTGAAGCTTCGGACCCTCACCTTCTTGTTGAAGTGTCGGGCTATCTTGCTCTGGTATATTGCCACCTTCTCTGCCACCCGGCTTTGCTTTTCCTCCAGCAGGTCTAGGCTAGCTCTCAACTTAGCCTCGTTATCTTCTGATTCGTAATTTTGGACCCGGAAAGATATGAGCTTATGCTCGATGGGCAAGACTGCTTCCGCCCCGAATACTAGGGAATAGGGGTCTCCCCCGTGGCTGTTTGCCTAGTTGTCCTGTAGGCCCATAGTACATGAGGTAATTCTGCCACCCATAATCCTTTCTTCTGTTGGAGCTTTTTCTTCAGGAGCTTCTTGATGGTCTTTTTAGTAGCTTCAACCAGCCCATTGGTTTGAGGATGAGCCACCGAAGCAAAACAGAGATTGATCTTCCGGTCTTCACAGAATTCCCTGAAGTTGGCATTGTCGAACTGCTTTCCCAAATCAGTTATGATGGCCATCAGGGTGCCAAATTAGCAGACAATGTGCTCCTTGACAAAGTTGGTAGTCTTTTCTTCAGTTATCCGAGTAAGAGCCTTGGCTTCTACCCACCGAGTAAAGTAATCTATCACCACTACTGCATGCTTGGCTTGGCCAGGTGCAGTGGGGAGTGGCCCGATCAAATCTAGCCCCCAGATGGCGAAGGGGTAGGGAGTACTGATTGAGGAGAGCCTCTCTGGTGGGAGATGATGGAGGTTTGCTGTTTTCTGACAAGCCTCGCAGGATTGTGCGAACTGTGTTGCATCCTGGTGTATAGTTGGCCAGTAGTAACCCATCCTGATTACTTGGTAAGCCAAAGTTTCTCCTGACACGTGATTACCACAATCCCCCGAGTGGACCTCGTTGAGCGCCCAGCGTGCGTCATCGGGATGGAGACACCTGAGTAGAGGAAGGGATTTCCCCTTGCGGTATAGGTATCCTTCTACCAAACAGTACCAGGTCGCTGTCCTCTTGAGCCGGTGGGCCTGATCCTGGTCTACAGGGAGAATGCCACTTTAGAGATAGTCTGCTATTGGATCCATCCAACACGGGAGGCGGTTCACAGGAAGGACCTCTACCTCTTTAGCTATGCTGGAGGAAGGAATCAATTGGAGGGGTACCCCTTTTGGTAACGCATGTCCCTCTCCAGTGGCAATCTTAGCTAGAACATCAGCGCGGTGATTTTTCTCCCTAGGCACTTGCTCTATTCTTACACCCTTGAATTTCTTCATAGCCTCCTGGACTTTAGCTAGATAGGCCACCATGTTATCACCTTTTGCTTGGTACAACCCTGTCACCTGATTGACCACTAATTGAGAATCACTTTTAATCTGAAGGTACTCAGCCCCCAGAGCTCCAGCTACTCTCATCCCTGCTAGCAGAGCTTCATATTCTGCTTTGTTGTTGGTGGCTCTGAATTCAAACCTAAAACAGTGACTTACCTTGACTCCGGCGGGGTCGATCAGGACGATCCCAGCTCCGCATCCTGCCTGGTTCGAAGCTCCATCCATGTAAAGTATCCATATTTTACTTGTTAGGATTATGCTCAATAGCAAGAGTGTAATAGTGTAATTAACAATCTTATTCATATTAATAAAGTGATTTCTGGTTTAAACAAATCTTATAGCATTTATAGTTTAATAATTGTTAAAGTAAATAATCATAAGGTCTAAAGACTATGAGAAAAGAAGAATTGTTCGTACATCTGGATATGTATGTGGTAGACACAATTCTTTAGTTAGTCTTGAATATCGTTCACAACTTAAGTTAAAGGTTGGGCACCTTTATCTTGTTAAAGTTGTAGAATTCTTTTGCTAGCATTTGAGTGGGATCAAATGAGATATGATGAGTCTAAAATCATCGGAGTGTCTTCGAGCAAAAGGATCTAGTGCACTGGGTGCATTGAACAGGATCACAATGAAATACTTTATCTATAACCGTCAGTAGATAAAAGTAATTTCATTATCAGGACAATCGGAGAGTCTATCTTAATCCTGAGATAAATGATGGACTTATGGTTGCAGGTGATATCATTTGAGCTATCAATGAGTACGATTATATCGCATAGTCTATCCTCGATAGTTTGGTGATATTCATTTGTTAATCGATAGAGGACTTCATTTATAGATATGGACATTGTGGCTCCATTTATTAAATGAGAGTATAATATCATCATATGGATGTTTTGAGGTAATTGGATATTAAATCTCAACGTTGAGTTTTCGATAGTGGCTATTGAAAACATGGCTTCTGGACAAGTCAAAATATCCAAGTTCAAAACGTGGTCATATGAGTAAATATGGTAACTTGGAGAGTTATAGGCGGTCTATGAACTCTTGGCGATTACTGATATTAATCACGAGGATACACTATCTCCAATATGATTGTCTAGGGTATGAATGAGGAAGCATCTTCCTTTTCTGTCTTTATTTAAGAGTTCAATTTTAGCTCTTTAGTGGAATGAGCTAAAATTAATGGATCGGACCTAAGTGAATCATTTGTTGATTGTGATTAGGTTATGTCTATTGGAGCTTAAATTTAGATAGCCCGCCAAGATCCCCAATCCACATGGACTTGCATGGATCACTTGATATATTCTACCGGACCAATTTGGGGTCCATCTAGAATTGCAATTTAATATATTAAGAATATAATTTGCACATTATTTAGGTAATGGGCTGCACAATTATATTTATATATTAATGAATAACATGTGGGCTTGTTTCTTTTAGTAAGAATGGGTCTAGTTCACATGTGGGCTTTTTATTTAAAGTCCAAAGGATTAAATGAAATGAGAAAATAATATTTGGGCCCAATATATATATGGGGCGGCAACAAGGTTATTAACCTAAAATATTATTTTGTTTTCATTATTTAATTAAATAAGAATTAATTAATTTATTAATTAATTGTTTAATTAAAGTAACAAATCTTTTCTAAATAGGAAATATGATTCCTATTTGTATACTATTGGTAATAGTATAATTAAATAGAAAGACTTGTTTGACAAGGAAATAAATAATTAATTTTATTTATTTAATCAAATAGGAAGTCTTTTTATTTTAGTCAAATAAGGAATAAAAGATTATTGAGTTTGATTAGGGTTTGGAAATCTTAAACAAAATAGGAATTAGGGTGCAACTAAATCTCCAATATTTTAGGAGTAAAATTGCGGAAACCCTAATGAGTTTTGGTCAAGGATTTCGGTCACCCTAGGGTTAGAAAGAAGAGAAATTTTCGGCCACCTATATATGCATTCATATAATTTTCGGCCAGCTCTAAGGGGCAAGGGTGCAGAATTATTTTCTTCTTCTTCTTCTAAACTCATAGTTAGAAATATTTTATTCTACTAAAACAAAAGAAAAAGGAACATAGATTATTCTTTGATGGTGTACTACTTGCTTAATCATTGATAAGCTTGTGTATACAACATCGATTAAGGTTCACGCGAGTTTCGATCATTAGATTGAGAACTCAAAAGTGACCGGAATAATCTTAGGTTTCTTTTGATTGTTTTTGTGACTAACGATCAAGAAAGAAAAGTTTGTTTAATCCCATCACAGGTTTGCAATTCAAAGAGAAGGGAGACCATGCTCCTAGGTGATCCACGTTCGTGCTAGGATTGAAGATCTTGCGGATTACCATCGACGCAAGTCAATCGGATCACGCGACAAGAGGTATTAAATTTTTATTACTTTGTTATATATATTTAATTAATCAAAAGGGTTTAAGGTTCATAATTGGAAAAATTTTAAAAGCTACTCAAAACTATTTTTAGTCTCGCTTCCGCTGCGGGTACGTATATTTTTCCCTACATTACTGTCTTCAGGCCATTCCAGAGGGGTTTGACTCGGATCGGGGTCTACTGACCCGCCTGGGTCCAGGACTGGGCTAAATTCCACTATGAAATCCGCCAGGGCTTGAGCTTTAATCGTAGTTCTCTCTCTGTATTTGATGTCAAATTGTGTGAGTTCTAGGGCCCACATGACCAATCTGCCTGACACATCTGGCCTCTGGAGGAATTGTCTCAAAGGCTGATCTGTGACCACCGCGATGGTGTGAGCTTGAAAATAGGGCCGGAGCTTTCTGGATGTGGTCACCAAAGCGTAGGCGAGCTTCTCTAGTAAGGTATAATTCTTCTCGGACTTTGTAAAAGCCCGACTTAAGTAATAGATCGGCCTCTGCACTCCATCACTACATTCCTTCACTAAGGCTCCACTAGTAGCTGCTTCAGAGACCGCTAGGTAGAGTAAGAGCTCTTCACCCGGGATCGGCTTTACCAACAGCGGCGGGCTTGACAGGTATCCCTTTAGAGCTTGAAAAGCCTGCTCGCTCTGCTCGTCCCACTTCATCTTTTTCCCCTGCTTGATGACTTTGAAAAAGGGGAGACATTTATCTGTGGAGCGAGATATGAACCGGTTCAGGGCCGCTATTCGCCTGGTTAATCCTTGTGCCTACTTGAGGTTTGTAGGAGACTCGAGATCTAAAATGGCTTTGATCTTCTCAGGATTTGCTTCAATTCCCCTTTCATGTACCATGAATCCCAAGAATTTGCCTGCTGCCACCCCGAATGCACACTTAGCGGGGTTCAGCCTCATCTGGTTCTGCCTGATTATCTGGAAGATCGGGCGTAAGTCCCATGTATGCTGTCTTGCTTCTGGAGATTTAGTGATCATGTCGTCTATGTATACCTCCATGGACTTCCCTATCTGTTCCTTGAATAGTTTGTTCACCATGCGTTGATAGGTGGCACCTGCATTTTTAAGTCCGAATAGCATTACCTTATAACAGTAGAGGCATTGCCCTGTGATGAAGCTAGTTTTGTCTTGGTCTGAGGGATGCATCATGATCTGATTGTACCCTGAGAAAGCATCCATAAAGCTCAGGAGCTTGTTTCCTGCAGTGGAATCAATAAGCTGGTCTATTTTAGGCAGGGGGAAGCTATCTTTGGTGCAGGCCCGATTGAGATCGGTGTAATCTACGCACATTCGCCACTTCCCGTTAGACTTAGTTACCATAACCACATTGACGATCCAGTCGGGGTACCGGGATTCCCTGATGAACCCGGCCTTCAGGAGTTTGTCTACCTCTTCTTGGACCGCGGTATTGCGTTCAGCATTGAAGTGCCTTCTTTTTTGTTTTATCGGTTTGAAGGTTGCATCCACTGCCAACCTATAGGTCGCCAGGCTAAGAGGAATGCCAGGCATATCCTCATGGCTCCAAGCAAAGATATCACTGTACTCCCTGAGAAGTTCTATCAAATCCTTCTTCACTTCCGGGTCCAGACCTTCTCCCACTTTTACAGTCTTTGTTGGATCTTCACACCGGATCTGGACCTCCTCTAGCTGCTCTGATGGATATCCACTGCTCCAACCATGCTCTTCCTCTTCTGATTCTTCCACGACTATGTCTGGTACCTCTCCCTCCTCTAAGACATAATTATCCCGCTCTGTCGCTTTCGGACCTGGGTAGCTGGCCACCGATGCGCATTGCTTAGCCAATGCAGTGGGGTTGGTTGACATCGCATAGCAGTTGCGGGCTGCTTGCTGGTCTCCTCTTACCTCTTCTACTCTCGATCCTACTAGAAACTTCAACACGTTGTGGTAAATAGACAGCACTCCTCTGATCCCGGATAGGAAAGGCCTTCCCAAGATTGCATTGTATGCCGACGAGGTGTCCACTACAATAAACTCCGTCATTATGTTCTGCTAAAGAGGAGCCTCTCCGACTATCACTGGCAGTATCTTTGTTCCCATCGACATTACGGAGTCCCCTGTGAATCCGTATAATAGAGAGGTACAGCTGTTGAAGCAAGAATTCTTCAGGTTGAGCTGCTCATGAGCCCCTTTGAACAAAATATCCACGCTGCTTCCCGTATCGATCAAGACGCGGTACACTAAGCAGTTGGCGATCTGTACTGTTATGACCATAGGATCATCATACGGCTGTACCGTATTGTATACATCCTCCTCTGTAAAGATGATTTTGGTGGAACTGGATAGGTCTCGGGGTCCTCCATTGATTTTTAACAGCTCATGTTCAGCGTTGAGTCTGGGAATCTTCCTTGCGTGATTCTTTCTTGAATTGTTGGAGGTTCCTACTAGGGTGGGGCTTCCACTGATGGTGTGGATCACTTGGATCTGCTGCATTAGATCCTTCTCTCCTTCTCTCCTTCTTTCTGCTGCTTCCTGCATCCCACTCTGAACCTGCTTTCCTTCTTTGATGCTGTCTCATACCTGTTGTAAGAATTCAGTCAGAAGTCCTCCCCTTACCAGTGCTTCTATCTGATTGCGGAGACTGTAGCATTCTGAGGTGTTGTGTCCCACATCTTCATGGAAGTCGCAATACTTATATTGATTCCTCCTGTCCACAGGGATCTTCATAGGGACTGGCTTTCTGAGTAGGCCTTTATCCCGGATAACGAGATAGATAGTTTCCCGTGAAGCATTTAGGGGGGTGTAGTGGTTATACCCCTTTTCCTCTCTTGCTATTCTGGATACCTCCTTCAAGGGAAGTTCTCTGGGAGGGGATCTCCTAACTGGGTATCTATCCTGGTACGAAGGAATTGGAGGCGGCCTGTAAGTAGACCGATTTGGAGGTGGATTCTGAAACTTCCTAGCTGGCGCAGGCTTCGGAGCCTCCTTCTTTGGGCACGGCGCTAATCGGGCTTCATCGTGTTCAATTTTGATCCGAAGTTGTTCCTCGATGTCCACCTGTTCCAGAGCCCGATTGTAGGCTTCCTGGTACGTTTCAGGAGGATGATTGGAAAAAGACCGGAATAGCCTGCCAGCCCACAAGTTCCTCCGGAAATTGGCTAAAGTTTCCTTCTCGTTGAACACACCCATCTGGATGACCTCTTTGTGGAATTTCTCCACATAAGATCTCAGAGTTTCACCCCGCTCTTGAACTATATACTGCAGCAGGATAGGATCCTTGGGGCGGGATTTGATTCCCTGAAACTGTGCACAGAAAGCTTTGGTAAGTTTGGAGAAAGAATCTACACTACCTGGTGGTAATTTTCTGAACCATGTCTTGGCACAGTCTGTCAGGGTTGAGGGGAACATTCTGCACATGGCAATCCTGGTTGCACTCTGAACTTCCATCTGGTGGACAAAGCTTTCTAGGTGGCTGATGGGATCCTCGGTTCCTGAGTACTTCTCTGAAGGCATCCTGAATTTGGGGGCAATCCTGCTTCTCTCACCCTTTTGGAAAATGGTGCGTTCATCTCACCCAGGGGGTTTTTCTGGCTCCCTTGATGTTTTCCTTTCTTTAGCTGCTCCAACTCCTTTGCCATCCTTGTCATCTGATCCTCCAGGCGTTGAGACTTTTTGGTTCCAGATCGGGCTACTGAAACTTCCTCATCTGATGAATCCGAATCTAGGATTTCCTCCTTTTGCTTAGCCCTTTGACGCTTTTCTCTGGTGCTCTTTCGGGATTTGGTGCTTCCTTCTGAATCAGGATGCGGATCCCTCTCCTTTGCCCTTGGTTTTGGTGGAAACTGAACCTTCCTTGGAGGAACCTCAATTGCGGACTTCACTAGCCTGGGTCTGAGCTCTGCCTGTCGGACTAAGAGGGGTGGGCCCAATCGGTCGAAAACAGGTGCCCTGACACTTGGGCCAGCATTCCCTGGGATCCCGGTTGCTTCAAAGGGAATCCCCTGGGCTATCATCCGGAGCCGAATTGCTTCTACATAGGTCGCGGCGTGCTGTTCTAAGACATCTCGATTGACTTCCTGCTTAGCGGGGTCTTGTGGGACAAGGCCTACAGCTGGTGGGGGCACTGGCGGAGGATTCTCGTTCCTAGTGCCCTTACCCCGCCTCTGGGCTCTTTCAGTGGAAGCAAGGGACTGGAGTCCTGATTGCTCCGGGTGACCCTGCGAGGATCGGAGTCTCATTCTGGATATCTTTAGATGGAAAAAGACCGTTTTGAATGATGGTTGGGATAAGGCTTCCCACAGACGGCGCCAAAAGTGTTACCTGAAAATCGTTATTAGGGTTGAATTCCAAATAACAACTTTAAAGGGGACCAAGATCAAGATTGACCCTGGTCGGAGGGGTATCACGTAGTTCGATACCGACTAGATCCCTACCAACACAAGAGTTATATAATGTATATGAAACTAAGCAACAGTAGGTTTTATTTGATTGTCTCTTTTCATTACAATACATGAACTATTTCTGATTTAGATTACAATGGTATATGGATCGTAACCACGAAGATGGTAGATGGTGATGGTGAAGGAACTGTGCCTGTCGATAAGTAGTGTGTAGGGTTCCCTCTTTCCTCCCTTCTTCTTGATGAATAAACTGTTGTATATATAGGTCCTGCTTGCTTGCCATGCACTCCTACAATCTCGGGTTAGGGTTTGGGCAGCTGCCGGATCCTTCTTTTTTGGAGGTAATCTCGGAGTTTTTACGTGCAGAATTCAGTCTTTCCATTTTAGGAGGAATCAATCTCTTCCCTTCCTAATTGGACTCTTATTGTGTTGACCTGTTCAAAAATAGGATCCTTTGGCGGGAGGGGGTATAACCCCTTTGTACGGCGGCGTTTTTACTGGATCTTCGTGGAGTTTTGAGTATTTGGAGTTAAAATCCTGCTTCCTAGCGTGCTTTTACTTAGCGGGCTGTCTTTGTCTAGTAAGCGTCCTTCTGGCGGTAGTAGGGGGATATATAGCTGACTTTGTTACAGGATGATCAGCAGAACTCTGTGTCGGGGTGCTGCGGGGTCCATAGGGAGTAGTGTTGGGATGACGCGGGGTCCCTAGGAAGCCCGGTCATGACCAGATTTGGTCTCGTTGTGAGTTCTGGCGAGTATCTTGGCTTTCAGCCACTTTGTTGAGCTAAGATGTTGGCGGGGTGGACCCCGCTGAAGGAGGTACATATTTGGGCCAATCGGGATCCACTCTGTCGAGGTATCCGGATCGTGTTCGCACTCCTATATCCTTCTTATGTCGAGGTGGAAAATTTTTCTTTGGCCCCTCATCGCCAATTTTGGCGGTTAACAACTCGTTTTCTTTGTTGTTGGACCATGTGAAAGACATACCAATCATGGGGATATCTACAACCTTAGCCAAATCTATAAATAAAAACTTGGAATTATGCATGGATCTTTTGCTTCCCACACCACCCTTTCTTTCGGTCTGAACCAAAACAGTATTGAAATCACCCCCAATCACCCAAGGACCCGGCAAGGAGGCTTGAGCTCCAAAATAAATTTCCACAAACCGACCCTCTCACTTTCTTGATTGGCTGCGTACAAGTTAAAGAAAATAACATCCTTCTTCAATTTTAAAAGTGAACTAGCTACTGTTATACATCTATCATTCGTAATACATGACTTAACCTCAAAAAAAAATTCATTCCAAAGAGTAATAATTCCGCTAGAAGCACCCACAGAATCCACCCCAACCCCTTTAGTCAGTAAAGAACCACCTAACAATTTTATCAACCTAGAGTCGAATTGGATTCTTGAATAAACAGAAGAATGGGTTTGATATTGTAAACCAATTTCCTAACTACTCTTCTCTTCTCCAACCTCCCTAGTCCTCTTATATTCCAAGGTAAGGCAATCATCAAAAATTTAAAAGCCACGGAATCACCAAAACAGAAAACCAAAGTCATTAAACTTCACGGAATCTTACCTCATCCTCTTTCTTCTTTCTGGCTATTTCCTCAGCTACCAAATCTTCTTTCTCATGAAATTCTAAACCCAAAGCAACCTCAGCTGCAATTACCTTAGCAACTTCCTCACTTGAAGTCCATACACCAGTCTTTGTGTGACTCCCATTGATTGAATCCACACATTGTCTTCTACCAGGAAAAGGACAATTGAAATAATATAAGGCCACTCCTTTTTCTATCTCCTTGGTCATCTCTTCCTCTAAATTCCACCTTCATTTCACCAAACTTGGCCCATTAGATTCTTTTACTAAATCCCCAACTCCTCTAGCCAACAAACTTTTGTCCTTACGAGTTTTCATCCCATGAATCTTGATAGAACTGCAAGGCTTTTCCACCCTTCTTGTAGATGATTTCTTCCTTTCTCTGCCGTCAACAATCATTCCACTACTACTGAAGCTGATTGATTAAATAATATTTCAAAAATGTGAGAAACCGAGTTATCAGAAGAGGAGTGTTGTTCCTCAATCAAGGAATTATAACTAAAATCTTTATTAGAGGTCTGATGGGTTGCCAAAACACCATCCAATTGGTCCTCATGTTGCTCTTTATTGATAATCTGATTTGGACCAACAGAATCCTAGCCCAAACCAATTCCCAAATCAATAACTATACTCCCTCCCTTATTATGGCCCATACCAGTATTTGAAGTTTCCCTAATTTTAGATGGATATTT
The DNA here is from genome assembly GCA_954870605.1 of Acer campestre. Lineage (NCBI taxonomy): Eukaryota > Viridiplantae > Streptophyta > Magnoliopsida > Sapindales > Sapindaceae > Acer > Acer campestre. The sequence goes on along the minus strand of OX940810.1, from coordinate 14,230,364 downwards.
TAGTAAAAGGCCCATCTCACTATCTTCAAATGAGGAGGAACTAGTGTCCTCACTAGCCCACACCTTTCCGCATTCAATGATCCTACTTTTTTCCAGAACCAAATTTCCATTCTTAACTAAATGAGCATTCTGTTTATGACACCTAGATTTACACAAAATCCCCTTCCCTTTACTGATAACCTTTTGAGAATCATCTCTTACTCCTTTCTCATTATACAAACTGTATGTTGTCTACCACTAACTCCCTTGGACTTCTCAATACAACCATCTACCTCCTTCCCACCACAACTACTATCTAACAACTTAGAATTCTGACCTGCACTTTTCTCTTTTGCCACTTTATCACCCCAACACCTGATTGGACAAATTAATGATAGCCGCCTCTTCATAGATTTTGAAATTATCTACCTTATCTTCCTCCTTATCACCTTGAATGTCCTTCTGAAAGTCTCTGCCATAATACGAACGGACACAAGAATTCCTTGTATCTATGCCCAAACACCTCTCAATCCAAGTAGTAGAGATTAGATTCGGATCTTTCCAAACCTTGATCGAAAAAGAAACTTTTCCGATCATCACTTTAATGGACTCAGGACATCTCTGACCAAATGGAATCAATACCAGCACTCTACCTCTGTCAAGCTTCTCTCTATTTGAAGTATCATCCTCCACCAGTAATGATTCACCCATAGCCTATCCTAGTCTTTTAAAGAATTCCTCACACCAGCAATGCAAAGGAATACCCCTGAACTCAACCCAAGCTAAACGAGACTGTGGTGTGATCGCATTTTTCCAATGACCTATGGATGAAAAATAATCCTCCCATAACATCTTGTTCATGATAAAAGTGTCTTTATCTATGATTGAGTTAAAGATCCATAGAATATTCTTATCACCTAGATAAGAAGAAGAAAATTGAATTCCTTTTCCACGTAGCCCTGATACAACTGGAGAGAAATTAGAAAAAGACTTAAGAACTCCCACCGCACAATACTTAAGCTAGCTACTGTCGTGAGAATCAGCATCCCAATACAATATTTCTATTCTCTCCACTTTTTTAACACCGATAGGTTTAGGATCTTTGGTAGAGAGCTTAACCAACTCAGCATAAGATGGTCCATTCAAAGATCTTGGAACTTTGTTGACTCTGAAATTAACCCCAATCATCCCGATTACGAAAATGACCATTTTGATGCTTTCTAGAAAAAATCCCAGTGCCTTCTTAACCTCGAACATGAACATATTGTTACTTTCTAGAATAACCAGCAGGTATCATCCCTTTATTGGACCAATCTGAAGAGGCAATTTTCAACACAATAGGCTAGCCGTAGACGTGCATACCATTGGTTTGCTTAGCAACTCTTTCCGCTTCTTCTTTTGTAGCAAACCGAACAAAAGCAAAGCAAGAAATTCTAGACCTAGATTAAGGGCATAAATAAAGGTCTCTAACCTTGCCAAACACTTTAAAGATACTCCATAATCCTTTTTGATCAACCACAGGGTTCAAATTATCAATGAAAATGGATACCAGGTTAAATTGGTAGACTCTACCACCATCGAATCCGTTGAGCCTATTTCCATCAAAACTTGCAGACCTTCTCTCTCTAGCTTTCTTTCCCCTCTCCATTCCTCAAAAGTATTTAACAAAATATTAATCAGTCACTAGAGTTGTTAATTGGAAAATCACCCCAAGTGATAATTTTCGGTTAACACTTTTGACGCTGTCTGTGGGAACTACACCCATCACATTTACAAAAGCTACAGACTTCGATCCTCTCAGGGGCAGCCCGAACCATCGGGAGCCCATTCCCTCGCTTCCATTTAGAGAAACCAAGGGAAGAGAAGGGGAGCGAGAAGCCAGATCCTGGCACTGATTCCCCCACCCAATGCGGACTCCGTGCCCTAGGACCTCGCGGTCCAGGAGATAAATCGATGTACTATAGAGCAGAATGTTGCTGCCTATGTGGAAAGCATCCACCTCTGGATGATCGCTTAAGGGATACCTTTCAAAGCACCCAGGCTCGTATGAGTAGCTGGATCGAGTACCTAGATACCAGTTTTTGACAGACTCGGACTGCCACTGCCAGTTTCAAGTCATCTTGGAGATTTCAGACCCCGATAGCTAGCGACTAAACCGGTAGCAGAGAAGAGGGCTCTACAGCCTGATATAGGTGGCAGTACTGGGCCTAGGAGAAACCTGCAGGGCACCTAGCCCTAGATGGAGAAGCGCAAGGAGGCAACTGTAGTATCCGAAACTTCGGATAATAAAGGCTTAGTAGCCCGATCTAGGCACGATGGGTCCAAACGTTTTGAAGATCAAATGGCCAAAATGGCAAAGGACCTAAAGGAGCTAAGAAAGGGCAAGCACTGGAGTACCCAGAAGAATCCCTTGGGTGAGATGAATGCACCATTCTCCAGAAGAATCAGAGAAGCAAAATTACCCCCTAAATTCAAGATGCCCTATGAGAAATACTCTTGATGAGAAGACCCCTGATCGGTCTATTTCTATATATGTTTTAGACCCCTATTCCCTAGTCTTTGTGCTTTGTTCTCGAGCATTTTTAGGTTGTTTGATGTGTTTGTTGAACTCTGTAGGTCTCGTTATCAGAAGTGGTGCAAATATTCAAATATGGGAGAAAAGATGCCAAAGTGGATCAGATGTCAAGTTTCTGCAGCTGACCGCCCCCTAGGTAGTGCCTACCTAGCGGTCCTATGTGGCGGTCAGAGCAAGTTGAAGACTCGAGAGAAAATTGGATAGGACCGCCCCCTAGGCAATGTCCTACATAGCGGTCCTACCTAGCACCAAACTCCAGAGAAGTTGATCAGATGTGACCGCGGCCTAGGCAATGTCCTACATAACGGTCCTAGCTTGCACTAAACTCCAACCTTGTGTCATTCATGTGACCGCCCCCCAGGCACTGTCCTATGTAGCTGTCCTACCTAGCGGTGGTCTCCAGTGATGTTGCAAAAAGAGGACCGCGGGGTAGGCAAGGTGCCTACCTAGCGGTCCGTGCAGCGGATGTTTAAGTTATCTGTTTCGTTTAGGTCAGCGAGAGACGAGGTGGCGAGCCAATATAAATAGAACATCAGAGGGTTTTCAGAAAAGGGTTAGAGACTGCGAAATTGAGAGCTTCTCCACCATCCATCCTTGGAAGAAACCGAAAAGCACGAAGAAGACGAAGGATTCGAAGCAAGATTAGAAGACAACAATGGGTTCTATCTTCTCCTCTTCTATGTTTTTGTTTTCTCCATTGATGTGTAACTAAATCCTTACTAGGGATTCAATGTGAACCTCTATGAATACTCTTTGTTAGAATTGACTATGTTTTAGTAATTCAAGTTTTGTTTCATTCAATTTGGGATTTCTTCTTGTCTATGCATGGTTTGTGCTAGTCTTGAATCTAGGGTTTATATGTTAAGGTTGAGGGATGTGTGGGATTTCACCAGTCTCAACCAATAATTAATTGAATGAATGAATTTATCGTAGCAGGTTATTGCACGTTATCTTTGGTTCTCTTGTTCTTGTGCTTAATGGGTTCTCGACCATAGTTTTTATGCAAGGTTTGCTAAGGACTGTGGTTGAGAATACTTGATTGTGTGCTTTGTGGGTTGTAGGTTATAGTTGATATGCAGGGTTTGCTATTTACTTGATTGAGAAACGCTTGGTGTATGGTTGATGTATTTTCTGTTATGGTTTATATGCAGGGTTTGCTATTGATTGTAGTAGAAATACTTAATTTATCCCAGGACCACATAGCACTAATGATACATGATTTAAGAACGAACCCTTAACTTGATTAACATTCTTTGTGAAAGTCAATTCGAAGCATTGAGTAAACATAGTTGGGGAGCATTGATGACCTAGTCTTCTCACCTCTTGATCACATTCTCATATTCTAGTTAATTGTTTTCTTAGTTTAATCTAGTTTTAATCTCAAATCACTCAAATCAATCTGAAATCTCTTGGTTACTGTTAATTGCTTAGCTTTAATTAGAATTGGTTTTAGTCGATAATTCACTTTTCCTCGTGGGAACGATCCCTACTTGTCGCTGTACTTATCTCACGATTCGTGCACTTGCGAGTTAGGTTTTTATAACACGATTTTACACATCAAGTTTTTGGCGCCGCTGCCGGGGACTAGTGAATTTATTGGTTATTTCTAGTTTTAGTTTTAGTTAATAGATTTATTAGTTCAGGTAGTCGAGTCATTAATTTTTAGCTTTTTAGATTTTTCTTTTTATTCATTCTTTTTCTTTTTCTTTTCAGAGTTTACTAGTGATTTGTTTGTTTCATTGCAGATTTTTGACAGCAGATGCAAGGTAGAAGATCTCAACAGGGAGAATTACTACCTTTGAACGATAACATAGATCGTATCAGAAATTTAGTAATGGAAGACGAGCGAAATCAGGAACAGAATCAAGAAAGGGTGCAACAGGCCCATAACCTTGTTCCTAATCCAGTGTATGAGCCAGAACCTATCAGAACTATGAAGGATTACAGTAGACCAGTTGTGAGCAATGACCCTTTGTGCATTGTGCTAGAACCTGCAGCAAGGAATTATGAGCTGAAGAGTAGTCATTACAATCAGCTGCCCAGTTTCCATGGATTACCAGATGAAGATATACTCTTGTTCTTCAGAGAGTTTTATGGAGTAATTCAGTCCTTCCCTAACTACAGGATAACTGAAAATCAGCTGCGGATGAGATGCATTCCACATGCATTGAAAGGAGAGGCGAAAGCTTGGCTGTTAACTTTGCCTCCTGCATCTTTGAGAACATGGGATGAAGTGCGAGAAAAGTTGACTGATCAGTTTTATGCACCTTAGAAGACCAGTGAAATCCGAGCCAAGATTTCGAGTTTCATGCAGCAAGACAACGAGACTTTTTATGAGGCATGGGAGCGTTTCAAGAAGTATACCAGGGACTGTCCTCAGCATGGGTTTCTGACGAATCAGTTGTGTCAGTGGTTTTATGATGGTCTGACTGAAGTTTCAGGACTTCTAGTGAACAATGCCTGTGGTGGATCTATGTATGACAAGCAGCCTGATGAGGTGTACGAGATCTTTGAGAAGTTAGCTCAGAATTCTCGTCATAAGAACTCCAGAAGAAAGAAGGGAATCTACACAGTGGATGCTGGCACAGAGAGTTCCATTCAAATGACACAGATAATGAAGAAGATAGATTCTTTTGCTTCTGAAATTGGTAAACTGAAACAAAAGGTGTTTATGGGAGAGCACCAGGCAGCAGGTCCTGGACCTGAAGAAGAAGAAGTTCATGCCATGAACAATTTCAACCCCAGACCTAGGAATGATCCATATTCCAACACCTACAATCCAGGGTGGAGGAATCATCCTAATTTTTCATGGTTGAACAATCAGAACACTGGTAACCAATGGGGTAACAACAGCAGAAACACCGGTGCTCATCAGAATTTTGAATCTCAACCAAAGAAGCCTTCAATGGAAGAATTACTGGAGCAACTGCAGCAGCAAATCAAGCAGCAATCACTGGACATGCAGCAGCAATCACAGCAATTGCAGCAGCATACGCATCAGCAAATCCAGCAATTAACCCAGAGGTATGACGTACAATTTCAGAATATTAATGCGTCAATAAAGAAGACAGAGATTCAAGTTGGGCAACTAGCTGAAGCTCAACAAAGAATGGAGCAAGGAAAATTTCCAAGTTACACTGAGCAAGCTAAAGCTATGACAATTCTCCGAAATGGTAAGGTGCTAACTGATAATTTACCTGCTGAACTTTCTGATAAACCTATTACTGTTTCAGGTTCTTCAAAAGAAAAGCTCAAGAACCAGGAGGATGAGGTAGTGGTGGAAAAATCCAAGGATTCACCACCCCTACACAAGTCAGCAAATCCTTATGTGCCACCCATTCCATTCCCAGGGAGACTGCAAAAGAGCAAGTTGGAGAAGTCTTACAAAGACATATATGACATCCTTTCAAAGGTCAATGTCAACTTGCCCCTGTTGGAGATGATTCAGAAGATGCCTGCATATGCTAAGTTTTTCAAGAGCCTTCACACTTACAAAACAAGATTTGTGGAGAATCATCAGGAGTTCATGACCGGAAGTGCTAATGCAGTCCTTCAAAAGTCACTGCCACCAAAGCTTCAAGATCCAGGTAGTTTCTGCATTAACATTACTATTGGTGGTACAACTCTGGAGAGGGCTATGCTAGACTTAGGAGCCAGTATCAACTTAATGCCGACAACTATCTATGAGCAATTGGGTTTGAATGATCTGAAAAAGACAACCATGTCGCTTCTGTTGGCTGATGGGTCTGTAAGGTACCCTAAGGGTTATGTGGAAGATGTGCTAGTGCAGGTAGAAAATCTGATTATTCCTGCTGACTTTGTGGTGCTAGATATGGATGAAGGTGCCAAAGATAGGAACTGTAAGCCTATTCTTTTAGGGAGACCCTTTATGGCAACTGCAAAGACTTTTATTGATGTCCAGAATGGGAAGCTAACGATGACTGTGTTAGATGAGACTGTAGAGTTTAAAGTCTTTGAGTCCCTGAAGTTCCCTGAAGCAGCAGACGATTGTTATTCTGTTGAATGTAATGCAATTGAAGTGGTAAAGTCAGCAGTGCAGGATGAGTTGTTAGAAGATATATCTGAAGAATTGTTAGATTGGGTCTGTGATGTGTTTGAAGATGATGAAGAACTTCAGCAGATAGGAGTTTCAAATGAGGATTCTGACATAGAGGAAGTGTGTGCTGAAGTGAAAGATGAGATCAACAAGTCGTTAATCCCATCTATTAGCTCTCCCCCTACATTGGAGCTGAAACAACTTCCTTCTAACCTCAAATATGCATTCCTAGGCGAGAATGAGACTCTTCCAGTGATTATAGCTTCAGATTTAGAGTCAGAGAAAGAAGAGAAACTCTTGGCAGTACTGCAGGAGCACAAAGCCGCCATTGGATGGACCATTGCGGATATCAAGGGAATAAGCCCTACCATTTGTATGCATCACATTCTTTTGGAAGAGGGTGTGAAGCCATCTAGAGAAGCTCAGAGAAGACTTAACCCGAACTTGAAGGAGGTGGTCAAGGAAGAGGTCCTAAAGTTACTCAAAGTGGGTATTATATACCCTATATCTGACAGTAATTGGGTAAGTCCGGTTCATGTTGTGCCAAAGAAGTCTGGAATCACAGTGGTGGCGAATGAGAACAATGAGTTGATCCCTACGAGGAAGACCACAGGATGGAGGGTGTGCATAGATTACCGCAAGCTTAACACGGCAACAAAAAAGGATCACTTCCCTTTGCCGTTCATCGATCAGATGCTTGAGCGTTTGGCGGGACATGCTTATTATTGTTTCCTGGATGGTTTTTCAGGATATAATCAGATTGCCATCGCTCCAGAGGATCAAGAGAAGACGACATTCACTTGTCCTTTCGGTACCTTTGCCTACAGAAGAATGTCGTTTGGGTTGTGCAATGCCCCTGCCACTTTCCAAAGATGCATGATGTCGATCTTTTCCGACATGTTAGAGAAGTATATCGAGGTAATTTATGGATGATTTTTCTGTTTTTGGTAATTCTTTTGACCACTGCCTTGATAATTTAACTAATGTGTTGAAAAGATGCACTGAGACTAATTTAACTCTTAGTTGGGAGAAAAGTCACTTTATGGTGAAATCTGGAATAGTGCTAGGGCATGTGATATCTGATAAAGGCATAGAGGTAGATAGAGCTAAGATTGAAGTAATTGCTAAACTTCCACCTCCTACTTCGGTAAAGGGTGTGAGGAGTTTTCTTGGTCATGCAGGATTTTACAGGCGTTTTATAAAAGATTTTTCAAAAATTAGTCGTCCCCTGTGTAATCTGTTGACCAAGGAATCTACATTTGATTTCAATGATGAATGTATGCTTGCTTTTACAACTCTGAAAGATAAACTGACATCTACTCCTGTAATTATGCCTCCTGATTGGTCTCTTCCATTTGAACTAATGTGTGATGCGTCAGACTATGCTGTAGGTGCTGTTTTAGGACAGCGAGTAGATAAATTGCCACATGTTATTTACTACACTAGTCGCACTCTGAATGATGCACAGTTGAATTACTCCACTACAGAAAAAGAATTACTTGCTGTTGTTAGTGCCCTAGAAAAATTTCGTCAATATTTGATTGGGTCTAAAGTAATTGTTTATTCTGATCATGCTGCTTTGAAATATTTACTAACAAAAAAGGAAGCGAAACCGAGATTACTCCGGTGGATCCTTTTGTTGCAAGAATTTGATTTGGAAATCAGGGATAAGAAAGGCAGCGAGAATGTGGTAGCTGACCACCTTTCTCGACTAGTGGAAGAAGAAACTGGAGAAGAAAGTGCCAAGCTCGTACCCATAAATGAGAACTTCCCAGATGAACAGCTGATGCATGTGAGAGCTAAAGATCCATGGTACGCAGACATAGTGAACTATCTTGCTAATGGCATCGTACCAGCTGACCTGAATTCTCAAGCAAAAAGAAGATTCATCTCCCTTTCCAGGCAGTACTTTTGGGATGAGCCATACCTGTTCAAATATGGCGCTGATCAGATCATTCGGCGATGTGTCCCTGAAGAGGAGCAGCAAGATGTGCTGAAATTCTGCCACGACCTTAGCTGTGGAGGGCACTTTAGTGCCAAGAAGACTGCTCTGAAAGTTCTCCAATCAGGTTTCTTCTGGACCTCTTTATTCAAAGATGCTTATACTTTTTGTATTTCTTGTGACAGGTGCCAGAGAACGGGGAACATTGGTAAGAGGGACGAGATGCCCCTTTCCAGTCAATTGGTGATAGAAATATTCGACGTATGGGGAATTGACTTCATGGGTCCCTTTCCATCTTCACATGGGTTCACCTTCATCCTGGTAGCTGTGGATTATTTCTCGAAGTGGATTGAAGCAATGGCAACCAAGACGAATGATAGCAACGTGGTGGTGAAATTCGTGAAAGAACACATATTTGCTAGATTTGGGACACCACGTGCGATTATAAGTGATGGTGGGAGCCATTTTTGTAACAAGGTTTTTGCCTCGTTAATGAAGAAATATGGTGTCAAACACAAAGTGGCAACCCCATATCATCCTCAGACTTCAGGACAAGTGGAGGTGAGCAATAGACAGATTAAGCAGATATTGGAGAAGACAGTGCAACCAAATCGAAAGGATTGGTCAACCAAGCTTAATGATGCGTTATGGGCGTACAGAACTGCCTACAAAACTCCGATTGGTATGAGTCCTTATAGGATAGTATATGGGAAGGCTTGTCATCTACCTGTGGAGTTGGAACACAATGCTTATTGGGCACTGAAGAAGTTGAACTTCGATTTAGATAAGGCAGGAGAGGAACGTAAGTTGCAGATGAGTGAGCTTGAGGAGCTTCGAGACAATGCTTATGAGAACGCCAAGATATATAAAGAAAGGACGAAGAAATTGCATGACAGTAAAATCTTTCGGAAGGAATTCCAACCGGGGATGCTTGTCCTTTTGTATTAGTCAAGGTTGCGATTGTTTCCAGGGAAGCTGAAGTCGCGGTGGATGGGTCCATATAGGGTTACTCAGGTTTTCCAGCATGGAGCTGTGGAGATTGAAGGTCTTGTCGGTCAACAGAGATTTAAGGTTAATGGCCACCGATTCAAGCCATACCTGAGTGCATCCAAGCTAAGGATTGATGAGTTTTCCCGCCTCAATGAGCCGTAAGGCTCTTTTGCGTCTTGCCCAGACGTTAAATAAAGCGCTCAGTGGGAGGCAACCCACTTAGGTAATATTTTCTTATTTTATATTTTTGTCTATTTTTGAGTCAGTTTTTTTTTTTAGGAGTCTCGAACGTTCTTAAACCCGATGAATATGGTTGTTGGATATAGAGTTTTAAAGGAGATATTATTCAATTCAGGTTTGGGGGTGTTCGATCGATTAATTTTTCTGTTTTAGGAGAGAGCTGGTATGTTTTATGCGTGTTTTACTTGTGGCCAGGTATCAGGTATGAAGGAAATTATTTGTCGCGGGATAGGACCGCCCCTTAGGCACCTGCCTGGGCAGCGGTCTCTCTAAAGGGGTCTCTCTGGAGTTGACCGCCACTTAGTCCCGCTGGATGTGCACGTTCCTGGCCAGCTGAAAATCCTAAAGAGCGTCTCTGGAAATCAGTGCAAGGTAGGACCGCCTCCTAGGCACATGCCTGGGAAGCGGTCACTCTTAAAGAGAATCTCTGGACTTCAGTGCAAGGTAGGACTGCCCCCTAGGCACATGCCTGGGGAGCGGTAACTTTTAAACATGTCTCTGGATTTCAGTGCAACGTAGGACCGCCCCCTAGGCACATGCCTGGGCAGCGGTCCCAACGTAAGTAAAACGGTGCGTTTTGCACCTTTGGGATTGCATGCATTGTTGACCGCTGGGTAGGACCGCCCCCTAGGCAGTGCCCACCCAGCGGTTATTTTATCAAAACCCTATTTACCTTCTTTAAATGGGACCGTGCGCAGCCCCTTTCTTCTTCCCTTGGCTGCGCACGTTCTCTCTCCTTTCTTTCTCTCTCTAATTTTCTCTCATTCCTCCATTGTTACTCTCTCTCTCCAACAACTCACAAGGTATGATTTCTACCTCTCTTTTCTCAATTTTCTTCATGATTCCATTGTTTTTAACTTTAGATATATTTATTTATGCAATTTTTGATGGATTTTGGGATTATTTTGTGTGCAAATTTCGAATTCCCTTGCTTAGAACCATTATGTTTCTTGTGAAAATTGATTATCTTGTTGGATTTGAAGCATGCATGGTTGGAGGAGTTGTTGTGGTCCAGGGGGTTGAGATCCTGATCAATCCCGAGGTGATAAATCAGTTCTTCGAGGTTCCTGATATTGACATTGGAGGCCGAGGAGGGGTGGAGTACCTTGATACTCTCGACCCGTTTCGAGGACGAATGGCTGCAATCCTTAGGATGGATGGGCTTGACCAGTGGGACCTATTGCGGAAGTTGTACCAGCGCGACACGCATGTGGACGTCGCCTTTTGGAACATTTTCCTGACGTGTTCACTGCTACCTTCTCAGCACCGTACAGAGATTTTCTATGACCAGGCTCGTATATTGCTCCGATTGAGGACTGGTGGCCCCATCAACATTGGGAGGGTGATTTTTGGTGCTATTCGTGAAGCCTGTGGCATTGATGACTTATCCATGGTATTTCCATGTTTGATCACGGCTTTCTGCAGTCGGGCAGGAATTGATGTGACTGCAGGTTTGGAGCACAATGACCCATCTATGCTCACCCGGACTAGATGGAACCAGCAGTTAGCTCTTCGGGGTTTGCCTCCTGTTGGAGATTATGCGCGACGCAGACGTCGCAGAGAGGAGCTTGCAGCAGCAGCTGCCGCGAGGGCACAGGACCAGCCTGAGGAGGATCCAGCTGCAAACCAGCCCGAGGAGGATGCACCTGCAGCACAGCCCGGAGGTGATCAGTTTCACACTCTTTTGCAGGCTATGAAGGCTCACATGGACATGCGCATCAGGCAGATGGAGGTTCGTATGGAGGAGCGTTTTGACGATGTCGAGACGAGCATAGATGATTTGCGCACGATGATGACTAGTCGGTTTTCTGTGGCTAGTGGGAGTGGAGCTCCATCTCAGCCTCCTATTCCTGATCAGGATCCTTATGCAGCTAGTGGATCGGGATTTGAGCAGCAGTTTGATGACCAGAGGACCCCAATCATGCAGTTTGATGATGTGGAGCAGCAGGATGACCAGATAGACTCTGACCAAAACACTGAGATTTTGCACTTATCAGATGAGGATGGCGGAGATTGACAGGATATGATTTCTTTTGACTTTTTATTTTATTTTCTTTTTCTTTTATTTTTCTTTGGATATTGTAGTTTATTTGTTTTTATGTCTGTCCCTTCCATAACTGTCTTGACTGTCAACATTGGGGACAATGTTAAGCTCAGGTTTGGGGGTATTTAGTGTCGTTTTGGTTTTTAGTTTTATTTTCGTTCTGAGTCTGTCGTTCCTCCTGAATCTTTGATGAGGTGCTTTGATGTGTGCTTTAGAACCAGTATGCTTTATTCAATGTGTTTAAACTAAAGTCTAGCCACTTAGAGTATTGCGTTGCATTTTTCAAAAATTATGACATGCTCTTGATATGATAGTGGATAGGATGCTTAGTTGGATTGCCATGATTAATAGTGGAGACTACCTTGGTGAGTTCACTAAGCCAAAAAGCGTACATAAATGACATTATATGAGTGATTAATGGTTTCTACTCTTTAAACACTACATAGGTTCTTAGCACTAGACTTGATCTCTATAGGTTTAACATTGAGCATTATAGAACATTCATCATAAAAGATTTCACATGCTATCTTTGATCTTGAGTAAGTTGAACCAATGGAAGTGATTTCAGACTATGTGTGCTTGATCTACTTAAAAGGCCTTAAATATTTCCTACCTTATGTGTGTGCTCCATAGCCCTGTTTGAAGCCAAACACTGATTAGCCTTTTTTCTTTCTTCACCACACTGACTTTAACCCATGTAAGCCTGAATTATAGCCTTACCTTTTTATCTTGGGATCATACATTGAGATTGAGAAGAAGATTTGAGATTTCGCCGCAGGAAAATGTGCGAAGGTAATGAGTAACAAGTGAAGAAGAGCTGCATTCAATCCAAAGCTGAGAGGAACTGTATTTGTATTCAATGTTTCATTCAAAAAAAAAAAAAAAAAAAATGGTGCAACAGAAATATGCACGGTTTAATGAATTCAACCAGTCAAATGACTGGTAGTGTTGTATCTACTCTTAAAGGAGTTATCAAGAATTTGGTGAAAGAGGTGGTTTGAAATTAATGGTGAGTGATGTCATTCCACTTGCAAGCAGGAAGAAAGGATGGCCTAAAAGAAAGCAAGGCCTTGAAGACGATGTGAAGACTCTCATTGAATGATCCTAGGGTTTTTGAATTCCTTTTTCCTGTTCTTTCTTAGCCCCTACCCAATAGCCCCATTACAACCATAATGAAAGTCTGATTGATCTGCTGGTTATCCTTGCAAGGAAAGTAGAAGGTAAGAGTGTGCTTAATCTTGTTCATAATGCCTGATTCTTTTCATGAGATCTTTTGCTTACAAATCAAGCGTTCTTTCAATGATATATTCATATGCGATAATAACTTGAAATTTCTTGTGCATAAATTCCATTCGCATATGCTTGATGAGTGAAATTGCCTAGGTTCTGTGCGAAATATGAGCGATATCTCGTGAGAAGTAGAGTTGAGGCGAATTATATCTATGGCGTCTGGCAAAGGTGTTTTTGATGCTAGATTGTCTTGAGCATGGGCTTTTCATTTTAAAACGAACAATGTTTTCAGTTTTGTGGCTTAATTTTAGTCTTTACATATTGGCTTTAGCATGCATTGTTTCGTTATGGGCGCTAGTCGATTGCATCTCGAATGATGGGATTTTGTTGGATATGTTTGTGGGTGTCATAGCTGTAAACCCTCAGGAGACAAAACTCCTCCTCTAGGGACACCTAGAGGTTTAAAGGCTTGTAGCATCTGCTCAATGCTATCGCGCTCCCTGCGAAAGTGGCTTAGCTAGGATTTAGTTTTTCTTTTTAGTTGGTTGGTTGGTTTTGCTCGAGGGCTAGCAAAAGTTAGGTTTGGGGGTATTTGATCGGTCTATTTCTATATATGTTTTAGACCCCTATTCCCTAGTCTTTGTGCTTTGTTCTCGAGCATTTTTAGGTTGTTTGATGTGTTTGTTGAGCTCTGCAGGTCTCGTTATCAGAAGTGGTGCAAATATTCAAATATGGGAGAAAAGATTCCAAAGTGGATCAGATGTCAAGTTTCTGCAGCTGACCGCCCCCTAGGTAGTGCCTACCTAGCGGTCCTATGTGGCGGTCAGAGCAAGTTGAAGACTCGAGAGAAAATTGGATAGGACCGCCCCCTAGGCAATGTCCTACATAGCGGTCCTACCTAGCACCAAACTCCAGAGAAGTTGATCAGATGTGACCGCGGCCTAGGCAATGTCCTACATAACGGTCCTAGCTTGCACTAAACTCCAGCCTTGTGTCATTCATGTGACCGCCCCCCAGGCACTGTCCTACGTAGCTGTCCTACCTAGCGGTGGTCTCCAGTGATGTTGCAAAAAGAGGACCGCGGGGTAGGCAAGGTGCCTACCTAGCGGTCCGTGCAGCGGATGTTTAAGTTATCTGTTTCGTTTAGGTCAGCGAGAGACGAGGTGGCGAGCCAATATAAATAGAACATCAGAGGGTTTTCAGAAAAGGGTTAGAGACTGCGAAATTGAGAGCTTCTCCACCATCCATCCTTGGAAGAAACCGAAAAGCACGAAGAAGACGAAGGATTCGAAGCAAGATTAGAAGACAACAATGGGTTCTATCTTCTCCTCTTCTATGTTTTTGTTTTCTCCATTGATGTGTAACTAAATCCTTACTAGGGATTCAATGTGAACCTCTATGAATACTCTTTGTTAGAATTGACTATGTTTTAGTAATTCAAGTTTTGTTTCATTCAATTTGGGATTTCTTCTTGTCTATGCATGGTTTGTGCTAGTCTTGAATCTAGGGTTTATATGTTAAGGTTGAGGGATGTGTGGGATTTCACCAGTCTCAACCAATAATTAATTGAATGAATGAATTTATCGTAGCAGGTTATTGCACGTTATCTTTGGTTCTCTTGTTCTTGTGCTTAATGGGTTCTCGACCATAGTTTTTATGCAGGGTTTGCTAAGGACTGTGGTTGAGAATACTTGATTGTGTGCTTTGTGGGTTGTAGGTTATAGTTGATATGCAGGGTTTGCTATTTACTTGATTGAGAAACGCTTGGTGTATGGTTGATGTATTTTCTGTTATGGTTTATATGCAGGGTTTGCTATTGATTGTAGTAGAAATACTTAATTTATCCCAGGACCACATAGCACTAATGATACATGATTTAAGAACGAACCCTTAACTTGATTAACATTCTTTGTGAAAGTCAATTCGAAGCATTGAGTAAACATAGTTGGGGAGCATTGATGACCTAGTCTTCTCACCTCTTGATCACATTCTCATATTCTAGTTAATTGTTTTCTTAGTTTAATCTAGTTTTAATCTCAAATCACTCAAATCAATCTGAAATCTCTTGGTTACTGTTAATTGCTTAGCTTTAATTAGAATTGGTTTTAGTCGATAATTCACTTTTCCTCGTGGGAACGATCCCTACTTGTCGCTATACTTATCTCACGATTCGTGCACTTGCGAGTTAGGTTTTTATAACACGATTTTACACATCAACCCCGTGAGCTATATAAAGAGTTTCGTCCATCAGATGGAGGTCTAGAATGCTACCCGGTCAGCGATGTGCAGGATGTTCCCTTCCACCCTAACGGACAGTGCTAAGACTTGGTTCAGAAAGTTACCTTCATGTAGTGTGGATTCTTTTACAAAGCTTACTATAGATTTTTATGCTCAGTTTCAAGGGATCAAACCTCGTCCTAAGGACCCCGTCCTACTCCAGTACGTGATCCAGGAGTAGGGTGAGATGCTGAGATCATATGTAGAGAAGTTCCACAAAGAAGTGATCCAGATGGGAGTGTTTGCCGAGAAAGAGATCTTGGCAAATTTTAGAAGGAACCTGTAGGCGGGTAGATTGTTCCGGTCGTTTGCTAAACATCCGCCTGAAACTTACCAAGAAGCCTGTGACAGGGCATTGGAATAGGTGGACATAGACGAACAGCTGGACATAGATGAATAGCTCCAGGTTAAGGTCGAGCATGATGAAGCCCAATCAGCCAAGCAACCGAAGAAAGAGTCTCTGAAGCCTGCACTTGCAAAGAAGTTTCAGAATCATCCTCCAAACTAGTCTACCTATCGGCTACCACCTCCTTCCCAGCATCGGGATAGATATCCGGTGAGAAAAACCCCTTTTAGAATCTCACCTCCACTAAGAGAGGTAGTACGGGTAGCAAGCGAAGAGGGCTGGTACAACCATTACACTCCTCTTAATGCATCCCGAGAGACCATATACCTTGTCATCTGCGATAAGGGTTTGCTTAGGAAGCATGGTAATATAAAGATTCCAACAGATCAAAGAAATCGCTACAAGTACTGTGACTTCCATGAGGATGTGGGACACAACACATCTGAATGCTACAGCCTCTGTAACCAGATCGAAGGATTGGGTAGGGGGGACTTTTGATTGAATTTTTGCAACAGGTACGAGATAACATAAAGGTGGGAAAGGATGTGCGAGGGGAGATGCAAGATACGGAAGAAAGAAGGAAGGATAGTGGAAAAGACTTGATGCAGCAGATCTAAGTCATTCACACCATCAGTGGAGGCCCAACCCTAGCAAGGACTTCTAACAACTCAAGGAAGAACAATGCAAGGAAGATCCCAAGGCTTACCCTTGGTCATGATATCCTTTAGGTCTTCAGGGGATCCCAAGATTATCCTCGCTTTGCCCAGATCATTTTCACGGAGCAGGATGCCTACAACATAGTTCAACCACATGACGATACGATGGTGATCACAGTGTAGATAGCCAATTGCCGGGTTCACCGCATCTTGATGGATACTGGAAGCAGTGTTGATATTTTATTCAAATGAGCGCTAGAATAGCTCAACTTGAAGAATCCCTGCTACAACAGCTGCGCCACACCCCTATATGGAATCATAGGAGACTCCGTAATGCCAATTGGGTCATAAATCCTACCGGTAATAATCAGAGATGCTCCCCTTCAGCAAATCATAATGACAAAATTTATTGTGGTCGATACCTCGTCTGCCTACAACGTGATCTTGGGAAGGCCTTTCCTATCAAGAATTAGGGGAGTGTTATCCATTTACCATAATGTCCTAAAGTTCCCAGTCAGAATTGAGGTGGGAGAAGTCCGGGGGGATCAACAAGTAGCTAGAAATTGTTATGCAATGTCCACCAACCCCACCATGCTCGCCAAGCAGTGCGCCCAAGTAACCAGCGAACCAAGCTGAGAGGTACCTAAGCAGGATCATTACATCCTGGAAGAAGGAGAGGTACTGGACATGATTGTAGAAGAGACAGAAAAGGAAGAGTGGGGATGGACCAATGGGTACCCCCTATAGTAGTGATGATCTTACCAAAGTAGTGAAGATATGAGGCGCATTGGATTGTAAGGTCAGAAAGAACTTGGTAAAGCTTATTGAGGAAAACAATGACATTTTTTCCTGGAGTCATAATGAAATGCCAGGTATCCCTCTTAACTTAGCCGCTCACAGGTTGGCAGTATATGCAACCTTCAAGCTAGTCAAATAGAAGCAGAGGCATTTTAACGCCGATCGGAATGCCACGGTGTAGAAAGATGTAGATAAACTTCTGAAAACTAGATTCATCAGAGAATCCCGCTACCCCTAATGGATCACCAATGTGGTTATGGTAACCAAAGCCAATGGGAAATGGCGTATATGCGTGGATTACACCGACCTCAACCGGGCTTACCCGAAGGATAGCTTCCATCTGCCTAAAATAGATCAACTGATTGATACCACTGTAGGTAATAAGCTCCTAAGCTTCATGGATGCTTTCTCAGGGTACAACCAGATCATGATGCACCTCGCCGATCAAGATAAGACCAACTTCATCACTAGGTAAGGCCTCTACTACTACAAGGTGATACCGTTCGGTCTCAAAAATGTTGGAGCCACTTACTAGTATTTGGTGAACAAGTTATTCAAGTAACATGTAGGAATAACATGATCACCAAGTCTCAGATGACTGACCAACACCCAGAAGATTTACGCCAAACCTTCCAAGTAATATGGGAAAACTAGATGAGATTAAATCAGGCTAAGTGTGCTTTCGGGGTAGCAACAGGAAAGTTTCTTGGGTTCATGGTATACGAGAGAGGAATCGAGGCCAATCTCGAGAAAATCAAGGCAATCATGGATCTTGAATCCCCTACTACCCTCTAGCAGGCAAAAGAATTGACTGGCATGATAGCAGCATTAAACCGCTTCATATCCCGATCTACAGATAAGCGTCTACCCTTCATCAAAATCATTAAGCAGGGTAAGATGACGAAGTGGGATCAAGAAAGTGAGTAGGCCTTCCAGTCTTTGAAGAAATACCTTGCTAGCCTGCATTTGCTAGTGAAACCCCTTTCAGGAGAAGAGCTACAACTTTATTTGGCAGTATCAAAAACCGCAACCAGCAAGGCCTTGTTGAAAGAAAGTAGTGACGGGGTCTAGAGACTAATCTACTATATGAGCCGTGCTTTGACCAAGTCTGAGAAAAATTATACCCTCATGGAAAAGCTCGCCTATGCACTTGTGAATACAGCTAGAAAGCTCTGACCTTATTTTCAAGCATACACAATTGCTGTAGTAACTAATCAACCACTGAGTAAAGGCTAGACATATCAGGCAGGCTGGTCCTATGGGCCCTAGAGCTCACCAAGTATGATATAAAATACAAGGCAAGAACAACAATCAAGGCTCAGGCCTTGGCCGACTTTGTAGCAGAATTCAACACGATCTCTAATCCGGGTACAGCTGTAATCCCGAGCCCTAAACCAGAATCCCCAGAATGGCCTACTAATTGTAAGGCCTGTATACTGTATACGGATGGAGCGTCAAATCAAGCAGGCTATGGAGCCGGGATCATCCTTACCGATCCTAAAGGGATTGAATGCATCCACTATTTCAGGTTTGAGTTCAAAGCCACCAATAATGAGGCGGCGTATGAAGCCTTGTTAGCAGAGATGAAAGTTGCTGAAGAATTGGGAGCAGATTTCCTCTTGGTTAGAAGTGATTCCCAGCTTGTAATCAACCAAGTATCCGGTGTGTACTAGGCGAAGGGTGACAACATGGTAGCATACCTCAAAAAAGTCCAAGAAGCAGCAACAAGATTCAAGGGTATGAAGATGGTGATCATGCTCAAAATGTTCACATTTAGCGCTCCCTTTACTTGGTTTTTGTAAGCGTTTTCTGAGCATTTTAGGTGTTTAATGTAAATAAGTGTTTTCAAGGAATTACGGCGTTTTGAAGGCATTTGGATCTGAAATGCCGAAAAGAAGGCAAAGAAGGCAGAAAAACCAAGGTTGCCTTGTTCCCGCAAGTTCATACATCAAACCCGCAGGAAAGTACTAGCGAAGAGAACCAACGGGAAAGAGCACACAAGCCAGCGGTTTCATCTCCCCTATCCCACGGGAAAGAACCAACTGAAGGAAGCCGTGGGTGTTAGGATTATGCTCAATAATAAGAGTGTACTATTGTACTTGACAATCTTATCATATTAATAAAGTGATTTTTGTTTTAACAAAATCTTATAGCATTTATAATTATAATTATCAAGGTAAATAATCATAAGGTCAAAAGACTATGAGAAAAGAAGAATTATTCATACATCTGGATATGTATGAGGTAGACACAATTCTTTAATTAGTCTTGAATAACGTTCACAACTTAAGTTAAAGGTTGTTCACTTTTATCTTGTTAAAGTTGTAGAATTCTTTTACTAGCATTTGAGTGGGATCAAATGTGTTATGATGAGTCTAAAATCATTGAAGGGTCTTCGAGTAAAAGAATCTAATGCACTAGGTGCATTGAACTGGATCACAATGAAATACTTTTTTCTAGAACCGTCAATAGATAAAAGTCTTTTCAGGACAATCGGAGAGTCTATCTTAATCCTGAGATAAATGATGGACTTATGGTTACAAGTGTTATCATTTGAGCTGTCAATGAGTACGATTTTATAGCATAGTCTATCCTTGATAGTTTCGTAGCATTCATTTGTTAATCGATAAAGGACTTCATTTATAGTTACGGACATCGTGGTTCCATTTATTAAATGTGAGTAGAATATCATCATATGGATGTTTTGAGGTTTTGGATATTAAATCTTAACGTTGAGTTTTCAATAGTGACTATTGAAAGATGACTTCTGGACAAGTCATAATATATTTCCAAGTTCAAAGTGTGGTCATATGAGTAAATATGGTAACTTGGAGAGCTATAGGCGGTCTATGAGCTCTTGGCGATTACTGATATTCTTCACGAGGATTCTCTATCTCCTATGATTGTCTAGGGTATGAATGAGAATCATTTACTTATTCCATCTTTATTTAAGAGTGCAATTTTAGTTCTTTAGTTGAATGAACTAAAATTAATAGATTGAACCTAAGTGAATCATTTGTTGATTGCGATTAGGTTATGTCTATTGGAGCTTAAATTTAGATAGGCCCGCCAAGATCCCCAATCCACACGGACTTGCATGAATCACTTGATATATTCTACCGGACTATTTATGGGTCTATATAGAATTGTATTTAATATATTAAGAATATAATTTGCACATTATTTATTTAATGGGCTGTTTAATTATATTAATATGTTAATGAAAGGTACGTGGGCTAGTTTCTTTTAGTAAGGGTCTAGTTCACATGTGGGTCTTTTATTAAAGTCCAAATGGATTTAATAAAATAAGAAAAACAATATATGACTCATGTATTGGTCATGGGCGGCAAGGTTGCTTTTATTAGCCTATTATATTGTTTATTTTATTATTTAATTAAATGGAAATTAATTAATATATTAATTAATTATTTAATTAAGAATTAAAATCTTTTTCTGATTAGGAAATATGTTTCCTAGTATTATACTATTAGTAGTAGTATATTAAATATAAAAGACTATATTTGATAAGTAGATAAATAAGGGATTTATTTATCTAGTCAAATTAGAAAGTCTTTTATATAGTCACAAATACACTAAAGAGTTGGATTAGGGTTTGAATTCTAAGAAGATTGATAGAAGTCTTTTGTGGAAACACAAATCCTTTTTGGAAAAGGATTTTGGTGACCACCTTGTTTACACAAGAGGGAATTTAGCAACCCTAGAATTTTTTAGGCAAAAAATTCGGTCCGTATATATTGAAAGGGATAGAATTCGGCCACCTCTAGGTTTTTAGGGATTAGATGTAATATTTCTTGTAATTTAACCTTGCTATATAATCAGTCATGTTTATTTCACTTTCTCAAGTCATGTATGTGCTTATTATTCCATTTATGATTGGTGGTTGCAACCACCAATCTATTATTGATTGCACAATAACCTTGATGAACTTATATGCATTAAAGACCACTTATGCATGTGCCTCTTAGGCCATCTAAGTTGTAAAGATTTACTCACTTTGTGAATCTTTACTAACTCCCTTGAGTAAACCTCCTTTAATCACTCTCCTAGCCTTAGGTTGTGATTAAAGTTGAGGATTTAATGCCTTATAATTTGACATGAATAGATGCATGTTAGGGACTTTGTGATTGAGCTTAATGAATGATTGATTAGTTAGTAGGTTGTTATGTTAATGAATCTCTCCCTTAGCAATCCTTTAACTTAGCAGTTGAACCTAATAGTTGTAACTGTTTTCTTAATCAATTCTCATCTTAGCATAGTTCATGTGTTGATCATCTTAGTTAATTAAATAGATATTAATTAGAGTTAATTTTAACTATTATTACCTTCTATCTACTTAAGTGCAAACTCGTTAATCTCTGTGGGAACGATGACCCTTACTTTGCACACTATACTAGCTTTGTGACTTGTGCACTTGCAAAGGGTGAAACACTCGCGCGTCCCTTTAGTATAACCGAGGTAGAGTAGCATAATTTGTAGTAGTATTTGTATAATCGGTTTAGGCACGTCAGATGGAACAGATTCCTCTAGAGAATAATCATCGAGCAGATGTCCTAGCCAAGATTGCTGCAGCTGGAGGACAAGCATTGCCCAGAGGGGTACCACTCCAATTGATACCACGACCCAGCATAGCCAAATGAGCGGAGGTGAACCCGGTAGAACGACTTCCTTGCTGGATGGATCCCATAGCTGATTACCTCCAAAATGACAGTCTTCCAGAAGATCTTGATCAAGCATGTAAGCTCAAAAGAACCGCTACCCGATACTGCCTGGTAGAAGATACCTTTACCGCAAAGGAAAATCCCTTCCATTGCTAAGATGTCTACATCCGGATAACGCTCAATAGGTGCTAAATGAGGTACACATAGGGGACTACAGCAACCATGCATCAGGTGAGACCCTGGCTTAGTAACTTATTAGAATGGGCAATTTCTAGCCTACTCTACATCAGGATGCCAAGCAATTTGCGCAATCCTGTGAACCTTGTCAGAAGATAGCAAACCTTTATCACTTGCCTCTAGAAAGACTCGCTTCAATCAGCACGCCTTACCCATTTGCTATTTGGGGGCTGGACCTAATCGGGCCACTTTCTACTGCTCTTGGTCAAGCCAAGGATGCTGTAGTAGCCATAGACTACTTTACCCCGGTGGGTGGAAGCGAAGTCCCTTACCTAGATAACTGAAGCAAAAACCACGAGCTTTTTCAAGAAAAACATTGTCTACCGATTTGGTACCCCGATGGCCATGATAATTGATCTGGGTAAACGGTTTGACAATGCCAACTTCAGGTTTTTCTATGAAGAGCGGATCAACCTTCGTTTTGCATCGGTAGCCCACCCTCAAACTAATGGATTGGTGGAAGCTACCAACAAGACCATCAAGAAGCTCATAAAGAAGAAGCTTCAACAGAAAAAAAAAAAAAACGGGTTGAAGAAATCCCAAATGTACTACGGGCATATCGGACTACCAAGAGGACTGCTGCTGGGGAAACTCCCTACTTATTGACTTTTAGGACAGAAGCAGTCTCACCTATCGAGCATAAACTGACATCTTTTAGGGTCCAACACTTTGAATTAGAAGACAATGAAATGAAGTTGAGAGCCAGTCTAGACCTCCTCGAGGAGAAGTAGGATAGGGCTGCAGAATGGGTAGCAGCCTACCAAAGCAAGGTAGCCCGATGTTTCAATAGAAAAGTGAAGACTCAAAACTTTAAAGAAGGGAACTTGGTCCTCAAGAAGGTAACCAGAATACCCGGAAGAGGTCTGATGAGGTACTAGCTCCTAACTAGGAAAGTCCCTACCTGATAAAGATGGTGGTTCAAAGGGGGGCCTACAAGCTGGAAGATATGGATGGTTACCCGGTAGACCACACCTGGAATGGCAATCACCTTAAAAGGTTCTACCCTTAAACTTTGAAGAAAGATTTATCTCGGTTGGTATATTTCTAAATGTGTACCCATATTTGTTTTGTATCGCTTCTTGAGAAATTCAATAAAGTCAGTTTTGTTCTCTTACATGATTCTCCTGAGTTCGACTTACACATTTCGCCATTACTGATCGCCTCAAGACTAGGAAAGGCCACATGGCGTTCCTGCTGCCTTGGTCGGGGTATACCCTCCTCTAGGAAGGATCTGGTGTATAAATGCCTAAGTGGTGTAGTCGTTTACCAAATTAAGGATCCAGATTCGTGGCCCTAGCTGCCCACCGCATCCTCAAGACCAAGACGGCCTATACAAACCTTCTGAAGCCTCGGACGGGGAATACCCCTCTCTAGGAAACCTGGTGCTAAAGTGGTCTTAGTTGCCCACTAGGACAGATCGCCAAAAGGATCATGATACCTTGTCAGGATACCTGATACCTTAGTTCGCCATAGCTACACAAGAAGACTTGGTGCTAAAGTGGCCATAGTTGCCTACCAAGACAGGTCGCCAAAAGGATCAGGATACCTTATCAGAATATCTGATACCTTACTTCGCCATATCTACATAAGAAGACTTGGTGCTGAACTGGCCTTAGTTACCTACCAAGACAGTGTTAGGATTATGCTCAATAGCAAGAGTGTAATAGTGTAATTAACAATCTTATTCATATTAATAAAGTGATTTCTGGTTTAAACAAATCTTATAGCATTTATAGTTTAATAATTGTTAAAGTAAATAATCATAAGGTCTAAAGACTATGAGAAAAGAAGAATTGTTCATACATCTGGATATGTATGTGGTAGACACAATTCTTTAGTTAGTCTTGAATATCGTTCACAACTTAAGTTAAATGTTGGGCACCTTTATCTTCTTAAAGTTGTAGAATTCTTTTGCTAGCATTTGAGTGGGATCAAATGAGATATGATGAGTCTAAAATCATCGGAGTGTCTTCGAGCAAAAGGATCTAGTGCACTGGGTGCATTGAACAGGATCACAATGAAATACTTTATCTATAACCGTCAGTAGATAAAAGTAATTTCATTATCAGGACAATCGGAGAGTCTATCTTAATCCTGAGATAAATGATGGACTTATGGTTGCAGGTGATATCATTTGAGCTATCAATGAGTACGATTATATCGCATAGTCTATCCTCGATAGTTTGGTGATATTCATTTGTTAATCGATAGAGGACTTCATTTATAGATATGGACATCGTGACTCCATTTGTTAAATGAGAGAATAATATCATCATATGGATGTTTTGAGGTAATTGGATATTAAATCTCAACGTTGAGTTTTCAATAGTGTCTATTGAAAACATGGCTTCTGGACAAGTCAAAATATCCAAGTTCAAAATGTGGTCATATGAGTAAATATGGTAACTTGGAGAGTTATAGGCGGTCTATGAACTCTTGGCGATTACTGATATTAATCACGAGGATACACTATGTCCAATATGATTGTCTAGGGTATGAATGAGGAAGCATCTTCCTTTTCTGTCTTTATTTAAGAGTTCAATTTTAGCTCTTTAGTGGAATGAGCTAAAATTAATGGATCGGACCTAAGTGAATCATTTGTTGATTGCGATTAGGTTATGTCTATTGGAGCTTAAATTTAGATAGCCCGCCAAGATCCCCAATCCACACGGACTTGCATGGATCACTTGAAATATTCTACCGGACCAATTTAGGGTCCATCTAGAATTGCAATTTAATATATTAAGAATATAATTTGCACATTATTTATGTAATGGGCTGCACAATTATATTTATATATTAATGGATAACATGTGGGCTTGTTTCTTTTAGTAAGAATGGGTCTAGTTCACATGTGGGCTTTTTATTTAAAGTCCTATGGATTTAATGAAATAAGAAAAATAATATTTGGCCCAATACACATATGGGGCCGCAACATGCTATAATGGCATTTAATATTATTTTGTTTCATTATTTAATTAAATAAGAATTAATTAATTTATTAATTAATTGTTTAATTAAAGTAACAAATCTTTTCTAAATAGGAAATATGATTCATATTTGTATACTATTGGTAGTAGTATAATTAAATAGAAAGACTTGTTTGACAAGGAAAATAAATAATTAATTTTATTTATTTAATCAAATAGGAAGTCTTTTTATTTTAGTCCAATAAGGAATAAAAGATTATTGAGTTGGATTAGGGTTTGGAAATCTTAAACTAAATAGGAATTAGGGTGCAACTAAATCTCCAATATTTTAGGAGTGAAATTGCGGCAACCCTAATTTGATTTGGTAGAGATTTCGGCCACCCTAGGGCAAAAAGGAAGAGAAAAATTCGGCCACCTATATAAGACCACATATAGATTTCGGCCACCCCCTAGTGCAAAAGTGCAGAATTTTTCTTCTTCTTCTTCTTCTAAACTCATAGCAAGAAATCGATTATTCCACTAAGAACAAAAAGAACATAGATTATTCTTTGATTGTATTCTAATTGCTTATTCATCTATGAGCTTGTGAATACTATATCGATTAAGGTTCACGCGAGTTTCGATCATTAGATTGAGAACTCAAAAGTGACCGGAATAATCTTAGGTTCTTTTAGATTGTTTTTGGGACTAACGGATCAAGAAAAGTTTGTTAAATCCAATCACAGGTTTGCAATTCAAAGAAAGGGAGACCACGCTCCTAGGTGATCCACGTTCGTGCTAGGATTGAAGATCTTGCGGATTACCATCGACGCAAGTCAATCGGATCACGCTACAAGAGGTATTAATAAATTTTATTACTTTCTTATATATATATGTTTGATTAATCAAAAGGGTTTAAGGTTCATAATTGGAAAAATTTTAAAAGCTACCCAACTATTTTTTTAGTCTCGCTTCCGCTGCGGGTACGTATATTTTTCCCTTCAGACAGATCGCTAAAGGATCAGGATACCTTATCGGGATACCTGATACCTTACCCCGCCATGCATACATGTGAAAAATTCTCATGATAGAAATGAGCTGGGTTGCCAATCAGGGTTGGTTCAGCATCAAGATTCCTTATGTAGGGATTATCAAGTGTCTGGACTTCCAGTGTCCTGATTAGAGTATCAAAGCAACCTTGGTCTCCTACTGGGATCGACTTGCTCTAACCAAGATCGCTCCATTCTTGGTCAAAATTACTTGATCAAAATTTCTTGCAAAATTCCTATTGAATCCTACAAGGGGACTACCATCAAAAACTGTCTCTAAAGATAATTCAAGTTTGGGTTCCTTTATGGCTGATCGATCCATTTCTATACATGTTTTAGGCCCCTATTTCCTATTATTTATGCTTTGTTCTCGAGTGAATTAGGTGGTTTAATGTGTTTGTTAAGCATGTGTAGGTCACATTCCATAAAAGTGGTGTTAAATCTTATTTTGGAAGAAAAGGAATCAAAATATGGAGAAATTGAGCAAATTGGAAGAAACCATGGAAATGTGAAGTTTTGCCAGCGCAGAATAGCCAAATTGTAGGGTTTATATCTCTCAGCTTCGATTGAATTGTGTGTCCTACTACCTATGGATTGAAAGCCCCGGAGTCTAGTTTTTGGTGCACTTTTAGGATCGTAATTTCGATATTCCTAGAAGAAGTTATAGCCGATTTAGTAACCGAAGGTTAGTTCTGAAAAGTCCACCACGGCCAGACCGCGGTTCATGCACGAGTGTTTAGGGAGTGGTCTGGGCTGTGGAAAAGAACAGAAGAACTCCGCTTCCTATGCAGCTATGGAGGCAATTTGTCTATGGAGCGACCTAGGGAGCGGTAACTCGTAAACTTGGTTCATTTGGGACAGCAAGTGACATATTTTTGAGAAGATTATATATAGAAATTGATATCTTATTCTGAGAGGGAGCCACACAAGGGGATTAGACCCAAAAACACCATTCTTTCACATTCATTCACTCCATTGATTCTTTCATTCGATTCCATCCATCCTTGGAGAATTTTTAGAAGCAAGAAGAAGGAGATTTCCAGCCAAGAAGCTACCAAGATCAATATGGGTTTTCTCTATATCTCTTCTATGTCTTTTTCTTCTCCATTGATGTGTAACTAAGCCTTTAACTAAGGGATTGATGTAACCAATTTTGGATAACTCTATGTGAACAATTAGTATATCTTTTGTTAATCAATTCGGTTTTCATTCTGTTTATTGAATTAATTGCTCTATTCTACTTGCTCTTATTATTTTGTAACCGCAAGTGATTTGAGTTTGTGGCTTAGTTTATCCATGAGATTAGGGCTTAGATGTGGATGACTGTTCCATTTAAATCTTAATCACAAGCTTAATAAACAAGAAAATTGATATATGCATGACCGTGCTATGATAATTTGGCTTAGAGTTTTGTGTAAAATATGGGTTTTGACAGTTGTTCATTACATGACCGTGTGTGAGTAATAGGAAGAACCCTAGATCATTATTCCGTATTCGTTACCTGACCGTGTGCGAGTATCGGAAAGGATCTTCGAACTTAATTGAATTATCTTGAAAACACGCCCGTAAACTGGATTGAAGTGTTTAACGAGATTGATTATGAGCATTGAGTGTCTAAGAAAGGTGCATAGATTCCCTAGTATTTCTCTCTATATATTCATCCCTTGTGTGATCTTTGATTAATTTTAGTCTCTAGTTTAGATATTCATAATTTAGGTTAATATTAGAATTCATCAAATTTCCAAAACAAAGCATTATGCAATTTAGGTTTCCGCATTTAGAGTAAATCTTTGCTAGATTAATTGGCATTCGATCGATAGAATCGCCGATCCCAGTGAACGAACTTTCTTAGTAAATTGAAAACATATTTTACTGCATCAATGGCTAGATGAACAAATATGAAGACACTAAGTACTGGCAACTTCTCAAGTAAGTTTTATTTGGGTTATTAATGAGCATGTAGGTATTAGATTTTACAAGGGTGCATTTTAAGCAAGTAAAGCATTATAGTTGCAAAAAAGAGAGACTTTCTATTCAATCAATCAGGGTGCCCAACCCCCATTTCCGAGCTACAAAAAGGGTATGCATATAAAGAAAAAATACATCAAAGAAAATAAAGTCATGCATCCTGCTGTTCTCCCCCGCCTCCTTCTCCTGGCCAGTTGCATCCACCTCCTCAGCCACCTTGGCTCCTGTATCAACTTGCTCCTCTCCACTTCTTGATACCCCGAATTCAGCAAGGGTCTTTACCTCCTTCATAGACTCCTTTATAGGCTCAATAAGACATGTTGTGTTCTACACCTGATCATCTTGAGCAACGGGAGAATCGGGGAGCACCTCAACAGTTTGCTCTACTTGGCCAAAGGTAGGAAGATCGGGCTCCCGAGATAAAGAAGGACTTGGGACAGTAGCAGAGGTAGAAGGACTAGCTTGTTTTGAACCAATTGAGGAGAGTTTGGCAACCTAATCTTCAATTTGCTTCCGATCCCACCCCGAAAGCAGCCTTCAAATCATAAGAAGAAGGGAAGGCTTTAGCAACTTGGTAGGTGGCGTAGAAGTATCCCTCAGCAAAGCCACCGTTTAATCTAGCCTCCAAACTCCTCAGTGTACCCCAAAGGAGTCGGTTCTCATTTGGAGCAAGGCTCTATCCTCTCTCAGGCTTTCCCTTTCAGCACGGCGATGGTGTGACCTAAGGGTTTCTGTATCTAGAGCCCACGCCACCCGTTATGATTCCACCAAGGGAGCATCCCTCCTATTCTCAACCTCAGTCAAGGCCTTCTTCAAAAATGCAATGCTAGTCTCAAATTGGGCTAGCTCCTATTGAGAATCATCCAACTCTGCCTTGGCCAAGATGGTGGCTTCCCGGAAAACGTTCACCTACTTTTCCATTACCATATTGAATTTAAATGCCTACAAAGAAAAAAAGAAAGAAAGTGAGATTCTTTTTAAGGATCCAACCAAGAAGAAAAAAAAATGGAGAGAACTATACCTCGGCAAGAAGTGAAGCTCCCTTTGAGGCCATGATATCCCATGGCATGGAGGATTCAGCTTGCATACTGCCACCAGGGCACACTTTCAAGAATCTGACTACCACCTCTTCCAGGTTTTTATACTGCGATTAAGAACTTGAAGGGGCAAAAGAAGTAGCCATAATGCCAGCATTCTTCTCCTTATCAACCCTTAGTTGGTGTCTAGTAAATCCGGTATGAGGCAAGAGAGGAGAGCCATTTGCTTTTGAGCTCTCTTAACTGTGAAAGGTCTCATAGGAGGAGTAACTATCGGCTATTTGTGAGTCTCCCCTAAAGAACTAAGAATCCTAGCAGTCATCGTAGCCATCTCACTTAAAGGGGAGCGCACCATAAGAGGACTAAGAAGAACAGCAAGTGGAGGACTTTGTTGTTGCTTCACTGGAGATAGAGGAGGGGTAGCTATTGTTAGGATTATGCTCAATAGCAAGAGTGTAATAGTGTAATTAACAATCTTTTTCATATTAATAAAGTGATTTCTGTTTTAAACAAATCTTATAGCATTTATAGTTTAATAATTGTCAAAGTAAATAATCATAAGGTCTAAAGACTATGAGAAAAGAAGAATTGTTCATATATCTGGATATGTATGTGGTAGACACAATTCTTTAGTTAGTCTTGAATATCGTTCACAACTTAAGTTAAAGGTTGGGCACCTTTATCTTGTTAAAGTTGTAGAATTCTTTTGCTAGCATTTGAGTGGGATCAAATGAGATATGATGAGTCTAAAATCATCGGAGTGTCTTCGAGCAAAAGGATCTAGTGCACTGGGTGCATTGAACAGGATCACAATGAAATACTTTATCTATAACAGTCAGTAGATAAAAGTAATTTCATTATCAGGACAATCGGAGAGTCTATCTTAATCCTGAGATAAATGATGGACTTATGGTTGCAGGTGATATCATTTGAGCTATCAATGAGTACGATTATATCGCATAGTCTATCCTCGATAGTTTGGTGATATTCATTTGTTAATCGATAGAGGACTTCATTTATAGATATGGACATCGTGGCTCCATTTATTAAATGAGAGTATAATATCATCATATGGATGTTTTGAGGTAATTGGATATTAAATCTCAACGTTGAGTTTTCAATAGTGTCTGTTGAAAACATGGCTTCTGGACAAGTCAAAATATCCAAGTTCAAAATGTGGTCATATGAGTAAATATGGTAACTTGGAGAGTTATAGGCGGTCTATGAACTCTTGGCGATTACTGATATTAATCACGAGGATACACTATCTCCAATATGATTGTCTAGGGTATGAATGAGGAAGCATCTTCCTTTTCTGTCTTTATTTAAGAGTTCAATTTTAGCTCTTTAGTGGAATGAGCTAAAATTAATGGATCGGACCTAAGTGAATCATTTGTTGATTGTGATTAGGTTATGTCTATTGGAGCTTAAACTTAGATAGCCCGCCAAGATCCCCAATCCACACGGACTTGCATAGATCACTTGATATATTCTACCGGACCAATTTAGGGTCCATCTAGAATTGCAATTTAATATATTAAGAATATAATTTGCACATTATTTATATAATGGGCTACACAATTATATTTATATATTAATGGATGACATGTGGGCTTGTTTCTTTCAGTAAGAATGGGTCTAGTTCACATGTGGATTTTTTATTTAAAGTCCTATGGATTTAATGAAATAAGAAAAATAATATTTGGCCCAATATAACATATGGGGCGGCAAGGTGATTTAAAAGCCTTAAATATTATTTTTTTTTCATTGTTTAATTAAATAAGAATTAATTAATTTATTAATTAATTGTTTAATTAAGAAACAAATCTTTTCTGAATAGGAAATATGATTCCTATTGGTATACTATTGGTAGAAGTATACTTAAATTAAAAGACTTGTTTGACAAGGAAATAAATAATTAATTTTATTTATTAAATCAAATAAGAAGTCTTTTATTTTAGTCAAATAAGGAATAAAAGATTTATGAGTTTGATTAGGGTTTGAAAATCTTAAACTAAATAGGAATTAGGGTGCAACTAAATCTCCAATATTTCAGGAGTAAAAATTGCGGCAACCCTAATTATTTTTGGTAGAGATTTCGGCCACCCTAGGGCAAAAAGGAAGAGAAAAATTTGGCCACCTATATAAGGCAACTTATATTTTCGGCCACCACTAATGCTTAGGTGCAGAATTTATTTCTTCTTCTTCTTCTAAACTCATAGTTAGAGATCTATTATTCTACTAAAAACAAAAGGAACATAGATTATTCTTTGATTGTATTCTAGTTGCTTATTCATCAATAAGCTGGTGAATACTATATCGATCAAGGTTCACGCGAGTTTCGATCATAAGATTGAGAACTCAAAAGTGACCGGAATAATCTTAGGTTCCTTTAAATTGTTTTTGGGACTAACGAATTAAGAAAAGTTTGTTTAATCCAATCACAGGTTTGCAATTCAAAGAGAAGGGAGACCACGCTCCTAGGTGATCCACGTTCGTGCTAGGATTGAAGATCTTGCGGATTACCATCGACGCAAGTCAATCGGATCACGCGACAAGAGGTATTAATCTTTTGTTACTTTATTATATATCTTTAATTAATCAAAAGGGTTTAAGGTTATAAATTGGAAAATTTTTTAAAGCTACTCAAACTATTTTTTTTAGTCTCGCTTCCGCTGCGGGTATATTTTTCCCTACAATTGGTATCAGAGCCATGGTTGAACCCTTTTAATTAATTGATGTATATATACGTGGATCGATTTCTTTTTATTGTGATTATGCATGTTTTAGAAAGAGATGGCACTCTAGGTATTCGCATATATAAATCCATATATAAATCCATATATAATTACATGTGATATATGGATTTATATATGTTTTATGTGGTTTGTTATTGCTCGATTTTGGTCCTAGATTTTCTATGTAATTTTGATTTCGGAATTGTAACAAGAAGGGTGGTCTATCATCGCCATAATTCCTTCTTGGTAGTTGTTATATTTTTTTTTTATGTATTAAAGATTGCTGCAGTTTTTAATGTATTAAAAAATAAAGTGCAGTATTTTTTTACTGCTGTGAATAAAAAAAAAGGTGCAGTATTTTTACTGCTGTGTATTAAAAAAAATAAAAAAAAATTTGCAGTAATTTTATTTGTTTAAATTAAATTGTAACACGTTCTACATCGAAGAATCGAAGACGTGAAGCAACCGGAACCGAGAACGAGCAACGTGCGCACCCTAGGAGTGGATTGGGCTGCGCATGGCAAGCCCAAAGCTTGGTGGGCTGCGCACGGCAGCCTTGCAAAGCCCAATGGGCTGCGCATGACAGCCCCTTATGTGGGGTTGTGGGCCATGCAATCCCAAGGGTGGAGGCCGAAGGATGAGCGTATGGTTGATGGGCCACTTGAAGATCTTGTATTCCAAATTCATTGTAATTTACTTGTTTTTCTAGGATGGGCCAAAATTGTTGCTATTTATTTTATGCTTAAATATTACAATATTTATTATTGTATGATAACATATCATATAGAATAGGAGTGCCACTCATATATCTCTTTTGGTATGAACATGCATTGAATGATTTAGGTATCTAAATTGGCATCTAGATAACTTGGTAAATCATTCTATGGGATTTA
Organism: Acer campestre; assembly: GCA_954870605.1. NCBI lineage: Eukaryota > Viridiplantae > Streptophyta > Magnoliopsida > Sapindales > Sapindaceae > Acer > Acer campestre. Next base: position 14,197,720 of record OX940810.1, on the reverse strand, counting down.
ATCACACGCCTTAAATAATTGAGTGGGAGAAGGTGTTTTTGTAACACCTATGGCTTCCAAGATTAGTTGAGCTTAATTATTTTTGGTAATCCCCCAAAGGGGCGTCCATGAATGGAATTTAGCAATATACTTCCTTACAAGGATAGACTAGACAATGGACTCTAACGAGATCTACTCCCAAAGGAGGGATTTTCGTGAGAGAAAATTGAGGGTCGATATCTTGGTAACACACTCAATGTAATTTTATTGATATCCTCCAAAGAGTTCTTGTCAGTAGAGTTCTTGTCAGTAAAATTGTAAGGCTAAAATTGAAAACGCTGGTTGTTATGTTAACAATTAGGTGGGACTTAGTCTAACTAGTAAATGGCGCGAACTCCCAAAGGAGGCGTAACATTTATGGGTGTTAGATCACCGTTGAATTTTTATGATTGAGTTATTCATTTAATTCAAGATAAATATTTAAAAGTGTTTTATAATGATTATTTACTTATATTAATTTTTGTTTAATTAAGAAATCATGACCCCATCACTTATGAACATCCTGAAAGATAAAAGTTTAACCGGTAATAATTATGTCACATGGAAAAGGAAAATTGGGTTGTTCCTGCAAGCTGAAAAAAAATATAAATTTTGTTCTAACTACTCCTAAACCACCTGCTCTTACTAATGAATCTAATAAAACGAGTATGAGCAGTGGAAGACCTCTAATGAGATGGCCAAATGGCTACCATCTCCGACGTGTTGCAACAGCAGCATGAAGGAATAGGGTCTGCTGCTAATATGATGATGTCTCTAGAAGAGATTCATATGGTTGGTAAAGTTGCTACTATTAAGACCCGTCAGAAGGTCAAGGAATAATAGAAGAAAAAGCAACTTGGGCCTACCAAGAAAGAGACTAAGAAAGTAACCAAGATTAAAAGGAAGTGCTTCTTTTGTGGTGAAAAGAGACATTGGAAAAGTAATTGCCCAAACTCTCAGAATAAAAAGGAACAAGGTAATATGAATTATCTTGAAACATGTTTTTCTGGTAGATTCTACAGATTCTTGGATCGTAGACTCTGGAGCCACTAATCATGTTTGTTATTCCTTACGGGGGTGTCAAGAAAGGAGAAGGCTAAATAAGAATAAGATCAATTTGCGCTTGGGCAACGGAACGTTAGTGTCTGCAAGTGCAGTGGGAGATATTAGAGTTTTGTTTGGATTCTAGAAAGCATTTAGATTTGATAAACGTTTATTATGTACCTCAATTCAAGAGGAATTTAATTTCAGTTTCTTGTTTGAATAAATTTGGATATTCGGTTACTTTTAATAAAGCTTTTATTATTAGTAAGAATAACAAAGTTATTTGCAAAGGTACATTGGAAAACGGTCTATACTTTTTGCATAGAAATATCTCTCACTCGTTAGACACAGAAATAACGGAACCTAATCATAAAAGAGTAAAATTATCAACAGATGAAACCTACCTATGGCATTTACACTTAGGTCATATTAACCTTAATAGGATTAAAAGATTGGTAAGTGACGGACCTTTGAGTGACTTAAAGGTTGATGATCTACCAACTTGTGAATCTTGTTTGGAAGGTAAAATGACCAAAAGGACGTTCTCTGCCAAAGGTGCAAGAGCCACTGAATGTTTAGGATTGATACACACTGATGTATGTGGACCTATGAGCATTCAAGCTAGAGGTGGATATGAGTACTTCATCACTTTCACAGATGATTACTCAAGATTTGGCTATGTGTATCTCATGCGACATAAGTCGGATGCTTTTGACATGTCGCATGCTTTTGACATGTTCAAAGCATTTAAAGCTGAAGTGGAAAATCAGCTTGAGAATCACATAAAAATCTTGAGATCTGATCGTGGTGGAGAATATCTATCTGGTGAGTTTCAGCAATATCTTATTGATAATGGGATAGTTTCTCAGTTTTCTGCACCTGGTACACCTCAACAAAATGGGGTAGCAGAAAGGAGAAATAGAACTCTTTTGGATATGGTTAGGTCTATGTTGAGTTATTCAACACTTCCTATTTCTTTCTGGGGATATGCTTTACAAACTGCAATATAAATTCTAAACCATGTACCATCTAAGTCTGTTCCTAAAACACCGCATGAGTTGTGGACTGGGCGCAAGCCTAGTTTACGACACTTAAGGATATTTGGATGTCCTGCGCACTTGTTAAAAGGAAAGACAGAAAAGATGGAGTCTCGTTCAGAAACATGTATATTTGTAGGGTATCCGAAAGAAACTAAAGGATATTATTTTTATAGTCCTTCAGATCTTAAAGTATTTGTTTCGACAAATGCTAAATTTCTGGAAAAGGACTATATGAATGATTTTGTGCCTAAAAGTAGAATTGTCCTGAATGAGATGTCAGGAGATACAATTCCACGAGAGGTTACACAACCTAACCCAATTGTAATTTCCGATCCAACACTAGGTCAACAACCTACCATTCCTCGTCGTAGTGGGAGGGTTAGAACGCAACCCGAAAGATACATCGGTCTGGGAGAATCTGTAGAGAATCTCCCAGACGACGATGATCCCTATACGTACAAGGAAGCTATGGAGGATGTTGATAGTCGCCATTGGCAAAAGGCAATGCAATCCGAGATTGAATCTATGTTCAATAACAAAGTATGGTCTCTTGTAGACTTGCCTAAAGGGATAAAACCCATTGGGTGCAAGTGGGTATACAAGAGGAAAAGAGGTATGGATGGAAAGGTGGAAACCTTTAAAGCTAGATTGGTAGCTAAAGGGTATACACAGAAAGAAGGTATCGATTACGAGGAAACCTTCTCTCTTGTGGCCATGCTTAAATCCATTAGGATACTCTTATCCATTGCAGCATCTTTAGATCTAAAGATTTGGCAAATGGACGTCAAGACAGCTTTCCTTAATGGAAGTCTTGACGAGAGCATCTACATGATGCAACCAGAGGGATTCATTGAAAAGGGCCAAATGGAAAAGGTATGCAAGTTGCAGAAATCCATATATGGATTAAAGCAAGCATCCAGATCCTGGAACATAAGGTTCGATCAAGCTATCAAAGGTTTTGGATTTATTCATAATCTTGACGAACCTTGTGTATACAAAAGGATTAAGGGCGACAAGTTGGTTTTCCTGATTCTTTATGTTGATGATATACTACTCATCGGAAACGATGTAGGTGTATTGACATCAGTAAAAGAATGGTTAGCAAAACAATTTGATATGAAGGACTTAGGAGAAGCAAGTTTTATTCTAGGTATCCAAGTTATAAGGGATAGAAAGAATAGAACGATTGCATTATCCCAAGCTTCATACATAGACAAAATCTTGTCTAGGTTTTCCATGCAGGATTCCAAGAAAGGTATGTTACCTTTCAGACATGGAATCAAGCTTTCTAAGGAACAAGTTCCTAAGAATGAGCATGAAGAGCAGTTCATGAGTAGAGTTCCATATGCCTCGGCAGTTGGAAGTCTCATGTATGCAATGCTCTGCACTAGACCAGATATTTGTTTTGCTGTTGGCATAGTTAGCAGGTTTCAATCGAAGCCTGGTCCTGATCACTGGACGGCAGTCAAGCATATTTTCAAGTATCTCAAGAGAACGAGAGATAATATGCTTGTATACTCTGGAGGGGATTTGATTCCCGTTGGGTATACAGATTCTGATTTTCTGATTTTCAATCAGATTCTGACTCCAGAAAATCCACATCAGGGGCTGTGTTTACTATTGGAGGAGGAGCAGTTATATGGAGGAGTATCAAGCAATCTTGTATTGCTGATTCCACCATGGAAGCTGAGTATGTTGCTGCATGCGAGGCTACCAAAGAGGCTGTTTGGCTCCGCCAATTCTTGATTGACTTGGAAGTGGTTCCTAGTGCGAATAAGCAGATCACTATCTACTGTGACAACAGTGGAGCAGTGGCTAATTCGAAAGAACCAAGAAGTCACAAGAGAGGTAAACACATTGAAAGAAAATATCATCTTTTAAAGGAGATTGTTCAAAGAGGTGACGTGACGATTACCAAAATCGCGTCAGCAGAAAATCTAGCAGATCCCTTCACAAAGGCTCTACCTCAGAAGAGTTTCGATGGGCACCTAGAGAATATGGGCTTGAGAGATATGACACATTTGCTATAGCGCAAGTGGGAGATTGTTATGATTATGCTCAATAGCAAGAGTGTAATAGTGTAATTAACAATCTTTTTCATATTAATAAAGTGATTTCTGTTTTAAACAAATCTTATAGCATTTATAGTTTAATAATTGTCAAAGTAAATAATCATAAGGTCTAAAGACTATGAGAAAAGAAGAATTGTTCATACATCTGGATATGTATGTGGTAGACACAATTCTTTAGTTAGTCTTGAATATCGTTCACAACTTAAGTTAAAGGTTGGGCACCTTTATCTTGTTAAAGTTGTAGAATTCTTTTGCTAGCATTTGAGTGGGATCAAATGAGATATGATGAGTCTAAAATCATCGGAGTGTCTTCGAGCAAAAGGATCTAGTGCACTGGGTGCATTGAACAGGATCACAATGAAATACTTTATCTATAACCGTCAGTAGATAAAAGTAATTTCATTATCAGGACAATCGGAGAGTCTATCTTAATCCTGAGATAAATGATGGACTTATGGTTGCAGGTGATATCATTTGAGCTATCAATGAGTACGATTATATCGCATAGTCTATCCTCGATAGTTTGGTGATATTCATTTGTTAATCGATAGAGGACTTCATTTATAGATATGGACATCGTGGCTCCATTTATTAAATGAGAGTATAATATCATCATATGGATGTTTTGAGGTAATTGGATATTAAATCTCAATGTTGAGTTTTCAATAGTGTCTATTGAAAACATGGCTTCTGGACAAGTCAAAATATCCAAGTTCAAAATGTGGTCATATGAGTAAATATGGTAACTTGGAGAGTTATAAGCGGTCTATGAACTCTTGGCGATTACTGATATTAATCACGAGGATACACTATCTCCAATATGATTGTCTAGGGTATGAATGAGGAAGCATCTTCCTTTTCTGTCTTTATTTAAGAGTTCAATTTTAGCTCTTTAGTGGAGTGAGCTAAAATTAATGGATCGGACCTAAGTGAATCATTTGTTGATTGTGATTAGGTTATGTCTATTGGAGCTTAAATTTAGATAGCCCGCCAAGATCCCCAATCCACACGGACTTGCATGGATCACTTGATATATTCTACCGGACCAATTTAGGGTCCATCTAGAATTGCAATTTAATATATTAAGAATATAATTTGCACATTATTTATATAATGGGCTGCACAATTATATTTATATATTAATGGATGACATGTGGGCTTGTTTCTTTTAGTAAGAATGGGTCTAGTTCACATGTGGGTTTTTTATTTAAAGTCCTATGGATTTAATGAAATAAGAAAAATAATATTTGGCCCAATATAACATATGGGGCGGCAAGGTGATTTAAAAGCCTTAAATATTATTTTGTTTTCATTGTTTAATTAAATAAGAATTAATTAATTTATTAATTAATTGTTTAATTAAGAAACAAATCTTTTCTGAATAGGAAATATGATTCCTATTGGTATACTATTGGTAGTAGTATACTTAAATTAAAAGACTTGTTTGACAAGGAAATAAATAATTAATTTTATTTATTAAATCAAATAAGAAGTCTTTTATTTTAGTCAAATAAGGAATAAAAGATTTATGAGTTTGATTAGGGTTTGAAAATCTTAAACTAAATAGGAATTAGGGTGCAACTAAATCTCCAATATTTCAGGAGTAAAAATTGCGGCAACCCTAATTATTTTTGGTAGAGATTTCGGCCACCCTAGGGCAAAAAGGAAGAGAAAAATTTGGCCACCTATATAAGGCAACTTATATTTTCGGCCACCACTAATGCTTAGGTGCAGAATTTATTTCTTCTTCTTCTTCTAAACTCATAGTTAGAGATCTATTATTCTACTAAAAACAAAAGGAACATAGATTATTCTTTGATTGTATTCTAGTTGCTTATTCATCAATAAGCTGGTGAATACTATATCGATCAAGGTTCACGCGAGTTTCGATCATAAGATTGAGAACTCAAAAGTGACCGGAATAATCTTAGGTTCCTTTAAATTGTTTTTGGGACTAACGAATCAAGAAAAGTTTGTTTAATCCAATCACAGGTTTGCAATTCAAAGAGAAGGGAGACCACGCTCTTAGGTGATCCACGTTCGTGCTAGGATTGAAGATCTTACGGATTACCATCGACGCAAGTCAATCGGATCACGCGACAAGAGGTATTAATCTTTTGTTACTTTATTATATATCTTTAATTAATCAAAAGGGTTTAAGGTTCATAAATTGGAAAAATTTTAAAAGCTACTCAAACTATTTTTTTTAGTCTCACTTCTGCTGTGGGTATATTTTTCCCTACAGCTATAGCATGACTGGATCCAGGTAGGATACCAGTATTGGTAATAGAAGGAGAAAGAAGAGGAGAAGGAACAGGAAATGCAGCTGGAACTATTATAGGAAGGGTAGCTGCAAAAACTATCAGTTTAAAATAGTAAACTAAACAAGATAAACCAATCAGAGTGAAGGAAAGAAAGAAACAGGAAAATACATACGCGGATAAGTCAGAGAGACTTTAAGGTATCGATCTACCCGGCCACTATCAAAATGATCAGAGGTGGTATACTTTGTGTTTGTATAAAATCGGGCTTGAATATTTTCTAAGATACCCTGCAATTCGGTAGAGAGCTTTCCATTACCCCATTTCTCATGATCGCTAAACCAGGTAGGAACTGGGTACTCAGTCCCACCAACGTGAACCGAGTGTCCCCAATCTCCTCCTACCACGACCCATTCCTCGCGCTATGGGCGAGGATACTTCACAGTGGCTCCAGAGACCATGAACTTCAAATTGTTCTTTGCCCTCAAATAAAATTGGCCTTTTAGGCCCAATTTGATGGCCGCTACTTGCAAGATATGCTGAATTTCATCATACCCCGACTCCCTCACTAGGTTGTCTATCTCGCAATGCTCCTTCCAAGTACTATAAACCCAACCAGGTGTTTCCAGAATCCTGTTGAAATCTACAAAGGGGAAAGGTCGAGAGCAAGTAGCGCCCTACGAAGAGTAGGATGAAGGGGCAGCTTGACTCCACATTCAAAGGCAACAACATGGAGGACTTCGCCATCAGCAAAGGTGTAAGGATTTTCGGTTTTTGATTGGCTTATTTCGTGAGCAAATCACATATTGGGATTATTTGTAAAGGGTAGCTTAGGTGATAGGTGTTCATGCTCAATGACCCTTCTCAAGACCTCAAGGTGGACAAGCACTCAAAGGTATATCTTATGTGTTTATTTTCTTATTGAAGAGATTTAGTTGCACAGACTCACTTGTAATGTTTGCATATGTATGCTTTACTTTTGTGTGCATTCTCTTCAAATGTCACTTTTCACATTAGCACTTTGGTTGTTATTTCTTGGTGTGTGTTTTAGTGTCTTGTAATTCGTTTCTCGAATATGTTCGGAAACGTCCACGTTTGCACGATTATGTGCTTGGTTTTGCGTGAAGATCGCTTTCGGAGAATGCCCTTGACTTCTTCTTTGGTTTCACCATCATTGATGAAACGGCGGTTTGATCGGCGGCACTAACCGCCGAATGGAAACCGCCGTTTGATTCCAGAGATCTCTGGATTAGATCTGTGGTTACGATCGGCGGCCAGGCCACCGAATCAAAACCACCGAATTAGACCTGATGCATTTATTATTCTCGGTCTCTGTTCGACGGTTTAATCAGGGGCCTGACCGCCGAATGAAACCGCCTAATTAGATATTTTAGGTCGGTTTCTTTTTGGGTTTTGATCGGCGGTTTTGTTGACCACCGAATATGGTCGCCGAATGATCCCCTACTTCTCGGGTTCAATTCGGCGGTTAAATTCTACGGCCACGACCGCAGAATGAAACCGCCGATCGGTGATTTCAAGGGCAAAATTGTCTTTTCACTTGCCCTGTTCTTGATGTCTATAAATATCACGCTTTCTCATTTCTCTAACTTAGTTCTCTGACTCAAAAGAACCCTAAACTTAAAAGAGAGATATTTGAGAGAAAATCAAATCAAGAACTCATTTTTATACACTCAAAACCATATACATGTGCATCAAAGATCATCTAAGCATTTTCTAGCATAGTTAGTTTGCTTATTTGAATGGGTATTGATCAACACACTTCTCTTGGTATGTTCTTCACTTTTATCCATTGATATTTAGTGTTTTATATATCAAGGCATCTCTTTTATTATTTGTATGCTCTTAGAATATATTCTAGATACAAAATAGAGATTGTTGTGTTGACATGATTGAGTGTTGTATTTTGATAGCAACATCTAGGTTATTTAATCTATTATTTGCTAAATTTTATGACATGTCATTTAGCCATTGATATCTAGGGTTGCATTTATTGCCATCTAATCATCTTAGATAAGCATATAGAGTTGCCTAGCTCTTATTGCATTTGTTGAGTATTTATATATATATTCACATAGGTTGTAATCTCTTCATTGAGAAGTAAGTCTTGCGTGTAGCTTCCGGGATTAGGTTGTTTAGATCGCAAGCAATTGAAGTCTTGTGTGATAGACCGGGATCAGGTGGTCACACAAGCAAATTGGACTAGAGCCACTTTTAAAGGCCCGCGTGGTAGAAGTGGGGAGTTATAAACCGGAGTGTTAGACGAGGTCTATATAGGTTGTAAACTCCATTTCAATTAGTGGATTTTGAGGTTCGAGTGTGGTGCACTATACAGCCCGTGGTTTTTCCCGTGAGGGTTTCCACGTAAATATCAAGTGTCATTTATAATTCCGCACCATATTACACTTGTTATTATTATTGACTAGATTGAGGTATTTTCGTAATATTGACTAAACATGAAAATTGGGTAATATTGTTAAAATCTATTCACCCCCCCCCCCCCCCCTCTAGATTAATATTAGAACACACCGTAATTTGTTTCAAGGGGTATACACGTCGTAGCCTTGGTATGGGAGAGTGAGAGTAATGGCATCAGGGATCTAATACTCTCTCCTCATGCAGGCTAGGGTGTCCTCGGTACAAACAGAGTTGCGGACAACCCGATCTTCAAGTAGAAGGGTAGATACCCCGGCTTGACCACCCCTAACTGGGGAATTCACTTGCTCATCATCATAATCATCGCCTCCATCTATGTCTTCATCAACAATTTCAAATGGGTTGGCATGCCTATTATTAAAACCCGACCCGATTCTAGGATTCCTTGTTGAATGGTGGAGCTGAAGTGGGATAGAGCTTTCAGTTGTGTCATTCTCTTCTCGAGCCCTCCTCTTCCTTGGATTCAGAGGATGGCTCTCAGTCGAAACATCTTCTTTTGGACGAAAAAGATCATTGATGCTGTCAGAAGGATCTTGTGAAGCGGAAGGAATATTCGGTGGGGTCACCATAGCAGAAGATGGAAGAGGAAAAAAGGAAGTTAGGAAATTGCTAGAAAGAAGAAAGAGTTCAGAGAAAGAAAGCTAGGGTTTTTTGTTTGAGATTTGAAATCAGCGTGAGAAGAAAGAAGAAGGATGGGTCATTCATAGAAGAAGGTAGGTGGTTATCGGAATAGGAAAGGAAATAGTAATTAATTACCAGAGAAGTGCAAGAGGCGTTTTCGAGGAAATCACGCTAGAAACGACCCATTCAAACAAGCAGACCATTCATGGCATGACACATGGACTGCTCATTTATTATAAGCGTGCTGAAGAAGGATATGTATATTGAAGGAGGACTTCCTCCAAGACAATGGAAACCAGTTGGATAAGATAAGGAAAAATCCTTCTTATATCCTAGTATCCTGACTCCAACCCCAGCAAGGTACCGGTGTTCAAGTCAGGGGGACTTCTGTTAATCGTAAAAAATGGCAGGGGTTCAAAGAAGAATTTTTCATCAATATTGGGGAATAACCGAGATAGAAAGATACCGTAGAAGAGCATCTCGGTACCCCGCCTTTACAATTGATCGGGTATGACCTCCTACCAGTCCAGATCAGGATCAAGGGTTCCTAAACTCAAAGGTACCGGGAAACAAAGAAGCCAAGTTCCAAGGACTCCACTACTGTAGGATTTTAGTACCTCGCTACCATCCAGCATCTCGGTATCCCGATACCCCGATACATTTATACTGAGTATAATAATCAAGTAGAAAGCGAAATGCCTATCTACCCCAATTCCTCCTAGAGCCGGCCGACCAAGTAGCATGTAGTAGATTAGCGGACTACCAAGTATCGAGGTAAGAGCATGCATACCAAGATCGAGCTATAAAGAAAAGCAGTGTGACAACAACATTTTAATAACAAGGAAGTTGATCCTTTCCCGCCACTCGAGAGTTCTATTTGAAAGACAAGTCAACTCTATCAGATTCCGCCAAATATGGGATCACTTGATTCCTAGAATCAATCCGACGATCTTTTCACTAATCGCCGTGGAACGTCCCGAAAATCTCTTGGTAACTTGACCAAATTTAGAGGAGTGCTCAGCACGTATTGAGACTATATATACAACATGCTATCGTACAAAAAAGGGACCGCAATTTCTAATTCTGAACTCTATTTTACGTTTTTCCACTTATCGACATGCACGAGAGCTCCTTCGCCACCGCAAATTGAGTTTTAACCCTCTCACCATAGCCATATAAAATATCCATTGCATTTTCATTATATGTGGACGATCAATAAAAAAGAGTTATATATAATCCTATTGTTACATTATTTTTGATTCACCATTATCATCGTTTTTAACTTGTTTTACTGAGAATCTATAGGTATTGAACTACTTGATATCTCTCCAACTGAGATCTACACCAATTTCAGTCACTAGAGTTGTTAATTGGAAAATCACCCCAAGTGACAATTTTTAGTTAACAGGTTCCTTTATGGCCAGATGAACAAATTTGAAGACACTAAGTATTGGCAGCTTCTTAAGTAAGTTTTATTTGGGTTATTAACGAGCATGCAGGTTTCAGATTTTACCATGGTGGATTTTAAGCAAGCAAAGCAGTATAGTCGCAAAAAAGAGAGACTTTTTATTTAATCAATCAGGGTGCCCAACCCCTATTTCTGGGGTACAAAAAGGGTATTAATATAAAGAAAAAATATGTCAAAGAAAATAAAGTCATGCATCCTGCTGCTTCTCCCATGCCTCCTTCTCTTGGCTAGCTGCATCCACCTCCTCAACCACCTTGGCTCCAGCATCAACTTACTCCTCTCCACCTCCTGCTACCCCGGACTCAGTAGGGGTCTCTACCTCCTTCACAGACTCCTTTACGGGTTCAGTGAGACCCGTTACGCCCTTCACCTGATCATCTTAAGCGACGAAAGAATCGGGGAGCACCTCAACAGTTGGCTTTACTTGGCCGAAGGTAGGAAGATCGGGTTCCCAAGATAAAGAAGGACTTGGGACAACAGCAGAGGTAGAAGGACCAGCCTGTTTTGAAGCAATTGAGGAGAGTTTGGTAACCTAATCTTTAATCTGCTTCTGATCCCACCCGAAAGCATCCTTCAAATCATAAGGAGGAAGGAGAGCTTTAGCAACCTGGTGGGCAGCGTAGAAATATCCCTCAGCAATACCACCATTTAATCTAGCATCCAAACTCCTCACTGCACCCCCGCAGGAGTTGGTTCTTATCTAGAGCAAGGATATATCCTCTCTCAGGCTTTCCCTTTCAGCACAACGACGGAGTGACCTAAGGGTTTCTATATCTAAAGCCCACGCCAACCGTTCTAATTCCACCAAGGCAGCATCCCTCATATTTTTAGCCTTGGTCAGAGCCTTCTTAAAAAACGCGATGCTCGTCTCAGGCCAGGCTAGCTCTTGCATAACATCATCCAACTCTGCCTTGGCAAAAATAGCAGCTTCCTAAAAAATGTTCAACTACTTTTCCATTACCATATTGAACTTAAACGCCTATAAATAAAGAAAGAAAGTGAGTTTCTTTATAAGAATCCTACCAGGAAGAAAAGAAAATCAAGAGAACTATACCTCGACAAGAAGGGAAACTCCCTTTGAGGCCATGATATCATATGGCATGGAAGATTCAGCTTGCATATTGCTACCAGGGCACACCTTCAAGAATCTCGCTACCACCTCTTCCAGGTTTTATCCCACGATTGAGAACTTGAAGGGGCAAAAGGAGTAGCCATAATGCTAGCATTCTTCTCCTTATCAACCCTTAGTTGGCGTCGGGTAAATCCGGTAAGAGGCAAGAGAGGAGGAGCTATTTGCTTTTGAGCTCTCTTAACAGTGGCAGGTCTCACAGGAGGAGTAACTATCGACTGTTTTTGAGTCTCCCCTAAAGAACTAAGAATCCTAATAGCCTCACAGCCATCTCACTTAAAGGGGAGCGCACCGTAAGAGGACTAAGAAGAACAGCAAGTGGAGGACTCTGTTGTTGCCTCACTAGAGATGGAGGAGGGGTAGTTGTAGCATGACTGGATCAAGGTAGGATACCAGTATTGGTAATAGAAGGAGAAAGAAGAGGATAAGGAACAGGAAATGCAGTTGGAAGTGTTATAGGAAGGGTAGCTGCAAAAACTATCAGTTCAAATCAGTAAACCAAACAAGATAAACCAATCAGAGTGAAGGAAAGCAAGAAACAGGAAAATACATACGCGGATAAGTCAGAGAGACTTTCAGGTATTGATCTACCCGGCCACTATCGAAAGGATCAGAGGTGGTATACTTTGTGTTTGCATAAAATCGGGCTTGAATATTTTCTAAGATACCCTGCGATTCAGCAGAGAGCTTTCCATTACCCCATTTCTCATGATCTCTAAACCAGGTAGGAACTGGGTACTCAGTCCCACCAACGTGAACCGATTGTCCCCAATCTCCTCTTACCATGACCCACTCCTCGCGCTATGGGCGAGGATACTTCACAGTGGCTCCAGAGACCATGAACTTCAAATTGTTCTTTGCCCTCAAATAAAATTGGCCTTTAGGGCCTGATTTGATAGCTGCTACTTGGAAGATATACCAGATTTCATCATACCCCGGCTCTCTCACTTGGTTGTCTATCTCGCACTGCTCCTTTAAGAGCACCGGAAACCCAACCAGGTGTTTCTAGAACCCTGGTGAAATCAGCAAAGGGATGAGGCTAGGAGAAAGTAGAACCCTACAAAGAGTAGGATGAAGGTGCAGCCTAACTCCATATTCAAAGGCAGCCACGTGGAGAAGGACTTCACCATCAGCGGAGGTATACATGTCGTAGCCTCAGTGTAAGAGAGAGAGAGTAATGTTATCAGGGATCTGATACTCTCTCCTCAAGCGGGCTAAGATGTTCTCGGTACAAATAGAGTTAGGGATAACCCGATCTTCAAGTGGAAGGGTAGATACCCCGGCTTGACCACCCTTAACTAGGGAATTCACTTGCTCATCATCATCGTCATCTCCATTTACGTCTTCATCAACAATTTCGACTGGGTTGTTAGGCATGTTATTAAAACTTGATCCGATTCTAGGATTCCTCGAAGAACGGCAGAGCTGAATCGGGATAGAGCTTCTAGCTGTGTCATTCTCTTCTCGGGCCCTCATCTTCCTTGGATTTAGAGGATGGCTCTCAGTCGAAACATCTTCTTCAAGATAGAAAAGATCGCTGATGCTGTCAGAAGGATCTTGTGAAGAGGGAGAAAGATTTGGTGGGGTCACCATAGCAGAAGATGGAAGAGGAAGAAGGGAATTTGGGAAATTGTTAGAAAGAAGAGAGAGTTTAAAGAGAGAAAGCTAGGGTTTTGTGATTGAGATTTGAAATCAGCGTGAGAAGAAGGAAGAAAGATGGGTCATTTATAGAGGAAGTTATACGGTTATCGAAATAGGAAAGGAAACAGTAATTAATTACAGGAGACGGGTAAGAGGCAGTTTCAAGAAAATCGCGCCAAAAACAGTCCATTCAAACAAGCGAACCATTCAGGGCTTGACACGTGGACTTCTTCCATGTATCCTGGTATTTTGATTCCAACCCCAGTAAGGTACCGGTGTTCAAGTCAGGGGGGACTTCTGTTAACCTCCAAAAATGGCAGGGGTTCAAAGAAAAATTTTCCACCAACATTGGGGAATAACCGAGATAGAAAGATACCATAGAAGAGCATCCCGGTACCCCGCCTTTAAAATTGACTGGGTACAACCTTCTACCAGTCCAGATCAGGATCAAGGGTTCCTAGACTTAAAGGTACCGGGAAACAAAGAAGCCAAGTTCTAGGGACTTCATTACTGTAGGATTCTAGTACCCCACTACCATCCGGCATCCTAGTATCCCGATACCCCAATACATTTATACTGAGTATAATAATCAAGTAGGAAGCGAGATGCCTATGTACCCCAATTCCTCCTAGAGCCAGCCGACCAAGCAACAAGTATTAGATTAGCAGACTACTAAGTATCGAGGTAAGAGCAGGCACGCCAAGATCAAGCTACAAAGAAAGACAGTGAGATGTCGACGTTTTGATAATAGGGAAATCGACTTATTCCCGCCACTCAAGGTTTCTATTCAAAAGCAAAGTCAACTCTATCAAATTCCGCCAAATAAGGGATCGCTTGATTCCTAGAAGGAAGGCTACTATCTTCTTGCCAATCGCCATGGAACGTCCCGAAAATCTCTAGGTCACTAGATTGAATTTAGAGGAGTGCTCATCAAGCATTGGGACTATATATACAACATGCTATCGTACAAAAAGGGAGGGCGATTTCGAGTCATGAACCCTACTTTACGTTATTCCACTTATCGATATGCACGAGAGCTTTATCGCCACTACCAACTGAGTTTTAACCCTATCACCATAGCCATATAAAATCTCCATTGTATTCTCATTATATGTGGTCGATCAATAAAAAGAGTTATATATGATCCTAATGCTATATTATTTTTGATTCACTATTATCATCGTTTTTAACTTGTTTTATTGAGAATCTATAGGTATCGAACTACTTGATATCTCTCCAACTAAGATCTACACCGATTTCAGTCACTAGAGTTGTTAATTGGAAAATCACCCCAAGTGATAATTTTCGGTTAACAACCATGTTTGTCAAGAGTTTGGGCAACAAAGAAGCTTCATCGGTACAAACTCCTAGGAAGAAGATAGAGCTAGGGCATTGTCCAAATAGTGCACATATGAAGGTAGCGCCAAGAAGGCAACTTCAAGTCCAATCTATAAGAGCTCCTCAAGCCAACATTCCTCAACAAATGGCTCACAAAGGAAAGAGACCAATCATGCAAGGAAGCAAGCTAGACTGGTTCAACAACGAAGACGAAATGAACCAATGCAACCACAAAGACATGGGTAGGCTTTGTTACCGAAAAATCGTCACTGGGGTGAATCTCCAAATAACAACTTTAAGGACCAAGATCGGGATCAATCC
Organism: Acer campestre; assembly: GCA_954870605.1. Taxonomy (NCBI): domain Eukaryota; kingdom Viridiplantae; phylum Streptophyta; class Magnoliopsida; order Sapindales; family Sapindaceae; genus Acer; species Acer campestre. The sequence goes on along the minus strand of OX940810.1, from coordinate 14,182,313 downwards.
TGGTCAGAAGGGGTATCACGTAGTTCGATACCAGCGATGTTTCTAACAAAACAAATGAGATTTAAACATAGAAAATAAGGTGAATAACTCGAAGTTTTATTGATAACATATATATTATGGATATAGTGAATTCTTTTTCTAGCTTATCAATATGTGGGGCTTCAATAGGCAATGGAGATGGTGGTGGCGTACTCATGCGAGTCGATAGGTAGAGCCGAATGTAGGTTAGGGTTTTTTCCGGAGACCCTTTTTGGTAAGTATGATGTTGTATATATAGGTCCCATTGCTTGCGATGCACTCATATAATTTCGGTCCAGGGTTTGGCGATTATGGGACTTTCCCTCTTGATAGAAGACAATCTCGTTAGGAGCTTTAATCGTCAGAATCAAGTCATTCCTTCCTAGGAGGAGACAATCTTGTAGGAGCTTTAATCAACAGAATCAAGTCATTCCTTCTTAGTAGGATTCTAATAGAGTTGACCCCTTATTCAAATGGTCTCATCTGGCGGGAAGAACTCTACTTCCTCATTTTGACTAAATGAAGGTGTGTTATCCTCCTGTTTGGAGCTTCGAACCTTGTCTGCTAGGTATATGAGTCTTCGTATGATTTTCTTGCCGCCTGGTGGGCTGATCCTAGGGGATATCTGGGTTCTTGGTTACCCCGTCTCCTATCAGTTCTATGCTTTTCTGCTAGTTCCTTGTTTGGCGAGGTATCCCGATATCAGTTGATCTTTTGTCAGGATACCTGGATGATGCAATAGCAGGGTAACTAGGTGGTGTTGTAGCGGGATACCTGGTCGGTGTTGTGCCAGGGTGGCACAAGGAGATTTTCGTATCGGGATACCAAGTGAAACTCCATGTCGGGATACCGAGTGAGACTCCATGTCGGGACACCACGGGGTTCATGAGAACTTAGGGATTTGTTGGGCTAGATCCCTCTGGAGGGGGTATATATCCGGATTGATCAGGATCCCTCCCTTCTTAGAGTAGCCGGATGGTATCTGGGTGTCCATCTCCACCTTGTATCTGGGTGGAAAATTCTTCTTTGGTCCTCCGCCAATTTTGGCAGTTAACAGGCTCCTATGATTCCTTACTTCATCCCTTCATGTCATTTTTGTGGTATTGATGGTCATATTAGACCAAATTGCTTTCGTTACATTAGAATGTGTAGAACTAAAATCATGATTGAAAAGAGAAAAAGTAGAGCCAAGATGCATGTTCCTAAGAATGATAGATCAAATTTACATGATCCTAGGACATCTAGAGCCCAAGTACCTATGACCACTAGGAAATATAATGTTTCACCTAGGTAGATTAAAAGAAATGAAAATGTTTGCCATGTTGCACAAATTGCCTTAAAGGCAAATTCTTCTAACTTTTGGTATTTAGATAGTAGATGCTGTATGCACATGATGGGAAACAAGAGTTTCTTTGAAACTCTTGTCATAGAGGAAGGAGGATGTGTCACCTTTGGTGATAGATCCAAAAAGAGAGTAGTAGGAAAAGGAACCATTTCCATTCTCGGATTACCCTTCTTGTCCAATGCTTTATTTGTTGATGGCTTGAAAGCCAATTTGATAAGCATTTCTCATCTAAGTGATGAAGGACTTTCCGTCTTATTTAGCAAAAATGATTGCTCAATCCTATTGCCCAATGGACAAACCTTATTGAAAGGTATGAGATCTAGCGACAATTGATATTGTCTTGAAGCTAGAATAGTCTCAAACAATGTGTCAAAGGATAAGCAAATTGAGTTGTGGCATCAAAGACTTGGCCATATGAACTTTCGGGATCTAAGGATCTTAGATAAGTTCAATGTTGTGCATAGCCTTCCCAAGCTTGGGAAGAAAGCCAATGGTGTTTGTGGACCTTGCCAACAAGGAAAACAAACCAAAAGCATGCATAAAAAGGGCAAGTATCTCTCTACCAAGCAGCCTCTAGAGCTTCTCCACATAGATCTTATGGGTCCCATGCAAATCGAGAGTTTAGGTGGAAAGAGATACATTTTTGTTTGTGTAGATGATTTCTCTAGGTTCACATGGACATATTTCCTTAGAGAAAAATCCGAAACTTTTGACAAGTTTAAAATGCTTTGTACTAAAATACAAAATGAAATGAATTCAAACATTAAAAGCATTAAACAGATTAGAAGTGACCATGGGAGGGAGTTTGAGAATGCCATCTTTGAAAGCTATTGCAATAACTTAGGCATCTCCCATGAGTTTTCGGCTCCTAGGACACCTCAACAAAATGGAGTTGTTAAGAGGAAAAATAGGGTCATTCAAGATATGGCTCGTGTGATATTGCTTAGCAACAATGTCCCTAGAAACCTATGGGTCGAAGCCGTCAATACGGCTTACTATATAGGAAATAGAGTTTTCCTAAAGCCTGGAACTATGAATACCTCCTATGAGTTATGGAGAGGTAGAAAGCCAAATGTTAGCTACTTCCACTCCTTTAGAAACAAGTGCTACATTTTAAATGACCATGATCAACTTGGAAAATTTGATGTTAAGAGTGATGAGGGTATCTTTATTGGCTATGCCTTAAATAGCAAAGCCTATAGAGTTTTCAACTTGAAGACTCGTATAATCATGGAATCATCCAATGTTGTCATTGATGATACTAGGCTCAAGACTAAAGACCATGAAGAGGAGGTTGCTGGTGTTAATGATTCTCTCTTGGAGAAAGCTGTGAAGACTCCCATTGAAGGGACGTCTAATCTTAATCAAGAGGACACACAACCTCTTGATAGAGTTCCTCTCTTGAACTCTAAAGAACCCACTCCATGGGTTAGAAAATTCCATGATAAAGATGACATCATTAGAAAAGTGCATAAAGGTGTTAGGACTAGATATCAAATAGCTAACTGATCGAACCAAAATTGGGATGATTTTAGCCCTCATTTCCTTCTCCTTTTGCTTGATTCTTGGGCTTTATCCAGTGATTTAATGGTGTAAAATCAAGTGTTTCAGGTTTTATTAGGTTTCAAGAGCATTTGGGATGAAGATGAGGACTTGGGTGCAAAAAGGCTCACAAATGGGAAGAAACAGGGCATTTTCGCCACTTAGACATAAGGAGGTCGCTACATGGGCGCCATGGCGACAGAGGATTCTTCAAGTCATCAGAAGGTCGCCATTTGGTCGCCACTTGAGCGCCATGGCGACAGAGGAAATTGCAAAGCATCTCATGGTCGCCATTTGAGGTCGCCATGGCGACCTACACTTGCAAATGGCGACCACATAGGAATTCCAACGTAGGAATTCCAAAGTGGGAAGAGTCGCCACTTGGTCGCCATTTGGTCACCATGGCGACAGAAGAACCCATGAGAGGTCGCCATGGCGACCTAGAAGGACAAGTGGCGACCACGTTGGAATTCCAGCGTAGGAATTCCAGTGTTGGCATTCAAGAGGGGTATTCTTGTCATTTCATACCCATTTCATACCCTAGCTTTTCACACCTATAAATACATCACCATTTTTCCTCTTTTAGACAACTCTTGACCACCAAGAAACCTCCTTTCTCCACCATTCCTTTTCTCTCCATTTTCTCTCCTACCTAAACTTAACATCTAGATTACCTCCCTTAATCATTCATTTTCTTCCCATCTTCTCCACAAATCTCCTTAGTCACTTCCCATTTGACTCCACCTATCTAGACACATCCTCATCATCCACTCTTTACACAAGGAGCATCAAAGGCAAGGAAAGGATCAAGCTTACAAAAGGAGACCCATGGGTGATTTCCTAATCTTTTACTTGCCTCCCCTTTGATTGTAATATGTGTAATTAAATCCCCTTTCTAAGGTTTTGATGTGAGAATATTTGGATTGGGATTTGCTTAAGCTTTAATATATTTTAATTTCTATTTGTGTTCTATTCATTTTATAATTAGATTCTTTGCATTATATAATTGACATGTATACCCACTAGTTGATTATAATCTTGCTTAGGATAATTTGTTATATAATCTTGATTGGATTGACAACCTTGATGGATTGAGAACTTAGTGAATAGGATAGATTGTCGGAGGGTATATCAACCACGATAATCTAAGCCGTTAATTGTAACAAATCGATCCCGCCGTGACCCCCTTTCCTTAATCGGTTAGGCATTGCGGTGGGAAGTTGTTTAGGGTCCATAATAATGGCCCAAACACATTTTAGAAATCAATTGGTTAACATTTACGAGATTTGTTCACTAAAGTAGCTTGATAAGCATTTCCCGTAATTCATTTGTGATCTCATTAATTCCCTAGCTATTCTCTTAATTGTTTATTCCATTATCTTATCTAGATTTGTTAAGTATTCTTTTATTAGTTTATTAGGTTTATTTTTCATGTATGTTTGATGGCTTGACAACCCATTCACTCATCCATATTTTTATGATTTATTTTATTGCATATAGATTAGTTAATTTGTTCAACTAATCACCTTAATTCCCTGTGGAACGAATCCCACTTGCCACTTTACTAATTTTCTATCTAAGTGGTGAAAAATCGGTTTTCTAAACGAACACATCTAAATATCATTTTGTTGAGTACACAAACGACGCTCATCAAAATTGGCGCCGTTGCCGGGGATCGAACCCGGGTCACCCGCGTGACAGGCATTTTGATGACTCGCTTTTTGTGTCGTTACCAAATTGTGAATTACCAAAAGAATGTTATAAAATGAATCTTTATGCAATTTATTTTAAGTTTTGAAAATGAGTATTGTGGTAAGCTTAGAATTCGTTCCACGGGGAATTAGAGAAATAAGTTGATTTAATTAGCTAATCTAGAAACAATAAAATAAATCATAAATGATGAATGAGTGTGTGGTTTGTCAAACCATCAAACATACATGCAAAATTAACCTAACTAAAAATATGGTGATATGAAAAATAGAAGACTCACAATCTTGATAAGAAAAATGGATGTAACAAATTAATGTTGATGCTAGGGAATTGATTGATTGGCAAGTAGGTATGGGTATTGCTTTTTAAGCCACTTTAAGGACCAATCTCTACATGTTAACCAATTTAGGTTTAGATTAATGTGGTTGATATACCCTCCATTAATCCATCCTATTTATTGGGTTCTTAATCACTCAAGTGTGTCAATCCAAGAGTGATTATATAACATGTTATTCTAAACAAGATTGTAATTAACAAGTGGGTATACAAGTCAATCACATAATGAATAGAATCTAATGAATTAATAAATAGAAAACATATAGAGATTCATTACAAAGCTTAAGCAAAAACCCACAACCAAATGTTTATCAAATCAATCCCCTAGATTAGGGGTTTAATTACACATAGTAGCAATCAAATAGAAACAAGTAAATGGTAAGGAAATCACCCTTGGGCCACCTTCTTTAGTGCTTGATCCTTGTTCTCCTTTGATGCTCCTAGATGCAAAGAATGGAAGAGGAGGATGTGTCTAGATAGGTGGATGGCTTATGGTGAGTGACAAAGGATTTGTGATGGAGAAAATGGTAGGGAAGGAATGGTCTAGGGGAGTAATCAAGATTCGGTGTGAGGTTTTGGATGGAAAAGATAAGTCCAAGTATAGAAATGGAGGAGTTTGGGAGATGATTAATGGAGAAAAAGGGAGATTGGTAGGAGAGAATATGCTTGAAAAGGCTTGGTAAGGCTTGGTTAGGGATTGGTATTCAAATTGAAAAGAGGATGAATTTATAGTGTTTTCAAAATAGGTCACGAATGGCTAATTACCAAAACACCCCCTGTACTTGTCAAATTGCCATTTTGGCCCCTCTAGGGGGCCTTCTTGTAATTTTCCTCCAAAAATCAGCCAATCAGAGAAAGGCACAGAGAGAGTCGCGGTTTGGCTAAATGGCGACAAAGTGGCGAAGCAATCAGGTGTGGGAAATCATCCCCTGTCGCCATGGCGACCTCGAATGACAAATGGCGACCAAATGGATGACGTGGACGTGACGTGGGCGTGACTTAGGCGAGACTTGCGTGGCCGGTTTCCGGTGATTGGAGGCTTGCGATCAGGCTGCCGGTGTCCTTGTCGTTATTTTGGTACCGGAATCGACCAAAAGTAGCTCGGTTTGGGTGGTTTTCCGGCCGGCGGCATGTTTAGGGTTTAGAGGGGCATTCAATGGCTATCACGAGTGAGAGGAAGGAGATGATGAATAGTCACGGGGTGCATTCAGCAAGGGAGTGGGGTGGAAAATGGGACAAGTCATAGTGAATGAGGGCCACGCGTGAAGCCCAATATCAGATGAGCATGCACTTAAACCAAAACGCACCGTTTTAGGCTTAGGGAAATTGGGCTGCACCTTGGAGATGGGCTGGTATGGGTCAAGCCCAAGTGGGTCTGGTCCTCTTACACAAAACGCACCGTTTTGAGCATGGGCCTCTATGTTGAGGCGTGAATAGCAGTGGCTTGGGGTGTGATCAGAAGCCCAAACTCTTCTTTGAATCAAAACGCATAGCTTTGGCAATTTACGCAATGCTCCCCTGATATCTTCTATTATTGCGATAAATTCATTCTTTTCTTCAAATATTACTCTCTTGCCCCTATTTCACCAAAATTACTCCAATGCCCCTGAACTTTATAAATACCTGAAATTACTTAATAAACATCATTAAATCACAGAATAATGCCCAAAAATCAAGCAAAAGGAGAAGGAAATTAGGGCCAAAATCATACCAATTTTGGTTCGATCACTAACCTAATTAGCTACACTTGCTACACCTCTCATATTGAACCCAAAAAGGTTGATGAAGCCTTAAAAGATGAATTTTGGGTTCTTGTCATGCAAGAAGAGCTAAACCAATTCGAAATGAATTAGGTTTGGACTCTAGTTCCTAGGCCTAAGAACACTAATATCATAAGCACCGAATGGATATATAGGAACAAATCCGATGAGGATGGCAACATAGTGCGTAACAAGGCTAGACTTGTTGCACAAGGGTACTCTCAAATTGAGTGTATTGAATTTGAGGAGACACTTGCTCCCGTTGCCCGATTATAGTCTATTAGGCTTCTCTTGTCCATCTCTTATGTGCACAAGTTCAAATTGCACCAAATGGACGTCAAGAGTGCCTTCCTCAATGGCTTCTTGCAAGAGGAAGTGTTTGTTGAACAACCCATGGGGTTTGTTGATGCACACCACCCCAACCATGTCTATCGCCTCAAGAAGGCTCTATATGGGTTGAAACAAGCACCGAAGGCTTAGTATGAGCGCCTCACTCAATTTCTTGTTGACAATAACTACACAAGGGGTAGTGCTAACAAGACTCTATTCATCAAGAAAGACAATGATGAGCTCTTTATAACTCAAATATATATTAATGATATAGTGTTTTGCTCCACCAACAACACCAAAGTCCAACAATTTGTTGAAGTTATGTCTCATTAGTTTGAAATGAGTCTTGTTGGTGAGCTTAGTTACTTCCTAGGTTTGCAAATTAAGCAATTGAATGATGGGATTTTTATAACCCAAGCTAAATAAGCTAAGAACCTAGTGAAAAAGTTTGGTCTAGAAAATGCCAAACATTGTGATACACCCATGAGGCCATGAGTATCACTTTGAAGCTTAGCAAAGATGCTAGTGGTAAAAGTGTGGAACAAACTCTATATCGGGGCATGATTGGAAGCTTGCTTTATTTGACCGTAAGTAGGCCCGATATATCCTTTAGTGTGGGTGTGTGTGCTAGGTCCTAAGCGGATCCTAAGGAGTCCTATCTCTCTTTCGTAAAGAGAATCATTCGCTATGTGAATGGGACATCCAACTATGGGATTTGGTACTCTTTTAACACTAATGCTAGTCTTGTAGGCTTTGGTGATGCGGATTAAGCAGGAAATTGCGATGATAGAAAGAGCTCATCGAGTGGTTGTTTCTTCCTAGGGAACAACTTGGTGTCTTGGTTTTGCAAGAAGCAAAACTCTATTTCCTTGTCCACAGCCGAAGCCGAGTACATAGTCGCGGGGAGTGGATGCACACAACTCCTTTGGATGAAGCAAATGCTAGTCGACTACGGATTCAACCAAGGTACACTCACCCTCTTTTGTGATAACATGAGTGCTATTAATATTTCCAAGAATTCGGTACAACACTCTAGGACTAAGCATATTGACATCCGTCATCACTTCATTAGAGAGCTTGTTAAAAATAAATGCATAGTGCTTGAACATGTAGGCACTAATGATCAATTTGCGGACTTATTTACTAAACCCTTAGATGCAACTAGGTTTCAAACTCTTAGTAGATCTATTGGAATATGTCTTATGGAGTGATGTCTTTTGGTGATTGACCCCATATGGGGAACTCAAGCAAAGAGAGCTATTGCATACTTGACGCATGCAAATATTTGAAATTTTTTATGCTTCTTTGTTAATTGCTTGAGTAGCTTGGTTGCACATATATTATATGTTATTTTCTTCAATAAGTGTGAACCATGCTTTAATTACAATCCATTTCATATTTATGTTCAAACATGCATTTTTGGACTAGGAGATCTACATATGAAGTACAATTTGAATGACCTATAGTTATCTCCATGACATAATGATTCTTTTATAACATGCCAATGACATATGAAAAGCATGAAATTCAAATGACATGCTAAAATGAAAAAGTATGAATTGATGATTGTAATTTCTTAAATGCAAAACAATGTGTGAAATACTTATGAGACTCAAATAAATAAAGGATCTTGTATCCATTCAAAGGATGTTACAATCCAAATGTCTCTCTTTCTTCATTGGTTGAATATGGTTACTATCATATGGGTATCATTCCCGGAAAAATCGAATAGGGTGCAAAGTCGCTCATGCTATGTTTCGCTTATAAAGTTGGATATAGTTGCTCTTAAATTAAATTCAATGAAATCTTTATATCCTTGCTTCTCTCATGACAAATGGTGAAATTGGTTTGAATTCTATTGGAAACCTTTGCCATTTTCTTTGCCAAATACCATTGTATTTTGGACTTGAATGCAACATGTCTTGTATGCAAAGCATTTTTATTCACACATTTTCTTAAAATAAATCTCCTTGTTTCTCTCCAATTAATTGAGTTGCATAAAGTGACTTATATGATTATGCAAATATCTTGTATGCAACTATCTCTCTTTGCTACAAGTGACCCGGTTGGGGAATACTCCTTTGACTATATCATGACAAAAAGGGGGAGTATAATGTGGTGGTAAGGGGAGTTAAATGCGTATGTTGGGGAGATTACATATTGACGGGGAGTAACTAGTTGAGGGGGAGCATTGCATTCACATACTTTGCAAGATGTTGTGCTTAAATTCTTAAATGCAAATGCTTGTTTTATTTTCACTTGATCATCTCACATACACTTGCTTTGGAAAGTGTAATTTTTTGTTTTGAAGGGTTGATAGTTCTACAAGAGATTGAAGACTTGACATTTTTTTTTCTTTTTAATATCTCTTTGTAATGTAGAATATCATTATTATCCTGTAGCTTCAATTATATTGTGAGGATCAATGTGAGTGGTGGTTTTGTCACGAATAGGGACGGCAAAAATCCCTGACCCGCCCCAAACCCACGAGGCCTCGGTCCGTTTGGGGCAATAAAAATGGGTAACGGGGTGGGGGGGGGGGGGGGGGTTTGGGGCATATTTCTTGACCAGGGCAGGTTACTGGGTCAGGTATGGGGCGGTCTCTTTTGACTCGACCCGCCCATTTGACCCGGAATAAATAAAAGGAAAAAAAAAACAGGAAACCCTATGTTGGCTGAAAAGAAAACAATTTGAAGGAAAATAATTTGAATTTTTTATGTTTAAACTATTTTGGTAAAGATGTTGAATGGATTTTATTGATACCGAAAATGTTGTATGTATTTTGTATTTTTGTTCAAATCATTTTGGGATTTGTATTTTGTATTTTACGAATGAATTTAATGTTTATTAAACTTAGTTATCGTGTTATATTAAATTTAAATTTACGTAAATGAATCGGGTCATTCGGGTCGGGTTTGGGGCACCCTTGACCCAAATGGATCAGGTTTGGAGCGAAAATTGAAAACCCGTTCGGGTCACGGGTCACGGGTCACGGGTCACGGGTCGGATTTGGGGCAACCTTTGAAAACCGGGTTTCGGGTTTGGGGTGGCCTTGACCCACCCCAACCCGCCCCATTGCCATCCCTAGTCACGAAATAGCCAAAGGAGGAGATTGTAAGGTCCTCATTTATTGATTGGCTTATTTCGTGAACAAACCACATTTTGGGGTTTAAATTGTAAGGGTAGTTTAGGTGATTGAGGATCAAGCTCAAAAGTGCTTTCAAGACCTCAAGGTGACAAGCACTCCAAATGTATATCTCTAGTGCTTAGTTTGCTGTAAAGAGATTTAGTTGCACACACACACTTAGCATATTTGCATATGTATGCATTCTTTTCACATGTCACATTTCACACTTGCACTTTGTTGTTATATATTATTGTGGGTTTATGTGTCTTGTAATTCGTTTCCTGATTTTATTCGGAAAAGTCCGCGCATGCACGAATGTGTGCTTGGTTCAGCGTGAAGATTGCCTTCGGAGAATGCCCTTGGCTTCTCCTTTGGTTTCACCACATTTGGTGAATCAACGGTTTGATCGGCGGCCATGATCGCTGAATGAAACCGCCGTTTGAGTCTAGAAGCTTTTGGAGCATTTCTATAGTTATGATCGGTGGCCACGACCGCCGTTCGAAACCGCTGTTTAGACTTGATCGTTTTTCATCTCTCAGGTCTATTTCTGTGGTTGTGATCGGCGGTTATGAAACAGCCGATGATCCCCTGTTCTCTTGGGATTCAATTCGACAGTTGAATCAACGGTTTCGAAACCGCCGAATGAAACCGCTAATCGTGTGTTTTCAGGAGCAAACTTGTTTTTTCATATGCCCTGTTCTTGATGTCTATAAATATACCATTTTCTCATTCTCTGAATTTAGTTCTTTAACTCTTAGAACCCTAAAGATCAAAAAAGAGACACTTGAGAGAAAACCAATCAAGAACTCATTTTTAAACACTCAAAACCATTCTCATATGCATCAAAATACCATCTAGCATCTTCTAGCATATCTAGGATGCTTGCTTGCATGGGTCCTGCTCAACACACATCACTTTGTATGTTCTTCACTAATGTCATCTAATTTTAATGTTTTATTAATCAAGGAATCTCTTTAATTACTTGTACGTTCTTAGATTATATTCTATTATACAATGAAAGTACACAAATAATGTGTACGAGCTCAGGTGTGTTAACAATATATTAATCTAGGGGGGGTGAATAGATTTTAACAATATTACCCAATTTTCATGTTTAGTCAATATTACGAAAATACCCCAATCTAGTCAATAATAAAAACAAGTGTAATATGGTGCGGAATTATAAATGACACTTGATATTTATGTGGAAACCCTCACGGGGGAAAAAAACCACGGGCTGTATAGTGCGCCACACTCGAACCTCGAAATCCACTAATTGAAATGGAGTTTACAACCTATGTAGACCTCGTCTAACACTCTGTTCTATAACCCCCCACTTCTACCACGCGGGCCTTTAAAAGTGGCTCTAGTCCAATTTGCTTGTGTGACCACCTAATCCCGGTGTCCGATCTAATCCCGGTCTATCACACAAGACTTCAATTGCTTGCAATCTAAGCAACCTAATCCCGGAAGCTACACGCAAGACTTACTTCTCAATGAAGAGATTACAACCTATGTGAATATATATATAAATACTCAACAAATGCAATGAGAGCTAGGCAACTCTATATGCTTATCTAGGATGATTAGATGGCAATAAATGCAACCCTAGATATCAATAGCTAAATGACATGTCATAAAGCTTAGCAAATCATAGATTAAATAACCTAGATGTTGCTATCAAAATACAACACTCAATCATGTCAACACAACAATCTCTATTTTGTATCTAGAATATATTCTAAGAGCATACAAATAATAAAAGAGATGCCTTGATATATAAAACCCTAAATATCAATGGATAAAAGTGAAGAACATACCAAGAGAAGTGTGTTGACCAATACCCATTCAAATAAGCAAACTAACTATGCTAGAAAATGCTTAGATGATCTTTGATGCACATGTATATGGTTTTGAGTGTATAAAAATGAGTTCTTGATTTGATTTTCTCTCAAATATCTCTCTTTTAAGTTTAGGGTTCTTTTGAGTCAGAGAACTAAGTTAGAGAAATAAGAAAGTGTGATATTTATAGACATCAAGAACATGGGCAAGTGAAAAGACAATTTTGCCCTTGAAATCACCGATCGACGGTTTCATTCTGCGGTCGTGGCCGCAGAATTTAACGTCGAATTGAAACCCGAGAAGCAGGGGATCATTCAGTGACCATATTCGGCGGTCAACGAAACCGCCGATCAAAACCCAAAAAGAAACCGACCTAAAATATCTAATTCGGCGGTTTCATTCGGCGGTCAAGCCGCCGATTTAAACCGCCGAACAGAGACCGAGAATAATAAATGCATCAAGTCTAATTCGGCGATTTCGATTCGGCGGCCTGGCCCGCCGATCATAACTGCAGATCCAATCTAGAGGTCTCTGGAATCAAACGGCTGGTTTCAATTCGGCGGTCGTGGCCACCGATTAAACCGCCGTTTCACCACTGATGGTGAAACCAAAGAAGAAGCCAAGGGCATTCTCCGAAGGCGATCTTCGCGCGAAACCAAGCATATTTTCATGCAAGCGCGGACGTTTCCGAACATATTCAGGAAACGAATTACAAGACACTAAAACACACACCATGAAATAACAACCAAAGTGCTAGTGTGAAAAGTGACATTTGAAGAGAATGCACACAAAAGTAAAGCATACATATGCAAAACATTACAAGTGAGTGTGTGCAACTAAATCTCTTCAATAAGAAAATAAGCACATAAGATATACCTTTTAAGTGCTTGTCCACCTTGAGGTCTTGAGAAGGGTCATTGAGCATGATCACCTATCACCTAAGCTAACCCTTTACAAACAACCCCAATATGTGGTTTGCCCACGAAATAAGCCAATCAAAAACCGGAATCCTTACATACAAGATAGAGATTGTTGTGTTGATTTGATTGAGTGTTGTATTGTGATAGCTTCATAGGATTGCTTAATCTATGTTTAGCTAAGCTTCATGACATCTCATTTAGCTTTTGATATCTATGATTGAATTAATTATCATACTATCATCCTAGGTAAGTATATAGGGTTCCCTAGCTCTATTTGCACTTTGGATATCATTATATATTCACATAGGCAATATTATCTCGTCATTGATAATTAAGTCTTGATTGCTAAGGTTTCTTAAGTCACAAGAAATTAGACTAGGTTCACTTATATCGGAATTAGGTAGTGGTGGTGAGTTATATATTGGGATTAGGTTGTAATCCACCTTTACCATTAGTGGATTCGAGGTTCGAATGTGGCTCACTTAACAGCTCGTGGTTTTTCCCGAGATTAGGGTTTTCACAAAAAAAATAAAGTGTCATTTATATTCCACATTTATTACACCTGATAGGGGTATTTTCGGAAATTGACTAATAACAAAAATTGGGTAATAATTGGTTAAAATCGATTCACTCCCCCCCCCCCCCCCCCCCCCCCCCCCCCCCCTCCCCTCCCTAGATTAATATTGTACACACTTTAATTTTTTTCACATCCCTCTGCCCCTGTGGAGGCACGTGGCCTCTACGGGATCCTGAGGTGGTGTGCTCACTTCCCTCTCCTATGGTCCCTTACATTCCATATCATTTCCCTCTCATTTAAATTCAAAGTTGTGCAAAATGTTTCCATAACTTGTCCATTTTTGTTTTTGTGACATCTCACTCATTTTAGATCCAATTTTGGTGATTCAAATACCAAATATCTTTGTTTTTCAAAGGAGAACAAGTCCAAGTGTTTAGAGAGCTAATTAGAGGTCCAGAGTTTCTAATTTACTTTGATCTTCATCAAGTGTTCATCATTATGTTAGTAAATCATATTCTCTACATTTTTCTTGTGATTAATGTCTTGAATCTCTTGTTTTGTATGTGAAATTTGTTGAGAATGATTTGGATTCTACTTTTGGACTTGTTTGAGGGATTTTCGAAATTAGCTTTTGTGAATTTTAATTGAATATTTTTCTAGCTAATTTTGATGAACATGAGCTTGATTAATCTAGAAAAATTTGTGTTTGTTTTTGATTATTGATTTCTAGATTTTTAGTCACATGATCTATAACTATAATATTTTGATTGTGATTTCAATTGTCTAAATCTAGTTCCTCTTTGAGTGAATATGTTGTGGATTTTAAGTGTTGATTTGTCCACTTGATTTCAAAGCCAGTTTTGTGCTTTTTGTTGCAAATATATAATTCTAGCTTTGATTAACATGTTTAGGTTTCTAGATATATTTTGTGCATGAATTGAATTGTATATTCTAGATTTCCTATTACATGTTCATAAGGATTAGTTTCATATGTTTGTGAGCTTGAATTGCGATAACTAATTCTTCATAGAGTGTATTTTATCTATAAACTCTATTTGCTTGTGTTTGCATCATGTTTGCATGTTTGCACTTCACTTAGATCATTGCCTTGTAAAAGTAAAAAATGTCAATTAGATCAAGCGGATCAAGATTGAGCAAGGAGTCTTAACTAGGATCAAAAGGATCCAAAAGATGAGCAAGAAACTTTCTAGAGACATACGCGGTGTCTTGGATAGAAAGATGCAAGTCTCTCTCTAGTAAAAGGTCTGATGGTAGGTTAGAATGGGACGATCCAATAGGGTGGATCATGTGTATTATTGATCACTTAAGGGTGTACATTCTACCAACTAGTGAAAGACAGTGTCGCCAGTGATTATTGTATCAACCTGTGAATGTTTCCCTCAGTCATGAGGTTTTACCATGTTAAGAAAATCTTTGTGTTGATTTTTCTTTTATTGAATTAATTTAATTTACATTGTAGTAGTTACTCTATATTGCTATATTTATTATACTTGTTACTACTAACCATCTTGTGAAGCTTTTTGTTGTTGTTGGTTTTTTTTTTTTTTTAAGAGTGCTTTGATAGTTTGTTTATGCAACAATCAAAGTCCGAAAAAGTTGTTGAAATTGGATCCAACCTATTCACCAACCACGCCCCCCCCCCCCCCCCCCCCCCCCCCCCCCCCCCCCCCCAATCTATAGGTTACCAGTTATCCATCTTAGGAAATTTCAAAGTTTTCTTGGAAGGCATCTTCTAGGAGGCACTTTTAGATGATTCACCCACTTCAAAAGTCTTCTTGTGGTGTTGAGATGATGAAGGGTCTTTAAAAACTATTTCTTTCACAAAGGTAATCTTGTCTGAAGATGGTATGGTCTCATCATCTACAAAACCAAGCCCTCTCTTGTCACTGGGCTTCTTGCCAATACTTAACATGATGTAAGCTTTTCTGATCCCAAAGTCAATTTGGCAAGTGACTCACTTGCTTCTTCAAGTTCCTTCTTCAACTTGTCATCGTTCTCTCTTACCAATCTCAGCTCTTCATCTTTAGCCTTCACTTGGCTTTTGAGCTCCCCAAGTCTTCCTATCCACTCGGGCAAGCTTAGATCTTGGTCACTAATTGAGTTCTCTATGCTCAACCTATGGATTTGCATGATCCTAGTCAAAACTCCATTGCTCAAGCTCGAACCACATATTCCAACAAGAGACTTTATTCCTATGCAAGGTTTCCTAATGTGATCAAATATGTGTTTATACAAACATCTGCAACATAGAATATATGATCAAGATATCCTATGGAAATTAGAAATAAGCTTGTATGTTTTTCTAGTTTATAATCCAAACAATTGACATCACATAAAATGATGCAAATCACATATGAAATGTATGGATTAGGTACACTTCATGAAGAACTAGAAATAGACATGAAAGTTCACAAATATTATTTTTCTAGTCCTTTATACGTGAACAAAAACCTAGAAAATGCAATCCAACCAAATCACACTTAAATCCTAAGCTTGAAACATACATATTCACTAAGCACATGTTCAAGGCTTTAGAACTAAAATTAAAAAATATATATGCTAGAATACATAATATGTTCAATCAAGTTTTTCTAGCAAATATTTAGAGCACATATTCACAAAAATAACCAATTAAAACTCACAGGCTCTAAATATATAATTAAATGTGCTAAACCTAAAATATATTCAATTAAAAGATCCTAGCACATGTAAATGCTACCAATTTTCATAATAAATTCAATTAACACTCAAATAGCCCTAGATTATAAGCTAGTCACAATACAACACCCAAACATGTGAAGTTTTTAGATTTAACAAATCCTAAATCACATTTAAGTTTCTAATTAGACAAATATAGCTTATAATTGAAGCTCTATCTCTAACCAACATTTTTTCAAGTCACATAAAAAATATAGGAAGAAGACCCAAGGTATTTGAACATTTTAAAGCTTAGAAAATCAAATGATAAGAGAATACCTTGATGACTTGAGTGCAGCCATGAAATTGATGTTGAACACCAAAATTACTTGAACAATTGACTTCAAAATTATTTAGAAAGATAGTAGACTTCAATATGAATCTCTCACCTTTTGAATCACTCAATTTGGTTGAGAAATGAGTTAGATATGGAGTTTTGAAGTTGAGAAAAAATTACACAAAAATTTCTGCACTAGTCTTCTTCAAAAGACAAAATGAGAGAGAGAGAGAGAGAGAGAGAGAGAGAGAGAGAGATTTTAAAAGAGAATGGGAAGGAAACTGACATGGCGTGGAGGGGACAATAGGAAGGAGGTGTGGCAACGCCACCTCAGCACCCCGTGGTGGCCACTCACCTCCACGGGAGAGGGGGCTTATGGCATTTTGCCATCCCCTCTTTTTTTGGCTCCTTTCGCGCACCTCTTGCGTTCTTTGACCGTTCTTCGAACTCTGAATTCGAATCCTTTAAAGGATTACAGATCGAGACTCTTTAACGGACATGGAAGTCTACAAAACTTCAACCAAAAACTTGGAATTCGACCCAATACACAAGAACGAAAACCATGTACTATAAACACACGAAAGTTTCATAAAATCCAACTCGGAACTCGAAAACATATGTATGAGTAACCAAAACGTTTGAAACTTAATAAGGAACAAAATGAGAGCATATTCAAGTCCGATATCAAGTGAACATGAACTGACAAACACATATACACACAAGTATGCCAATTCCTAGATATGATCCTAGAAGATGCAATTTCATAAAAATTATCAATGCAATGTGTGTGTGTGTGTGTGTGCGCGCGCGCGCTTAAATGTCTTGCAAGAGGAATAATGTCTAAATATATCTTTGATGTGCAACAAAGCTTGCTCCTCTTGAAGACATCACTTTGCATGATGTGTTGTCATTCCTCTTTGAAGCTTGAGTCTACATGAACCTCAACAACTAATCAATATAAAGGAAATGTTGTTTTAATAAGGAACTATGCCAACATGACTTAAAAACCTAACAAGTCATCCAAACTCTGTCATCTATAGCCGAGAGGAAAGGCTCCATCTTCCCTTTCCACGAGGAATAATTGTCACCAGTGAGTAAAGATGGTCTCACTTGATTCATCACAAATCCACTCATAGTGTTTGATGATATGAATGAAATGCACAAATGCAAGAACAAATGAGCAATGATCAAACTAAGTATATCTAGACACCAACTCTGATACCAATTAAAATTACCCTAATATGTGTCTAAACAACTCAGATATGGGGTGAATATGTTGTTAATCAATTGATTACCAAATTTTTGATTAGTCAAGATTAACATACAAAAACCCAAATTAAACAAACAACAAAAATCAAATGTAAGTGTAGAATTAAAATGAACACTTGATTTTTCCATGGGAAACCCTCAATAGGGAAAAACTCACGAGACTAGCCTCGCTAGCCACTTAGTATCATAAACTCCACTAATTGAATATTTTCTTACAACATAAGTTGACATTCTAGTCACTCTGTAACACAAACTATTCTACCAGTAGACCTTTGAAAGTGGGTTTTGACAATGCTTGTGCAACTACCACATGTAGCCACAATACTTGGACTCTATGAAGATAATAATGTCAAAGTGAACATATATCAATGTCCTATATGCTATAATGTGCAATACAACACACAATATGCTTAACTAGTATGATAGGAATGCAATCTAACAATCCTAGTTATCAAGATGTCTAAAAGTACATGCAAGTATACTTAGCTAGATGTGGAAAATGCAACCTAACATGCTAGCTATCAATCAATCCCAATCAAACACTATAACTTCACTAAATATGCATTTAAGAAGAAGTCTTTACAACAAAGATGCAATAAAAAACGGTGTCTTGGCAAACAAGAACAATAAACAAAAAGAGATGTTTGTTCTAACTTACCAAGTGATGAAAACCTAAGAGACCACGCTTGAATGATGCTTGATGATGCTTAGATGCTCATGGACTTCGGGACTGGAGAGTCAAAAATACAATCTTGGTAATTTCTTTCTTTAGGAACTCTATTCTCTCTTTAGGGAGTCAATAAGCCAGAGTTCGTGATGAATTAGTAAATACATGGGCTATATATAGGGGACATCAAAACTGCATCGCTTTGGGCAAAAATAGAATTTCGTGGTCCTAATGTCGTGATCTACTAAGACGACAATCAGCCATGACAAAGGCCATTGAAGCATCAGTAGAAATTTACGGTCCCCTTTTTCGCGGTGTCCATGACAACACATGGATCATGAAAATTACTAGAGAAAAACTTCGTGCCAATTGTCACGATTCTCCATGAAGACACAACGACAATGAAAACCACTGAAGGATATGTCATGATCATTTTTTGCGGTGGTGTAAGATGTCACTTGGACTGGGAAATCCTCTGGAAAGGAATGTCACGCCCATGGTCACGATGGTCAAAGACAACACTTGGACCGTAAAAATCACTGGAAGGTTTTTTGCGGTTCACCACCACGACAATGAGAAGAACGAGGCCTTCTCATGAGGTCAAACACACTAACCTATATGCAATGTGTACAAGTGTGTGAATGGTGAAATGCTCACAAAAATAACAATAAAAGACACAAATGAATGCCATGCAACTGTGTGTGTGTGTGTGTGTGTGTGTGTGTGTGTGTGTGCATCTAATCTCTTCAAGAGTACAAGTCAATTGTTATAACTTTGTAGCTCTTCACTCTTGAAGCTTTGGGGATGCCGAAAGGTGCTTTGATCATAATCAAGTCCAATCTTCTAAGTCTACCCTTACAAAATTAACCACAATTAAGGGTTTGTTACAAAAATAAGTCAATAACAAATAAGGAACTTACATTTGGGAAGTACAAATGAAGGAATTCATGGGTGGGACGATTTTAGGGCAAATTCTCATCACTTGGATTACTTGGAAGGCCAAAATGCAGTCATGGATCACATCAACATAAGGCACATAATTCTCTAGAATAGATTTGCGGTCAGAAATGCGGTTTGGTCCCGTAGAATTTTTTAGTTTCGTGCACTAGTCACTTAAATAGGCGTAACTTCCTCTAGAAAATTATGAATAGCATATTGTAAAGTTTTTTGGAAACTAGACGTTTGGGGCTTTCTGAATATATGTGGCTAGCAACCCAATTCGATTTGAACAAGGAGTTATTGCCTCCGCAAGTGGACGTTCAGCACAAGCCCTTACAAATTCAGCCTAATTAGCCTCCAAAACTCTTCAATTAAGCTCAATACATCATTTATGGATTGCCTACACAAAACTCAACAAACATATTATGAAATACCCTAGAAAATAGCATAACCATTCTCACCCTTCCATATTCTATTATTCTCTTTTGCATGTTCTCTCTCTCTATCTCTCTCTCTCTCTCTCTCACACACACACACACACCCGACCATGCTTACACATCTCACACACCACTCTCACCCTTGCCATGTTCCCATTTACATTGCTTTCAATAATCACTAAACCATGAAACGATCGACGAATGACATCTCCCTGAACATGGCAAGGGTGAGAGTGGTGTGTGTGATGTGTAAGCATGGTTGGGTGTGTATGTGTGAGAGAACATGCAAAAGAGAAAAATAAAGATAAGAGAATAATAGAATATGAAGGGGTGAAAATGGTGATTAAATGAGATAAATGTGACAGAGTGCTTGCCTTCCTAAATTAAGCTACTCCTAAAGGCAAGCACCCTAAGTCACGAAAATAAGTGGCTAGGAGAGATGTAGACAATGTACAAATAAAGTACTCATGACCACCAAAACATTCGTGCTACCTATAATAACCAACCGTATAAAACACTCCTAGATTGGGTTCAACCTAGCCTTTAATACGATCTAAGTATGGAAGTGGGGAGAGTCACCTAGTCCTTGATTACTACTTACCAAGGGTATATCACGTAAGCAACAATGAACAACCAAGGACTACTTAAGCACGAATATTAAATGATCAACTGTCGATCACTTCTCACCTGTCAAGTGAAAAAAACAACCAATATTGGTAGCATTAAGCATAAAAATGGACCCTCAATCAATACTCACCAAGGGTATATCGCGCGAGCAACGACCAAGGGTCTCAAGGCATGAAGGTTATAGAACCAAAATCCAATCAGGCATGGCATGTACTCTTTCATGAATTTCACCTTATCAATTAAGAGTATAATCAAAACCAAGTGTGTTGATCACCTAGCCCTAATTCTCAAATACACAAATCAATCCAAATCATTCATTTTGAATTATCCATCAACATACATACAATCATAGGATGTTTAATTAAACTACTCATAAATTATGTTAATCTACTCCTAATCTCAATCATGAACACATATCAATTTCTAACCTACATGAACATGAATGTAAAGACAAGAGCTATCCCTAAACATGCATCAAGAAGGGTTGTCATGTCTACTTAATACAAGTCAAGAATCAATAAAGTAATTGAAAGAGACAATACTCAAAGATATTTAATACTAGTCAATTAAATAAATGGCACTAGTGTTAGGTTTACATATGTCCTAAATGGGGATACACATCAAATAAGAAAATATAAGAGAAGAGTAAAAGAGAAGACCCAATTGTCATCTTGAATCTCTAAGCTCTATTGAAGTTCCTCCTCCTAATAGATAAGGAAGGATGGCTCTTTCCTCTTGAATCTCCTTCAAGGATGGGTGGTTGCAAGTAAAAGGTAGTGGTGGTGAGGCATCCATGGAGCAAAACCTCTATGGATCTTGAAGCTTTTCTCTCTCTTTTGTTGTGAAGAAGATGAAGTGAAGAGAGGATTGGTGTCTAGGTTATGGATTGGATTGAGAGTTAATGGGTCTTGTGAAGAAAATGGTGTATTTATACGCTTAGAAGGCTAGGGTACGATTTAGGCATGAAAGGACAATGTAAGGATTCTCATATTGATTGACTTATTTCGTAGACAAACCACATGTTGGGGTTTGACTTGTAAGGGTAGTTTTAGGTGTTTAAGGATCAAGCTTAATGCCCTCAAGACCTCAAGGTGACAAGCACACTAACGGTATATCTCTTATGCTTAGTTTTTCATTGAAGAGATTTAGTAGCACACACTCACTTAGTATATTTTAATATGTGTGCATTCTCTTCACATGCCACTTTCACACATACACTTTTATGAATTGTATCTTGTTGTGTGTTTGTGTCTTATAATTCGTTTTCTGTAGATGTTCGGAAACGTCCGCGCTTGCACATAAGTGTGTTTGGTGTTGCGCGAAGACCGCTCTCGGAGAGTGCCTTGGCTTCTCCTTGGATTCACCACTTTTGGTAAATCGATGGTTAGATCGGTGGCCCTGGCCACCGAATGAAACCGCCGTTTTGGACCAGAGGTCTCTGGTCTGATTCTACGGTTATATCGACAGCCCCGACCACCGATTTGAAACCGCCGTTCATACCTGATTGATTTTAATCTCTCGGGTTTATTCTTCGGTTAGATCGGAGGTTTCGAAACCGCCGAATGAAACCGCCGATCTTGCGGTTCAGGGGCAAACTTGTCTTTTCATGTGCCCTGTTCTTGATGCCTATAAATATCATGCTTTCTCATTTCTCTGAGTTAGTTCTTTGACTCCTTAGAACCCTAAAGCAAAAAGAGAAACACTTGAGAGAAAAATCATCAAGAACTCACCTTTAAACACTCAAAGCTTTTCATTTGATTCATCAAGTTCATCTAGGATCATTCATGCATAGCTTTGCATCATCACAACTTGCTTGGTAAGATTTTGACTAACTTCATCTAATTTTAGTTTCTTTCTTATCAAGAAATCTCTTTACTTACTTGTATGTTTTATGTTCACATGCTAAATACAAGATAGAGATTGTTTGTGATGAATATGATTGAGTGTTGTATTGTGATAGCTATCTAGGTTTTGCTTAATCTTGATTAGCTAAGCTTTATGATATGTTATTTAGCTTTTGATATCTAGGATTGATTTCATTGATACATCATCATCCTATATAAGCATATAAGGTTGCCTTGCTCTTATTGCATTTTAAGTATTCATATATTCACATAGGCTTGTTATCTCTTCTTTGAGAAGTAAGACTTATGTAGCTTCCGGGATTAGATTGCGTAAACCACAAGCAATTGGACTAGGTTCACTCATACCGGGATTAGGTAGGTGTGTGATTACTTCCGAGATTAGGTTGTAATCTTTCTCACATTTAGTGGATTCGAGGTTCGAGTGTGGCTCACTTAATAGCCCGTGGTTTTTCCCGTGAGGGTTTCCACGTAAATATCAAGTGTCATTTAATATTTCCGCACTATATTACACTTGCTATATTTGTATTGACTATTAGGGGTATTTTCCTCATCTTGCCTATTAACAAAAATTGGGTAAAATCGGATAAAATCTATTCACCCCCCCCCCCCCCCCCCTCTAGATTAATATTGAACACACCGTAATTTGTTTCAGACAATATTGCCCCTATAAAAATGGCCTAAAACCCATCATTGGGTTGTTCCCGGAAGATTCGCAGCTCACAATGCGCTGGTAGTGCGTTGCTCGCAACAGTTACTAAAAAGGGCATAACTCCCTCTAGAAGACTCGAAATCGTAATCCGTAAAAACCGCTAGAAACTAGACTTCTAGGGCTTTCTGAATATATGTAGATCAAAACATGGTTCGATCTTCAGAGGGAGATATGACCCTCCGAAGTTGGATGATCTGCACGAGCTTTTTACAATTTCAGCCCATTTTGCCTCCAAATCTCACTTTTTACTCATTTTTGCTCCCAATCTTTACTTTAAGCACAAACATCGTTGGTAGGGAATATAACCTATACGAGCTCAACAAAACACATTATATACACAAACATGCTCGAAAACGAGCACAACAGCTAGGTAAAAAGGACCTCAAATAGGTACATAAATGTGACAATCAATAGTCTTGAACTTTTTTAAAGATTGAATAGTGACTGAAATCTGAACCTAACTGATATGTTTTTTTTTCTCATATCTGAATGTACTATCAACATGTTTGTTTTTCAAAAATAAAATTGTCTGAAAATAAGTAATTTTTCATTTATACTCATGCTAATTAAAAGAAGTAATTTAACATGTACAATTATTTATAAGATTTTGCATGTTCTACAAACAAAGTTCAAGTTCAATTTATTGTAAAAAAAAAAACTGTTCAAGTTATTTTGCATGTTATCCCTGTTTCCAATGTATATAATTGAGAAAACCATTTTTTTTTTTTTTTGGTTTCCTAGATCATATGCACTAGCCAAATAAAAAGGAATTATTGATTTTTTTAAAAAAAAAAATAGGTTCTTGAATTATATGCACCGGTCTCAATGAGAAATGATTAGTTTTTTTTTTTTTTTCCCCTTTCTAAAAGCCGTTTAACATAAGAAATATATTAAAAGAAAGAATTATACACCATATCAAATTAGGATAAATTTAAAAATATATTTTCTTTAGTAGGATAGACTTGGAAGAGAATAATTTAATTGGAATACAGTTATTTGGAATTAAGTTAAAAATTAAGATTTCTTACTTTATTTTTTAAGTTGTTTTATATATATATATATATATTTTTTAAAGTTGTTTCACCACTTAAAAAAATAAACAAAACAACTTAATGAGTTCAATTCAGACTCATTAAGTTTTAAACGGAAAAAACAAACTACCCCTTAATATAGTTTCCTCTTTTCAAAAAAAAAAAAAATTATAAAATGGATAGATAAATTGTAATATTTTAAAGAAAACTTTTAGTTTTTTCTAAGGGAATATGGCTCCGGCCAATCTCTTTCCTCCCTTCGCCAATGACCTCATTATATTGGATGTAGGGATGGTCGTTTCCCTATGGGGCCCTATCCCCCACGAGGTTTTGGGGGCAAAATTTTCCTCCAAATGGATTTAGGTGGTGGGGGTGGGGGCAAACTTTGCCCCCAAATAGATTTTGGGGGAGGTGGAGGGGGTCTCACCCCCCAAACCCAAAACCTTATTTCCCCCAATATATATATATATATAATTTAACAATTATATAGATTTTGGATTTTGTATTATATTTTTATTACTTTTTAGATTGAATATTTTAACATTAAAGATTGGAATATACGGATTACAAATTTCGAATTCCAATTTTCGAATTGAAGATTTAGAATTGAAATTGAAAAGAAATGGGTGAAATGGGTTTCGAGTGGGTGTGGGGGGTCCCCACCTCATTAAGCCTCACACCCATCCATAGTTGGAAGTGGTAATAACCTAAAAACACTACCAAATATTTTAATTTTGCTATCACAGATTGTTGGATGTGGTAATAACCTCATTATGCTTGCTAATTGCTACTGTGATGAATGCCAGTACTCATTGAACATCTATTTTACGTATGTATTAAAAAGTCGTTTGTTTTTTCCACTTAACACTTAATGGGTCTGTACTGAACCTATTAAGTTATTTTTTTATTTTATTTTTTTGCTGATACTGTCACTCATAAATATGATTTATAAGTTCACTTATGTCTAAAATTTAAAAATTAAACCATTACTGTAAGCATCAATCTTAACGCCAATAGTACCCTTATTGAAATACATATATTTTTAATACATTTTATTTGTAAACCCTCTTAAATTATTAGTACACCCAATTTTTAATTTTTTTAAAGAAACATATTATGTTCCAACTTTGTATCGATTAATAAGTCAAAATTGGTAAGTCAAAGCAAATAACAACATACATGATTTTTCTCAAAAAAAAAAAAAAAAAAAAAAAAAAAAAACCCTCATGAATACATCAATCTTCGCTTATCATTTAAAAAATAATAATGATAAATTACTTCTCACTTAGTTTGTTTATTAATAGAGTTCATAACTAGACATAAAAGATGTTAGGTTTTGATTTGTATTCCTAAGTGAACTAAATGTGAACTAAACAAGACTCAACTGATGTGGAGCTTCCTGGAGACGTGGTATACGTTTAGAAGTTGAATGGTGGTGTTTGAGGGAGGTTTGAAGACTAGAAGAAAAGAAGAATGAAGCAAACCGTTGTGGCTTTGACAGCAGTTCCCACAGCGGTATAGCGCTGTGATGTACGCTGTGGATTTTGACAGCGGTAATGAGAGTAGTCGAAGATCAGTGGAGAGTGCTGCGAGTGGCGTTGTGAAAGCCACAGCGATGGCAAGAGTGGTCATTAGCAGAATTGTTTTGTGGCGTTGGAAGCGAGGTGCACACCGTGACCAATGCGGCGAAGATGATGTATTGCTGAGATCAGGAATGTTGCACAGATTAGGAAAAGGTATTCTTCTGAAAGTTCTTGTGCTTGAAGGAAAAGGATTTACTTATTACAAGAAGACTTGTCATAAAAGGAAATAGTATTTATGTGGAATAAGTAAGTCTTATATGTTTATGAGTAGAATTTCCTTTTATCTTAAACTTCATGTAACTAGTATAAATAGAACCTTGTAATTAGGTTGAAAGTGTGAGTTGAACACCATGTAACATCAGAGAGTGTGAGTGAGATCCAGGGAGACCCAATGGGAATATTCGAGGAGGGATCCAAGGGTATATCGGTGGATCAAGTTAGAGATCTGTAGGTGATATTGGGGGGTTCTTGGTGAGGATCTTGTCAGCGTGGTTTAGGGTTTGGTGTGAGAGAGAATCCTAAAGTATTTGGTTGTAACAATTTACCATATAGTGGAATTTTCTCTGTCGTCCTGACGACCCGTGGTTTCTTACCCAATTTGGGTTTTTCACGTATATCTTGTGTTGTGATTGTTTATTCTCTCTCATCTATTTTTCTGCTTATTGATGTTATTAATTGCTATGAGTTATGAGTGAATATTATTCATGGCGTTTCCGCGTTCATCAGTTCTAGAATTATCCCCAACAAAAGAAAGAAAAAAAAAAGTACATAAATACATATATGATCAGAGTCTTCTAGAAATTCTTTTTTCCATTACTTTGTTATATGATCATCATTTAATGATAGGAAACATTGATTTTTGAAATAGAATTAGGGTTTATGATATGTTTTTTTTTTTTTTTTTTTTGTTAAATAAAGAGATATAGTTAAAGATATAACAGTGGTAATTAATGGGTGTACATAATATTTTGATTATTTTTAATTAATGTAATTTGTCCTTATTGGTAAATTTGTAGTGGGATATTTTTGTAACTAATATTTTTAATAAGAGCTTCTTTTGACAATCCAATTTTTTCTTTTTACACTCCTTTTCTAAAAACACTCCATTATCAAAATTTAAATTTAAAAATATTCTAAAGACATTTCATTTTATTATTAGATTACCCTTTTTATCTTTTTTGAATTAAATTATTAGAAAAAGAAATTATCTCTCCTAAATCATTAGATTAATTATTACATATTAAATACTCTCTCCTAAATTTTTAATTACCATATTAAACTATCTCTCCTCCAATACATATCTCTAATTTTCTAACATTCTTTCTAGCAAGACTAATAGTTAAGAAAAAAAAACTTACTAATAAGTTTGATTTTTAGAAACCGTATGTATGTATATATTAAAAAACAAAAAAAAACAAAAAAAAAACAAGTACCTTTTTTTTTTGTTTTTTTTTTTTTAAATCGAAATATGAAAATGCTTTTTGTTACTCTGGTATGTGATTGCCAAGAGAACTTTAATTCTTTCATTAGTCTTAAAAATTTTAAGTTTAATCGAATCAGGTTGCAACAATTCAAGCTTTCATATATCTTTTTTTTTTTTTTTGAAAATTAACTTTTTAATAGATATATATATATATATATATTATTGTTAGTAAAAAACCAAAATATTCATAAGTTTTTTTTTTCTTTAACTATTAATCAGAGATTGCTTGAGAAAATATGGAAATATGATTTATTTATTTATTTTTAAATGGAGAGATTAATTAGGAGAGAGTGTTTAATATGGTAATAACATATTTAAGAAAGATTTTAATACATAATATTTAATAAAATGATTTAAGAGAGATTTTTTTTTTTAATAATTTAATTAGTTTAGAGTGTCTTTAAATTATTTTGTCTTGTTTAGTAATTTTAATTTAGGTTAAAATTGTCATTAATAAAAAATAAAATAAAAATTAGAGTGTGAATAGATAATTTGTAGATTGTAAAGAGAAGCTCTTAATATGGGTGGTAATATCGACACCCATTTTTAGTGGTTAAATAACTTTAAAATATTCAAAACTACATAAAATAAAAAGTAATTAAAAAAAATTACTTTTCACTTAATTCCAAATCACTTGATTGCATTTAAAATATTTCTTTCCAATATTATCCTCCCAAAGTTACCTTGTTTCCAATATTACTATGATTTTTTTGAAATATATATTACTATGATTTTATATTAAGCAAAATTCTTTCTTTTAACATATTACTAATGATAAATAACTATAGAAAAGATAAAAATAAAATAAAAAACCTTAATCACATTATCACTTTCAACTCCATTGTTGAACCTTCAATTTTATTAATTTATTTTGTAAAAATCAAAACCATTTCAATATCATTATTTATCGGGTACCGATATTGTCACTCATAAAACTAATTAATACACCCATATTTTATTAAAAAAAATTAATTATAAAAATATTCCAAAAGAAATTTAACAATAAAGATAAATTACTTTAATTAAAAATAAATCAAATACCATGTACGCTCATTAATTACGTACATATCTTCAACTATCTCTTTTTATTAAAATAAATAAAATAAATAAATAAAAAACTTGGGATAAAACCTTACTTATGATAAACCTTAATTTTTATGGTAAACCCTAATTAAACTCTATTTTTTTTTTTTCAAGTATTAAACTTTCTAATCATCATATGATTATCATATAACAAATTAAGTGATGGAAACAAAATTTTCAAAGGACTATGATCATGTAGAGGTAGGTATTATTTTACTTTTTTTTTTTTTTTCGTTTTTCTTTTATGTTTAGCTATGAACTCTTTCGGGTTTTTTTTTATAATTTTTTTTTTGTAAGATAGTTGTATATATAAGAGAATTTCATATTAAAAATCTCTTCATTCCATATACAATCTAGTTCTACATCTTTCCTTTCATAAGACTCCTACATTCGAGACATTTCCAAAAGTAAATTCGAACATCATCAGAAGAGGATTTGATTCCAAAAATAATGGGTGCGGTTATTGCAATCCATAAAACTAATTAGTACACCCATGTCTAAAATTTTAAAAATAAACATTACTATAAACGCCCATCCTGATGCCAATAGTACCCTTATTAAAATGAATATATTCATTTTATTTATAAACCCTCTTAAATTATTAACACACTCAATTTATATAAAAATAATAATATTATTTTTGGAATCAAATCCTATGATGATCCAATTTACTATTGGAAATGTCTCGAATGTAGGAGACTTATGGGAGAGAAGATGTAGAATTGGATTGTATATGGGGTCAAGAGATCTTCAATCTGGAATTCTCTTATATATACATATATCTTAAAAAAAAAAATGATATTTAAAAAAAACAATTACTCTATTACTTTATATTTATTAATAGAGTTCATAACTAGAAATAATAATAAAAAAAGGGTAAGGAAATACATACATATGTTTGACCGATTTTTTTTTTTCATTACTTTAATTAGTGTTTATCATAAAAATTAGGGTTTATCATAAGTTTGTTTGTATGTTTTTTAAAATAATAAAAAGATATAGTTGAAGATATTGGTGAAATTTCTATTAGGATATTTTTGTAATTACATTTTTTAATAAAATATGGGTGTACTAATTAGTTTTATGGGTAGAAATATCGGCACCCTTATCATACCTTAACCATGAAAAATATCTTATCAATATTTACATAAAATTTGTTTCGGATTTGTTAAATTATTTTTATTTAATTGTTTACATCATATCAAACTAAAATACATAACAATTATAGTAATAAGGTTATAAATGCCAAATTATTTGTTTTTAAACAATTTTATTTTTAGAAACAAAAAAGTTAACATTATATTTAGATGTGAGAAAACTAAATAACAAATATGTCATTTAGTTTTAGTTTTCAATAAAATTTAGAACCATTCAGTTCTAAAATAAAAATAAAAATAAACCACACAAAGTCAATAGCAGTATGGATTTTGATCCCCTCCTCACCTCATCTTGTCCTCACCTAAATCAATGGTTTAGATAATTGGATTAATTCATAAAGTAACGACATAAAAATTAATAAAAATAATTAATACCATTGATTTGTTATATTAGACACGTGGTAATAGATTATAAAGGCGATGACAGTTAAGGTGGAGAGAGGATCCAAATCCAGCCTAGTAGCATATCATTGGCCAAGGACGGATTTAGAGGGGCCCACAGGGGCCATGGATCCCCAAACAACCAATAAAATTACAACAAATGTTCATTACACATAGATTATTATATTCTAGTATGTAGGCAATATTAACTCAGCTACTCCTATTATTTTAATAGTTTAAATTATTTTATTGTCAACTGGGAAACAAAACAATTCCTTTCCCTTTCAGGATTTTATTTTTCTGTGAAAAAAAAAAAAAAAAAAAAATCCTATTATTTTGCTCAGTATACATTATTTTTTTCTTAAATTTTCACTACAACAAATATTGAATTCTGAGGCGGCACTTATTTCACGATACTCATCTTATATTGAGACACTTCTTGAGTTTTACTCTACAAAGAATTTTGGCTAATTGGCACGGATACCCCTTGAACTATACCCGAATTTGCACCTTACCCCCTGAACTTTTTTTTTCGCCATTAAACCCCCTAAACTCTTGTAATTTGGTAATCGCTGAAGGAATTTACCCCCTCATCAGGGGATAGATTCCTTCAGCGATTACAAATTTACAAGGGTTCAGGGGGTTTAGTGCCGAAAAAAAAAAGTTTAGGGGGCACAGTGTAACTTTTTGAAGAGTTCAGGTGGCATCTGTGCCAATTAGCCAAGAATTTTTACTAATAATTTTTTTGAATGTTCATGTTTATCACCCTCCAAGATTTTAGGTCTTGCTACACACATCCCACATAACCAACTTTTTTATTCCAACTCATGCTAGTTAAAGTGTCAAATGGTGATTAGATACAAATTAATGATAATTTATCTCACTTACATCATATATGCACTCACTATTTGACGCATCAACTGCCACATAAGTTGGAATAAAAAGATGAGATTTTAGGTGGAATGTTTTGCATTATTTATTAATAAATATTTTGAGATATAAAAGAGACGAGTTATATTTCAATTCTCAGATTTTGTATCTATTTTATGTATTTATTGGTGACAGTATCATATTTTGTTTTTCAATAACCTTTTTTTTTTTTTTTTTTTTTTTAAATATTTATATATTTGTCTTGCATGACCTTGAATATTTTTGTCTTAGCCCTCGAAGCTAAAATCCTAGCTTCATGTGCAACTGTAACCACCCTTGTGACTTGGTGGTGAAGTACGCTCATTCATACAATATCACGGGTTTAAATCGTCATATCGCATGTGGTGTGTATATATATATATATATAAATTTTCATATAAGTGCATTGAAAGTGAGCCATTAGATTTATATGTTTTGACTTAGTGTGTATACCACTTGTCAAAAACTTCTCCATAATCGGTTGCTCACATTCAATGCACTCATGCAAACATCACTATATATATATATATGTATTGAGTTGATAATAGCATTACATACATCACACAAGATCACAGTGACAATCATATGAATCTTAATTGTTAATTCTATGAAATCATCATGCTACCCGCTGCTGCTTTATGCCCTTTATATATAATATCTGTAGTAGTACGAAATATTTCAACGAGATGCATGTGACGTGCAGACGTGGGTTTGGTAGTGTAAAAGATATTATAGTAATCTTTAATAGTATATTATAAATAATCATAATTTGGTATAAATATCCGTATGTCTTTATATGGCCGTTTAGATGCCCTACCTTTGAAATATTTTCCCTTTTTTGTTTTTAGTGTCCTCTATTATTGATCGATTAAATGCTATTCTTATAATAGTATTACTAGCTTACATGAAGTTTGTCAATAAAATATGTATTTTTTTTATGCTCAATAAAACATGTTTCTAGTGAAAAAATGTCAATAAAAAAGTTTGGAAAAAGAGAATGTAAATAGTAGAATATTATTGGATTTTCAACAACTAGATTTTTTAAACAGACAATTAACATTTAACACACCCTAAAATTGTGATTGAAGTAGCTTAGGTCCCTGAAGTCAGAAAATTTTGTTTGAAGTTCAATATAATTTTAATTTTCCAATGCAAAAAGAGTAAAAAAAATTTCGAATTTAAATATAATTACCAACAGGCCATGCTAATTAAATTCATTATTGTATGGTTAATGATTTGAATTTAAATTGTAAAAACTCAATAAAAATATTTAATTAGGTTGATTAATTCATTATTGAAATACAATGTTGGGGTCAGCCTGACATTGATTAATTATAGGTAGGTTCTCTGTTAGCTTTTCTTTTCGGTGACAGGATCTAAATTTGTTTATAATGTGCATATCATGTTTTTATGTTTACACTTTACATGATTTTAATTTGAGAGGTAAAACTAGTTACGTTCATGAATATGATTAACTGTTATTCTTTATTCTTTTTATGGGTACAAACAAAGCAAATAAAGTACGTAACGACAAAGAGTCGAGTGGGTGGAGCTTTGTAATTATCATATTATAATAATCGAAAAAATTATAACATGTGTAAAAAATGCAATATTCCACACAATATTTTATAATTATTTATTGGTTTATTACAGTTATCTAGTTTGGACGGCCTAGAATATGATTGAATTTATCAAAAAGATAATAGAGAAAAAAAGGAGGAGTTTCACATAGAGTTTAAATACTATTCTTTCGCTTTTGAATACAAGAGAAACAGAATTGACAGGAAAAAAAATTGGTTAAAGTTTTTGGAGTTTTGTATATAATTTAAGTAAAAGTTAAAAAATAATGAAAACGTTGTTTAATATTTTTATATTTTAAAAGTCCTTTTTTTCAAGTAATTTTAAAAGAGTCTTTTGATACCATATCAAATGTTTTGTTTTTCCTAATACTAAAAACAATTTTGAAATATTATAATAATTTGAGATTTAGGGATCTGGACAGACTCGAACCCATAACATTATATATATATATAATAAAATATTGTGAGAATCATAAAAAATGACCACATAAATTATGTAAAAATAAAATAAAATAACCACATATGAAAGTTTAATTATTACTAACCATATTTCAAAATTTATTTTCAGTCCATAACCAAAATTACGAAAATATCCTTATCACTTCATTTTATTTTATTCTTTTTTTGCTGTTGTGAAAAATGTGAAATACATGAAACCTTGGAGAAAAATGTGAAACCTTGGAGAAAACGTGAAGCTTGGAAGAAAAATGTGAAACATTGGAAAAAAAAACGTAAGACCTTCTCTCTTTTTTTGAAAAACAAAACCAAGAAATTACCGAAACTCCCTCTAAAACCCTTGAATATTACCGAAACATTCTCTATAGAAGAGATGTTTGGATAATTTCACTCATAGAGTTTACTTTTATTTTTCTTTATCTCTCTCATCGTGTGCTGCCCAGGCGATGCACACCTAAGCCAGTGTGAGATGAGAGAGAGACAAGAAGGAAGAGAGGAGAGGGAAATGGGAGAGGAAAAAAGGTGAGAAAAAGATGTAAGAGTGTTTGAGGGGTTTTTTTATATGGGGTATTTCAGTAATTGCATAAAACAAATCCATAATGTTTTTAGGGGTTAGTTTTAATTTTCTCCCAAAAATATTTCAAAGAATAAAAATTAGTTGCGATTTGTACTCCAAACTCAATCTATGCGTTATATTGTCATTGGATCTAGTCAAAATCAATTAATTGTATTTTATTATAATTCTATTAAAAAAATCTAAATGTGTATAAAAATGTAAGCTAATTATAAAAAAAAATACTTAAAATTATATTGTTATTACTATTTTTCTTTGATACATTGTTGCGGTGATGCAACTTAAACCTATGACATTAACAGGTAGAATAATGGCCCTTTAAAACCTAATTACATTGGAGGGTTATCATTAATTAATCATATCCATTTTTAATAATATTAGAATTTTTTTTCTATCTACAATGTCATTGTACAAGACAACATTTTAAAACAATTTTTTTAGATGGCAATCTAAGACTATGACAACCAACAGTGCCTTGTAAGAAAACGTGTGGTGTAACGCAACAAAATCTTATAAATTAAAGTTTAGATGTAATGCCCAAATATATAACTTTTGTCCATAATTACACAACACATCCCTTGCCATCAGTCAATATATGTTAACTTTAATAGTTGACTATATTTGTAGAGCGAAATTATCAAAACACCCCTGGTTACTTATTGTTAAGAGTTTTAGTTTGGTTAATGTTATTACGTAACAAATTAAGTACTTTTTGCTTGTAATCTTTATAGTTGTTTAGGTCATTTGTTCATGATCATATCTCAAAATCAAGTCACTCATCAAGAAAATTGAAGTCTTCGAGAGGATGATTCATGAGATAGTGCGTAGCACAAGTTTTGAACTCTTGAAAAAAAATTAGGAATACACACATATTGAACATCTTATCTTGTTTGAATCGTTTCAATATTTGTCGATCTTTTATATTTTGATAAGTGCATTTTAGGTTAAGATTTAGTTGTAGTGCATTCTGGGGCTCAAAATAGGGTATTTATAGTGCTCTACGAATTTAGAACACGAAATTGAAAAATTATAAAAATATCACTCAGTTGAAAATTATGAACATATCCTCGGGACGCTAGGCGTAATTTCACAGTTTTGGAATTCGTCTTGTTGGGCCACACAAACAAATCTGCGAAACTCACTGATCTTTATATCGTGCTGACAATTCACAGCCCAGTATGACAAATTGTTTGGTAGAGAGGTTGGGTGCTTTGATGGGGTCCGTTTAGAAAGATGCTAAGGTGCGTTTAGAATCCCAATTGACCTGCCACTTGAAACACACACTGTTTCATTAAATGACGTGGTTGCTTGGCTTGATTTGCATTGCGAATTACGCAACGTTCCACTGGTTTCTTCAAAATAACAAACATCTCATTCTTGTCTCGAGTTTTACGTTTCTACCCCTAATTTCTCCATTAATACACCAACGTCCCCAAATTACCAAATTCACCTGAAAAAGCTTATTTAACAAATTAAATACCTGGTTTTACCAGAGAAATGAGCATAAAATATATGAAATGAGGGATATATATATATGCAGATTTTCTATTGTCAGTTTGTCCTGACAATAAATATATCAGGACGAAGAATGTTGACCACTAGATTTACATACTTTGACTCAAAGTGTATGCACTTATCAAAACTTCTCCATAATCTATGGTCCACATTCTTTATCCTGTTATATTTATTGTCAGGGCAAACTAACAATAGAAAGACTGTATATATATATATAAATTGTATGATCATGCAACCCGAATATCTACTCCCACAAATCGAGATAAAACTCCCAACACATGCTTGTAAAATCTGTATAGTAGGACTCGAACCCCTTACCATCGATGTGGAAGTGAGGTGCACTACAACCTGTACTAAGAAGTGATGTGTCATGCATTAATAGTTAAGCTGTATGATTTGTCTTGATGGTAGAATTATAATAGGATCTGGCTTGTGGGTGTAAAAGGTTGCCAAATGATTCAATTTTGTAGTAATGCTCTAAAATTGGGTGTGTCCATGGTGACAACAGTTGTTAGTGCTCTTCTTAGACCTATCATTCTCTTCTTTGAATTCTTAACAACATTATTATAAATCAAAGGTGTCAAATATCGTCCACCAATATTGTCATGGACTATTTGTGCTTGCATAGATGATGAGCTTGCAAATGGAGCATGATTAAGTCATTAAGCTGCTAGGATGGACTGGCTCAATGACGACGGACCTTGTTGTTTAACTTTGTCAATGTAGTTGGTTTTGATCTCAAGTTGATTGAGATTTTCTATGCTTAATATCTCTCCTCGCAAGAGCACGAATCATAGATTCGTATAGTGCTAAAGTGAGGTTCGTTCCTCAAGGATCGTGAATTCTATTGATTAAAAGCTAAATCAGGTTAGGCTAATCTAAGTGCTTAAAAAGTAAAATCACATTTTGTTGGAAACAGTTGTTTTGACTAATTGCAAATTAAATGAATTAAGAATAAGTAAAACTACCAAGAACTAAAACTAGGGAGATGTGTGTTAATGAGATGTGAGACTAGGGAATCGATGGATCCATTGTATGAATAGTAGGTGCTGCCAAATCAATCTCATTAATGTTCATCTAACTCAAGTCTTAGGTCCAATCATATCTTGTATGTGCCTCAACTGTATGATGGCGGAATTGAGTCACCCAATCTTCCACTAATGCCCATCTATGATGTGTAGCATAAGCAAAAGTGGAAAATGTCATGAAGTGCAAGATTAGAGACCAAGCTCCACTTGGAATCATTTTCCTTGTTAAGCTTTCTCATTCAATTAGAGCTTTAAAAACTAAGATTAAGCATGATGTTTACACAACCTCAATTACTCAAATTAATCAATCAAAACAATTCGTATTAAAAGTCATGTTCAATTTAGCACAAAGCAAGATTGAAATTTATGAAGAACAATGAATAAAATAAGACTTGAATTGATATTCTAAAATAGGTTTAATGGCAACACCCAACATCCATACATGCATCACATTGATCCCCTAGTTTGGGGGTTTAGTTACACATGATTTCAACAATGAAAAGAGAGAAATAAAAAGTGTAGAAGAAACCCATTTGATGTATGAGAGAGTCCTCTTCTTCAAGCTTCAACTCTAAATCCTTCTTGATGTGAGAAAGGTGTTCTTCTCCTCTTCAAAAGTGCTCTCAAGGTGTGGAAGAATGGCAGTGGGGTTATGTAGTGAAATGTCAAGATGGAGGAGTGTGTGTGTGGTGTGTAAAGATGGTTTCCTTTCCTAGCTTAAAGTCTGGTAAGTGATATAAGGAATAATAATATTGGGTATTTATATGGATAGGAATTTAGGCCAAGATTCTTGTCATTTAATGACCTGGAGCAACTTTTGGCGACCAAAACAGCGTGCCGAGCCGCGTAATGGCTAATCGCCGAATCATCTGGACTTGTAACGGCGGGCCTTAACCGCCAAATAGATGACCGCCAAAATCTATTGAATTCTAATGAAGGCCAAACGGCGGGCCTTAACCGCCAAATCGGTGATAGCCAAATTCTCAGGAACTGAAATGGTGGTCCTTAACTGCCGATCCTGGACATCGAATTCTTTTAGATGACAACTCCTACTTTTGCCCTCAAGTCTTCCTCTAATACATTTGAGCACTGCATCTTAAAATAGCCTGCACACTTATTAAAATTTATTAAATATCGAGGGTTTCCCTTGAGAAACGAGCACCAAAAGTATAGGAAATTAGGACAAAATCATATATCGAAATGGTGCAATCAGAGGCTTCTAGGCACAACCAATTCAAGATTTAGCAAGGAATTGGAATTAGAGTTCAAATGATTATTGAAACAAATTACAGTGTGTTCTAATATTAATCTAGAGGGGGTGAATAGATTTTAACTAATTTTACTCAATTTTCGTGTATGGTCAAGATTACGAAAATACCCCTAATAGTCAATATAAATACACAAGTGTAATATGATATAGAAATTAAATAACACTTGATATTTACGTGGAAACCCACACGGGAAAAACCACGGGCTAATAAGTACGCCACACTCGAACCTCGAATCCACTAAATGTGTTAAAGATTACAACCTAATCCCGGTATATAATCATACACCTACCTAATCTCCGTATGAGCGAACCTAGTCCTATTGCTTGTGATTTACGCAACCTAATCTCGGAAGCAACACAAGACTTAGTTGTTAACGAAGAGAATGCAATCTATGTGAATATGTGAAATACTCAAAATGCAACAAGAGCTAGGTAACCCTATATGCTTATCTAGGATGATGATATATCAATTAAAACAATCCTAGATATCAAAAGCTAAATGACATATCATAAAGCTTAGCTAATCAAGATTAAGCAAAACTTAGATAGCTATCACGATACAACACTTAATCATATTCATCACAAACAATCTCTATCTTATATTTAGCATATGATCTTAAAACATACAAGTAAATAAAGAGATGACTTGACAAGAAAGAAACTAAAATTAGATGAAGTTAGTCAAAATCTTACCAAGCAAGTTGTGATGATGCAAAACCATGCATGAAAGATGCAAGATGTTCTTGATGCACAAAGGAATGTCTTTGAGTTTTTAAAGGAGAGTTCTTGAGAATTTTTTACATGAAAAATGTTCTAAAGAAAAAATATGAATTTTTGAACTCTTAAAGTTGACCTAAAGGCAAAGAGGCATATATATAGGGTGCCAAAATGAAATGACATCGTTTTGAAAAGTGGCACATATTTTACATTGGGCACTGTACGTAGAGCGGCTTGTACAGCGCCTACCTGAGAAAAATGAAAAACATCTTCATTAGCGCTGTTCGTAGGGCGCTTATGAACAACAACCCAACAGCGCCACAACTCTGTTCTTCTCGGGAAACAAAGTGTCGCTGTACGAATAGCGCTTTGTACAACACCATGTACAGCGACCCAATAGCAACCATAAAAATGTATCAGGTCTATACAGCGCCTTTCCCAAGCCTCACTAGGTCTTAGTTAGGTGCTGTTCGAACATCGCTTTGTACAACGCTTTGAACAACGCCCAACACAATGATGCATCCTAATGCCTAAATGTGACACGACAATAAACAACACAAGAAGCAATCATATGGGCAAGCATGAAGAGAGATTAAAGAACATTAATGCACCTAAATAACATACACAACATACAAGATAAACATACATGCATGAGTTGTGTGTGTGTGCAACTACATCTCTTCATTTGCAAGAAAGCACTTAGAAATATACCTTTGGAGTGCTTCTTCTCTTGAGGTCTTGAGAGCCTAAGCTAAAATTACATCAAAACCCCTAAATGTGGTTTGTCTACGAAATAAGCCAATCAATAATTGAGACCTTACAATCTCCCCCTTTGGCTATTTCATGACAAAACCACCACGCACATGATCCTCACAACGTAATTGAAGCTACGGGATAACAATTACATTCTACATTACAAAGAGATATTAAAAAGTAAAAACTTTAAATCTTCAATCTCTTGTAGAACTGTCAACCCTTTAACACATAAAAAAAAAAAAAATTACACTTTCCAAAGCAATTGTATGTGAGAAGATCAAGTGAAAATTAAAACAAGCTTTTGCATTTATGAATTTAAGTACAACATCATGCAATGAATGTTAATGCAATGCTCCCCTTCATTGGGTTACTCCCCCTTAATTTTTAGTCTCCCAAAATGCTCAATTGCTACTACAATAGCAACTCCCCTTACCACATTCTACTCCCCCTTTTTGTCATGATATAGGCAAAGGAGTAGTCCCTAAGCGAGTCACCTTAGGAAAGAGAGATAGAGCATACTTAGACCTGAAAAAGTTTTGGTTCGAACCGTGGAACCGGAACCAAAAATACAAGAATCAGAACCTGAACCTGAACCTGGGGAGGCCGGTTTCGATTTCCGTTCTAAAGTTTGAGGAACCGGGCGGTTCGAACTAGAATGGAACCGACAGTTTCACGTTTTTTTTATTTTCTCTTTTGGGCTGACCGTTGGGCCCAATGGCCTGCTGATGTCAGCAGGTCGTTAGGCCTCCAACGGCAACCCCCCTTTTTCTCTCCCCCCCTTTCTCTTCATTTTTCCTCACACCAATTTCCTCTCAATTCTCTCTATTCTCTAATTCTAAATTCTCCAACTTTCCAAGTCTCTAAGTCTCCAAGTTTTCAAGGTTTTAATATTTATTTCATTTTGCAATTGTTTTATTTGCAATTTATTTTATTTCCAATTAATTTTATTTGCAATTAATTCTATTTCCAATTTATTTCATTTACAATTATTTTTATTTTCAATTTATCTTATTTTCAATTTATTTAATTTCCAATTAGTCAATTACTATTTACTAAGTTTGCAATTTTATTTATTTGCAATTACTAGTTTACTACGGTACTACATTACTACCTACTATTATTCTTCTAAGTTTCAAATTCTCTCCCAAATTTATTTTTAAATGGCAAGTGGTGGAAATGGAAGGGGTCACGACTGTGACAGTCTTAGACGTTCGATTTCGATAAAAGGTAAGGGTCCTATGATTGATAATCTCGGTCATAACGACACCACCTATCACGAGTATCAGCAACACCGGGCCTATGCTGAAGGCCTAGGCCTAAACTGTCCTGCTCCCCCTCTAACAATTTCGGAACACGATCCCAATGACACCTCCCCCCCTCCCCCCTCCCCCCTCCCCCCTAATTTGACAAGCCAGTCAAAAAATATGCCTGATATTGATACACCTTCGGCTCCAGATTTTTATTTTGATCCACCGGAAGTGGAACTAGAACAGGAGGAAGATCTGATACAGAAGCATAGCAAATCCGATCTCTTCATCAAACATATGAAGAAAGTTAGGAAAGAAGATGGAAGCTTTGTAGTGGCTTGCAAGTACTGCAACAAAGTATATAAGTGGAGCAAATTCAAAGGATATGGCACTTATCAGAAGCATATTTCAACCAAACATCCAGAAGCAGAGGCCAGATCAAGGTCACAATCACAAATTCCCAGGTACGCTACTCCTAACCAACAATTATTTTGTTATACTGATGAACAAAATAGAGACGAATTAGCTAGAATGGTAGCAGTAGAACACTTATCATTCAGTTTTGGTGAAAAGGTTGGTTTTATTAATTATTGTCGCGAGCATTAAACCCTGCTGCATGCCATGTTCTTAGAGTCACGCTCACATATACACTTCAAAAAATTTATGGAAAAGAAAAAAAAAAAGTTAGAATTTTTTTTTGAAAAATATAAAGGTCGTGTTTCCATATGTGCTAACATATGGAGTGACCATTGGCAATCGCATTCATACTTAGGTTTCACTTGCCATTTTATGGATGATGCATGGAATATCCAGAAAAGAATTCTTGCATTTAGATTTTTTTATGATGCACACTGCTCAAAATATTTTTAGACAGCATCGAATTATTTTTTTAGAGTATAATTAAAAACAAAATTTTTGCAATTGGTTTTGATAATGCTTCTAACAATACTGTTGTTATTCCATCTTTAATTGATTTATGCAGATCTTTTCTTGGTGATACATTTTTTCATCAAAGATGTGTTTGTCATGTTTTAAATTTATATGTTCAAAAAGGATTAGAAACTCTTGAACATTTTATTCTACCTATTAAAAAAGCCCTAATGTTTTTATGGAAACATTCTTCTACAATGAAAGCATGGTCGAGATATTGTAAACAAAATGGCAGATGTGTCGTTAGATTTCCTCGTGATGTTCCAACACGTTGGAATTCTAATTATAAGTTGCTTGATCAAAGTTATGAGTATAGGGATTTATTAGTTTCTTTTATTCAATTTCATGTTTCTCACATTGAACTTTATCAAACTCATTGGGATGCTTGTTGCAACGTTTTCAATTTGTTAAAAGTCTTTTATAATGCTACTACAAATTTATATGGTGTTTATTATTCTACAACTCATTCATTTATTATTGAGAGTCTTAATATTGCTGGTGTATTTGATCATTGTGAATCCGACATAACAATAGCGGAAGCCATTTATGCTATAAAGGTAAAATGGTTAGATTATTATAAGGAATTTCCAAATATTCATTTGATTGCCATGGTTTTTGATCCACGTTGTAAATTATAACATTTGTGTTATTATTTAAAGGGTTATTATGGCATCCAAGGTTTAAAAATTGAATATGATGTTGATGCGTGCTATGATAGAGTTAAGAAATTATTGTATGTTTTATATGATGAATATGTTACGGTTTATGGATCATCACTGAACTTAGATGTTACACGAACAGAAACTGCATCTCAACCCCCATCATCCTCCTCTAAATTTATGAATTCAGGGTATAGTCTGTTATAAAAAAAAACCCAAAAACCTAGATGTTCTTCTTCATCAAGCTCCGACAAGTATTCCGAGCTTGAATCTGATCTAAATGCTTCTTTTGAGTTTATAAAAGATACGCCAAGGAAAATTTTTGATATCTTACTATATTGGAAAGAGTACGGAAGGTACTATCCAATCATGGCTATGATAGCCAAAAATATTTTTTTCATCACCAGTTTCTACAGTGGCGGTGGAACAAGAGTTCAGCACCGAGGGGAATATCCTGGATGAAAAACGTTCGTGCATTACTTTGAAAGCACTACAGATACAGGTTTGTGTATATGACTGGACAAAAGCGCAATATAGACAATAAGAAATCCAACAGGAGCCAACGTATGATTTCTTCAAAGATGACGAACCTGAAACTAGAGTAGCGGAGCCGGAATAGCAGATGTGGTCATGCGAATCACGCCATCACGACAACAATTAGTCTACGTCATCACCAAACATGCAATAAAAGGTAAGAGAACTACGTGGCTTTTGATTCCTCTAAACCCCCCCTAAGAGGATA
The DNA here is from genome assembly GCA_954870605.1 of Acer campestre. Classification (NCBI taxonomy): domain Eukaryota; kingdom Viridiplantae; phylum Streptophyta; class Magnoliopsida; order Sapindales; family Sapindaceae; genus Acer; species Acer campestre. The sequence continues at coordinate 14,140,257 of OX940810.1, read as the reverse complement.
CGTAGACAACTTAATTATGGTAAAAATTAAGTGCAAGGCCAATAACTTGACTTTTTTTTTTTTTTAGTTTTATTTTAATTTAATTTAGTAATTTGTTATTTATTTATTTTATGTTATTTTCGAATTTTGGGTGACCCAATTCTCAAATACCCAATTACCCAATGAAATGTAATTTGTAATTTGTCATTTTCTTTAGTTTTATTTTATTTTAATTTTGTAATTTGTCATTTGTATATTTTATTTTATTTTCGAGTGACCCAACCCAATGAATTTTATTTTATTTTATTTTGTAATTTGTAATTTATATATTTTATTTTATTTACAATTACAACTTACAACTTACAAGTCTATTTTTTTTTAGTTTAAATAAAAGGTTCAAAATCGGAACTAGAACCGTGGTTCTAGAACTGAAACCTGCCTATGCCGGTTCCAGTTCCAAGGTTCGGTGGAACTGGAACCGCCGGTTCGGAACCGGAACTGGAACCAAACCGGAACCTTGTCACCTATAAGCATACTAGATATTTGCATAATTATATAAGCCACTTTATGCACTCAATTAATTATAGAGAAACAAGGAGATTTATTTTATTGAAAATGTGTAAATTAAAAATGCTTTGCATACAAAACATGTTGCATTCAAGTCTAAAATACAATTGTATTTGGCAAAGCAAATGACAAAGGTTTCCAATAGAATTCAAACCAATTTTACCATTTGTCATGAGAGAAGCAAGGATATAGAGATTTCATCGATTTCAATTTTAATAGCAACTATATCCAACTTTATAAGCGAAACATGGCATGAGCGACTTTGCACCCTATTTGATTTTTTTTTATATGAAACCCGTATGATAGTAGCCATGTTTGATGGACAAAATCGTGTTATAAAAACCTAACTCGCAAGTGCACGAATCGTGAGATAAGTACAGCGACAAGTATGGATCGTTCCCATGAGGAAAATTGATTTATCAATTAAATCTAATTCTAATTAAAGCTAAGCAATTAAAAGAAACCAAGAGATTTTGTTTGATGATTAATTGGAGATTAAAACTAGATTAAACTAAGAAAGTAGTTAACAAGAATATGTGAATGTGATCAAGAGGTGAGAGAACTAGGTCATCAATGCTCCCCAACTACGTTTACTTAATGCTTCGAATTGACTTTTATAAAAAAATGTTAATCAACTTAAGGGTCATTCTTAAATTAAGTATAATTGTTACGGTATGGTCCTAGAATGAATCAAGTATTCTCAATTATAATTTACCTCAATATCCTGATGTATAAACTGTAAGGATTCCCATTTGTTGATTGGCTTGTTTCGTGGACAAACCACATGTTGGGGTTGATGTAAGGGTAGCTTAGGAATTGGTGATCATCCAATGGCCCTCTCAAGACCTCAAGAGAAGAAGCACCAAAGGTAAATTCTAGTGCTTACTTGCTTTGAAGAGATCTAGTTGCATACACACACAACTCATGCATAAATCTTATTCTTGTATGTTGTGTGTTTTATATGAGTGCTTGCATGTTCTTGAACATCTCTTCTTGCATGTTTATTTGATTGCATCTAGTTTATTGAAATGCCATAAAAAGTTTAGGTATTAGGATGCATTCAATTCCCACACGTGCACTTCATGTATGATAGTTTTAAGTGTGGTGTAATTCGTTTCCGTTTCAGTGATCGGAAACGTCCGTGCTTGCATGATGGTGTGCATGTCTTAGCACGATGGTTGACCACTTGAGAAGGTCTCATTCTTCTCTTGGATAAGTGGTAGTTTTTGGTTTGGTTGTTTGGAGTAAAGTGTCTAGTTTCAAAAGATTGGATTTCAATGTTTTAAATGTTTTTCAAAACTGACCTTTGTATGGTCTTATGACCATAACTTTTTATAAAAAGATTTAAATTGTATTTTGTAAATTTCTAGAAAAACTAGACACCCATACCTTTCCAACGGTATATTATTCGTAATATTTCATAACCGTTTGGATTGGTTTTAAAATCTCCAAAGTGACCACCAAAACAGGGCAACTATGTTGTTGTCCGTTTCTGACCTTTGGTCAGTCAATTGACCATAACTCTTTCTAAAGATATTAAAATGTCATTCCGTAAATTGGAATAGAAATTAGACATCCATACTTTTCCAACGATATATCATACGAAAGGTTTCGATGTTGTTTGGTCATGTTTTGAGGCACTTGAATCTGAAGCTGATGCACTGTCGCGCCCAAACCACTGTTCACTCGCCCTACGTAGAGCGGGAACCTGATTGATTTTTCAATCTGCCCTTCACTCGCCCAAAATCCGCCCTACGTAGAGCGGTTTGGCTGGAAACCTTTTGGAAAATTTCCAAAACGACATAGCTTCAATTGGACATCATATATATATATGCCTCTTTGACCTTAGGTCACAATGATGACTCAATGAACTCATATTTTTGGTTGAGAGGATTTTCAAAGAGAGAAATTCTCCCAAGAACTCATCTTTGATCATCCAAACCCATTTCCACATGCATAAATCATCATCTAAGCATCATCTAGGATCATCTAGTATATGCTAATGCATGGGTCTTCTTCAACACACATGGTATGATTTGTTGAACACTAATCTCATCTAATTTTAGTGTTTTACTTATCAATTTTATCTCTTTTATTACTTGTATGTGTTTAGATTTATTTCTTCATACATGGTTGAGATTATGTATTGATTGAGTTTATTTTTACATAGCTTAATTGATTAGGTCATTATTGCCTAAAAGCTATGTCATAAACATTCTTGTGTGATTTATTGATAACTAAGTAGATAGATTGTTTTTTAATCAACTAGTTAATCCTTTGAATGTTTGTGGGTTATTTTTGAAAGCTAGGATTTTACATATTTATCTAACATCTAGCTAATTGATCTCATTGTATGATTGAGATTGTTTTTGATAGCTTTGTATCTAGGATTGGTTATCCTTTACTTAGCTAAAGTTGTATGCCATGTCATATAGCTATTTTGATATCTAAGATTGATTTTATTGTCATCATATGATCCTAGGTAAGCATCTAGAGTACCCCAGCTCTTATTGCATATTTGAATATCATTGCATATTCACATAGGGTGTTGATCTCTTCGGAGAAGTAAGTCTTGTGTGATAGACCGGGATTAGGTCGTACACCGGGATTAGGTGGTCACTCAAGCAAATTGGACTAGATCCACTTTTACAGGCCTGCGGGTAGTGGTAGCAGGATATAGGTCGGGATTAGGCTGTCAAACCAGGATTAGGTTGTATACGCTATCACAATTAGTGGATTCGATGTTCGAGTGTGGCGCACTTACCAGCCCGTGGTTTTTCCCTGTTGAGGGTTTCCATGTAAAAATCAAGTGTCGCTTATATTTCCGCACCTTATTACACTTGATTATTGTTTTGTGAATTGGGTTATATTTGTAATATTGACTAATCTGAAAATTTGGTAGTAACGAATTAACAACCCATTCACACACCCTCTATGTCGTTTTTAAAAGACACCCACGTGTATAATGATAAAATTATACATTTTCATAAACTATAACAGAAAACCCAATAAGTGCAAGAACAAGTGAACCAAAACTTCCGTGCAATATCTTGCTATGATTAATTTTACCCATTCAATTTGAAGATTGGTTGAGAATGGTGAAAACCCATATGCATCTCAACCATTAAATTATCAATATAGGATGAATTGAATGAATCAAAACTTGTATTAAGAAAATATAGTCAATTTTAACAAAGAGCATTCATAGAGGGTCACATTGATTCCCTAGTATAGAGTTAGTTACACATAGCAAAAATAAAAAGACAAGAGATAGAAAAGATAAAACCCATCGAGGCATTCATTGAAATCTTCAAATCTTCAATGATGAGTCTTCTTCGTCTTGCAAACCCTCGATGTGTAAAAATGGATGATGGTGATGGGGGATGGCCCCTTTGGTGGCTTGGGACCTTCCTTGGATGGCTCTTCCGAAATTAGGGTTCAAAGGGGGGTTAAATAGGTGCAGAGCTAAGTCAAGTCCTTGAACAACAAGGAAATCAATTCCCCTTTTGAACTCTACCTTTTTGGGATTCTATTTCTTAATCCATCCTAATTGATTACTTATTGAAGGAGAATAAGGATTAGATGTCTAATTGCTTTCAAAGACTCTCACACATGTCCAAGAAGGTAATATTTTCCGTTTCGACAGCTTGCGAAACAAATCCCGAAAGTATTCGTGGATTTAATAACTGACTGATCTGACCTTCAGGCACTAAAACAGGCATAACTTCTTCTAGAAATTCGGATTGACAAGCCGTAAATTGGGTTGGAAACTAGACTTCCGAGGCTTCAAATCCATAGGTGGTAGGACACATAATTCAATTGGAGCTAAGAGATATAGGGCCCACAATAATACAGCTATGCACAGGTTGGAAATCAACCTTTCCGCGATTGGTGCCAATTTGCTCCTTTTCTCCATCTTTTGACTTCTTTTCTTCCAAAATAAGATTCAACACCACTTTTATGGAATGTGACCTACACATGCTCAACAAACACATTAAACAACCTAATTCACTCGAGAACAAAACATAAGTAATAGGAAATAGGGGCCTAAAACATGTATAGAAATGGACCGATCAAATACCCCCAAACCTATCTTTTGCTAGTCCTCGAGCAAAACTAAAATAAAAACAACACCTAAAAACTTAAAAACAACAAATTTAAACTAAGCCACTTTCATAGGAAACACAATAGCATTAAGCGTATGCTACAAGCCTTTAAACCTCTAGGTGTCCCTAGTAGGAGGAGTTTTGTCTCCTAAAGGTTTACAGCTATGCTACCCACAAACATATTTCTGCAAAGAACCGAATAATCAAGATGCAAACTCATATGTACCATTCAAAGCCAATGCATGCTAGAGCCAATAAGTAAAGACTAAAATTAAGCCACAAATTTTAATGCATGCTTAGTTTTAATGAAAAGCTCAAGCTCAAGATATTCTAGTTTCAAAGACTCATTCGTCAAACACCATAGATATAATTCGCCTTGACTCTAACTCTCACAAGATATCGCTCATATTTTCATAAAGAACTTAGGCAAAAACACTCATCAAGCATAGTGAATGGAGTTTATGCACAAGAAATTTCAAGTTATTATCGCATATGAATATATCATTGAAAGAACGCTTGATTTGTATGCAAAAAATCTCATGAAAAGAATCAAACATTAAGAACAAGATAGAGCACATGTTTACCTTACTCTTGAGCTAGCATCCCCAAAAGATCAATTAGGTCTTTTCTTTGGTTGTAACGGGTCCATTGGGTGATGGTTAAGAAAAAAACGAAAAATTGAAATTCAAAAAACCTAAGATCATACCATGAGAATCTTCCATTACCTTTTCGGCTTGCACAAGTCTCTTGGTCTCCTTTACAAGTGGGATGATGCCACTTGTTGTTGTTCAATTCTTCAAAATTCACCTTTCTCTCTTTGTCAAACTCCTTTTGAGTAGATACAAGCTTTGCAATTTAAATTGACTTTATTGCACCCATTAACATTTTATTCTCTTTTTTCTCTTTTTTATTTATTTATTAATACAACAATTTTTCAAAACACTTCTTCTTGACACAACTTTGGTGTTTGTCTTCTTGCTTTTTCCTTGGTACATGCACATCACTAGTCACCCATTTCGAACTCCCTTCAATCATCATCATCAGTTCCTCTATATGATCCCAAGCTACAAGGTATGACTAAATTATGGTTTATTGGGGTTAAGTTAATATGGGTGATGAAAGAAAAATGCTCATTGTGTTTGGCTTTAAACAGGGCCATGGAGCACACACATAAGGTAGGATATTTTTAAGGCCTTTTAAGTGAGTTCATTCACATATTGCCTATATCACTTCTAATGGTTCAACCAAAACAAGAGCAAAGTCCATATGTGATGTCTTTGTTTTGTTTTTTTTTTTTTTTTTTTTAAGAGAATTGTTCTTTAATGCTCAATGTACAACCTATATAGATCGAATCTAATGCTAAGAATCTACTGAGTGTTTAAAGAGTAGAAACAATAGGACCTTCTTAGTATGTCATTTATGTCCGCTTTTTGGTTTAGTAAACTCACAAGGGTAGTCTCCACTATTAATCATGACAATCCAACTAAGCTTCCTATCCACTATCATATCAAGAGCATGTCAAAAGTTTTGAAAAATGCAATGCACTACTCTAAGTGGTAAGAAGTTAGTTAAACTCAGTGAATAAAGCATATATTACGGCTCTTAAAGCACACAAAAGAAGTATCTCAACATGGAGGACAAAAATTCTAAAACTGGTGACTTTTAAAATTGACCCTATGTTTGTTCGTTAATGCATATCTCTAAAATAAATCAACAAAAGTTAACCAAATTTTAGCACAAGATACTAGACATGCAAAATAAAACTTTTCATTAAGAAAATATTCCAAAATTCGAATTGAAAAAGTTAGAAAACCGATGTCGAAAAACATTTACGTGCAGAGTTTCACAAACAGGGCATCGCCCATGACCTTTAGTTGAAGAAACAATCATAACTTTTAAACTACCATCTAGAATTTTATGTTCTTTATACCGTTGGATTCGTATCGAAAAATTGAAGAGCTCAACATGGACAGAAAAATTTATTTCTTCACCGATCAATACAGTTTTCACAAAACGTTTGCCTCAAAAATTTTCAAAACAGGGCACTTTTTTCCTAGATTTGACAAAGAATAAAACAAACATGAATTCACACCCTCCAAACCTAATCTAAACATTGTCCTCAATGTTTGTATGACATTAAAAGCATGGACAACGAACAAAGAAAAAGTATGGAAGGCAAGAACTTGAAACACAAAACAAAAGAAAGAAAACTAAAAACCAAAAAAAAAAAAAAAAAACTAAAAACTAAAACAAAAATTAAAAAGAAATTACCTAGGTGGGTAGCCTCCCACCAAGCGCTTAATTTAACATCTCAGCAAGATGGGTGAAAGGACTAATTAACCAAACTCCATTGTCTCAAATTTGCGCCTATATGTGATTAGGTCTTGGAAAAACTTTTCGCGCATCGGCATATTCCTACACACAATAAGCAAAGGCAAGTAAATGTTCACTATAAAGTGTGGTGAAATAAGTTCAGAAAACCACTTATTCCAGTTGCTTTTGTGTAGGTGGCTCAAAAAAGTAATAGGTGGGACATAAGGCTTGAGTTCCTTGTATAGGGGCAGTTCCTCAAAAGGGGCATCATCCGCTTCTTTACTTTTTCTTTCGTTTCCTCCTCTTCATCTGCAACACTAGAAAAATCATCAGAAAATTCATATCTCTTGACAATCTCACCAAAAGAAGGGATGGTGGCAACATCTTCTTGCTCTAGTTCAACCAAAATTTTCATCTCTATCTTCCTCAGTGAAGCCTCAATGTTCTGAAATTGTACATTGTTATATTGCTACATCTGCTCCATTTGTTGCTCCATTCATAGGAACATATCTTCCATTGATGGTGAGACTGACTGCTCATAGGTATTGACTTCGTTGTGGCTGCATGAGAAGTCTTGATGATTCCTCCACTCCGGGTCATAAGTATTGTCATATGGTTCATAACTTGACCACTGATTGTGGGAATTTCCATATGGTTCATTGATAGGCCACAGATTGTAGGAATGTTCAAAAGGTTCATGCACAGGTCACATATTGTAAGAATTCACTCCTTGGGCTTGTTCTCTTGAAGGACAGCTCCACATATAATGGCCCAACCATTCCACAGTGCGTGCAAACCACAACTCTTACTTTGCTTTCCTCATCATAAGCGTGTTGCTCATAGAAGTCCATTGTTCTTGAAAAGAAAGAAAACAAAAAAGAAAACAAAAAGAAAAATTAAACTAAAACTATTAACTAAAACTAAAACTAGAAATAACCAACAAATTCAACTATTCCTCGGCAGCGACGCCAAAAACTTGATGGATAAAATCGTGTTATAAAAACCTAACTCGCTAGTGCACAAATCGTGGGATAAGTACAGCAACAAGTGTGGATCATTCCCATGAGGAAAAGTAATTTATCAATTAAAACTAATTCTAATTAAAGTTGAGCAATTAAAAGTAACCAAGAGATTTTGTTTGATGATTGATTGGAGATTAAAACTAGATTAAACTAAGAAAACAGTTAATAAGAATATGTGAATGTGATCAAGAGGTGAGAGAACTAGATCATCAGTGCTCCCCAACTACGTTTACTCAGTGCTTCGAATTGACTTTTATAAAAGATGTTAATCAAGTTAAAGGTTCATTCTTAAATTAAGTATGATAGTTACCGTATGGTCCTAGCACTACTAGAAAAACTAGTATAGATGACAGTTTTGTAAAACTGTCATAAATTATAAGGTTTTTTTTTTTTTTGCTTGATAGTTAAAAACTGTCAAGAAATGTTAAGTTCTTTTTTCCTTGACAGTTTACAATTTTTTTTTTTTTTTTTAATTTCATTATTTAATATTTAATAATAATATTGAATTAAATAACATTTTTTATATTTATAATAAACACCTACCTTACCGCAGGACCACCACTCGCTGTCGTCGCCGACCACCTCTGGATCCGCCCCCTAGCCGATCGCTGCTGCCACCGACCACTGTCGGTCACCCACAGACTCCGCCGCCTCCTGGCCGCCAGCTGCCGACCACCACCGGCCACTTGACAATTAAAAATAATGACAATTATTGAGATTGAACGTGAGACCTCAAGTCAATAATTAGAAGTCCTTACCACTTGACTACAAGACTTAATGTGTCAACAATTGAACAATATTTACATATAACCTATATACGTTGTTACAAATAAATAAATAAAACATTTTAAAATAAATTTAAATTTATTCAACTAATCAAAATTCTAATTTGTATGACAAACATATATTAAAAAATATTTATTAAAACTTTTAATGAAATTATATTTTTTAAAACATATATAATCAAGTTAATGGTCTATACTCTATGGTCACGAATGGTAATAGGAATGAGAATGAGAATGGAAAGGAAAGGAAAGGAAAACTGAGTTTTTTGTTTGGTTGGAACTTTAGAATTAGTCTCTAAATCAGTATTATTTTGTTTGGTTAACAACGGAATAGAATTCACTGTATTTTGACCAAAATACCCCTAATTATAATACATTCATAATATATAATATAAAATACATATATAATACATATAATATATAATATAATATAATATAATATAATATATGTAATTTAGAATATATGTATATTATATTAAACAATATATATAATAATATATTTATGTAATACAATAATATAATATATTTATATATTATATTATATTATGTATTATATAAATATTAAAAATATATATTATTTAATAAATATATAATATATATTATTTAATATAATAATATAATATATATATTATATTATATTACATTATATTATAAAACATTCATATAATTTTTTATTTATCTTTAATAATTTTTTAAAACTTTTACTTCCTATTTTCAATACCAAACAAAATCCCGATATGGATTTATTTTACAGTAAGATATCGGTTTGCCCAGCAAACCGATATTAGATAAGTAAAATTTTAAATTTAATAATTTTTTTTTTAAAATCATTTACTTTTAAAAAATTCAAAAAAATAATTAAAAAAATTGTTTATTTATTTTGCACCCTAATGTTTCATACTAAGAGACACGTTAATAATCCAATTACCCATATAAATTAGTAATATGAGTCTTACATTTGTTCATTAAATTGCAAAATGCATGTTGATAAATATCTCCCCTATAGTGAGAGTTATATTCCAAATCATGCTTATTATAGATATCACGAGGCTCCTATATGCCATGTTTGGTTGGATGGAATGAAATGGAAAGAAAGCCATTCCATTCGTTTGGTTTGTTAAAATGCAATGGAATGGTGATTCCATTGGAATGAGGATTCCACCATTTTGGTTGAATGAGCATTCCATCAAAAAACCAATGGAATGTCCTTCCATTCCAAACTAAAATTTATATTCCAGAAATACCTTCATATGCCCCAATTCCAATCTAAAAATACTCTCCTTTCCAAAAATAATATATTATATATAATATAATAATATATTATATATAATATAATAATATATTATATATAATATATATTATATTAATAATATATCATTAATATAATAATATATATATTATTATTATATATTATATTATTATTTATAATATATATTATTATATATATTATACTACTATTACATATATATATTATTTTATGTATCATATAATATATATACATATGTATTATATATTATATTATTATATATATTATACAATGGTCACTTCATTTGGGACGTTGATCCTGACAAGTGCGATGCAGATTGCAAATGCCGAGACTGCTTAAGAAGATACTTATCCCCTTGTAAACCCTCTCGCAAACCTGATGACGCAAACAACCCTTGGATAGACCTTCACCCCATCAAAAACAAACCTCTACCCATATATGACAGAGCTCTATAGATCTTGCGATCTGAAGGACTACTTCCTCTTGAACCAGAACCACAGATACATTCTCTATCTCATCCTCACCCTATTCCATGCTACATGGCCTCCAACTATGATAAAAATTTTCCTTCTCTGAAACCATCCTCCAACCCAGAAAAGAACAGATTTCCCGACCTTTTATTCAATCCACTGAAGTTCTACCTGATGGATCTCTAAAACATCCTTCACAAGCTGAACAAGTTCTCAACTAGCAAACTCACAATGCTAGGATACAAAATAGAGTTCTTAACTCTATATTGATCAGAAGATTGATCGAGTCTCCCATCATGTTTCTCAACATGAACATAGCCTCCAAAGAATGGATAATGTTTTAACAGACTTATTCACTGATCTTCTGTCTAAGATCTCCAAATTAGATGCTGATCTTCACAGGTACATTAATCATGGCTACTTTGGCCCTGATTTTGATAAAAAAGAAAGAGAGATCAAAAGACTCAAAGAACAGCTAGAACAGTTGAACAGAGATCATTTTCATCCTACTCCACCTCCTTATGTGACAAAACCTTACACTCAGACCTTGATGTTTCCCCCATCACCTCCATACTCTTCCTCTTCCAGACCATCAGATGATTCTCAATATTTCAAGTCCACCTGAGAAATTTTTCAAAAATATCCTCCTCTCTCTCCTCCCAAGAAGCCAAAACCAGTAAAAAGGTCCTCCTAGACCCGAAAAGACAAGCAACCAGCTTCACACCAATACATGCATGCACTGTATACTTCTCGACATTCTACCATATCTTCTGACCTAGAATCAGACTCTACCTCCACAAATTCATCCCAGTCCTCCTGGAATACTCTTCCAGACACTTCTATCCCAGATCCTGATCATGCATATCTCACCCAAATCTTCATGGCTTCAAGAACAGATCCCCAACCATCTACTGAAACTTACAATTCTCTTGATGATGCCTCTACCGGCCAAATACCATATGTGGAAGAACCACAAGAAAATGTCTCTGGTCAGCCTCATAGTACCAAGCCTACTAATGGTCCTTAGTTCAACCTTGAAAACTCCTCTCCAGATTCTTAGAGAAAGAGGATTTCTGAAATGAGTGCATGACTCGATTTACAAATGGCAAAATCAGAACAGAATCTCGAAGCTATTCTCAGAGAATTTGTTTCTCGCTTCACAGGCTTGCTAAGAGACTGGTACCAAGCCCTCAGAGAATACAGACAACTCCAATTTGTTAGAGCACCTCACGCCTCTTAGGCTATGGGTTACATATTCAGAGAATTTCTTGGTGATCCTGATCATTTCTACAAACAAACCAGACAAGAATTCTTTGATATGCGTTGTTGCTCTCTCCAAAAGAAAGACATCATGTTCCACTACAAACAGATGTTAGGCAGATACCACATCCTTGGTGGAATCAATGACCAAAGTCTCAAGCAAGTCTATATGAATTCTCTTCCAGAAGAACTTCATTATGAAATACAAAGAAAAATTGATGCATCTGGTAGAACCCTCAATGATACAACTCTTGGTGAAATCCACATGTACTCTTTAAGTGCATTAGAAAAACTTTGTGTTACGCAAAAGGTTTTCTCCAAGATGTTACGGGAAGGACGAAGATATGAATCCAGTTGCAAGCAACCTTATTTACAAATCAAGTGCAAATCCAAAGACACATGCACATGCAAGACCAAAAAGAAACATCACTTTCAGAACTCCAAGTTCAAACACAAGAAAAACAAAAAGTTCAAATACTTCAAGAAGAAGTCCAAGCGTGCATGAAACAAGTCCCAGAAATGTTTCATCTGTGGAAAAAAGGATCATTATGCAAAGAAATGCCCCAACAAAAAGGCAAAGTCAGCCAAATTAGTTCAATAGATTGAACAACTGGCAGATGACATTCCAACTGATGCTGATATAGAATCCATCTTCTCTGAACAAGAATGTGTTGATCAAAGCACTAGTTTTTATGCTTCAAGACACAGAAGTCACGATGGAATCAAAATACTCTGCCTCCTCAGATGCTGACTAAATCCATGAATCCTACCAGGCCTCACAGATCATTTCTTAGTCAGGACCTCAAGCCTCAATTCACATCTTTCCTGACAAATATTCCAAACCGATTGATGCCATTGCCTACTTCGACATAGGATCTCATAACACCATAATGAATCCTAGAATCCTCCCTCCTGATGCATGGAAACCCTATACCTGCTATTTCAAAGCAGCTGATGGGAAAATATTCACTACTAATCTGATTTCTATAAACAAGATTGGTATTAAGATTTTTCCATCCTACATTATTTGGGTCCATGTTATTGGAACACATTTACTTGACAAAGATATCCTCATTAGATGGGATGTCCATTGCCAGTGTAAATCCCTCCGACTTCTACCCACGGGAATCAAATTCAAAAAAGAGTTCAAATCATTCTCAAATATTCCCAAAATCTTCCCTTTGTCTGAAATCCAACCCTCATTTGAGGAAATTCAATGGAAACTATTACAGTTTTGCTCCAATAGTCATGCTGATTTCCACCACCTAAACCCATTGTGGAAAAATCCAAACTTCTTCATCAAGCTACCCTTCAAGCTCAATGAAGATGTTAACCTTACAAAAGCCACCTATTATGGAATCTCACCTTCTGACCTCAAACTAGCAAATGAAGAATGTGACGTCTTGCTTCAGCAAGGCCTCATTGAACACACTTCTTCACCATGGGCATGTCAAGCATTTTATGTTGGAAAACACTCCGAACAAATTCGAGGCAAGAAAAGATTGGTCATTGACTATAAGCCTCTCAATCTTTTTCTCCAAAGTGACAAATTCCCCATTCCTCGAACCAACATGCTGTTTTCACAACTCCTAGGTGCTAACATTTTCTCCAAATTCGACCTCAAAGGAGTTTTTTGGTAAATTGGTATCCATCATAGTGATAGATACAAAACAGCTTTCAGTCTTCCTAATGCCCAGTATCAATGGACTGTCCTTCCGTTTGGTCTCAAGACAGCCCCTTCCTTATTCTAAAAGGCCATCACCAGGATCTTTCATCATATTCTCCATTCAGCCTTACTTTACATTGATAATATTCTCTTGTTCTCTATAAATGAGAATTCACACAACCAACCCCTTCATCATTTCCATGATTTATTAAATCAGTACGGTATCATGCTCTCGGAAAAGAAAAGTCTAATTGGCCGAAAAGAGATAGAATTCCTCGGCATGCATATTTCAAATGGTCAATACCGTCTTGGACCTCACCTGGCTTTACAACTTCTTGATTTCCCTGACTCAAACCTCACACATAAATAAGTTGAACAGTTCCTTGGAATTGTTAATTTCATCAGAGATTTCATCCCACGAGTCAGTCACTACACTTAAGTTCTTTCTATTCATCTAAAGAAGAATCCTCCCCCTTGGAGTGCTCTGCACACAGATGCAATAATTCAACTAAAGAAAATTATACAGTCTCCGCTAGCTCTCACCATTCCATCTTCTGGCCAACTAATCCTCCAGACTGATGCCAGTGACACCTATTGGAGTGCCGTCCTTATTGAAGAAAAAGACGGTCAAAGAAGATATTGTGGTCACGCTAGCGGTCAATTCAAATCTGCCCAACAGCATTATCACACTATCTACAAAGAGATTCTCATAGTAAAAAATGGAATCCAAAAGTTTGATTTCCACCTCAGGACAAAAAAACTTTATTGTGGAAATGGACAATTCCTCTTTTCCAAATATCCTCGAGTTCCGCAATAAGATTCCTCATAATCCTCAACTGTTGAGACTCAAAGACTGGTTCTCCAGATACGACTTCACTGTTAAACATGTGAAAGGCCAACACAATATAATTGCAGACATGCATTCTAGGCCTCAACCAGTCCATCTCATCACCTAAACTAGGTTAATTCCATTAGTTCTTATGGCTACCTCAGCCTCCTCCTCATCAGATCCTTCACCAAGTCTTACAGCTCTTACCAACCTAACCTTTCCACCAGAACTACTACAATCTCTTCCCCTAGATCAACAACCCATGCCTGATCAAATCCAAATTTTGCAAAGTCTCATCTCATTGTCTATTTGACAAAACTCCAGAAAACATGTCACCATACTCTCATCAACCCAACAAAACCTTTTCTTGACCCCTTTCTGATGCCCCCCTTTGATTATTTCACTCCCCGAGTTTTATGGTTCTTATGGTGTATGTCTGTTCTCCACCATCATGCCATTGTTTTCCCTCTTCAGGATTTATACGGTCATCTACATGATCCAGCCCAACAACACTCCCTCCTATGGACATTCCTTCAGTGGTTTGATTCCTTGTCCCATTGGAGAACTGAACTCACCAAACTCATGAGCCAATATAACCTATGAAAGCTTGACCCTGATACAGCTTCTTCTGTATCCTGTATCTGGAAATTTCATAGACCCTATAGCTACAATCCTCATAAAAATCTTCTTTGGACATCCAACATCAATTATGAATGGCACACCACCTTTGACTACTCACAAATGTATCCCACTAAGCTCCAGATACCTCTGCTAAATTTTCTTTGTGATACTAATGGTGTCTATACAGATGAGTGTTTTATCCTCCCAGGGTTACCTAGAGACTCCTCCCAAAGCTGGAATCCTTTTCAAGATTCTTACTTACATGACTCACAGGACCCTATGGCCCTAGACACTCAGACTTTTTAGCCATATTGGATCTGTGGTGCTACATATTCAGATGATGAGGATCATAATAATTACCTATCAAGTCCGTGATCCTATCCAGAAGAATCTTCTCCAAACAGTGAATTTTTCAACGAAACAAGTTTTCACATGGTTTTGTAAAATAATATAAAATATATGTGTGTTTCTCGTGCGTTGTGTTCTCGTGCTTTGAATACTCATCAGAAGACCAGAAGTTCACGAGAGTAGATAAAGTAGGAAGATAAAATAATGTAATGTATAATTTATTACTTTTGCTTTTTGCTTATTGTAAAATAATCACGCATGCGTGATTATTGTGTGTGTTTTTCTCTGCCATCTGTCCCGGCAGATAAGATATTTATTATTATGTCGACCACGTGTATGGCATGCTTCCAATATCAATCTGGTTGTATTCCTCCCACTCCTCCTATATAACGAGAAGCCCCTCTCTTGCAAAATTCAGATCAGTTCGAATATTAATAAAAGCCTTGTGTTATCTTAAATGGCTTTTTAAATTTTCTCATCTTCTTCTTCAATATTTCTTTAGATGATGAATATCAGTCTGTAATATATATTATATATATTTATATTTATATTTATATTTATTATATTATATAATATAGATATATATATATATATTATTATATGTATTATATATTATATATTATACATATTATTATATTAAATAATATATAGTTATATATATAATATACTTTTATATTTTATT
This sequence comes from Acer campestre, assembly GCA_954870605.1. Classification (NCBI taxonomy): domain Eukaryota; kingdom Viridiplantae; phylum Streptophyta; class Magnoliopsida; order Sapindales; family Sapindaceae; genus Acer; species Acer campestre. The sequence goes on along the minus strand of OX940810.1, from coordinate 14,124,342 downwards.
ATTATTATTATCCATAATATATCATGTTATTATGAATGTTTTATAATTAGGGGTATTTTGGTCAAAATATAGTTAACTCCATTCTATTTCGTTGTTAACCAAACAAAATAATACTGATTCAGAGACTAATTCTAAAGTTCCAACCAAACAAAAAACTTAGTTTTCCTTTCTTTTCCATTCTCATTCCGATTACCATTCTGATTACCATTCCACCATGTAACCAAACGTGACTATAGAGTATTGACTAATAACTCGACTATATATGTTTAAAAAAATATAATTTTATTAAAAGTTTTAATAAATATTTTTTAATATATGTCTATTGTAGAAGCTAGATTTTTGATTAGTTGAATAAATTTAAATTTATCTAACAGGGTTTTTTTTTTTTTTTAAAAAAAAAAATAATAATAATTTCTAACAACTCATATAGGTTATATATAAATATTGTTCAAATGTTAACACATCAACTGTTGTGGTCAAGTGGTAAAGATTTGCAACAACCTGGTAATGACAATTAATTGTCATTATTTATCAAATGGGCATGGCTTGCTGGCGGTGGTGGCCGGCCGGTGTCTTGACAGTGGTCAGTGGGTGGTCGGCGGCAGGTGTTGGCATCTGACGGTGGGGGGGTTTATAAAAATAAAAAATATTTTTTTAATTAAATATTATAATTAAGTATAAATAATGATAGTTTTTATTTAAATATTAATAAATCTTTCTTGACAGTTATTAACTGTCAAGAAATAACTGTCATAAAAAAAAATTAAAATAAAAAAAATATATAAAAAAAAATTGTCATAACTGTCAAGGAAGGTTTTGTTGACAGTTAAAAACTGTTAACAAATATGTTATTTTCTTGTAGTGTGGAATGAATCAAGTATTCTCAATTATAATTTACCTCAATATCCTGATGTATAAACTATAACCGAAAATCCATTAAGTGTAAGAACAAGTGAACCAAAACTTATGTGCAATATCCTGCTACGATTAATTTTACCCATTCAATTTGAAGATTGGTTGAGAATGGTGAAAACCCACACGTATCTCAACCATTAAATTATCAATATAGGATGAATTGAATAAATCAAAACTTGTATTAAGAAAATATAGTCAATTCTAAAAAAGAGCATTCATAAAGGGTCACATTGATTCCCTAGTATGGAGTTAGTTACACATAACAGAAATAAAAAGACAAGAGATAGAAAAGATAAAACCCATTAAGGCCTTCAATGAATTCTTCAAATCTTCAATGATGAGTCTTCTTCGTCTTGCAAAACCCCAGATGTGTAAAGATGGATGAAGGTGATAGGGGACGGCCCCTTTGGTGGCTTAGGACCTCCCTTGGATGGCTCTCCCAAAATTAGGGTTCAAAGGGGGGTTAAATAGGTATAGAGCTAAGCCAAGTCCTTGAGCAACAAGGAAATCAATTCCCCTTTAGAACTCTACCTTTTTGGGATTCTATTTCTTTCATAATCCATCCAAATTGATTACTTATTGAAGGAGGATAAGGATTAGATGTCTAATTGCTTTCAAAGACTCTCACACATGTCCAAGAAGGTAATATTTCCGGTTCCAACAACTTGCGAAACAAATCCCGAAAGTATTCACGGATTTAATAACTGACTGATCTGACCTTTGGACACTAAAACGGGTATAACCTCTTCTAGAAAATTCGGATTGACAAGCAGTAAATTGTTTGGAAAATAGACTTCTAGGGCTTCAAATACATAGGTGGTAGGATACACAATTCAATTGGAGCTGAGAGATATGGGGCCCAAAATATTACAGCTCTGCACTAGTTGGAAATCGACCTCTCCGTGGTTGGTGCCAATTTGCCCATTTTCTCCATCTTTTGACTAATTTTCTTCCAAAATAAGTTTCAACACCACTTTTATAGAATGTGACCTACACATGCTCAACAAACACATTAAACAACCTAATTTACTTGAGAACAAAGCATAAGTAATAGGAAATAGGGGCCTAAAACATGTATAGAAATGGACCGATCAATGTTCAACAAATAAAGAAAGAGAGACATTTGGATTGTAACATCCTTTGAATGGATACAAGATCATTTATTCATTTTGAGTCTCATAAGCTTTTTCACACATTGTTTTGCATTTAAGAACTTTCAATCATCAATTCATGATTTTTCAATTTAGCATGTCATTTGAATTTCATGCTTTTCATATGTCATTAGCATGTCAATTAAGAATCATCATGTCATGGAGATAACTATAGGTCATTTAAATCGTACTTCCTATGTAAATCTCCTAGTCCAAAAATGCATGATTGAACATAAATATGACATGGATTGTAATGCTAGCATGGTTCACACTTATTGAGATAAAAACATATATACATATGTGCAACCAAGCTTACTTCAAGCAATTAATAAAGAAGCATAAGTTCTTTCAAATATTTTGCATGCATCAAGTATGCAAAAGCTCTCTTTGCTTGAGTTCCCCATATAGGGTCAATCACCAAAACTCATCACTCCACAAGACATATCCTAATAGATCTACTAAGTGTTTTAAATCGAGTAGCATCTAAGGGTTTAGTAAATAAGTCTACTAGTTGATCATTAGTACCTACATGTTCAAGTACTACGCATTTATTATCAACTAGTTCTCTAATGAAATGATGGCGGATGTCAATATGCTTAGTTCTAGAGTGTTGTACCGGATTCTTGAAAATATTAATAGCACTCATGTTATCACAATAAAGAGTGAGTGTACCTTGGTTGAATCCGTAGTCAACTAGTATTTGCTTCATCCATAGGAATTGTGTGCATCCACTCCCTACGGCTATGTACTCGACCTCCGCCGTGGATAAGGAAACTGAGTTTTGTTTTTTGTAAAACCAAGAGATAAGGTTCTTCCCAAGGAAGAAGCAACCGCCCGATGTGCTTTTCCTATCATCGTAATTTCCTACTCAATCTGCATCACTAAAGCCTACAAGACTAGCATTAGTGTCAAACGAGTACCAAATCCCATAGTTGGAAGTCCCATTCATATAGCGAATGATTCTCTTAACGGAAGAGAGATGAGACTCCTTAGGATCCGATTGGTACCTAGCACACACGCACACACACCCACACTAAAGGATATATCGGGCCTACTTACGGTCAAATAAAGCAAGCTTCCTATTATGCCCCGATATAGCGTTTGTTCCACACTTTTACCACTAGCATACTTGCTAAGCTTTAAAGTGGTACTCATGGGTGTATCACAATGTTTGGCTTTTTCAAGACCAAACTTCTTTACTAGGTTTTTGGCATATTTGGCTCGGGTTATAAAAATCCCATCATTCAATTACCTAATTTGCAAACTTAGGAAGTAACTAAGCTCACCAATAAGACTCATCTCAAATTCATGAGACATAACATCAACAAATTGTTGGACCTTGGTGTTGTTGGTGGAGCCAAACACTATATCATCAACATATATTTGAGCTATAAAAAGCTCATCATTGTCTTTCTTAATGAATAGTGTCTTGTCAACACTACCATTTGTGTAGTCATTATTGACAAGGAATTGAGTGAAGCGCTCATACGAAGCCCTCGGTGCTTGTTTCAACCCATACAAAGCCTTTTTGAGGCAATAGACATGGTTGGGGTGGTGTGCATCCACAAACCCCCTGGGTTGTTCAACAAACACTTCCTCTTACAATAAGCCATTGAGGAAGGCACTCTTGACGTCCATTTGGTGCAATTTGAACTTGTGCACACAAGAGATGGACAAGAAAAGCCTAATGAGCAAATGTCTCATCTAAGTCGATACCCTCAATTTGAGAGTACCTTTGTGCAACAAGTCTTGCCTTGTTACGCATAATGTTGCCATCCTTATCGGATTTGTTCCTATATATCCATTTGGTGCCTATGACATTAGTGGTCTTAGGCCTAGGAACTAGAGTCCAAACCTCATTCCTTTCAAATTGGTTTAGCTCTTCTTACATAACAAGAAACCAAAATTCATCATTTAAGACTTCATCAACCTTTTTAGGTTCTGTTTGAGTGGTGTAGCATGTAAAGCTAATTAGATTAGCTATTTGACGTCTAATCCTAACACCCTTATTAACATCTCCAGTAACATCATCTTTATTATGGAGTCTTCTAACCCATGGAGCGCGCTCATTATAGTCCAAGTGAGGAACTCTATCAATAGGTTGTGTGTCATTATCAACAACATTAGACGTCCCAACATTAGGAGTCACAACAACCTTCTCCAAAGGAGAATCATTACTAAAAATAACCTCCTCCTCATGATTACTAAATTTGAGCCTTGTATCATCAATGAATACATTGGATGATTCCATGACGGTTCGAGTCTTCAAGTTGAAAACTCTATAGGCTTTACTATTTAAGGCATAGCTAATAAAGATATCTTGATCACTCTTAGCATCAAATTTGCCAAGTTGATCACGATCATTTAAAATGTAACATTTGCTTCAAAAAGAGTGAAAGTAGCTAACATTTGGCTTTCTACCTTTCCATAACTCATAGGAGGTATTTCTAGTTCCAGGCCTTAGGAAAACTTTATTTCCTATATAGCAAGCTGTATTGACGGCTTCGGCCCATAGGTTCCTAGGCACATTGTTGCTAAGCAACATCACACAAGCCATCTCTTGGAGGACCCTATTCTTTCTCTCAACAACTCCATTTTGTTAAGGTTTCCTAGGAGCCGAAAACTCATGGGAGATGCCAACACTATTGCAATAGGTTTCAAACATGGCATTCTCAAATTCCCTCCCATGGTCACTTCTAATCCGTTTTATGCTTTTAATGTTGGAATTCATTTCATTTTGAATTTTAGTACAAAGCATTTTAAACTTGTCAAAAGTTTCGGATTTTTCTCTAAGAAAATATGTCCATGTGAACCTAGAGAAACATAGAAATCATTTACACAAATAAAAATGTTTCTCTTTCCACCTAAACTCTCGATTTGCATAGGACCCATAAGATCCATGTGGAGAAGCTCTAGGGACTCATTGGTGGAGAGATACTTGCCCTTTTTGTGCATGCTTTTAGTTTGTTTTCCTTGTTGGTAAGGTTCACAAACACCATTGGCTTTCTTCCCAAGCTTAGGAAGGCCACACACACAATCGAACTTACCTAGGATTTGTAAATCCCGAAAGTTCATGTGGCCAAGTCTTTCATGCCACAATTCGATTTGGTCATCCATAGACACATTGTTTGAGACTATTGTAAGATCGTTTATTTGTATTGGCTTGATTCCATTGCAAAACTCTCTATATTTGTATTAGTTGTTTCTTAGGGGATTCTTGGAAGAAAGAAGCTTCAAAGTTGAAGAAGCAACATCTTGTACAAATATCATCTTCAAGAGGAAAAACGCGTACTTGGATGCTAAGTTATCAAGTTTCTTCTTCCTCTTGCAAGACGTTAAGGCACACACACACAAATCATTCATAAGTGTCCCTACATCATTGTGCACCATTTATATAACACATTCACATATTTTTGTATGCTCATGCATTGAACTCAGTTGCTTATACATTGTACAGTTGCATGTTCTAAGACTAAGTCTAGGAAATGGCATTCATATGTGAATTTGTGTTTAATTGTTTATGTTTCTTATGTTTTGGACTTGTACATTATCTTATTTGATTTCTTATTGAGTCCCGATCATTTCGGTTACTCATTCATTAAGTTTCGAGTCCAAACGATGTAGCTACGCTACTTTTCGTTCGTTCTCATTCGTTGAGTTGTGTTCGTCATCGTTTTTCGAGATGAATTCTCAACCTTTTGTCAAAGTTTCATAGTCTTCATTGTGCGTGAGGGAGTCATGATTTGTAATCCAAAAACATATTTGAAATCGAAGTTCGGAGGCCCGAATACGGTCGAAGAACGCGGGAGGTGCGCAGGAGAAGCAAGCATGGACAAAGGCCATGGCTTGGCCATCCCGTGTGGAAGCCATGTGACCCACTTCCAGTCCAACCCTCTGGTCCCGTGGGCCACACATGCCCCACATGGGCCATGGCTGATGTGGCCTCTTTTGATTGGTAAATATTTTCTCTCTCTTGCTTCCTTTTAAATATTTACATTCCCTCCCATTTTTGATTCTAACAAGAAAAGATTGAAATCTCGTCAGAATTTTCTCTCCAATTGTTCTCAACTTCCAAATACCATAACTTTCTCATACGAAGTCGGATTTGAGTGATTCAAGTTGAAGATTTTTTTTAATTGAGTCCTCTACCTTTTCCAAGTGGTCTTGTAGCTGTTTGATTGACTTTTATAGTGGTTTCACTATCAAAACCGAACCAGCTTGTGATTGCAAGGTAGTGTTCATATCTTTGAGATTTCTTCTTTTATAACCTTCAATTTGCTTGGGGTTTCTTCTTCTATATGTATGTATATGTTTGGTGAATGTTGTTCAGAAAGATAGCTTCTAATCAATCTTAATCAAAAGTCTAATTATAGACATATGTGAGCTAGAATTTTTGATTCTATGATTTTCACATGTTTGAGGGTTGTATTGTGATTAGATTGATATCTAGGATTATTTGAGACTTGATTGAATCATTTTATGATTAATAATCCTTGAAATGTGCTTTGATCCTTTAATTGAATAATTCTAGGATTAGCACATTTGATTTTGTATTTAGAGCTAATTAGGATTTAATTGATTGTTGTGAATATACTTGCTCTAAGTACTTGCTATAATATTCATTGATCATATCTTGTCATTCTAGCATTTTTGTTGTTTGTGTTCTAAAGTCTTGAATATATGCTTAATAACCAAGTTCAAGCTTTAGTAACATGAATAGAATCTAGGATTTGGCATGTTTTAGGTGTTTTGCATGCTCTAGATTATTGTTCATGTTTAAGGTCTAGACAACCTTATTTTGTGTGCTTTGTTGCCTATGTCTAGATCTTCATGGAGTGTACTTTATCTATACATTTCATATGCTCATGCATCATTTTGTGTGGTGTCATGTTTTGGATCATGAACTAGAAAAATATACATTGTGTGCTCATTGTTTATTTCTAGTTTCTGTAGGATGTATTGATCATATATTCTATGCTGCATATGTTTACATCATTTGCATCACTTAGATCATTTGCCTTGCAAAAGGTGGAAGTCTCATCTTGGAGTGAGTGAAGCTTCAATTTGAGCAGAAGACCTGGCTAGGAAAGTGTTTCGGATAGTCAAACAAAAGTCTTAGATAGGAGTTTGGTAATCCGGATGGTTGAGCTAGGGAAGCTTGACTAGGATCCTTGTGATCTAGATAGCTAAGCAATGGAATCTTCCTAGAGGCTTGAGAGCCTTGGATAGGAAGTTGCTTCCTAGAGGTGTAGGACACACCTTGGATAAGGAGTAGGCTTAGTGAATCACTAGCCCGACGGTAGATTAGGATTTGATAGCTTGAGGTGGATATCATAGTGTTGATAGCCTTGAGTGTGTATGTCCTTTTTAATATAATGGATTTGCTTTGCCGGTGGTTGTGGATTTAATCCGTGGATGTTTCCTCCTCAAAGGTTTACCATGTAAAAATCAATGTGTCAAATGTATCTATCTCTATCTCTTTATATTTGTATGTTTGTTCTATATAACATGTTTATGATCTTTAATTTCTCACATCCTTGTAAACATGTTATTGATAAAGAAAGAGATGATTACATTGTTTGTTGAATCAACAATTGTTTCTTATATCTTGTAAGTATTTGAACTTTGTATCTTGCAATATTCTATATCAAGTTGTAATATTTTACTAAGTGATCTTTCATTGTAATATTCATAATACAACTTGTAGAATGTGCTCTTTATTGAATATACTTGTATATGAGATACATTGTTTCTTGGTATATGTTTTGTAGACTAAGGGTGGTGAATTGAGCATACTTGTGCAAATTGTTTTTCCTCATAACAATCTTGTTCAAGGTTTATTATATGCTCACCAAGGTTTTGACACAAATCACGAAATAGTTTTTTAAAACTAGTGTGTCAACCTATTCACCCCCACCCCCCCTCTAGATTGTTTAGTATAACCTTGTAGGCATTTGCAACTATTCTAGTTTCAAGACAATAGCAATTGTTGCTAGATCTCATACCTTTCAACAAGGTTTGTTCATCAGGCTTTAGGATTAAGCAATCATCTTTGCTAAACAAGATGAAATATCCTTCATCACTTAGATGAGAAATGTTTATCAAATTGGCTTTCAAGCTATCAACAAATAAATCATTGGATAAAGAGGGTAATCCGGGAACGGAAATGGTTCCTTTCCCTATGACTCTCTTTTTGGATCCATCACCAAAGGTGACACATCCTCTGTCCTCCATAACAAGAGTCTCGAAGAAACTCTTGTTTCCCGTCATGTGCCTAGAGCACCCACTATCTAAATATCAAAAGTTAGAAGAATTTGCCTTTAAGGCAATTTGAGCAACATGGCAAACATTTTCATTCTTTCTAACCCACTTAGGTAAAACATTTTCTTTCCTAATGGTCTTTGGTATATGGGCTCTAGATGTCCTAGGATCATGCAAATCAATTTTATCATTCCTAGAAACATGCATCATGGCTCTATTCTTTTTCTTCTTAATCATGCTTCTAGTTTTACACATTTTAATTTAACGAAAGCACCTTGGTCTAATATGACCATCAAAACCACAAAAATGACATATAGGAATGAAATAAGGAATCATACCTTATCATTGTGCTTGCATGGGAGCCTTCCATTGTCTTTGTGGTTGCCTTGGTTGTTGATTAGGATTTCTCCTTCTTTGTTGTTGACCAAGACTTGGTTACATCCGAGGTTGATCTTGCATGAGCCATTTGTTGAGGAATGTTGGCTTGAGGTTGTCTTCTTGACGCCACCTTCACTTGTGCACTTTTAGAACATTGTCCTATATCTATCTTCTTCCTAAGAGTTTGCACCAGTGAAGCTTCTTTGTTGCCCAAGCTCTTGACAAACATAGTCTTCTTAGAGGAGGAGGTCTCCTTACCATCTTCAAACCCAAGACCTCTTTTGTCACATGGACTCTTTCCAACACCAAGTATGTGGTCTAGTTTATCTGTGCTAGAGGCAATCCTATTCATTGACTTTTTAGCTTTATCAAGCTCCCTCTTCAAACCTTCTTCATTCCTCTTAGATAAGTCTAACTCCTTTGTTAGCTTATCTTCTACCTTCTTGGACCTTTCCACTTCTTCACTTAAGTGGTCAATGTGAAGTGAAAGCTCTAGATTCTCTTCTCTCAACCTTTGAATCTTTTTCCTAGTCTTCATCTCTAGGCTTTTAAACTCTATGAGGTATTCAATAAGAACCTCTTTCTCCACATATCCATTTGTGGAGTTAGAGTCGGAGTCATCTTCACTTGAGTCATTTTCCCTTTGACTTTCTTCCACTTTTTCGCTAGTACTTTTGCTCTTGTGGGAGGAGGCAAAAGCTAGGAAGTTAGCTATGATATCTTTATCATCCGAAGACTCATCTCTTTCATTGGAGTCATCACTATTTCCACTCCAAGTGGCGGCCATCACTTTTCCCTTCTTCTTTTCATTGTGATTAGCATATTCGGGAGCAAAGTAACCTATCCCACCACATTCAAAGCATCGGACCCCTTTCCTTTCGGTCCTCTCTTGCCTTGGCTCAAACTTCTTGAATGGACCTTTTTTCTTCATGTCTTGGCCTTTTGAACCAAAGCCCTTCTTCTCGAACTTCATTACCTTATTGAACCTTTTCACAAATAAGGCAAGGTCTTCATCTGAGTCATTCTTTACCTCATTTTCATCCTTAGATGCTTTCAAAGCTATTCCCTTTTGCTTTTTAGGAAGAGTGGAGCTAAGAGCCTTCCTAGACTCGTAGGTGAGAAGTCTTCTAATAACCTCGCTTGGCTTCATATCCTTATATCCCCTATTTTCTTCTAAAGCAATCACCTTAGACTCAAACATATCAAGGAGAGATCTCATTATCTTTTGTTTGATCCTCCTATCCGAATAAGGGTCACCAAGTTGATGACTTTGGTTGACTATGTCCATCAACTTGATCTCGAAGTCGTTGAAGCACTCATTCTGCTCCATCTTGGGCAACTCAAATTGAGTTTGGAGGACTTGAAGTTTGGAGTCCTTGAAGTTTGTGTGCAACTTCTAGGATATCCCACGCCTCCTTAGCAATCCTAGTGTTTTGAATCAATTTATATTGATTTTCATCCATTACACATAGGATAGCATGCATCGCCTCCTATTCTATCTTGAAGCCTCAAACTCTTTCGCATTCCATTGTGCCTTAGGCTTTAATACTTCTTCTCCTCCACTAGTGGGAGTCATCATAAGTAGATCATATCCATCTTCAACCGCTATCCAAGCACGGTCATGAATTTGACATATGTTGGATTCCATCTTTTCTTTCCATGAGGAATAATTCAAGCCGGTGAGAAGAGGAGGTCGCGTGCTAGAAGCTCCCTCATTATTGCCACCGTTTCCACTCACTGTGTATAATGAATGAAATGAAATGTATGCAAAATGTATGAATGAACAAAAATCACACAAATGCAAAACACACCAAAATGAGCAAGGATCACCTAAGTATATCCAGGAACTGCTTTGATACCAATTGAAACAAATTACGGTGTGTTCTAATATTAATATGGGGGGGGGGGGGGGGTGGGTGGGTGAATAGATTTTAACTAATTTTACCCAATTTTCATGTATGGTCAAGATTATGAGAATACCCCTAATAATCAATATAAATACAACAAGTGTAATATGGTGCAGAAATTAAATAAAACTTGATATTTACGTGGAAACCCTCACAGGAAAAACCACGGGCTAATAAGTGCGACACACTCGAACCTCAAATCTACTAAATGTATTAAAGATTACAACCTAATCTCGATATATAATCACACACCTACCTAATCCCGGTATGAGTGAACCTAGTCTTATTGCTTGTGATTTATGCAACCTAATCCCGGAAGCAACACAAGACTTAGTTCTCAATGAAGAGAATGCAACCTATGTGAACATGTGAAATACTTAAAATGAAACAAGAGCTAGGTAACCCTATATGCTTATCTAGGATGATGATATATCAATTAAAACAATCCTAGATATCAAAAGCTAAATGACATATCATAAAGCTTAGCTAATCAAGATTAAGCAAAACCTAGATAGCTATCACAATACAACACTCAATCATATTAATCACAAACAATCTCTATCTTGTATCGAGCATATGATCTTAAAACATACAAGTAAATAAAAGATGACTTGACAAGAAAGAAACTAAAATTAGATGAAGTTAGTCGAAATCTTACCAAGCAAGTTATGATGGTGCAAAACCATGCATGAAAGATGCAAGATGTTCTTTGATGCACAAAGGAATGTCTTTGAGTGTTTAAAGGAGAGTTATGAGAATTTTTCACTTGAAAAATGTTCTAAGGAAAAAATATGAATTTTTGAACTCTTAAAGATGACCTAAAGGCAAAGAGGCAAATATATAGGGTGCCAAAATGAAGTGACATCGTTTTGAAAAGTGGCACATATTTTGCCTTGGGTGATGTACGTAGAGCAACTTGTACAGCGCCTACCTGGGAAAAATGAAGAACATCTTCATTGGCGCTGTTCATAGGGCGCTTCTGAATAGCGACTCAACAGCGCCACAACTCTGTTCTTCTCGGGAAACAGAGTGTCACTGTACATAGCATTGTACGAACAACACTTTGTACAGTGCCATGTACAGCGACCCAACAATGACCATAAAAATGTATCAGGTCTGTACAGCACCTTTCCCAAGCCTCACCAGGTCTCAGTTAGGCGTTGTTCGAACAGCGCCTAACACAATGATGCATCCTAATGCCTAAATGTGACACGGCAATAAACAACATAAGTTGCAATCATATGTGCAAGCATGAAGAGAGATTAAAGAACATTAATACACCTAAATAACATACACAACATACAAGATAAACAAATATGCATGAGTTGTTGATCGAACCAAAATTGGTATGATTTTGGCCCTCATTTCCTTCTCCTTTTGCTTGATTCTTGGGCATTATTCTGTGATTTAATGGTGTTAATTAAGTATTTTCAGGTATTTATAAAGTTGAAGGGCATTGTAGTAAAATGGAGAAATTAGGGGCAAAAGCGTAATATTTGGAGGAAGATTGGAGATATCGTAATATTGGAAGAATGTAGGGGACCGAAGTGCAAGTTGCCACTCAAATCAGCCACGCAGACAGCATATGAAATGCTGCGTTTCACTAAATGAAGAGCCAAGCTTGGCTCTAAGCACACCCCAGGCCACGCCCAAACGCGCCCCATGTGCGCCCAAATTGGAGGCCCAATTATACCAGCCCATCTCTTTCAACAGCCCAACCTCTTTGGATTAATTGAAACGGTGCCGTTTCAATTAAATGTGCAGCAGGCCAAGAGAAGCCCAACCACATGTGGGCCTAACAGCAGACCCAAACACAAGGCCCAATCTTGCACCCCACCTGATTTGCACAGCCCAATCACACCCCAGCCTTCTCTAATTGCACCCCCACATGAGACAAGGATGATGCAGCTGTGTGCACCCAGCCCACTTGCTAAAGACCCCCCAAGCCCACTATTTATCATCTCCTACCTTCAGCTCACGCGTGCAGCTGCATGCCCAAACCCTCGCCGGCCAGAAGTCCACCTTCCTGGAGTCATCGTCGACGGGTTCCGGTGGCAAACGGACGGCCACCTCACCGGTAGCCCGGTCGTAACCCTCCCGGCGTCCCAATCGGATAGAAAATCAACCATCCAATTCTCGGCCATGTCACACCCACGTCACACCCTTGTCACCTCTTTTGGTCGCCATTTGTCATTCGAGGTCGCCACACCTGATGAGGTCGCCATTTGTACCAAAACCGCGACCATTCTGCTGTGCATCTCTGATTGGCTGGTTTTGGAGGGAAAATTACAGAAAGGCCCCCTAGAGGGGCCAAAATGGTAATTTGACAAGTACAGGGTGTATTTTGGTAATTTTACAATCCGTGACCTAATTAAAAAATACTATAAATTCATCCCTCTTTTCAATTTGAATTTCTAAGCCTTACCAAGCCTATTCAAGCCTATTCTCTCCTACCAATCTCCATTTTCTCCATTAATCATCTCCCAAACTCCTCCATTTATATACTTGGACTTATCTTTTCCATCCAAAACCTCACACCAAATCTTGATTACTTCCCTAGACCATTCCTTCCCTACCATTTTCTCCATCACAAATCCTTTGTCACTCACCATAAGCCATCCACCTATCTAGACACATCCTCCTCTTCCATTCTTTGTATCTAGGAGCATCAAAGGAGAACAAGGATCAAGCACTAAAGAAGGTGGCCCAAGGGTGATTTCCTTACCATTTACTTGATTCTATTTGATTGCTACTATGTGTAATTAAACCCCTAATCTAGGGGATTGATTTGATAAACATTTGGTTGTGGGTTTTTGCTTAAGCTTTGTAATGAATCTCTATATGTGTTCTATTTATTAATTCATTAGATTCTATTCATTATGTGATTGACTTGTATACCCACTTGTTAATTACAATCTTGTTTAGAATAACATGTTATATAATCACTCTTGGATTGACACACTTGAGTGATTAAGAACCCAATAAATAGGATAGATTAGTGGAGGGTATATCAACCACATTAATCTAAACCTAAATTGGTTAACATGTAGAGATTGGTCCTTAAAGTGGCTTAAAAAGCAATACCCATACCTACTTGCTAATCAATCAATTCCCTAGCATCAACATTAATTGTTTATATCCATTTTTCTTATCAAGATTGTGAGTCTTCTATTTTTCATATCACCATATTTTTAGTTAGGTTAATTTTGTATGTATGTTTGATGGTTTGACAAACCATACACTCACTCATCATTTATGATTTATTTTATTGTTTATAAATTAGCTAATTAAATCAACATATTTCTCTAATTCCCTGTGGAACGAATTCTAAGCTTACCACAATATTCATTTTCAAAACTTAAAATATATTGCGTAAAGATTCATTTTATAACATTCTTTTGGTAATTCGCAATTTGGTAACGACACAAAAAGCGAGTCATCAAAATGGCGCCGCTGCTGGGGAATTAAAGCGATAGTTGATTCAATTAGCTTTTCTTAGTTGTTTTTAGTCTTTTTAGTTATTTTCATTTCTTTGTTAGTTTTTATTAATTTTTAGTCTCTTAGTTGTTTTTAGTCTTTTTAGTTTCTTTTCACTTCTTTGGTAGTTTTTGTTTATTGTTGTTTCAGGACTCTATGGATTTCCTTATGCAAAACTCGAGGCCAAGTTATGCGCCAATGAGAAGGTCATCGGAGGATAGGAATGACTATACGTCATCTAGTTGGCCGGACCAAGGAATAGAGTCCACATTTGAAGAAAATTTCAACAACTCCATCAATGCCACAACTCAACACAACATAGAAGTCTTGTATCAATCGAACGAAGAAGATCTATGCAAGATCACACTAGAGATGAACAAAAAGATTTTGAGCATGAGTGAAGACCTAGTGATGGCGATGGATGTATTGAAAAAGGAGAATGCTCTACTTCAAGAAAGAATCATGACAACTTCCCTCCAACAAGAGGAAATCACCAAGGAGTACGAAGGGAAGATACAACTCTTGAAGAAGAAGTTAGAAGGCAAGGAAGCCTTGGGAACAACAAGGGAGAGCATGCTTCAAGAATTGAACAAGAAAATCATTCTTGAAGTAAAGACGCTTAGAGCCGAAAATGGTACTCTCAAGAAGCATAATGGTGAAGTCTCCGACAAGATCAAAGAATTTGAAGAACAAATTGAGAGATTTGAAGCCGAAAAGAGTACAACATTAAAGGAGTTTGAAGAGACTAAGGAGGACTGTGCAAAGAGGATGCGGCTAATGCAAGCCGAAATTCAAACAAGGGACAAGGCTTTGGAGATAATGAAGACGAAGGAAGTTGACCACCTTGCGAAACTTGCAAGGTCTAAGCAAGAAAAAGAAGAAATGCCTGACTTGAGTCAAGCTTCTTCAAGTGCAAAGGTCAAGGATCCGAATCCTAGCAAAGCAATGAGGATAAAGGCAAAAAGGAGGAATGAGAACCCTCCACCTCCACCTCCAACAAAGAACCACCAAGAAGGTATCATTCCTAACTCTATCACCATGTGCCATCATTGCCATACGATAGGTCATTTTAGAACACCAAACCAAGAAAATGAGAGGCAAGGCACACGAGGGAATTTTAGACATAGAGAGACATATATGCATGTTAGGAAGGTATGGGTTGAGAAGCCTAGGAATAGGAGGAGTCCACCTAGGATAAGAAAAATTTGGGTGAGGAAAGAATCAATGAACCAAATGAGAAAGAAGGGAAAGGAAATGATGGGGAAATCATCTACATTTATTTGGATTGTAAATAAGAGTGAATTTTCCAACTTGATCAAACCACCCTTAGTTAATCTTCATCCCACCCCAAATGCACAACATTGAAAATATTGGTGCATTTTATTTTTATGCTTTTTGTCTTGATTGCTTTATTTGTTTATTTCTTTTGAATAATTGGTGTTTCAAGCTATTGTTGGCAATTGCTTGAATTGAGTATATTTTGCCGGAACTTTCTAATGAGTTTTGTGAGTGTGTAGATTTTCTATTGCTTCTTGAGGAAGCAAGTGTTTGTTGCTTGTTCATAAAGAAAGGTTTCTTTATCTCTTGGAAAGAAACAAAGTCAACTTGCAAGTCTTGGAGGGACGAGCAAGCCAAGAGTGCTCATAAGAAGGGCGAGGACCTTATCACTTAGGAAGCAACATTTTTGGAGGTTCGAAGTGCGGAAGCACCATGCCACGTCTTGCCTAGATGTTAAATAGAGCGCTTGGTGGGAGGCAACCCACTTGGTATATTTCTTTCATAGTTTAATTTTTAAGTAGTCTCGTTTTTGCTTAGAATAAGGATGTGAGATGAATTTTGGTAGTGGATTTAGGATGAATGTGCTTAATTGTTGATTTTTGAATTATAGGAATATTGAGGTATATGCCATACATGATTGAGCATCTTTTTAGATGATTTTGTGCATAATAGGATGAGAGGGCACTTTGCCAAAAATTTTGAAAATACATTGATTATTTGTGGATATATATGCATCTTTTGTTTTGAATTTGTTGGGTTCTGCCTTTTGAAAATTTTTGCCTCCCATGAACATTGTGGACAATGTCCAATTTAGGTTTGGGGGTACATTTGCACAACACCACTTTTCTCACTTTGCTTGGTTTTTCAAATTTGAGCCGAATTTTTCAAATTTTTGCGATAATGCCATATTTAAGCATACTTTGCTTGTTAAGATTGTGCTATACATGAAGTAGTGAGGAATTGTGCATCTTTGCCATTGTTTGGTTTAGATTAACACCATGCCACTTAGGGTGTCATTGAACAAGGTGCGTTAATCTTTTTCTCATAATGTTAGGGTGAATTATCAATTTTGCTTGAAGGCTAGGAATTAATAGTGGAGATTCCCGTGAGGATCACAAACACGGCCTTAAAAAGCGTATTTTGAGTTGTCAAATATTCACTCTTTAAACACTCACTCTCAAACACTCTTTTAAGCATGTATAGGTCTCATTTGCACTTAAATATTGCATATCATAGAATATTATGGACTGCTTGTGGATGCTTTCATTTGCTTGTGGACAATCCTTTAGAAATGACTTTAGGCAATGCATGTGAAAAACCGTAAATTGGCCTAAATACTTCCATACCCTCTAAATGTGTGTGCTACCAAGCCCTTTTGAAGCCAAACACATCTTAAGCTTTTCATTTTTGAACCACACCCACATGAACCATATAGCCTACATAATTGACTTACCTTAACCAAATGATTTTGCTAAGGCTTAGGATATGGTTGTAAGCTCTTTTAAGAGGAAATGTTGATACATGTACCTAGGCATGTAAAATTGTGTAAAAGAGTATTGAAATGCAAGAGTGGATAAGAAAGAGAAAAAGAAAAAGAAAAGAAAAAAAGAAAAGCAAAGAAAAAGAAAAGAAAAAGATTGAAATAAAAGATGTATGCAAAAGAAAAGAAATGAAAGGGCAAAGCCAAACAAAATGAAAAAAAAAGAACCATGAATGAGGCACAAGTGGCCTAGATAGAGGGGTTTATAATTGAATAGGTTGCTCAAAGAAAAGTGAGTAGTGAATATGCAAGTGAAATGATATTGTAAGAAATGGGCGCCAAAGGCGTGAACAAATGTGTGAAAACAATTGAGAATCATTATTAGAATGTATGCCTTAGTATGAATCATTGGGTTCCTTGTTATCTATTGCTCCATTTTATTGACTCACCATTCACCTAAGCCCCATTACAACCTAAGAAAGACCTTCACGATCTTTAGAAATGTCCACTTGTGAATTTTGGTTTTCGCATGTTTTTTCTAATTCATGATTTGCAATTCCATTCATGAGATCTCATTTTCAGAAATTGTGCTTTAAATATTATCATATGCAATCAATTTGATGTCCATGACATAAACTCATATTGCATATGAATTGTTGAGCGAAACCTAGGAATCAAAGAGAAGAAAAGAGAGAATCTAGTGAGGATTAGATCGAGGCGAATTACATTCTAAACCGAATAGCATATTTGCTTTGAAGCTTTGGCATTTTGAATGTAAGGTCGTACTGCGTACAATCATATCTAGAGTGGCATGCTTTTAATCTTTACTTGACATCATCTTACATGTTTAAGTCCTCACTATTGCATCATTGTGTTAATCTCTTCATTGTTGGTTTTGCACGCTAATCATTGGATAGTAGATCCTTCCTAGAAGGGGTTTGAACTTTATTGAAAATATTTGAAATGGCTTGATGCATGTCCTTGGGGGGTTGATTTGTGATTGTTTTGCTCGAGGACTAGCAAAAGATAGGTTTGGGGGTATTTGATCGAACCAAAATTGGTATGATTTTGGCCCTCATTTCCTTCTCCTTTTGCTTGATTCTTGGGCATTATTCTGTGATTTAATGGTGTTAATTAAGTATTTTCAGGTATTTATAAAGTTGAAGGGCATTGTAGTAAAATGGAGAAATTAGGGGCAAAAGCGTAATATTTGGAGGAAGATTGGAGATATCGTAATATTGGAAGAATGTAGGGGACCGAAGTGCAAGTTGCCACTTAAATCAGCCACGCAGACAGCATATGAAATGCTGCGTTTCACTAAATGAAGAGCCAAGCTTGGCTCTAAGCACACCTCAGGCCACACCCAAACGCGCCCCATGTGCGCCCAAATTGGAGGCCCAATTATACCAGCCCATCTCTTTCAACAGCCCGACCTCTTTGGATTAATTGAAACGGTGCCGTTTCAATTAAATGTGCAGCAGGCCAAGAGAAGCCCAACCACACGTGGGCTTAACAGCAGACCCAAACACAAGGCCCAATCTTGCACCCCACCTGATTTGCACAGCCCAATCACACCCCAGCCTTCTCTAATTGCACCCCCACATGAGACAAGGATGATGCAGCTGTGTGCACCCAGCCCACTTGCTAAAGACCCCCCAAGCCCACTATTCATCATCTCCTACCTTCAGCTCACCCGTGCATCTGCATGCCCAAACCCTCGCCGGCCAGAAGTCCACCTTCCTGGAGTCACCGTCGACGGGTTCCGGTGACAAATGGATGGCCACCTCACCGGCAACCCGGTCGTAACCCTCTCGGCGTCCCAATCGGTAGAAAAACCGACCATCCAATTCTCGGCCACGTCACGCCCACGTCACATCCTTGTCACCTCTTTTGGTCGCCATTTGTCATTCGAGGTCGCCACACCTGATGAGGTCGCCATTTGTACCAAAACCGCGACCATTCTGCTGTGCATCTCTGATTGGCTGGTTTTGGAGGGAAAATTACAGAAATGCCCCTAGAGGGGCCAAAATGGTAATTTGACAAGTACAGGGTGTGTTCTGGTAATTTTACAATCCGTGACCTAATTCAAAAATACTATAAATTCATCTCTCTTTTCAATTTGAATTTCTAAGCCTTACCAAGCCTATTCAAGCCAATTCTCTCCTACCAATCTCCCTTTTCTCTATTAATCATCTCCCAAACTCCTCCATTTCTATACTTGGACTTATCTTTTCCATCCAAAACCTCACACCAAATCTTGATTACTTCCCTAGACCATTCCTTCCCTACCATTTTCTCCATCACAAATCCTTTGTCACTCACCATAAGCCATCCACCTATCTAGACACATCCTCCTCTTCCATTCTTTGCATCTAGGAGCATAAAAGGAGAACAAGGATCAGGCACTAAAGAAGGTTGCCCAAGGGTGATTTCCTTACCATTTACTTGTTTCTATTTGATTGCTACTATGTATAATTAAACCTCTAATCTAGGGGATTGATTTGATAAACATTTGGTTGTGGGTTTTTGCTTAAGCTTTGTAATGAATCTCTATATGTGTTCTATTTATTAATTCATTAGATTCTATTCATTATGTGATTGACTTGTATACTCACTTGTTAATTACAATCTTGTTTAGAATTACATGTTATATAATCACTCTTGGATTGACACACTTGAGTGATTAAGAACCCAATAAAAGGATAGATTAGTGGAGGGTATATCAACCACATTAATCTAAACCTAAATTGGTTAACATGTAGAGATTGGTCCTTAAAGTGGCTTAAAAAGCAATACCCATACCTACTTGCTAATCAATCAATTCCCTAGCATCAACATTAATTGTTTATATCCATTTTTCTTATCAAGATTGTGAGTCTTCTATTTTTCATATCACCATATTTTTAGTTAGGTTAATTTTGTATGTATGTTTGATGGTTTGACAAACCATACACTCACTCATCATTTATGATTTATTTTATTGTTTATAAATTAGCTAATTAAATCAACATATTTCTCTAATTCCCTGTGGAACGAATTCTAAGCTTACCACAATACTCATTTTCAAAACTTAAAATATATTGCGTAAAGATTCATTTTATAACATTCTTTTGGTAATTCGCAATTTGGTAACGACATAAAAAGCGAGTCATCAGTTGTGTGTATGTGTGCAACTACATCTCTTCATTTGCAAGAAAGCATTTAGAAATATACCTTTGGAGTGCTTCTTCTCTTTAGGTCTTGAGAGTCTAAGCTACCCTTACATCAAAACCCCCAAATGTGGTTTGTCTACGAAATAAACCAATCAATAATTGAGACCTTACAATTATATTGAGAGAAAGCATGAAGATAATTTTATGAAGGATTGACGAAAGTAATGGATCAATTTTTATTTCTTTGTATTAAAATTGGATGATTAAAATTATTGGGTTTTAGAAACAATCCCAAATTGTGAAATCTTTTAATTCAAGAAATATCTTGATTTGATCCTTATGATTTTCAGGTTGATTTAAATTTTCAATTTTAGAGGAATTATCCAATAATTAATTAAAATAGAAGGAAATGATATGGAAAAACCTATAAGGATGTCACATCATTTGTGCCACAAATTTAGACAGAATTTAGGTGATGTGACATTTTTTCATTGGCCACTATTTCATTAATTTTTTTTTTCCACATTAAAAATATACTATTTTACCATTGAGCCGTTATGACTACCGTTAAATTAACAGTGGTCAATGCGGTCAAGGGTACTTTTGTGTAGTTACAACTAAATTGGCATTTTTACTGTTTTTTTGTCGAATGTGAAGGCACCTTTTTGCAATTTACCCCAAATTAAAGCATAAAATACAATTAGATAAAGAGATTACAATTTTGTTTTTCCTTTTATATTTTTAATATTTAAAAAAATAATTATATAACCAACGGGTTAAATGGCGTAGATTGAGGCATAATGGTTTGTCTCACATCCGACTTACATTTAGATAAACATTAATTAGGATTAAAAGTCACACCATTGGTTATGATATAGGTATAACAATTACTACTGCTTGGGGTAATTTTATTGGGTTTGACACGTCAACATAGAACTCGGACTTCACGTAACCAAAACAGCCACGACATCAAGCCACATCAGCTCTACTAGCCACGTATAGCAACATCGAATTGAAAGGTAAAGAGCAAGTCGCTCATCAAAGGAACCTGCTCGCCGAAGAATCCCCAAATAGGCAAACTGACATGAGCTCACCACCCACACAACAATCATAAAGAATCATCAATAAAACTGGACTTCAGCATATCCTCCACAAAATTCAGCCTATATTAGGCAAGACATTCACCTACAATCTAATAGTTGACAAATCCAACAATAAATGTGAAGATTCGGAAGATTACTATCGTAATTAATAAAGATCTTAGCATCATCAATGCACAAAGACTCGATTCACCAATAATCTCGCCAAGATACGATTATCCTAGGATCCCACCTAATAATAATCTTTTCTTGCATGCCAAGGGCCAGAGCAACACACTAAACCCTATATAAATACATGTATCAAGCAAAGAAGAGAGAGGCACCTTAAGCAATACATCGCTTCTAAACTATAATCATTATTTCATAGTTAAGTTTTATTTTTCTATGTCGTCAAGACGACTGTGGTTTTTCCCTATTTAGGGTTTTCCATGTAAAAATCCTAGTGTCTATATTATTTTATTAGTTTTTCATATTTATTATTTATTCAACTAACTCGACCACACGGTGAAAACACGATCAAAATCACATCTCACTGGTTGATCTAGTTATCGATCAATCAACATGTTGTTGACTAGGTTGATCCAAAATCAACGTCAACAATTGGCGTTAGAAGGAGGGAGATGAACTTTCGACCTTGTGGTTAAACACTAGAAGATGGACAAAAACCTAAGAGGAGATTGTCAACCGACATTCTTCGCCCAGGGAGGCATCAGGTACCCAAGATTCCTCAGAGAAAGCAAGGAAACCCCTGACAAATCTAAATACAACCCTAGAGAAGCCCCTAAAGAAGAAAGTAGCAAAAAACCGGTTGAAGAGATAATACTAGACCCATGACAACTAGCCAGAACTGTCAAGATAGGCGTTTAGCAACCCAAATAAAAAATGAGCTAACGATGCTTTTATAGGAATATAGAGATATATTTGCTTGGAACCATGAAGACATATTAAGAATTGATACACGTGTTATTTCGCACTATCAGGTAGTGGACGAAAAAGCACAAACCCATGATCCAAAAATGGCGAAGCTTTAACGCGGAAAGAAGTGTGTCGCTCAAAGTGGAAGTGTCAAAGTTATTAATAGCATGCTTCATTTGCGAAGTAAAGTACCCAACTTGGTTTGCCAATGTTGAATTGGTGAAAAAGAAGAATAAACAATAGCGGGTGTGTGTAGACTTCAATGATCTAATCAAAGCATGCCCAAAAGACAATTTTCCACTTCCTCGGATCGACTAATTGGTAGATGCCACTATTGGCCACGAACTCTTTAGTTTCATGGACGCATACTTGGGATATAATCAGATTAAGATGCATGGTCCAAATGAGGAGAAGACATCGTTCACCACCGACCAAGGGCTATATTGTTACACTGTTATACCCTTCAGACTATGTACCTGCATTTGGTTTACAAAATGTTCACCAAACAGATTGGGAAGACGATAGAGGTGTACGTAGATGACATGCTAACTAAGGGTAAAAGGGCCTATAATCATGCCCGTGACTTGTGGAAAACCTTTGACGTATTGTAAAAATACAAGATCCATCAAAAGGGAATAGAAGCAAACCTGGAAAACATCTCTGTGATAAGGAAGATGAAAGCACTAGAAACACTCAAAGAATTTTAGCGACTAACCAATTGTCTAGCATCGCTAAACAAATTCATCTCAAGATTAATAGAGAATTCTTTACCTTTCTTCAAAGCCCTGAAAAAAGAGCATGAGTGTAATGGAATTAATAGCGTGAGAAGGCTTTCCAGTAGTTAAAGGATTACCTGGGGTGAGTTCTCTTGCTGTCCAAACCATAGCCAAGAGAAACTGTTTTATTTGTATATATCAATTACAGACATCGCCGCCAGCTTTATGCTCATAGGACAAGAAGAAGGCGTACAACACCTAATCTACTACAACAGTAAAGCCTTGCTACCTGTCGAGATCAGATAACCTTTAATCGAGAAGATGGCATTAGCATTAGTGATCGCGGTGAGAAAGCTTCGTCCATATTTCCAAGCCCACAAGATCGGTGTGTATACTAGTTGCCCATTAAAGCAAATACCATAAAAACTAGAAGTATCCGATAGATTAACGAAATAGGCAATTGAACTAAGCGAATTTGACATCAAATACATCCCCGGATCTTCAATCAAAGGGCAAGCGATGGTGGACTTCATCACCGAGTTCATGTAGCTTGATGTTGAAGTCGCTAGATCACTCGAGGGGAAAGGAGAGACAAGATTTAAATGGAGACTACATGGGGATGGTTCCTCTAATGCCTACGAAAGCAGAGCAGAAATTGTAATCACCACTCCTGAAGAAGATGCTCGAATGCGTTTTATGCTTCAACTTTAAAGCTACCAACAATCAAGCGGAGTACAAGGCTCTGCTCGCTTAACTGAGAATATTGACTACTCTGGGGGTCGATGAGAACCATATATATAGTGATTCACAAGTAGTGGTAAACCAGGTCAATGGTGAATATAAGGACAAAGAAGATACCTTGACAACGTATCTAGTGATCACTGAAAGAATGCTGTAATGGTTCAAGAACTTTTAAATCACTCAGATTCCTCGAGAAGAAAAACAAAAGGTAGACGCTCTCTCCAAACTCACCATTGCCACCATAAGAGAGGATAGAAAATCTGAAATCTGTCTCAATAGCACATCTCGCCCAACCAAGCACAGAAAGTTAGGAAAGGGAATTTGAGGTGAGAGAATTAGACGTAGCAAAGGATAACTGGATGGCACCCATCCTGAGATATGTTGATAGTGAAATCTTACCAGAAGACCCACTAGAAGCCAAACGGATCAAGTATCGTGCCACGAGATGCACCACCTTTGAAGGAGTGCTTTTTCATGAGTTCTTTTTCATGAGTTCTGCAACGCTATATGGGTTCAGTAGAAGCTATAGGCATACTTCAAAGCATCCACGTGAGAATTGCGGAAATCAAGTAGGGGTAGGAGCCTAGCACATAAAGTTCTATGATAGGGTTTATACTGGCCCACTATTTTTGTCGATGCACAAGAACATGCCAACAGATGCAAAAGCTATCAACGAGTGGCAAACAAAATCTTGCAACCTCCTGAACTACTCAAGAGTCTGACTTTCCCATGACCATTCACCATGTGGGGGATCGACCTTATTAGTCATATGCCTACCACAACAGGAAAAGTTAAACATGCCATTGTGACTGTGGAATACTTCACGAAATGGGTGGAGGCCAAACCACTAGCAGAGATCACATAACATATCACCATAGAGTTCACAAACAGTTTATCATTTTCTGTTTAAGGGTCCCAAAAACTTTGATAACAGACAATAGGACCCGGTTTAACAATGAGAAGTTTCGGTAGTTTTGTAAGAACTGGAAGATAAACAACTACTACTCTTTGCCGACGCACCCACAGACAAATGGTCAGGTGAAAGCAGTGAGTAAAATCATCAAGCATACCTAAAAGCAAAGATGAAAGCTAAGAAGAGAGCCTGGGCAGAAAAGCTACCCGAGGTTTTATGGGCCTACCGTACCACGGAAAGAGCAACGATAGGCGAGACAACCATCGCCATGATGTTCGAAAAAAAAGTTGTAATTCATTTCGAGACAAGATTCTCCTGTCAAATAATCCAACTATTTCATACGAAATTAAATGTGCAGATGCTAAATCAAAATCTGGATGAACTCGAGGAAAGAAGAGATAGAGCTTAGATGAGGAACGCAACATACCAGCAAAAAGCTGCAAGGTATTACAATTCAAATGTGAGACGTCGAAGATTCCAATTAGGTGATCTGATCTTGAGAAAAGTAATGCCCAACATAAAAAATAGAGAGAATGGACTCTGGCATACAGATCGGAAGGACTTAATCAGATTGCAAGAATCGATGAACATTGAGCTTACTAGATCAAGTGACCATGGGGTGGTTGGATAGACAAACTGAATGCTCAATATCTTAAATATACTATCTATAAATGTTTACCTATGTACTCTCAAGTTCATCTTCAATAAAAATATTTTTGTAGATCAAGTATAAATGGCGAAACTATTGGGATTTATGCCCTAAAGCTTGTAATTTGTAAATGTTGTGAATTCATTAATAAAAGAAGTAGTTATTTCATTCAATTAACCTGACTCATACGTTTATATTATATGTGCTAACATCTAAGATTGCTAGATGTAATCTCAAACTGAGTATATGAATATCATATACAGAGGAATTCATTTTGAGACATGCAATCTAAACCTAGGTACTTTATTTGCGGTCCATTCCGTAAAGTACGGTGGTCTTATCTTAGACTATTCATATGGTGTTATGAGAATGGAGGCACCTTATATGATGTGATCATATAGGACTGGGCTACGATCTATATGAATCTATCACTAAGATCCGTTAGTTGAAAAGATCCATATATATCGACAAATGATGGTTGTATATGGGTGATCTAAATCCTGAGTGTCTTATTGACTCCTTTGAGTTAGATCGTGTTTCTTGAAATACCATGGGTGAGATTAGAGTAGCATTCCCAATCAATAACTCCGTATATTGGAATCACGATTTGGCTAGTGACTAGGAAGGTATGCACACAATAGTGGAATCCACTCCTTCTTGCGAGAAGTAGATGAGTAGTTCCTTTAAGGGTTGATTTAGGACTTGAACGATTAAAAGCGCTCTCTTTTTCTGTAAAGGAATGAATGATATAATCATTCATTAGAGAATCAATAGTACTTAAAGAAAAAAATATAATTAGAGAGGTTTAACGGACTTTATGACCTAGCTCTAATTATGAACTACTTGTGGAGGATCATACCATATGTAATGGCTATATCGATGGACATTGATAATTTGATTGTGTAAAACATCTACAGTTACGAGAGTACAACCTTAGGTCTTTAGTGGAATAACTCTGAGGTTAATTATAGTAAAATATTAATGAAAAAGTTCAATTAATTTTTCTAATCATTGTTGGAACTCAAAATTGTGGGTCAATTAAGTCCCCTTGCTAGCCCTTTACGATTGATATTAACAAGGCTCACGGAGAATTTGATGGTACAATTAATTATGTTACGAAAGTAAATTAAATATATTATGGGAATTAATTAAATAATGTTAAATAATATTATTATTTAATTGATTAATTAAATATTGTTAAATAATATGATTATTTAATTGACATATTAATAATTAAGAATTATTAATTGTTAATTGGAGGTTTAAGTTTCGAACCTTGACGAGAATAAAAGAATAAAAGAATAAGATATTATTTTAATTTGCTTTAAAGAGGTCAAAGGTTCAAACTCTAGTGGTGACCGAATTAAAAAGGATTTAGAATCATTTTTTTTTTAACTTGGTTTACTAAACCCTAGGATCCTAGTATATAAGATATACTTATTAGGAAAAAGAAACTAACTTAAACCTAATTGAGAGACATAGGGTGCAGTAACTAGAGAGGAAAAAGAAAAAGATTTTTTTTTTTCTCACAAGGGCTTGGCTGAATTCACAAGAGGAAGCAAGGTGTTGCCTTTCGATTCTCTCAAGCCTCCATTCAACTACTCTCGGAATCCATGACGTACTCACACACACAGTTGCTAGATCGTGGGACATAGCTCAGAAGGCTTAGTGGTGAAGGATCAAATAGAAAACAAATGAGTGTTCTTCAAAGGTATGTTGTGCATTTGGGGTGGGATTAAGATTAACTAAGGGTGGTTTGATCAAGTTGGGAAATTCACTCTTCTTTACAATCCAAATAAATGTAAATGATTTCCCCATCATCTCCTTTCCCTTCTTTCTCATTTGGCTAATTGATTCTTTCCTCACCCAAAATTTTCTTATCCTAGGTGGACTCCTCCTATTCCTAGGCTTCTCAACCCATACCTTCCTAACATGCATATATGTCTCTCTATGTCTAAAATTCCCTCGTGTGCCTTGCCTCTCATTTTCATGGTTTGTTGGTCTAATGTGACCTATCTTATGGCAATGGTGGCACATGGTGATAGAGTTAGGAATGATACCTTGTTGGTGGTTCTTTGTTGGAGGTGGAGGTGGAGGGTTCTCATTCCTCCTTTTTGCCTTTCTCCTTCTTGCTTTGCTAGGATTTGGTTCCTTGACCTTGGCACTTGAAGAGGCTTGACTCAAGTCGGGCATTTCTTCTTTTTCTTGTTTAGACCTTGCAAGTTTCGCAAGGTGGTCAACTTCCTTCGTCTTCATTATCTCCAAAGCCTTATCCCTTGTTTGAATTTTGGCTTGCATTAGTTGCATCCTCTTTGCAAAGTTCTCCTTGGTCTCTTCAAAATCCTTCAATGTTGTACTCTTTTCAGCTTCAAGTCTCTCAATTTGTTCTTTAAATTCTTTGATCTTGTTGGAGACTTCACCATTATACTTCTTGAGAGTACCATTTTCGGCTCTAAGCATCTTTACTTCAAGTATGATTTTCTTGTTCAATTCTTGAAGCATGTTCTCCCTTGTTGTTTCCAAGGCTTCCTTGCCTTCTAACTTCTTCTTCAAGAGTTGTATCTTCCCTTCATAATCCTTGGTGATTTCCTCTTGTTGTAGGGAAGTTGTCATGATTCTTTCTTGAAGTAGAGAATTCTCCTTTTTCAATACGTCCATCGCCATCACTAGGTCTTCACTCATGCTCAAAATCTTCTTGTTCATCTCTAATGTGATATTGCATAGATCTTCTTCTTTTGATTGATACAAGACTTCTATGTTGTGTTGAGTTGTGGCATCGATGGAATTGTTGAAATTTTCTTCAAATGTGGACTCTATTCCTTGGTCCGGCCAACTAGACGACGTATAGTCATTCCTATCTTCCAATGACCTTCTCATTGGCGTGTAGCTTGGCCTCGAGTTTTGCATAAGGAAATCCATAGAGTACTGAAACAAAAATAAACAAAAACTACCAAAGACGTGAAAAGAAACTAAAAAGACTAAAAACAACTAAGAGACTAAAAATTAATAAAAACTAAACAAAGAAGTGAAAAGAACAAAAAAGACTAAAAACAACTAAGAAAAGCTAATTGAATCAACTATCGCTTTAATTCCCTGGCAGCGGCGCCATTTTGATGACTCGCTTTTCGTGTCGTTACCAAATTGCGAATTACCAAAAGAATGTTATAAAATGAATCTTTACGCAATACATTTTAAGTTTTGAAAATGAGTAAAGTGGTAAGCTTAGAATTCATTCCACAGGGAATTAGAGAAATATGTTGAATTAATTAGCTAATCTATAAACAATAAAATAAATCATAAATGATGAATGAGTGTATGGTTTGTCAAACCATCAAACATACATACAAAATAAACCTAACTAAAAATATGGTGATATGAAAAATAGAAGACTCACAATCTTGATAAGAAAAATGGATATAAACAATTAATATAGATGATAGGGAGTTGATTGATTAGCAAGTGGGTATGGGTAGTGCTTTTTCAAGCCACTTTAAGGACCAATCTCTACATGTTAACCAATTTAGGTTTAGATTAATGTGGTTGATATACCCTCCACTAATCTATCCTATTTATTGGGTTCTTAATCACTCAAGGGTGTCAATCCAAGAATGATTATATAACATGTTATTCTAAACAAGATTGTAATTAACAAGTGATATACAATTCAATCACATAATGAATAGAATCTAATTAATTAATAAATAGAACACACATAGAGATTCATTACAAGCTTAAGCAAATACCCACAACCAAATGTTTATCAAATCAATCCCCTAGATTAGGGTTTTAATTACACATAGTAGAAAAAATAGAAAACAAGTAAATGATAAGGAAATCACCATTGGGCCTCCTTCTTTAGTGTTTGCTCCTTGCTCTCCTTAGATGCTCCTCGTGTAAAGAATGGAGGAAGAGGATGTGTCTAGATAGGTTGATGGCATATGGTGAGTGACAAAGGAGTTGTGATGGAGAAAATGGTAGGGAAGGAATGGTCTAGGGAAGTAATCAAGATTTGGTGTGAGTTTTTGGGTGGAAAAGATTAGTTCAAGTGTAGAAATGGAGGAATTTGGGAGGTGATTAATGGAGGAAAAGGAGATTGGTAGGAGAGAATAGGCTTCCCCTTTCAAATTGAAAAGAGGGATGAATTTATAGTATTTTTGAATTAGGTCACGAATGGCTAATTACCAAAACACCCCCTATACTTGTCAAATTGCCATTTTAGCCCCTCTAGGGGACCTTCTTGTAATTTTCCTCCAAAAAACAGCCAATTAGAGAAAGGTACAGAGAGAGTTGCGGTTTGGCACAAATGGCGACCTTGGAGCAACAAAATGGCGACCTTATCAGGTGTGGAAATCACTTCCTGTCGCCATGGCGATCTCGAAATGCCAAATGGCGACCTAGGGTGACGTGGACATGACAAAGGGGCAAAATGGGAAGAATTTGGTGAGAAATGGATGCCCGGATTCTGGTCATTTGGGACGCCGGAGTTTGAACTAGTGGGAAGCCGGTGTGGTGGCCGTTAATTTGGATCACTTTCCGACCGGTGGTAGGTCCATTTGGTCGCTTTTCCGACCGGTGACAGTTTGGGGAGAAAGGAGCCATGGATGCTCGTGAGAGATGAAGAAGAAAATGAATAGTTAGGGTGTATTCAGCAAACATGGGGGGTGCATGCAGCTGTTGCAAATTTGTCTTAAAAGGATTGTGTTTAGAACAGATCTGGGTGCACTTAGATGCTGCCCTCTATGTCTCTTTGGGGTGTACTTGGCGTGGGCCTGGGGTGTATTGGGAAGGTTATCAAAACGCACCGTGTCATTTAATGATGTGGCGCAACTCATCCATTTGGGGTGCAATTAGCACAAGGCAGGGGTGCAATTAGGCTGGCCCATCTTATGTCAGATGAGGTGCAATCAATGTTGGGCCTAGTTGCATTAAGAGGGGAATTTAATGGTGAAGAAAGGAAATGGGCAGGGGCAGTTGGGCTGCTTATGGGCGCACATAGCAGCAGCTGTGGGTGTGTAAGAAGCCCACGATCAGCCACCTATCTCATGAAACGCACCATTTCATTTGCGTGGCTGTTTGTGATTTGGTGGCAAATTGTAATACAACCCCTTCATTCTTCCAAATTCTCAATATCTGCAATTATTCCCTCAATACTTGCAATTTCATCCCTAAATGACCAAATTACTACAATGCCCTTCAACTTCATAAATGCCTAAAAAACACTTAATTACACAATTAAAACACGGGGAAATGCCCGAGAATCAAGCATAAAGAGACAGAAATGAGGGCCAAAATCATACCAATTTTGGTTCGATCACACATCAAGTAGGAAAGTAGATTTAAACAAGGAATGATAATCCTTTCATAACTTGGGTCTCCTCTTTTGATGATTGACTCCTAATTTGAGTTTGGGAAGTTTTCCAAACATGTCTTGATCTCTTGAAGTCATTAGGATTTAAAATGGTAAGTTTTGGGACGAGTCTGACCCAATTCGGGTTGGAAATACGTAAAAATATGTATTTGCTACTGCTTGTGCCACTAGGGAGGCATCAGGTCCGCACCACAAAAATTCTCTGCCAATTACCGCTGGGTAGGTCGCTACATAAACACGATGCACAGGCGGCGGTCTGGGCTACGGTAGCCTTCTCTAGCTCTGACCTTCGGTTACTAAATTGGCCATAACTTCCTTTAGAAAACTCAGATTGACAAACCATAAAGTGCACCAGAAACTAGACTTCTAGGGCTTTCCGAAAATATGTAGATCTCAATCTGGTTCGATCTGAGGAGAGAGATATGGTCTTTACAATTTGGATGTGCTGCAGTGGCATTTCTCCAAACTTTCTCTAAAAACACCTTTTTATCAACAAATTCACTCCAAGAGCTATCTTCTACACAAACTCAACAAACACATTTAAACATTCAATTATACTAAAGAACATAACATAAAATAAAGGAATTAGGGGTCTCAAATATCAACATTTATCGACCTAACACCATTCCAATTCAAATCTAGCGACTTCATTCTATCTGCTCCGCAGGAATAAAACCACCGAACAAAGCTGTGGACGCAAATCAACAGGTTCAGATCAGTCCACCGAAGAGAAGATTCTCGCAGAAGGAATCCACACAAAAAGGGAAAGATTAACTGTGAGTTCATTCCGCTAGAAAGAAGGTACGGAACATACTCGCGAAAGACTCTAATGAAATGCAAGTGGATTGAATCCAGTCACTTCAAATCCTTTTTCCATCCACTTTCCATTTTTAATGGACAGAAGGACCTTCACTTGTCTTAGGAAGGCCTTCCCTTTATTATACATTGCATCCCATTTTTACTTCTCTAAGTAGACACACTCAACCACATAGATAGATGAAAGTAGAGAGCTATAGATATTATTATATATTTTTTCTCTTAGAAAAAGCCAAGTTAGTCTTTCTTGGCAATTTTCTAGGAAACCAAACACCCACTTTGGTACCTTAGCTTAGTTTACTTCAAGTTTCCATATAAGAAGTTGTTACTTGGATTGCAAAGAGGATCATTTCCACTTCACAAAAGTTACCAACCGGTGATGTTTTCTTCATTTGTATTTCTTAGTGGCTTTGATTCTATGTGTAACTAAATCCTCCTTGTTAGGGGATTAGATGTAATTCTTGTTGTTAACCGCCAAAATTGGCGGAGGACCAAAGAAGAATTTTCCACCTCGACACAAGAAGGCTATAACAGTACCCAACCCGGATACCACGACAGAGTGGACCCCGGTTAATCCCAACACATGACTCTTTCAGCGGGGTCCACCCCGCCAAGCATCTTAGCTCAACAAAGAAACCGAGAACCAAAAATACTCACTAGAACTCACAGCGAGATCAAACCCGGCTATAACCGGGCTTCCTATGAACCCCGCTACACCCCGATACAGCTTCCTATGGACCCAGCAGCACCCCGACACGGAGTTCTACTGATCACCTTACTACAAAGCTGTCTAGATATCCCCCTACTGCCATCAGCAGGATGCTTACTAGATGTAGGAAGCCCGCTAGAGCAGAGGAGCACCAGGAAGCAGAATCCTAAACACCAAGAACTAAAAGCTCCACAAAAGAGCCAGTAAGACGTCACCGTACAAAGGAGGTACACTCTTTCCCGCCAGAAAGTCCTAATTTGAGCAGGACATTATAATAGGAATCCTACTAGGAAGGTGAGTGATTGACTCCTCCTAGGAAGGAAAGACTGAATTCAACGCATTAAAGCTCCGATTTTATTTCCTAAAAAGGAGGATCCTGCAAGCGGCCAAACCCTAGTCCGAGATTGTAGGAGTGCATGGCAAGCAAACAGGACCTATATATATAACAACTTATTCATCGAAGAAGGGATCGGAAGAAAGAGACCCTAGACTCTACTTATCGACCGACACAGATTTGTCTCCACCATCATCCCACTTATCGACCGAAATCTCCATATCGTTGCTGTGATCCATATTTTCAATAAAAACCTTCATGTAATCTAATATCTTAATAGATTTATGGTCGGTGTATTCATATAATGGAAAAGAGAGATCAATAAGACGAATTCCAATTCAATTTCACGTATTCTTTATCATGCATGCATTGGCAGGGACCTAGTCGGTATCGAACCACTTGATACCCCTCCGGCCAGGATCAATCTCGATCTTGACCCCCTTTAAAGTGGTTATTTGGATTATCGTCCTTTTAACGATTTTCGGATAACACTTTTGGCGCCGTCTGTGGGAAACTTTTTCCCAACCATTGTTTAGCAACAGCCTACTTCCACCCAGAGATATTCGGAATGAGACTCCGGTCCTCCCAGGGTCGTCCCGAGCCATCAGGGCTCCAATCCCTTGCCTCCACTGAAAGAGCTCAGAGACGGGGTAAGGGCATCAGGAGCGAGAATCCTCCACCAGTGCCCCCACCGGCTGCAGACCCTATCCCTCAAAACCCCGCTGGGCAAGAGGTCAACCGAGATGTCTTAGAACAGCACGCCGCAGCCTACGTAGAAGCGATCCGGCTCTGGATGATAGCCCAGGGAATCCCATTTGAAGCGGCCGTGATCTAGGACGATGTCAGACCAAGCACTCGGGCTCCAGTCTTCGACCGATTGGGCCCCCCTCTCCCAGTCCGACAGGCGGATCTCAGACCTCGATTGGTAAAATCCGCGATTGAGGTTCCTCCCAGGAAGATTCAATCCCCACCAAGACTGCGGACCAAGGAGAGGGAATCCCGTCCCGACTCTGAAGAAAGTGCCAAATCTCGGAGGATTTCCAAGGAAAGGCATCAAAGGGTTAAGCAAAAGGAGGTAGTCATCGATTCAGAATCTTCGGATAATGAAGTTTCAGTAGCTCGATCCGGAACCAAGAAGTCTCAGCGCCTGGAGGACCAGATGACGAGGATGGCAAAGGAGTTGGAGCAGTTAAAGAAGGGAAAGCTTCAGGGGATCCAAAAGAATCCTTTGGGCGAGATGAATGCACCATTCTCCAAGAGAGTTAGGGAGGCGGGGTTACCCCCCAAATTCAGGATGCCTTCAGAAAAGTATTCTGGAACAGAGGACCCCGTCAGCCACCTGGAAAGCTTCGTACACCAGATGGAGGTCCAGAGTGCAACCAGGATAGCCATGTGCAGGATGTTCCCTTCAACTCTAACAGACTGTGCCAAGACATGGTTCAGAAAATTGCCACCAGGTAGTGTTGATTCTTTCTCCAAACTTACTAAAGCTTTCTGTGCACAGTTTCAGGGAATCAAGCCCCGTCCCAAGGATCCTATCCTGCTGCAATACGTAGTTCAAGAGCGAGGTGAAACTCTGAGATCTTATGTGGAGAAATTCCACAAAGAGGTCGTCCAGATGGGTGTGTTCAACGAGAAGGAAACGTTAGCAAATTTCCGGAGGAATTTGTGGGCTGGCAGACTGTTCCGATCTTTCGCCAAGCATCCTCCTGAGACATACCAGGAAGCCTACAATCGGGCTCTAGAACAGGTGGACATTGAGGAACAACTCCGGATCAAGATTGAACATGATGAAGCCCGGTTAGCACCACGCCCTAAAAAGGAAGCTCCAAAACCTGCCCCAGCTAGGAAGTTTCAGAATCAACCTCCAAACCGGTCGACATACAGGCCGCCTCCTATTCCTTCGTACCAAGAGAGGTACCCGGTCAGGAGGTCGCCCCACAGAGAGCTCCCCTTGAAGGATGTATCCAGAATAACGAGAGAGGAAGAAGGATATAACCATTATACCCCTCTAAATGCATCACGGGAAACTATCTATCTCGCCATTCGAGACAAGGGTCTACTCAGAAAGCCGGTTCCCATAAAAATCCCGGTAGACAGGAGGAATCAGTACAAGTATTGCGACTTCCATGAAGATGTGGGGCACAACACCTCAGAATGCTACAGTCTCCGCAATCAGATAGAAGCACTGGTAAGGGGAGGACTCCTAACCGAATTTTTACAACAGGTACGAGATAGCATCAAAGAAGGAAAGCAGGTTCAAAGCGGGATGCAAGAAGCAGCGGAAAGGAGGAGAGAAGGAGAAAAGGATCTAATGCAGCAGATCCAGGTGATTCACACCATCAGTGGGGGCCCCACCTTGGCTGGAACCTCCAACAATTCAAGGAAGAACCACGCAAGGAAGATTCCCAGGCTTAACGCTGACCATGAGATACTGAAAGTCAATGGCGGACCCCGAGATCTATCCCGCTCAACCAAGATCATCTTCACGGAGGAGGATGTCTACAATACGGTACAGCCACATGATGACCCCATGGTCATAACAGTGCAGATCGCTAACTGCCTAGTACACCGCGTCCTGATTGATACGGGAAGCAGTGTGGATATTCTGTTCAAGGGGGCTCATGAGCAGCTTAACCTGAAGAATTCTTGCTACAATAGTTGCACCTCTCTACTATACGGATTCACAGGGGACTCCGTAATGCCGATGAGAACAAAGATACTGCCAGTGATAGTCGGAGAAGCTCCTCTTCAGCAAAACATAATGACGGAGTTCATCGTGGTGGACACCCCATCTGCGTACATTAGGAAGGCCTTTCTTATCAGGGATTAGAGGAGTACTGTCTATCTACCACAACGTGATGAAGTTTCCAGTAGGATCGGGAGTAGGAGAAGTAAGAGGAGACCAGCAGGCAGCCCGAAACTGCTATGCGGTGTCAACTAACCCCGCTGCATTGGCTAAGCAATGCGCATCAGTGGCCAGCTACCCAAGTCAGAGAACGACAGAGCAGGATGATTATGTTTTAGAAGAAGGAGAGGTACCAGACATAGTCGTGGAGGAGGAGGAAGAGGAAGAGGAAGAGCGAGGTTGGGCCAGTGGGAACCCCATGGAGCAGCTAGAGGAAGTCCAGATCCGGAAGGAGGACCCAACAAAGACGGTAAAAGTGGGAGAAGGTCTGGACCCGGAGGTGAAGAGTAACTTGATAGAGCTTCTTAGAGAATATAACGATATCTTTGCTTGGAGTCATGATGAGATGCCTGGCATTCCCCTTGGCCTGGCTTCCCATAGGTTGGCAGTGGATGCAACTTTCAAGCCAGTGAAACAGAAAAGAAGACACTTCAACACAGAACGGAATGCCGCAGTCCAAGAAGAAGTTGACAAGCTCCTAAAGGCCGGATTCATCAGGGAATCCCGGTACCCTGAGTGGATCGCTAACGTGGTCATGGTAACCAAATCCAACGGAAAGTGGCGGATGTGTGTGGACTACACCGATCTCAATCGGGCTTGTCCCAAAGATAGCTTCCCTCTACCAAAAATAGACCAGCTCATTGACTCCACTGCAGGAAATAAGCTCCTAAGTTTCATGGATGCTTTCTCGGGGTACAATCAAATCATGATGCATCCTTCAGATCAAGACAAGACTAGCTTCATCACAGGACAAGGTCTCTACTGTTACAAGGTAATGCCATTCGGACTCAAAAATGCAGGTGCCACTTACCAGCGCATGGTGAACAAGCTATTCAAGGAGCAGATAGGAAGGTCCATGGAGGTATACATAGATGACATGATCACTAAATCTCCAGAAGCAAGACAGCATGCAAGGGACTTACGCCAAACCTTCCAGGTACTAAGGCAGAACCAGATGAGGCTGAACCCCGCTAAGTGTGCATTCGGGGTAGCAGCAGGCAAATTCTTGGGATTCATGGTGCATGAAAGGGGAATCGAGGCAAATCCGGAGAAGATCAAAGCCATTTTAGATCTCGAGTCTCCTACAAACCTCAAGCAGGCGCAAGGTTTAACCGGGCGGATAGCGGCTTTGAACCTGTTCATATCCCGATCCACCGACAAATGTCTTCCCTTTTTCAAAATCATCAAGCAGGGGAAAAAGATGAAGTGGGATGAGCAGAGCGAGCAGGCCTTTCAGGCTCTAAAGGGATACCTGTCAAGCCCTCCGCTATTGGTAAAACCAATTCCGGGTGAAGAACTCCTACTCTACCTAGCAATTTCTGAAGTAGCAACTAGTGGAGCCTTGGTGAAAGAATGCAGTGACGGGGTACAGAGGCCAATCTACTACGTGAGTCGGGCTCTTACAAAGTCCGAGAAGAATTATACCTTGCTAGAGAAACTCGCCTATGCCTTAGTAACAACATCCAGAAAGCTCCGGCCTTATTTTCAAGCCCACACCATCGCGGTCATCACAGATCAGCCTCTGAGACAATTTCTCCAGAGACCGGATGTTTCAGGCAGACTGGTTCTGTGGGCCCTAGAGCTCACACAGTTCGACATCAAGTACAAGGCGAGAACCACGATCAAAGCTCAAGCCCTGGCGGACTTCATAGTGGAGTTTGGCCCGACCCTGAACCAAGGCGTGTCGGCAGACCCAGACCCGGATCAAGCCCTTCTGGAATGGCCCATAGACAACAAGATATGGATTCTTTACACGGATGGAGCATCGAACCAGTCGGGGTGCGGAGCCGGGATCGTCCTGATCGACCCCGCGGGAATTGAAGTAAGTCATTGCTTCAGGTTTGAATTCAGAGCCACCAACAACGAAGCGGAATACGAGGCTCTGCTAGCAGGAATGAAGGTAGCAGGGGCTCTGGGGGCTGAGTATCTTCAGATCAAGAGCGATTCACAACTAGTGGTCAACCAGGTGACAGGATTATACCAAGTGAAGGGTGACAACATGATAGCCTATCTGGCTAAAGTTCAGGAGGCTATGAAGAAGTTCAAAGGTGTAAAAATAGAGCAAGTGCCTAGGGAGAAAAACCATCGCGCAGATGTTTTAGCCAAGATTGCCACAGGAGAGGGACACGCTTTACCAAAAGGGGTACCCCTTCAATTGGTTCCTTTCTCCAGCATAGCGAAAGAGGCAGAAGTCCTCCCAGTAAGCCGCCTCCCGTGTTGGATGGATCCAATAGCAGACTATCTCCAAAGCGACATTCTCCCAGCAGATCCGGATCAAGCCCGTCGGCTCAAGAGAACAGCTACCCGGTACTGCTTGGTAGAAGGACACCTATATCGTAAGGGGAAATCTCTCCCTCTGCTCAGGTGTCTGCATCCCGATGACGCGCACTGGGCGCTCAGTGAGGTGCATTCTGGGGATTGTGGTAACCACGTGTCAGGAGAAACTTTGGCTTACCAGGTAGTCAGGATGGGTTACTACTGGCCGACTATACACCAGGACGCAAGGCAGTTCGCGCGATCCTGCGAGGCTTGCCAGAAAACAGCCAACCTTCATCATCTCCCTTCAGAGAGGCTCTCCTCAATCAGCACTCCCTACCCCTTTGCCATCTGGGGACTAGACTTGATCGTGCCACTTCCCACTGCACCCGGCCAAGCCAAGCACGCAGTAGTGGCGATAGATTACTTTACTCGGTGGGTGGAAGCTAAGGCACTCACCCGGATAACCGAAGAAAAGACCACCAACTTTGTCAAGGAACACATAGTCTGCCGATTCGGCACCCCGATGGCCATCATAACTGATTTGGGAAAACAGTTTGACAATGCCAACTTCCGAGAATTCTGTGCAGACCGGAGGATCAATCTCCGTTTTGCTTCGGTGGCCCATCCTCAAACCAACGGGCTGGTCGAAGCAACCAACAAGACCATTAAGAAGCTCCTAAAGAAAAATCTCCAACAGAAGAAAGGATTATGGGTGACAGAATTACCCAATGTACTTTGGGCCTACAGAACAACTAGGCGGACAGCAACCGGAGAAACCCCCTACTCCCTGGTGTTTGGGGCAGAGGCAGTCTTGCCCATCGAACATAAGCTCATATCTTTCCGGGTTCAAAATTATGAGCCAGAAGATAATAAGGCCAAGTTGAGAGCTAGCTTGGACCTGCTGGAGGAAAAACAAAGCAAGGTCGCAGAGAAGGTGGCCGTATACCAGAGCAAGATAGCCCGACACTTCAACAAGAAGGTGAGGGCCCGAAATTTCAAAGAAGGAGACTTGGTTCTCAGGAAGGTGACCCAGAATACAAGAAGGAGGTCTGACGGGGTGCTAGCCCCTAACTGGGAGGGTCCATACTTGGTTAAGGCATCACTCCGGGGTGGTGCTTACAAGCTCGAAGACATGGAGGGTTACCCGGTGGATCATACATGGAATGCCGATCATCTTCGAAAATTCTATCCTTAAGAAACTGTGCTTGTACCTAGCGGAATGCTCACCCCGAGTTTATATTTGTACCGTTTGGGAAATTAAATAAAAGCAATTCTTTCTTCTATATGATTCTCCTGTGTTCCAATGCCCGATTGTCTCCTACTGATATCACCTACAAAATCATCATCACGGAATCGCCTCGAGACCAGGAAATAGCCTCAGGGCGCTCCTGATGCCTTGGACTGGGTCAAGCCCGCCAAGAGGATCTCCATTGTTAAAGCGCCTCAAGACCAGGAAATAGCCTAAGGGCCCTCCTGCTGCCTCGGTCGGGGAATACCCTCATCTGAGAAGCCTGGTGCTAAAGTGGCCTTAGTTGCCTACCAGGGTAGCCTTGGTCGGGGAATACCCTCCTCCGAGAAGCCTGGTGCTAAAGTGGCCTTAGTTGCCTACCAGGACAGATTACAGTAAGAGTCGGGCTGCCTCAGGGTACCTGGTTCCTTACTTCGCCTCGAGACCAGGAAATAGCCTCAGGGCGCTCCTGATGCCTTGGACTGGGTCAAGCCCGCCAAGAGGATCTCCATTGTTAAAGCGCCTCAAGACCAGGAAATAGCCTAAGGGCCCTCCTGCTGCCTCGGTCGGGGAATACCCTCCTCTGAGAAGCCTGGTGCTAAAGTGGCCTTAGTTGCCTACCAGGACAAACCTACAGTAACATCGGGAAACTCATCGGGATGCTTCACTCTTTATTTTCCCGCTTGCTACCCCGACAGCGGACCAGCAGTCAGAAAGGAACTTAGAAGTCCATCCTCAGCAAGACGAATTGTTCATAAGGAGTAGGATTTCTCGAATGACTGCTATAACACTTTATACTATGACATGTTTAAGGGAGTCCGATTAGAGGAAGATGTGATTTTACCCCGTTGGTTCTTATGGTTATAAGCACATAGTTTATCTCTATTACCCACCGGGGTCCAGTCATCATCCTTATTACTCATCAGGGTCCAAGTATTCAAACAGGATTCCAAGTATCAACAAATTTATATGCAGTGAGGGTTTTCTAAGTACAAAGTAAACAAGACACAGTATTCAGAAAAGCTGCTATATTTATAAACGGGGTGCCCCATTCCCCAGTCAGGCTACAAAAATTTTCAATAATGAAGGGAGGCCAGACTAAACTTCTTTTTCCTCCTCTAGATGCTCTTCTTGGCCAGCTGCCCCTTCTCCCAAAGGCTCAGTTGCTGCATCGTTGTGAGCCACCTCCATGGCAGAAGACCCAGACTGAATCCCTTCAACCATAAGGGCCTCGGATCTAGCTGGCCCATCACCTTCCTCCACAATGACTACTCCCGTAACCGACTCGGGGTCCACCATTTGCTCTTCAATGGCAGGAGGATCTAGATCCGCTCCATCCGCGCCATCTTGTTGGACCCCAGCAGCCACGACGGCTTCTTGACCCGGGTGAGCCATTTCCTGTGGAGGGGCCTCAGCCTCTTGATTCCCTCCAGCTAACCGGGCAGCCTCAGCCATAATTTGCTCCCGGTCCCAGTTCAAGGTTGCCTTGAGGTCGAAAGAAGGAGGCAAAGCTGTGGCTACCTCATAGCAGGCGGCGAAATAACCATCATCGAAAGAGGGCCCCTGGTGGGCCTCCAAATCCTCTAAGGCATCCCGTAGAAGCTGGTTCTCATCTGACAGCAGCCTCTTTTCAGCTTTTATGCGATCCCTCTCCTCTCTGCGGCGCAAGGACTTGATGGTTTCTATGTCTAAGCAACGCTCAAGGCGTCTGATAATCACCAAGCCCTCCTGGCGCGCTTCTTCTGATGCCCTAGCCTCTTGAAGTAAAGGGGCCACGTTTTGTTGGGCCTGGACTAGCTCCTGCTGAGTTTCCTCTAACCTCGCTTGGAGGCCGATATGAGCTTTCTTCAATGTCAGCAGCTGTTTCTCCATGGCCAAGGCAAACTTGAAACCCTGCAAAAAGAAAGAGAGTCAGTACCCGGCAGAAGGAAGAAATTAAGTAGCAAGAAGGGAGTAAAAGTTTACCTCAGCCAGAACCGAAACCCCCTTGGTGACCAAGATGCCTGTAGGAAGCTTGGCCATATCTGTCAAGTCTCCACCGAGGCAGGTGGCCGCGAATCTAGACACCACCTCGTCAAAAGCATCATTCCCTGACCCCGATCTTGAGGCTACACCAGCATCAATAGTAGAAGTGTGGACAACTGTTTCCTCCAACGGGGCCCTCACATGATCCGTGGGAAGAGCTACAGCAGGAGGAGGAGCAGAAGAGGTTTCAGTGGTGGAGACTTTCTTCTTCTGAGCCGGCCTTTCAGAGCTTCGGGCCCTAGCCGCCCTAGCTAGCAACGCCGGGATCCTCGAACGGGAGGGAGGAGTGGAAAGGTTGCGAGCTGGAGCCTTAGCTTTAGACCCTGATAGAGCAGGAGTAGAGTCAGGAGGTGGGGTGGGGTTGGATCCTTCTCGGACGGACCCCGACCTAGTCCTGGCAGCCGAAGTGGGAGAAGGAATAAGGGAGGAACGAGATAGCAGGGTATTATCTTCACCCCCCGAAGAAGGGAGAGGCCCCGTGGCCATCAGGGGAGCTGATACTGCCAGAAGAAAGGATGTCCAGTAAGAATCAAAAGAAGGAATGTAAACATTAAGAAACAGAGATGAAGGATGCGGTTAACTCACCTGGAGAGGCGGGAGAGATCCTCGGGTACCGTTCCAAGCGGGCTCCCTCAAAGGGATCCAAAGAGGGGAACTGCAGGTTGGTATACCCTCTCTTTAGGATCCTTGTTAAAATCTCTCGGGACTCAGGAGCCAAGGTCCCCTTCGCCCACTTGTCCCTCGCGGTAAACTGGGTAGGGATGGGGTACTCACACCCCCCAAGAAGAGCAGTACGCCCCCAATCACCCTCGACCACCAGCCACTCCTCCTTCCAAGGCGCCGCATACTTCACATTCGCCCCTGGGACGACGAACTTCAAATCATTCGATGCCCTCAGGTAGAACTGACCCCGAGGTACCATGCTCGTAATGTTGAAGAGGAAGCGGAGCTCGTCCAAACCCGGTTCCCGCTCAATATGATCTTTCTCGCACTGCTCCCTCCAGAGCACCAAGAACCCTGTCAGGTGCTTCCAGAAGCCCGGAGAGAGTTGGAGAGGGGCCAATTCGAGCGCGACGAAGAGTGGGGTGCAGTGGGAGCCGGACTCCACACTCCAGAGCAGCTTTGTGGATCAGCAAGCGGTCTGGAGACGGGGCGTACGCGTCATAGCCTTGGGGAGGAAGGGAGAGAATGATGTATTCCGGGATCTTGTACTCTTCCCGTAGTTGATGGAGCGTATCCATGGTACAAACAGAATCGGGAATAACCCGACTATCGCGAAAGGCGGCAAAGGATCCCGCCTGAACTCCAACCAGCGCGACATCAGGTCCGTCACTTTCCTCATGACCACCAGTCTGAAAGGCGCCCGCTTCATCACCAACCAGGACTGGGTCTTCAGGTTGATTATGAAAACCCAACCCAATTCGGGGGTTTCGGGTAAAGCGGCGTCGCTGAGCCAGCGGGGTTTTCTCAGCAGTTGCATCCCCCTCTCGACCCCGTTTTTTCCCCTCTGACGTCAAGGAGTCCGCTACAGCCTCAATCGCCTCAGCATTGTCAGACTGGGGAGAGAGGGCGGGATCTGAATGAACGGGGTTCGCCGTTACTGGAGGGTTTTGTTCGTCAAGTTTTTCTTGAGAGGAAGGAAGTTGTGAAGAAGAGGCCATTATAGAAGAAGAAGAGAAGAAGGATTTCTTCGAAAGATTGCGGTGGGAAAGGAGGAAGAAGGTAGAGTAGAAAGTTCCTGTATTCAGTCACGAGTTTGAATGTTTAAGAGACAGTAAATAGTCACCAGTAAAACCAGTCTATTTATAAAGAAAGAATGACGGTTACTTACTTGGAAACCGGAATCGGTGACCGGGAGGAGGGTTTGAGGCGTTTTCCGCATTAATCGCGCCAAAACGGCTCTTTTTGAAAAAAGGGGAAGCCCAATCAACAGTCGACATGTAATCAGTTATAACGGACAAAATAAGGATTTCCTGCTCTTAAGTGGAAACCCGGTCAGACAAGGAAAGTAAGGGGATAAGGTAGAAAATCCTTCAAGCAAACAAAAAGATCCTGACCCCGACCCCGACAAGGTATCAGTGTCCAAGTCAGGGGGGACTTCTGTTAACCGCCAAAATTGGCGGAGGACCAAAGAAGAATTTTCCACCTCGACACAAGAAGGCTATAACAGTACCCAACCCGGATACCACGACAGAGTGGACCCCGGTTAATCCCAACACATGACTCTTTCAGCGGGGTCCACCCCGCCAAGCATCTTAGCTCAACAAAGAAACCGAGAACCAAAAATACTCACTAGAACTCACAGCGAGATCAAACCCGGCTATAACCGGGCTTCCTATAAACCCCGCTACACCCCGATACAGCTTCCTATGGACCCAGCAGCACCCCGACACGGAGTTCTACTGATCACCTTACTACAAAGCTGTCTAGATATCCCCCTACTGCCATCAGTAGGATGCTTACTAGATGTAGGAAGCCCGCTAGAGCAGAGGAGCACCAGGAAGCAGGATCCTAAACACCAAGAACTAAAAGCTCCACAAAAGAGCCAGTAAGACGTCACCGTACAAAGGAGGTACACTCTTTCCCGCCAGAAAGTCCTAATTTGAGCAGGACATTATAATAGGAATCCTACTAGGAAGGTGAGTGATTGACTCCTCCTAGGAAGGAAAGACTGAATTCAACGCATTAAAGCTCCGATTTTATTTCCTAAAAAGGAGGATCCTACAAGCGGCCAAACCCTAGTCCGAGATTGTAGGAGTGCATGGCAAGCAAACAGGACCTATATATATAACAACTTATTCATCGAAGAAGGGATCGGAAGAAAGAGACCCTAGACTCTACTTATCGACCGACACAGATTTGTCTCCACCATCATCCCACTTATCGACCGAAATCTCCATATCGTTGCTGTGATCCATATTTTCAATAAAAACCTTCATGTAATCTAATATCTTAATAGATTTATGGTCGGTGTATTCATATAATGGAAAAGAGAGATCAATAAGACGAATTCCAATTCAATTTCACGTATTCTTTATCATGCATGCATTGGCAGGGACCTAGTCGGTATCGAACCACTTGATACCCCTCCGGCCAGGATCAATCTCGATCTTGACCCCCTTTAAAGTGGTTATTTGGATTATCGTCCTTTTAACGATTTTCGGATAACACTTGTAATTTAACCTTACTATATAATCAATCATGTTTATTTCACTTTCTCAAGTCATGTATGTGCTCATTATTCCATTTGATTGATAGTTGCAACCACCAATATATCATTGAATGCACAATAACCTTGATGAACCTATATGTATTAAAGACCACTTATGCATGTACCTCTTATGTCATCTAAGTTGTAAAGATTTACTAACTTTGTGAATCTTTACTAACATCCTTGAGTAAACCTCCTTTAATCACTCCTAGCCTTAGGTTGTGATTAAAGTTGAGGATTTAATGCTTTATAATTTGACATGAATAGATGCATGTTAGGGACTTTGTGATTGAGCTTAATGATTGATTGATTAGCTATTAAGTTGTTACTTGAATAAATATATTCCCTAGCAATCCTTTAATTTAGAATTTGAACCCAATAGTTGTAATTGTTTTCT
This sequence comes from Acer campestre, assembly GCA_954870605.1. Lineage (NCBI taxonomy): Eukaryota > Viridiplantae > Streptophyta > Magnoliopsida > Sapindales > Sapindaceae > Acer > Acer campestre. The sequence goes on along the minus strand of OX940810.1, from coordinate 14,080,054 downwards.
TAATCAATTCGAATCTTAGCATAGTTAATGTGTTGATCATCGTAGTTAAGTAAATAGACATTAGTTAGAGTTAGTTTTAACTGTTATTACTTTCTATCTATTTAAGTGCAAATTCGCTAATCTTCGTGGGAATGATAACCCTTACTTTGCACACTATACTAGTTTTGCGACTTGTGCACTTGCAAAGGGTGAAACACTTGCGCACCCTTTTAGTATAACCTAGGTAGAGTAGTGTAATTTGTAGTAGTAATTGTAGAACCGGTTTAGGCGTGTCATTGACCGTCAAATGCAACTGCTTCTTTTTGCACTTCATCCATAAGCTACTGAATGCCGAGGGGGTCCTACCGTGGTCTCGTGTCACGTCCTAGTTCAGCAGCGGATCAACCATGGAATCATATGTATTCATTTGGCGACAGCTCGGCTTAGATCACGCCATTGTCTATGTCCACAGTGAGGCACGGCACTAAGCATATATTCCATTTATTTCGTTTTTGGCTCATTTTAGCCTTCCAAACTAATCTTTATGCTCAAATACCTATTGTAGGGAACATGTACCTAAAAAAGCTCAAACAACATATTAAATACAAAAACATGCTCAAAAACGAGCACAAAAGATATGAAATAGAGGACCACAAATATGTATAAAACAGTCCGATCAGAAGCTCATCATACTCTTACTCCAAAGTCTCCTTACCCTCAAATGAATTGTAATGGCGACCACGAACTTATCCATGTGGGAATACTCTTTTAGGATGCCATCAGAATTTGGCATCTTGAGATGCATGGGCAAGAGATCCTCTCTGAGCGATCTACAATGAGCTCACCACCGTTTGTGACTCTTCTTCAAGAAGGTAAGGGCCTCTGTTGCTAAATCTTTATTACCCCTTAAAAGCGAGACATCGTCTACTGGAATACCCAGCCCTTCCATGAATAATTTTTTTTGATGTTCATAGTACATGGCAGCGTCGTATGCAGGCAACCTATTAAATCTATCTAGGTGCAGAGCTCTAACTCGACCATGGCACATGCAATGGCATTATCTTTTCTCTCAAACTCCTCCCCCAACCCACAAATGATCTGATCCTTAGAAGCTGCTTCTCACTCAACGACAGCCAATGTGTTAGGATTTTGAGTCGAGTTGGCATTATTCTATATCAAAACATTATTTGCTTTGTATTGTTTATTTTTCCTAGTTGTGTGGTTTATCAAGCTTCAAAGAAGATGGACAACGGTTCAAGCAAAATGATGTCTGAAAGTATACATACAAGGTTAAATTGCTTAAGACGTACCTAGAGGGGGGGTGAATAGGTTTTTCGCCTAATTTCAATCCCTTGAACAAACTTACGTTTGTCCCTCAAGGTAGCCTTACATACAACATAAACATCACGGAATCATACTAAGACAAGTTATCATGTGATCATTCATACATTGTCTAAGTATCAATATGTTGTATGAGGTATAAAGAAAATACAAAAACAATTAGCAAGAATACTTGTATATGAATATATGTTCAATCATTACAAGTATATACAAATATTGCTATACATAAAATTCTAAACAATATACAAAAGAAAAATGTATTTACAAATATGATCAAAAGAATATATTTACAAATCACACTATACAAAATCTTGTATCAATATACTTCACAAGTAATTGATGTGTCACAAGATAACAACATATACATAAACAAATATAAAAGAGAGAGATAGGAAGAATTAACACAAAGGATTTTTTAACGTGGTAAAACCTCCAAGGAGGAAACATCCACGGGTTGAATTACAACCATTGGGTACTTATATATATACTTGGAAAGTAAATTAGAAATTCCACAAAATGACCAATCCTAGTCACCAACCCATGTGGAGTCTATGTTTACCCAACCCTATTGGAAGATACAAAATCCCTCAATGATGTAAACCACCACATATTGGAACTCATACCAAAACCAACATCGTTGGAAGATTAGAAATTCCTCAAGAGTGCATACACATCCCATGTACCCCGCTCTATCGGACTCTATGTCTAACCAACCGCCCGGGCCTACCAATATATAAGCCAACTCTCTATATAAGGCACACGCGCCTCTAGAAAGCCTCCCATGCATGACTATCCAAGTCCTCCCGACTCTAGCCATGACTTCTTGCTTGTCTATCCAAGTCCTCCCGACTCTAGACAAGACTTCTTGCTTACCTATCCGAGTCCTCCCGACTCTAGGCAAGACTTCTTGCTTGGCTATCCGAGTCATCCCAACTCTAGCCAAGACTTCATGCCTTTTACAAGGACTTCCTAGTGTGATCATGTGAATGCAAGTGATGCAATCAATCAAAACAACATAGAACATGTGATCAATACATTCCATGGAACAACTAGATCTAGAGATGTGAAAACACAAGCAATAGAAATCTAGATGCAAAAACATGAATGAAAACCTAGAGCATGTGAATACAATTAACACATAAAACATCTAGATTCATTCATACAAAACAACACTTGAACAATTTCATATTCATAAGGCACAAGTTCAAGATGTCATAAACATACATCAAAAATGCTAGAATCATAAAATGTATTCAACAATTATTCTAGCCAAAGATTTAGAGATAGGAGACATGTTAAAAACAAATCAATCCTATATATCTCTAAAAACACATAAAAGGCTCTAATCCTAGATTTCATCAATCATGGATCAAAGTCACATAGAAAGGATTATTAATCATAAACTTGATCAATCAAGTCTCAAACAATCCTATATATCAATCTAATCACAATACAACTCACAATCATGTTAAGAACAAAGAATCCAAGATTCTAGTCAACATGTGTCTCTAATTAGACTATTCAATTAGATTGATTATGAAGCTATCTTTCTCTATAGCATTCACTAAACAAACATATATATATAGAAGAAGAAACCCCAAGCAAATTGGAGGATTAAAAAGATGAAATCACAAAGTTATGAACTCTACCTCAATTACAAGAGCTGGTTCGTTTTTCTGAGGAGATCTGTCAGAAATTCGATAAAACAGCTGCACAACCACTTGGAAAAGGTAGAGGACTTGAATACGAACAATCTCCAACTTGAATCACTCAATTCCGACTCCGGATGAGAAAGTTATGGTGTTTGGAAGTTGAGAAAAATTGAGAGAAAATCATAGACGGGATTTCAAACTTTTTCTTCTTGAAAGAGAATGGAGGGAAATGGAGGGATTTAAAAAGAATGAAAGGAGGGGCAAAATTGTCCAAAATTTTGGGGGGACTTTTGCAAGTCCACGTGTGACCAGCGTGTGCCACACGTGGCCAGAGAGGAGCTCTGGCCGTGTGGCACACGTGGTCCACACGTGGCCATCCTTTGCTTGGCTTTTTGCCAAGCGTCCTCCTCGCGCACCTCTCACGTTCTTCAGCCGTATTCGGGCATCCGAACTCCGAATTCGAATCTGTTTTCGGATTACGAACCGTGACTCCCTCACGCACGACGAAGACTATGAAACTTTGAAAAATGGTTGAGAATTCATCTCGGAAAATGACGACGAACACAACTCAACGAATGAGAACGAAAAGTAGCGTAGCTACATCGTTTGGACTCGAAACATAACGAATGAGTAACCGAAATGACCGGAGCTCAATAAGGAATCAATTAAGCACTATTACAAGTCCAGAACACAAGAAACACAAACATACAAACACAAGTTCACATATGAATGCCATTTCCTAGACATAGTCCTAGAACATGCAACTCTAAAATGTATGAGCATTTGAGTTCAATGCATGAGCATACAAAATCATGTGAATGTGTTACAAAAATGGTGCATAACAATGCAGGGACACTCATGAATGATTTGTGTGTGTGTGCCTATGCCTTGTAAGAGAAATGAGGTCGATTATACCATTGATGAGCAATGAAGCTTATTTCCCCTTATCAAGCCATCATCTTGCATGTGCCGTAGTCAAATCTTTCTTTGAAGCTTTGTATCATCATCAACATGACGACATAAACATTTACAAGATAAACACGTTTTGATATGGAATATATGCCAACAATAACCAAAAACCTAACAATCTCCCCCTTTGGCAAATTCCATGTCAAAACCCCTATACAAATACTAAAAAAAATTACAAAGAAAATTTGGTCATAATGTGTACATATATTTACACTCTAAGACAAAATTTCCAATAACAAGTCTTGAACTTCATCTTGGTCTTCTCTTGAAATCACCTATAAAATAGCTTGAAAGCACAAAGTTCTCCAAGAGACAACACATATCCAAGAAACAACACATTTGGCAAAAGATATATATTGACAAGAAAAATAACACAATTAAAGTCCATATGGATAACATGTATGCTCCCCCTAAATACATGCCATCATCCAAAAGATATTCTAGCCAATATTACAAGCCATATAGTTCAAGAAAACAAAAAACAATAAAATATAACATCTTGAGAAATAAGAAAGCTAGAACAACCATGTATCTCCCCTATATCTCCCCTATCATTCTCCCCCTTTTTGACATGATATGAAGCCAAAGAAAAGGGAATAAGAGAAAATATACCTCAAGGCCATTCTAGTCTCTTTTACCACCAAGAAAGATTGAGCGATTTGATGATCTTGCATAATGCTTTGGAGTAGAGGCATTCCTTTCCAATTCCTTGATCTTCTCATCTTGAAGCTCAACTTTAGCATTTAGCTCTCCAATCTTCTGGTGTGCTTCCTCAAGTTGTCTCTCCGACTTTTCAACCCTATTTGTCAAAAGTAAAGCCCACGAAGGAAGAATAGGTGCACTAAGTGTATGGCTTGAATCACATGATTCACCAAAAAACCTAATAGTATCATTAGGTCCTCCCTTTCCTTTGTAAGACATGATAGACAAACGTTTCTCACTTATCTTGTCCAAAGGAGGTAGAAACACATCACCTTCTTGATCCTTCAACCCCATGGCTAAACAATAATGAGAAATAAATCCCGAAAATGCTAATTTCTTTTCCAAACGAGAAGAACTAGCAACATTCTCAATTTGTTCAATGAGCACTTGTCCAAGATTAATAGGTCGACTAGTCACTAATGCATATACCACTCTAATCTTCTCTCTATTGAGTTCGGTAACATTAGTAGAGACAATTAAATTTGCACATACAAATAAGTGCCAAAATGCACTAATCTTGGTCAATTCACCTTGCCTAATGAAAGCACGTTTCCCCCACACAAAATCAATATCATCACAAAGAGTTTTTCCCATCAAATCAAGATTCTCTTCAACACTAACGTCTAAAAAATCCGATTCAATCTCAATGGGCAAACCTAGAAATTTATTTAACTTCCAAGCACAAACTCTAAAAGTAACTCCTCTCAATACCATGACGGCATCTTCAATAGTGGTACTCTCCTTGAACTCATGATAGAATTCTCTAACTAATGTCTCATTTGCACTTCCCATCGAGTCAATCCAAGAGTTCCACTTCCTTACACATATAGCCTCATGAACATAAGAGTTAATACAAGAATTCAAATCAATACCTCTTTCTTGAATAATCTTTTTGCATCCAAAAATCCCCAAATCCTTCACCTTGATTGCTTTGGATTTCTTGGAAGAAGATGTAGGCTTTGATTTGTCAATAGGAATGGAAGAAACGTTACCACCAACTTTCTTAGTTTTTCCCATGACCTTGTATCACACAAAAATACTAACAAAAAAAAAAATGAGGGGAAACCAACAAACCAAGTTAGTAACAAATAAACATATACAAGGCAATAATATTATTTTTGAACAAATCATTATGCATATCAACAAAATCAAAGCATCTTAGGATTTAGCAAAAATATGAATTATGCCAACAAACAATTTCTTGAAGAATCATGTGAACAAATCACAAAAGAGAACAAAAACATAGCATATTATGCTCCCCCTTGATAAATGCCCTATCTAACATCTAGATAGACAATTGTTCACAAAAATCATCACACAATCATATCTCAAGCAATATTCAAAAGTTTTTCCAAATAAGCTCCATATAACAAAGAGAGTTACATCTAGATTTTCAATCACTCTCATATATCTTCAAAAATTGCTAGAGAACCAAATATACCATATAAGCAAAAGTGAGTGTGTGAAGATTTTGCTTCAAGAATATGAAATGAAGTAGTTTAGTAATCAAACATGCAAACATTTTCAATCACTATCCATCCTTAAACTTTCCATAAAAAAGTCAAACCGGTTTTCATCCGAATTTTGCATTTAAAGAGAATAGTTTTCAACATGTGAGCGATGTGTGTGCAAGTGGCTCGTTTACCCGTTTCTATTTGTCAACCCGAGCTCATTTGATTTTTCAACTATACTCCATAGCCTTTTTGTTTTTGTTTTAGGCTTGAATCAAAGTTTTTTTTTTTTATTGATTCTTTTCAACTCTACTTTGATTTTTCTAACAAAAACTTATACACCTCTTGGTGGCTTTCACTCATCATAAAGATGTAGCCCTTTCCAACATTGGGCGGCTTCACAATCAATATGTGTAGCCCTTTCCAAGAGGGTGCTCGTTGAGTACTATATTGCCGAAGCAAATGGATACAAACCAAAGGTCATTTTTAAATGTACTAATTCTAGAACATCAAGAGTATCCAATACTCACACATATATCAAACTCAACAACATAACAAACCATATAAGAGAAGCAAAGTGCATTTTTGAAACCAAGTTTAAGGCTTAAAAGCACATGATCAAAAAGCAAGTAATGAGACTTACTTAAGATCTCTACTTCTCAAGAGAGTAGCTTTCAAAGAATATGAAGCATATTTTTCAAAAACTTGCCACTCAACAATCAAACAAATAATAACACACATCACGAAAAGATCATTGTGAACAATTATCACCAAAAGATCTTAGACAAGCAAGTGTCAACGAGGACCATATAAACACTATATTAGTTCTCAAGTATGACATGCTACATGAAGTGTTAAAACAATGAGTTGAGAGATGAAATATAGATAAGCAAGCAATGTGATACAAGATATACCTTCGCAAGCTAATTCCATCAAATGCAAGACCTTCACCCTTTTTATGAGTCCTCTTGGCTTGTATGTCCTCATGACTACAAGTTATAGGTGTCTCGATTCCAAGAGACTAAAGGCTAAGCATTTCAACTCAAACAAACAAAAAAATGACTTTCTCAAAAAGTCTTAACAAAGATTATCACCATATAGATAACATGATATGCAACTTCTCAAAAGTTAATCAACAAATTTTGACAATCATATCAAAGAATGTGAGATAGCCAAGTTCATGTCAAGTTGTATAGATACTAAGCAAAAATGCTAAGCTTCTTATCAACAAGACACTAATCTCAAAGCTAACTCACATGTGCAACTTACACTATTGGTAAGAGCACTCACCCTTGACCCATTTGGTCTTTGGTGCACAAACACATAAACCATCATGATCATTTCTCAAGGCAATATTATATCTAGAAGATAAATCATCAACTATCTTCTCTATGAAGATATTCTCATATCATACACAACATTATTGCCATCAACAAAAATATTATCAAGACTATGCATATGATCATGTGAAACACTCATTTTCACCCAAATCTTCTTAGAAATTTTCATCACATGATTATCATTATCACGCACAAAATTCAAAGAGATATCATGCAAGAAACATTCATAGAAGATTTTCTCATCTCACTAACATGCATCTCATTCCCTAGTTTGCATTGTCTAATAAACACATGGCATCTAGATTTAGTATGCACTATGACATTTCAAAAATGGCAAACCGGAATACATATGGAGATGATACTATTTAGGTGAGAGTGTACCGACGGTGAAGATTCCTTACTCTTTTTGATTTTGCACTTGACCTTGGAAGATTGGCCTTTGAAATCCTTTTGTTCCTTAGTGACTTGCCTAAGTTGTAGGAGACTCAACATGCTCAACTACAAATTTTAAGTCACTTGAATCTTCATGAAGAACATCAAGCTCTTTGGTCTTCATGATTGCCAACTCCTCTTCCATGCCTTTGATAGTTTCCTACAAGAAAAACAAATTATTAGCAAAATCAATCATTAAACTATATAACGCAAGAGCAACTTCAACCGTCTTCTCTTCTAGACAATTGATCACTTCATTCTTCACTTCAACTTCCTTCAAAGCTTTATCTCTTTCCTTCTCAAGCGATTGAGCTACTGCCATCAAGTTGAAGTGGTGGTCTTTGATTTACAATCCTCTTCATGGAATTGCAAAGACAAGAGATCAAGTCTAGAACGATCATCCTTCGGGAAAACTTCTTCTTCTTCGCTTTTGTCACTAACATTCTTTTCAAGCTTATCAACAAAATTGTTAGTAGACAAATGAAATATAAAACAAGAAGAACCTATTTCATAAGTAGCTTGGAATTAATTCCATGCCTCTTTTGCCATATTTGAATCTTTATTAAGAACAAGGTGTTTAAAAACTTACACCACTAATAATGGCAACAAGGTCTAAAAATTTCAACTTCTCAAAAAAAATAAACCTCATTCATACTTCATGAACATATTGGTTTAGAGAAACTACTCCATCAAATATAAAACATGGAGAAGAGAAACCTTTCTTGACAATCCAACCAAGCTTGCTCATCACTAGACTTAGGAAAGTCTTACATGAGCATTTTCAACAAAACAAATAATTTCCCGATCAACAAAGGAGGACAACCAATACAAACAAAAAACCTAAGCAATTCACTTGTAAGTATAACCCGGATCTCGTCGAGTGCCGTCCGACGACCTGCTCTGATACCAATTGAAAGTATACATACAAGGTTAAATTGCTTAAGACGTACCTAGAGGGGGGGTGAATAGGTTTTTCGCCTAATTTCAATCCCTTGAACAAACTTACGTTTGTCCCTCAAGGTAGCCTTACATACAACATAAACATCACGGAATCATACTAAGACAAGTTATCATGTGATCATTCATACATTGTCTAAGTATCAATATGTTGTATGAGGTATAAAGAAAATACAAAAACAATTAGCAAGAATACTTGTATATGAATATATGTTCAATCATTACAAGTATATACAAATATTGCTATACATAAAATTCTAAACAATATACAAAAGAAAAATGTATTTACAAATATGATCAAAAGAATATATTTACAAATCACACTATACAAAATCTTGTATCAATATACTTCACAAGTAATTGATGTGTCACAAGATAACAACATATACATAAACAAATATAAAAGAGAGAGATAGGAAGAATTAACACAAGGGATTTTTTAACGTGGTAAAACCTCCAAGGAGGAAACATCCACGGGTTGAATTACAACCATTGGGTACTTATATATATACTTGGAAAGTAAATTAGAAATTCCACAAAATGACCAATCCTAGTCACCAACCCATGTGGAGTCTATGTTTACCCAACCCTATTGGAAGATACAAAATCCCTCAATGATGTAAACCACCACATATTGGAACTCATACCAAAACCAACATCGTTGGAAGATTAGAAATTCCTCAAGAGTGCATACACATCCCATGTACCCCGCTCTATCGGACTCTATGTCTAACCAACCGCCCGGGCCTAACAATATATAAGCCAACTCTCTATATAAGGCACACGCACCTCTAGAAAGCCTCCCATGCATGACTATCCAAGTCCTCCCGACTCTAGCCATGACTTCTTGCTTGTCTATCCAAGTCCTCCCGACTCTAGACAAGACTTCTTGCTTACCTATCCGAGTCCTCCCGACTCTAGGCAAGACTTCTTGCTTGGCTATCCGAGTCATCCCAACTCTAGCCAAGACTTCATGCCTTTTACAAGGACTTCCTAGTGTGATCATGTGAATGCAAGTGATGCAATCAATCAAAACAACATAGAACATGTGATCAATACATTCCATGGAACAACTAGATCTAGAGATGTGAAAACACAAGCAATAGAAATCTAGATGCAAAAACATGAATGAAAACCTAGAGCATGTGAATACAATTAACACATAAAACATCTAGATTCATTCATACAAAACAACACTTGAACAATTTCATATTCATAAGGCACAAGTTCAAGATGTCATAAACATACATCAAAAATGCTAGAATCATAAAATGTATTCAACAATTATTCTAGCCAAAGATTTAGAGATAGGAGACATGTTAAAAACAAATCAATCCTATATATCTCTAAAAACACATAAAAGGCTCTAATCCTAGATTTCATCAATCATGGATCAAAGTCACATAGAAAGGATTATTAATCATAAACTTGATCAATCAAGTCTCAAACAATCCTATATATCAATCTAATCACAATACAACTCACAATCATGTTAAGAACAAAGAATCCAAGATTCTAGTCAACATGTGTCTCTAATTAGACTATTCAATTAGATTGATTATGAAGCTATCTTTCTCTATAGCATTCACTAAACAAACATATATATATATAGAAGAAGAAACCCCAAGCAAATTGGAGGATTAAAAAGATGAAATCACAAAGTTATGAACTCTACCTCAATTACAAGAGCTGGTTCGTTTTTCTGAGGAGATCTGTCAGAAATTCGATCAAACAGCTGCACAACCACTTGGAAAAGGTAGAGGACTCGAATACGAACAATCTCCAACTTTAATCACTCAATTCCGACTCCGGATGAGAAAGTTATGGTGTTTGGAATTTGAGAAAAATTGAGAGAAAATCATAGACGGGATTTCAAACTTTTTCTTCTTGAAAGAGAATGGAGGGAAATGGAGGGATTTAAAAAGAATGAAAGGAGGGGCAAAATTGTCCAAAATTTTGGGGGGACTTTTGCAAGTCCACGTGTGACCAGCGTGTGCCACACGTGGCCAGAGAGGAGCTCTGGCCGTGTGGCACACGTGGTCCACACGTGGCCATCCTTTGCTTGGCTTTTTGCCAAGCGTCCTCCTCGCGCACCTCTCACGTTCTTCAGCCGTATTCGGGCATCCGAACTCCGAATTCGAATCCGTTTTCGGATTACGAACCGTGACTCCCTCACGCACGACGAAGACTATGAAACTTTTAAAAATGATTGAGAATTCATCTCGGAAAACGACGACAAACACAACTCAACGAATGAGAACGAAAAGTAGCGTAGCTACATCGTTTGGACTCGAAACATAATGAATGAGTAACCGAAATGACCGGAACTCAATAAGGAATCAATTAAGCACTATTACAAGTCCAAAACACAAGAAACACAAACATACAAACACAAGTTCACATATGAATGCCATTTCCTAGACATAGTCCTAGAACATGCAACTCTAAAATGTATGAGCATTTGAGTTCAATGCATGAGCATACAAAATCATGTGAATGTGTTACAAAAATGGTGCACAACAATGCAGGGACACTCATGAATGATTTGTGTGTGTGTGCCTATGCCTTGTAAGAGGAATGAGGTCGATTATACCTTTGATGAGCAATGAAGCTTATTTCCCCTTATCAAGCCATCATCTTGCATGTGCCGTAGTCAAATCTTTCTTTGAAGCTTTGTATCATCATCAACATGACCACATAAACATTTACAAGATAAACACGTTTTGATATGGAATATATGCCAACAACAACTAAAAACCTAACAATGTCTTTGTATGAGGAAAGCGTTATTGACTACAAAGGTAATAAGACCTTTTTCCTTTTACAAGGCTTAGGCGCACACACACAAAATTCATTCATAAGTGTCCCTGCATTGTAGCGCCAAATTAGTATAACACATTCACATTTTTTTAGTATGCTGATGCATTGATCTCATATTGCCATACATTATAGAAATGCATGTACTAGGACTATGTCTAGGAAATTGCATACTTGTGTGATCTTGTATTTATTTATTTATGTATAAATGTATTTGGACTTGAATATGTTCTCAAATGATTCCTTTTCGAGTTCTAATCGTTTCAGATACTCACTCATTAGATTTAGAGTTCAAACTAGGAAGTTATGAAACTTTACGTTCTCTAATGATGTGTTGTCTTCATCTTCGTATATCGTGTCGAGTTTACATTCATTTGTTAAAGTTTCATAGTCTTCCTTGTCTCTTAGTGAGTTATGGTTTGAAATATAGAAACAGATTCAAATTTTGAGTTCGGAGGTCAAAGGACGGTCTAAGAACGCGAGGGGTACGCGCGAAGAGAAACAAAAGGAGAGAAGACCACCTTAAGAGGTCTTCCCGTGGAGGTGCGTGGCCACCACAGGAAGAAGGCCCCCATGGTGGCCATGTGCCTCCATGAGAACAACTAAGGATGGCCCTCCCAAGTGGGTCCCACTTCATTTTGGTTTCCCTCCCATTCTCTTTCAAATACTCCCTCTCTCTCACTTGTTCAAAAAAAAATTGAAATTAGAGCTGAAATTTTCTCTCCAACTTTTTCATCTTCTAAACACCACAACTTTCTCATTCATACTCTGAATTGAGTGATTCAAGTTGGAGAAGCTTCATAATCAACTCCCCTATCTTCTCCAAAAGATTTTACAGATGTTTGATCGAGTTTTGTGGTGGTTCTTTACTCAAAACCGAAACTACACAGGATTCTTAGGTATTGAACAAAACTTTGTGATTTCATCTTTTATGATCTTCAATTACCTTGGGTTTTCTTCTTCTATATGTTTATGTTACTATGATGAATTCTATTGAGAAGGATAGCTTCAATTAAAAGCTAATTTGATCATGATTAGATTCTTGAATGTGAGTTAGGTTTTTCTAAACTTATGTTTCCAACATGCTTGTGAGTTGTATTGAGATTAACTTTGTATCTAGGAATATTTGTGCATTGATTATTGATATTCTAATGATAAATGATTTCTAGTTGTGCTATGTTTCATTGATTGATCATATTTGAAAATAGCACATGTCTTTGTATGTTTTAGAGCTTTGATTGGATTCACTTAATTGATATTCGATCGAATAAATGCTCTAATTGTTTTCTAGAAGAAGTTTGAAGATATTATCTCACTTCTCTAGGATTTTTGTTTAAGTACTAAATGCTTGTATATGTGCTTCTTGAACATGTTCAATATCAAGCTTTGGTTGCATGAATCAAATCTAGGATTAAAGTGTGTTTGGTGATTTGGCACATTCTAGATTTTAGTTTTCATGCATTAATGACCTAAACTATTTTTGTTGTGAGCTTTATTGACTAAGTCTAGTTCTACATGATTTGTACATAATCCATACATTTCATATGTTCATGCATCATCTTGTGTGATTGCATCATTTGGATTTCAAACTAGAATATCATACATTGTGTGCTTATTGTCTAATTCTAATTTTCATAGTTCATATTAATCATATGTCCTATGTTGATTGTGCTTTCATCATTCGCATAATATAGATCACTTGCCTTGTAAAAGGTGGAAGTCTTGGCTAAGAATGTGAGGCTCTAAGTAAGCCCAAGCAAGGGAAATCTTGACTAAAAGTGTGAGGCTCTAAGTAAGTCCAAGCAAAGTCTTATCTAAGAGTGTAAGGCTCCGGCTAGATAAGCAAGGGAAGTCTTGGCAAGGGGTGTGAGGCTCCGATAAGTCCGAGCAAAAAATGTCTCTTGTTGTTGAGTGATTCTTCAACATAGAATAAGGGAAGTCTTAGCAAGAGGTGTGAGGCCTCTAGTAAGTCCGAGCAAGGATACTCTCTAGAGGCATGCGATGTGTCTCGGTTAGAGAGTAGGCAAGTTTCTCTCTAGTGGAAATAGATATGAGAGATATCCAATAGATTGTGATTCATGAGAGTTGGTCACATTTGAGGGTGTACTCTTGTTTAACTAGTGAAAAACATTTTGCCGGTGGTTGTGAATTCAACCAGTGGACGTTTCCTCTTCGGAGGTTTACCACGTAAAAAATATCATGTGTCAAGTTTCTCTTTCCTTATCTCTTTGTTATTTGTTTAATTTGAATCAAATTGATCTTGAATGTATTGTCATTGATTACATCTTTATGAAACAAATTCTTTGATTGTCTTTGTATCTATTATATGTACTTGTACAATTGAAACATTTATAATGAAAACAAGTACTTGTTGTAAGATCCTAGATCTTTGTTGGCTTGATTCCATTGCAAAACTCTCTTTATTTGTAACAGTTAGTTGCTTAGGTGGTTCTTGGTGAAAAGAAGCTTCAAAGGAGAAAAGCAACTTCTTATGCAAATATCGTCTTCAAGAGGAAAAACGCGTACTTGGATGCTAAGGTATAAAGATACTTCTTCCTCATGCAAGGCATAAGTGCACACATACACAATTCATACATGTGTGTCCCTACCATTGTGCAAGCATTTAGTATAACACATTCACACTCATTTAAGTATGCACATGCATTATTCTCACATTGACAAACATTGTAGAATTGCATGTTTTATGACTATCGATTGGATATGGCATGCTTGTGTGACATTGTATTTATTTGTTTGAGTTTCTTGTATTTTGGACTTGAACATGATCTCATATGATTCCTTATTGAGTCTCGGTCATTTTGGTTACTCATTCATTAAGTTTCGAGTCCAAATGATATAGCTACGCTACTTTGCGTTCTCATTCGTTGAGTTGTCTTTGTTGTCATTTTCCGAGATGAATTCTCAACCTTTTATCAAAGTTTTGTAGTCTTCATTGTGCATGAGAGAGTCACAAAATGGATTCAAATTCAGAGTTTAGAGGCCTGAATACGACCGAAGAACATGATCAGAGCGTGAGAAGAGCAGGCAAGGCCAAATGCCAAGCTTGGAGTGCCATGTGTGGACCACGTGTGGCACACGGCCAGAGCAGCCCTCTGCCAACGTGGTGCTGATGTGGCATGCTTTAATTGGGTTAGTTTTTCCCTCTCTTGATTCTTTTAAAAGTTCTCCTTCTTCCCTCCAAACATAACTTGAAGAAAATTGGAAAAGAAAATTCATGCAGAATTCTTCATGATTTTAGGTTTCTTATTTTGATCATAACTGTCTCATAAAAACTTGAAATCAAGTGATCCAAAAGCCAAAAATATTGGTCTTGAAGAGAGCTAAAAACCCCAAGCATTTTTAGAGTCATTTGAGTCCATGATTTTTTACAGCAAGCAGATTTCAGTCCGAGTCTCAACTTTTGTATATGAAACTTCTTCTTCTCACTTTCTCTTTGATCATCTCTTTTAATCTTTCTAATTGATAAATGAAATGTGTTAAGAATGATGTTAGTTTATACTCTAGGGTTGTTTGATCAATTTCTAATTGAGTTTTAGCTTTGTGATTTCTCTTGAACATATTTTAGCTAAACTTGATTGAACTTGAAATTGATTCTAGAAATGATATATATGATGTTCCTCAAGATATTTTCTAGGTTTAATTTCATGATATAATAACTAAGATTTTTGTGTGATATATTGAATATTCATATCTTGTTCTTATTGATTCAAATGCTTTGATTTCAAGATAGTTTTGTGATTGTGTGTTGAAAGCATATTCTAGATTATCATTAAGCATGTTCATAGAGCTTGATTGATCATCTTGCTTTATTTGATTGTGTTTGCATTCATTTGCATCGCTTAGATATTTGCCTTGTGATAGGTTGGAGTCTCTTGTCAAAGTGAGTGAAACTTTGATTTGAGCAAGAAGTCTTGACTAGGACATGTGGTTCGGATAGTCAAACAAAAGACTTAGCTAAGAGTGTGGTACTCTGGATGGTCAAGCTAAGAAAGTTTGACTAGGATCCTTGTGATTCGGATAGCTAAGCATGAAACCTTCCTAGAGACTTGATAGTCTTGGATAGGAAGTTTCTTCCTAGAGGTATAGGGCACACCTTGGATAGGAAGTAGGCTAAGTGGATCACTAGCCCGAGGGTAGATTAGGAGTTGATAGCTTAGGGTGGAAATCATGTATTGATTGCCTTAAGTGTGTAAGTCCTTTTCATCATAGTGGATTTGCTTTGTCGGTGGTTGTGGTATCAACCCGTGGATGTTTCCTCTTTGAGATTTTACCATGTAAAAATCACTTGTGTTGATTTTAATGCTTTTAGTTTCTTTACTTGCTTTATATTGTATTGCTTATAGCACTTGTTTAATTGTACTTATATCATCTTGTTTAAACAATTCTATTGTAAAGCTCTCTAAGTGTGTGTATATTGGTTGTGTGGAAAAGAAGTTCGAGAATTTGGGCATACACATATTCAACCCCCCCCCCCCCCCCCCCCCCCTCTAGGTATATTCTACTCCATAAGTGGTTAAGGGAATTTCAATTGGTATCAAAGCGGGTGTTTAGAAGTAATTAAATAGATCCTTTTTATAGTGTTTGTGTTTTGTTTCGTTGTATTTTTGTGCTATGGGTGATTCGATGTTGGAAGGTGCTTCTAGTGGTAGACCTCCACTATTGAATAGTGGTAACTACTCCTTTTGGAAAATAAGGATGGGAGCTTACATTAGATCCATTAATGAAAAAGCATGGATGAGTGTTGAGGAAGGTTATGAGTTACCTACCAAAAGGATTGAAGATGGCACTATGATTTCAAAGCCTAGAGCCGAATGGACGGTCATTGATTTTGATAATGCTAAGTGGCATCATCAGGCGGCAAATGCTATTTTTAGAGGTGTAGATAGTCTCAATTTATCTACATCTAAAACCTTGAATCGGCAAAGGAAGCATGGGATACTTTGCAAACTACCAATGAGGGTACATTGGCGGTTCGAAGATCTAGAGTACAAATGCTTACTTCTCAATTTGAAAGTCTTGTTATGAATGAGGATGAGAAGTTTGTAGACTTCCAAACTAGACTATTGAGTATCACCAACCAAAGTCAAACTTTGGGAGAGCTATATCCACAAGAGAGAATTAATTGGAAGATCTTGAGATCCTTGCCTAAGAGATTTAATGCAAAGGTGACCGTAATTGAAGAAAGCAAGAATGTCAATCTTATGAGGGTTGATGAGCTTATTGAGTCTCTACAAACTTATGAGCTTGGGTTTAAGCCGAAGATTGAGGGTAAAGGGATAGCATTCAAGGTATCCAATGAGAAGAGTGAAGATGATGTGGCTAGTATGGTGAGAACTCTCAAGAAATTTATAAAGAACATATGTTCTAAGAGAAAAGAAGTCAAGAAGAAGATCACTCCTAAAGAAGTGGTAGATTGTAAGGATAAATCTATGAAGAAGCTAATTCAATGCCATGGATACAACGAGATTGGATTTATCTCTTCCAAATGTGCTAATAGAAAGAAAGAGTCTAAGAAAGGCTTAGCAATGGCTGCTATTTTGAGTGATGTGAGTGTGAGTGATGTAGAAGAGGAAGATGAGTCTTCAGATGAACGTGAATATACTAGCAATTACATTGCTCACCCGGCTATATATGAAGGAAGATTTGAGGATAGTAGTGAAGACTCCTCAAGTAATGAGGTGTTACCGGAAAATCGTCATTGGGGTGAAATTCCAAATAACGACTTTAAGGGGACTAAGATCAAGATTGATCCCGGTCGGAGGGGTATCACGTGGTTTGATACCGACTATGTCCTCTATAATAAACGTACAATTTGGATCACAATGAAACAAACAAAATAGGCTCTTTATTGATCATCACTTTTCATTACAATTACATGAGTTATGTTTTCTAGGCTAATCGTAAAGTTTGGAGATTTAGTGAGTAATGGAGATGGTGGTGGTGAACTTGTACCAGTCGATAAGTAGGACTCAACCTAGGGTTTTTAGTCAATCAATTTTCAGATCCTCTATTTGGCATATAGCATGTTGTTTATATAGGTCCCGTTTCTTGTCATGCACTCCTCTAGTTTCGGTCTAGGGTTTGGCAATTGTAGGGCCTTTTTCCTCTTAGAAGACAATCTTGGAGCTTTTACGTGTAAAATCTAGACTTCCCTTCCCAGGAGGAATCAATCTCGGAAGCAAGTTTTTCCTTCATAGGAGGATTCTAACAGAGTTGACTTGTTTAAAGTAGAACTCTTATTTGGTAGGAAGGAGTACTCCTTTTCTATTTTGGCTGAACGTTGGCGTTTCAATAAGTCTCTTAATTCTGGCATGAGAATCCTGCTACTTGGTATTTTCCTACTAGGCAGGCTGATTATACCAGGAGATGTGAACCACTAAATATTCTGCTGTTACTTAAGGATTGAGATACCAATCAAGTCAGTTGTGGGGTATCCCGCTGATGAAGTAGAGGGATGCCTAGATGGTATAGTAGTAGGATGCTAGGTGGAACTCCGTGTCGGGGTGTTGCGGGGTTCATAAGAAGATAGGGAATGGCTGGTTAGACCCCATTGGAGGGTTTTTGCGAATAGCCTGGCTCGAGGCAATACTTGTGAATCGAGATACTGCGGGGTCCATGGGAAGCTAGGGAATTGCTGGGCTTGATCTCGTTGAAGGAGGTATGCACTCGGATTAGTCGGGATCTCTCCCTTTCCGGATCAGTCGGGATCCCTATCTTTCTGGGGTAGTCGGGGTCCCTCCCTTTTCTGGGTAGCTGGATGATGTTTGGATTCTCGTGTCTTCCTTGTATCAAGGTGGAAAATTCTTCTTTGGTCCTCCGCCAATTTTGGTGGTTAACAGAAGTCCCCTTGACTTGGACACTGATACCTTGTCGGGGTCGAAGTTTGGATCCTGATTATGCTTGAAGGATTTTCTGTCTTATCTGTCCACATATTTCCTTGTCTGACTGGTTTCCACTGTGGAGGAGGAAATATTTTCTGAATACGCTATCACTAATTGTACAATCTGCGTGTCAGTCGATGATTGGTTTCCATGTTTACAAAAAGAGCCGTTTTGGCGCGATTAATGCGGAAACGTCTTTAGCACGTCCTTCAAGCACGTTGCCGGTCAACTACTTCAGTTTCCTTGTGTGTAACCGCCCCCCTCTCTATAAATAGATCGGCTTTGCTGGTGCTTTCTTTACCACTTTCAAACTTTCAAAATTAACCCTAACTTTCTTGCCTTCCTTCTTTCCTACTCGCAATCTTCCAAGTTTTTTCTACCTTCTTCTTTCTAATGGCATCTCCTTCAAAACCTCCAACTGCTCCGCAAGAAGTCTCTGTTGATCAAAACCCTTATGTGGTGGCTTCTACCCATCCCAACCCCGCATCTCCACATTCCACTGATAGCCTTGACATTTTATTCGTACAGAGAAGGCCAATTCGGGGGATGCTTCTCCAACATTGATGGGAATGAAACGAAGTCGAGGCGGTGACGGCACCTGGAGTGACACCCCGCGGCCTCAACGCCGTCGTTTTACACAAAACCCGTGAATCGAATCGGGTCGGGTCGGGTCGGGTCAAATTTCCACAATCAACCAGAAGACCCCGTTCTTATCAATGACGAGGTGGACGCTGCAAAGGTTGATGGTGGCGATGGAGGCGGCGACAGAGGCATCTCTTTAGTCAGGGTCCAGACATGCTCCTTCGCTTCTTTCCACAATGGGAGGATAGTGCCCGACTCTGTGTGTACTTTGGACACACTAGCTAAGCTAAATGAGGAATACAAGATTCCGGACTACATCACTCTCTCCCTCCCTCATCGAGGTTATGATGTGTATACCCTGACTTTGGATCGTTTGCTAAGGCGAAGCTTCCCACTAAAATTCTGGTTGCCAATGGAGCATCTGTCTTGGCTGAGGTAAACTTCTACCCTTTCTCTTATCATCCTTTTTCTTTCTCTTGGTAGGCATTGACCCTCCCTTCTTTTTACAAGGTTTCAAGTTCGCTCTGGCCATGGAGAAATAGCTGCTGACCCTAAAGGAAGCTTACATCGGACTCCAGGCCAAGTTGGAGGACACCCAGTAAGAACTGGTTCAAACCCAACAGAGTGTGGCTCATCTGCTTCAAGCGGCCAAAGAATCTAAAGAGGGCAGGTAGGCGGCCTTGGTGGATATAAGACGCTATGAGCGCTGCCCGGATACTGAAACCGTCAGGTCCTTGCACTGTTAAAAGGAGAGGGAGTGCTTGAAGGTGGAGAAGAGGTTGCTGCTAGATGAGAACCAACTCTTGCGAGATACCATAGCAAGCCTAGAGGCTCATGAGGGCCCTACCTTTGAAGATGGTTACTTTACTGCTTGCTACGAGGTGGCCACAGCTTTACCCCCTCCCTTTGACCTCCATGCAACCTTGAACTGAGATTAGGATCAGATAATGGTGAAGGCTGCCCAGTTAGCAAACGGGGACCAAGAGGCAGAGGTTCTCCCATAGGATGCTGCTCATCCGGGTCAAGAGGCTGGTATAGTTGTGGGGCCCCAGCTTGATGACGCTGAGGGAGCAGTCCAGAATCCTCCAATCCAAGAAGAACGAATAGTGGACCCCATGCTTACTTCAGAAATGATCCTGGTGGTGGTGGAGGAGGAGGATCCGACTTGATCTAGGGTCCTAATGGTAGGAGGGGCCTAGAATGAGTCTGCTGCTGCATAGGAGGATGCTGCTACCCAGGAAGATGATCCAGCTAGACCTCAGGTTCTGGCGGTTGAAGGGGCATAGAATAACGTCGAAGTTGATGCTACAGGTGTGGAAGCAGCTAGCCAAGGAGAGCGCCTATAGAAGGAGAAGGAAGACTGATTTGGCTTTCCTTTTTTTTTTTATACATTTCTTTTGTAGCCCAAAATGGGAGCTGGGCACCCCATTCTATTAATATAATAGCTTCATTTTTCTAATTCATACTGTGTCTTGCTTGCTCTTCTTACTTAGAAAATATTTCAAAGCATATAAACTTGTGAGTAGTTGGACCCCGAATGAATGACTGTGCCATGACAAAATGAATCAAAGGATGCTTGACTGCCAGACGATGAACACCCTTGTCTCTCGTAGTCATGAAAACCGGCGGAATCTATAATCATGTCTCCCTAATCGGGTTCTTATGAACCTGTAGCAATCTAAGATTCTGAGTATTCTGTCCAGGCATTCTGATCCTTATGATGATTTTTACTTTACAAACGATCCAGGCCCCTTTAGTCACCAATTTTTAGGAGAAGAGGAGAAGTAAGGGATCAGGTACCCTGATGAGGTATCCCGATCCTACTGTAAGTCTGTCCTAGTAGGCAACTTAGGCCACTTTAGTAGCAGGCCTTTTAAAGGAGGGTATTCCCCGACTAAGGCAGCAGGAGCACCATAAGGCTATTTCCTGGTCTTGAATTGGCGAAGTAAGGAATTAGATACCCTTGACAAGGTATCCAGATCCTACTGTAAATCTGTCATGGTAGGCAACTTAAGCCACATTAGCACCAGGCTTCTTGGAAGAGGGTATTCCCCGTCCAAGGCAGCAGGAGCGCCATAAGGCTATTTCCTGATCTTGAAATTGAGAAGTAAGGAATCAGATACCCTGATGAGGTATCCCGATCCTACTGTAAGTCTGTCCTGGTAGGCAACTTAGGCCACTTTAGCACCAGGCTTCATGGAGGAGGGTATTCCCCGACCAAGGTAGCAAAAGCACCATAAGGCTATTTCCTGGTCTTAAATTGACAAAGTAAGGAATCAGGTACCCTGATGAGGTATCCCGATCCTACTGTAAGTCTGTCCTGGTAGGCAACTTAGGCCACTTTAGCACCAGGCTTCTAGGAGGAGGGTATTCCTCGACCAAGGCAATAGGAGCGCCATAAGGCTATTTCTTGGTCTTGAAATGGTGAAGTAAGTAATTAGGTACCCTGATGAGGTATCCTGATCCTACTGTAAGTCTGTCCAGGTAGGCAACTTAGGCCACTTTAGCACCAGGCTTCTTGGAGGAGGGTATTCCCCGACCAAGATAGTAGGAGATTTCATTGTCTTAAGGCGACTCAGTAATGGCGAAAAATTTGTAGACTGGACATCACGTTGGAAACATTGGAGAATCAAGTAGGAGACATTGCATAATGGTCACAGGAGAATCATGTAGGAAAGGAAACTGATTTTATTGAATTCCCAAGCAGTACAATATGAATTCGGGGTGTGTTTACCAGCCAATACAAGTTAAATATCTAAGGGTAAAATTTCCTGAGGTGATCGGCATTTCATGTATGATCCACTGGGTACCCCTCAATGTCTTCTAGTTTGTAAGTGCCACCTCGGAGTAGTGCTTTAACCTGGTAAGGGCCTTCCCAGTTAGGAGCTAGCACCCCATCAGACCTCCTTCGTGTGTTCTGGGTTACTTTCCTAAGAACCAAGTCTCCTTCTTTGAAACTCTGGACCCTCACCCTTTTATTGAAATGCTGGTCTATCTTACTTTGATACACTGCCACTTTTTCAGTGACTCTACTTTGCTTTTCCTCAAGTAGATCTAGACTGGCTCTTAACTTAGCCTCATTATCTTTCGGTTCATAATTTTGGACCCGAAAAGATATGAGTTTATGCTCGATGGGTAAGACTGCTTCAGTCTCGATTACTAGTGAGTGGGGGGTTTCTCCCGTTACAATCCGCTTGGTTGTCCTGTAAGCCCACAGTACATTGGGTATCTTTGCAACCCATAACCCTTTCTTTTGCTGGAGTTTTTTCTTCAGGAGCTTTTTAATGGTTTTGTTGGTAGCTTCAACCAACCCATTGGTCTGAGGATGAACCACCGATGCAAAACAGAGATCGATGTTCCGGCCTCTACAGAACTCTCTGAGGTTAGCGTTGTCAAATTGCTTTCCTAGATCAGTTATAATAGTCATCGGGGTACCAAAACGACAGACAATGTTCTCTTTGACAAAGTTGGTGGTTTTTTCTTCAGTTATCCGGGTGAGGGCCTTGGCTTCTACCCATCGAGTAAAGTAATCTATTGCCACCACTGCATGTTTGGGGCCTAGCCGGGTGCAGTAAGGAGTGGCCCGATTAGGTCTAGTCCCCAAATTGCAAAAGGGTAGGGTGTATTGATTGAAGAGAGTCTTTCCGGTGGGAGATGGTGAAGGTTTGCTATTTTCTGACAAGCCTCATAGGATCGGGCAAACTGTTTTGCATCCTGGTGTATAGTCGGCCAGTAGTAGCCCATTCTAATTATCTGGTAAGCCAAAGATTCACCTGATACATGGTTTCCACAGTCCCCTGAGTGTACCTCGTTGAGTGCCCAGCGAGCATCGTCGGGATAGAGACATCTGAGTAGAGGGAGAGATTTCCCCTTACGGTAAAGGTATCCATCTACTTGGTAGTACCGAGTAGCTATCCTCTTAAGCAGGTGGGCTTGATCCGGATCTGTAAGGAGAGTGTCACTTTGGAGATAGTCTGCTATTAGATCCATCCAACATGGGAGGCGACTGACTGGGAGGACCTCTACATCCTTAGCTATGCTGGAATGGGGAATCAATTGGAGGGGTAGTCCTCTTGGTAAAGCATGTCCTTCTCTTGTGGTAATTTTCTCCAGGACATCTACGCGATGGTTCTTCTCTCTAGGAACTTGTTCCATCCTTACACCTTTGAATTTCTTCATTGCTTTCTGAACTTTAGCCAGATATGCCGCCATGTTGTCACCTTTTGCTTGGTACAACCCCGATACCTGATTGACCACTAGTTAGGAGTCACTCTTGATCAAAAGGGAATCAGCCCCCAAAGCCCCTGCTACTCTCATTCCTACTAGTAGAGCTTCGTATTCTGCTTCGTTGTTAGTGGCTCTAAATTCAAACCTGAAACAATGACTGCATTCGGCCCCTTCGAGGTCAATCAATACGATCCCGGCTCTGCATCCTGACTGGTTTAAGGCTCCATCCGTGTAAAGGACCTAGATCTTGCTGTCTTCGGGCCAATCCGGATTTGGTTGATCTAGATCTAGGTCTGCTGACTTATCGGAACTTAGAATTGCGTTGAATTCCATTATGAAATCAGCTAGGGCTTGGGCTTTGATCATGGTTCTCGCCTTGTATTTGATGTCAAACTGGGTGAGCTCTAGGGCCCATAGAACCAACCTGCCCGACACATCCGGCTTTTGGAGGAATTGTCATAGAGGTTGGTCTATGACAACCACAACGGTGTGAGCCTGAAAGTAAGGTCGGAGCTTTTTGGATGTAATCACCAAGG
Organism: Acer campestre; assembly: GCA_954870605.1. Lineage (NCBI taxonomy): Eukaryota > Viridiplantae > Streptophyta > Magnoliopsida > Sapindales > Sapindaceae > Acer > Acer campestre. Next base: position 14,056,167 of record OX940810.1, on the reverse strand, counting down.
CATAGGCGAGCTTCTCTAGGAGAGTGTAGTTTTTTCTCGGATTTAGTGAAAGCCGGGCTCACATAATAGACTGGTCTTTGCATCCCGTCACTATATTCCTTCACTAAGGCTCCACTGGTAGCAACTTCTAAAACTGCCAAATAGAGTAAGAGCTCTTCCCCTAGGTTAGGTTTCACCAATAGAGGCGGACTTGACAAGTACTCCCTTAAAACTTGGAAAGCCTGCTCGCTTTGCTCATCCTATTTCATCTTCTTTCCCTGCTTGATTACTTTGAAAAAAGGGAGGCACTTATTAGTAGAGCGAGATATGAACCGGTTCAAGGCTGCTATCCGGCCAGTTAATCCTTGTGCCTACTTGAGAGTTGTAGAGGATTCAAGATCGAGGATGGCTTTGATCTTCTCGGGATTAGCTTCGATCCCTCTTTCATGTACCATAAATCCTAAAAAATTTCCTGCTGCTAACCCCGAAGGCTCATTTAGCGGGGTTCAGCCTCATCTGGTTCTGTCTTATCACCTGAAAAGTTTGGCATAAGTCCCCAGTGTGTTGTCCAGCTTCCTGAGATTTTGTGATCATATCGTCTATGTATACTTCCATGGATCTTCCTATCTGCTCTTTAAACAATTTGTTCACCATACACAAGTACGTGGCACCTGCATTTTTGAGTCCAAAAAGCATTACCTTATAGCAATAGAGGCCCTGCCTGGTGATGAAGCTAGTCTTATCCTGATCAGAGGAGTGCATCATGATTTGATTATACCCCGAGAAGGCATCCATGAAGCTTAGGAGCTTGTTTCCTGCAGTGGAATCAATGAGCTGATCTATCTTAGGAAGGGGGAAGTTGTCCTTAGGGCAAGCCTGATTGAGATCGATGTAATCCACGCACATTCACCACCTCCCATTAGATTTGGTTACCATGACCACGTTGGCGATCCATTCGGGGTACCGGGATTCCCTGATGAACCCGGCCTTTAGGAGCTTGTCAACTTCTTCCTGGACTACGGCGTTCCGCTAGGCATTGAAATGCCTTCTTTTCTGTTTTACTGGTTTAAAGGTTATGTCTACTGCCAACCTATGAGTAGCCAGGCTAAGAGGAATGTCAGGTATCTCTTCATGGCTCCAAGCAAAGATGTCTTTGTATTCTCTGAGGATCTCTACCAAGTCCTTCTTGATTAAGGGGTCCAAACCTCCTCTAACTTTTACTGTCTTAGTTGGATCTTCTCCCCTAATAAGTATTTCCTCTAACTGATCCACGGGATGCCCACTGGTCCAACCCTGCTCTTCTTCCTCCAGCTCTACCACGATTATGTCTGGTACCTCTCCTTCTTCCAAGACATAGTGATCCCGCTCTAACGTTCCCTGACTTGGGTCACTGGTCACATGTGCGCATTGCTTAGCTAATGCAACAGGGTTAGTGGACACCACGTAACAATTGCGGGCTGCCTGCTGATCCCCTCTAACTTCTCCTACTCCTACTCCTGTTCCCATCGAGAATTTCAAAACATTGTGGTAGATAGATAGTACCCCCTCTAATCCCTGACAAGAAAGGCCTACCCAAAATTGCATTATAGGCAGACAGGGTATCTACCACAATGAACTCCGTCATTATGTTCTGTTGAAGAGGAGCTTCTTCGACTATCACTGGCAAAATCTTTGTCCCCATTGGTATTACAGAGTCCCCTGTGAACCCATACAAAAGGGAAGTGCAGCTATTGTAACAGGAGTTCTTCAAATTAAGTTGCTCATGAGCCCCATTGAACAGAATATCAACACTACTTCCCGTATCAATCAGGACGCGGTGTACCAGGCAGTTGGTGATCTGTACTATGATTACCATGGGATCATCATGCTATTGAACGGTGTTGTAGACATCTTCCTCTATGAAAATGATTTTGGTGGAGCGGGATTGATCTCGGGATCCACTACTGACTTTAAGTACCTCATGACCATCATTGAGCTTAGGAATCTTCCTTGCGTGGTTCTTTCTTGAATTGTTAGAGGTTCCAGCTAGAGTAAGGCCTTCACTGATGGTGTGGATCATCTAGATCTGCTGCAACAAATCATTCTCACCATCTCTCCTTCTTTCTGTTGCCTGCTGCATCCCGCTTTGCACATGTTTCCCTTCTTTGATGCTGTCTCATACCTGCAGTAAAAATTCGGTTAAAAGACCTTCTCTTACCAATCCTTCAATCTGGTTGCGAAGGTTGTAACACTTAGATGTGTTATGTCCTATGTCCTCGTGGAAATCGTAGTACTTGTATTGATTCCTACTATCAGCGGGGATTTTCATAGGACCTGGCTTTCTGAGTAGGCCCTTATCCCTAATGGAGAGGTAGATGGTTTCTCGTGAAGCATTGAGAGGAGTGTAGTGATTGTATCCATCTTCCTCTCTTGCTACTCTGGACACTTCTTTCAGAGGGATCTCCCTGATGAGCGACCTCCTGGCCGGGTATCTTTCCTGGTACGAAGGAATAGGAGGTGACTGGTAGGTTGACAGGTTTGGAGGTTGATTCTAGAATTTCTTAGCTGGTACGGGCCTCGGAGCCTCCTTCTTATGACGTGGTGCTAATCGGGTTTCATCGTGTTCAATCTTGATCCGGAGCTGTTCTTCTATATCCACCTGTTCTAGAGCCTGGTTGTAGGCTTCCTGGTACGTCACTGAAGGGTGCTTTGCAAAAGAGTGAAGTAGTCTGCTAGCCTACAGGTTTCTCCGGAAGTTGGCTAAGGTTTCCTTCTCGTCGAATACACCCATCTGGATGACTTCTTTATGGAATTTTTCCGTATAAGATCTCAAAGTTTCACCCCGTTCCTGAACCACGTATTGAAGCAAGATAGGGTCCTTGGGACGAGGTTTGATTCCTTGAAACTGTGCACAAAAAGCTGTGGTGAGCTTAGAAAAGGAATCAATATAACCTGGTGGTAACTTTCTGAACCATGTCTTGGCGTAGTCGGTCAAGGTTGAAGGAAATATTCTGCACATGGCTAGCCGGGTTGCGCTTTGAACTTCCATCTGGTGGACAAAACTTTCCAGGTGGCTGACGGGGTCCTCTGTCCTGGAGCATTTTTCAGAGGGCATCCTGAATTTGGGAGGTAACTGTAGGGAAAAAATACGTGCACGCAGCGAAAGCGAGACTAAAAGAGAGTTTAGTATATTTTAAAAAAATTTCCCATATTGAACCTTAACCCTTTAATTAATAAACATATACATCAAAAGATACCGTACCTTTGTCGCGTGATCCGATTGACTATGCGTCGATGGTAATTCGCAAGATCTTCCAATCCAATCACGAACGTGAATCACCTAGGAGCGTGGTCTCCCTTCTCTTTGAATTGTATACCTGAGAATGGACAACAAAACTTTTTTGATTTCTGTTAGTCATAAAAATTCCAATAGATTTTTAAGAATGTCCCGGTCACTTTTGAATTCACAATCGTTAGATTGAAACTCGCGTGAACCTTATTTGAAATTGTGCACAAGACCTCTTGATGTAAAGATCACTAGTGCACTATCGAAATAAGAACAATTCTTCTCACAATCTCTCTTGGCCGAATTTCACACTAGTCTAAGAGTTGGATTTTATTTTTCTCTAGCAAAAGAATAATCTCTCAATTGCAAAAACTAGGGTTCTTGAAAATATATGAAGAATATATATATATCTATTGCCGCAAAATATATATATCTAATTGCACGCCTAATATATATCATTATATATATGTTACTGCACAATAGCCTATTATATATATATATATATTGCAATAACTGCATGCCTAATCTATATATATTTATATTGTGCACGGCCATATGCCCATATATGCATAAATTCTTTACTTTTCATATATATATATCATATATATCTCGGCAATAAGTTGCCATATATATTATATATATTTTATAGCAATTTGAATTCAACTTGTCATGTATATAATATTCAAACCCTAATCCAACTCTTTAGTATATTTGTGACTATATAAAAGACTTCCTTATTTGACTAAACAAATAAAGTCTTTTATATTCAGTATAATACTAATAGTAGTATACTACTAGGAAACATATTTCCTAATCAGAAAAAGATTTGATTTTTAATTAAATAACTAATTAGCATATTAATTAATTTCCATTTAATTAAATAATAAAATAAAACAATATAATGGGCTAAAAATTAGCCATTGCCGCCCATGACTAGAACTTGAGCCTACATATTGTTTTCTTATTTTATTTAATTCATTTGGACTTTAATAAAAAGCTCACATGTGAACTAGACCCATTCTTACTAAAAGAAACAAGCCCACATGTCTTTCATTAATATATTAATATAATTAAACAACCCATTAAATAAATAATGTGCAAATTATATTCTTAATATATTAAATACAATTCTAAATGTACCCACAAATAGTCCGGTAGAATATATCAAGTGGTTCATGCAAGTCCGTGCGGATTGGGGATCTTGGCGGGCCTATCTAAATTAAAGCTCCAATAGACATAACCCAATCACAATCAACAAATGATTCACTTAGGTTCAATCTAAAGAACTAAAATTGCTCTCTTAAATAAAGATGGAATAAGTTAACGATACTCATTCATACCCTAGACAATCATATGGGAGATAGTGAATCCTCGTGAAGAATATCAGTAATCGCCAAGAGCTCATAGACCGCCTATAGCTCTCCAAGTTACCATATTTACTCATATGACCACACTTTGAACTTGGATATATATTATGACTTGTCCAGAAGTCATCTTTCAATAGATACTATTGAAAACTCAACGTTAAGATTTCATATCCAAAACCACAAAGCATCCATATGATGATATTCTACTCACATTTAATAAATGGAGCCACGATGTCCATATCTATAAATGAAGTCCTCTATCGATTAATAAATGAATACCACCAAACTATCGAGGATAGACTATGCTATATAATCGTACTCATTGATAGCTCAGATGATAACACTTACAACCATAAGTCCATCATTTATCTCAGGATTAAGATAGACTCTCCGATTGTCCTGATAATGAAAAAACTTTTATCTATTGACGGTTCTAGAAAAATTATTTCATTGTGATCCGGTTCAATACACCCAGTGCACTAGATTCTTTTACTCGAAGACCCTTCGATGATTTTAGACTCATCACAACACATTTGATCCCACTCAAATGCTAGTAAAAGAATTCTACAACTTTAACAAGATAAAGGTGCCCAACCTTTAACTTAAGTTTTGAACGTTATTCAAGACTAACTAAAGAATTGTGTCTACCTCATACATATCCAGATGTACGAACAATTCTTCTTTTCTCATAGTCTTTTGACCTTATGATTATTTACTTTGACAATTATAATAATAAATGCTATATAAGATTTTGTTAACTAACAGAAATCACTTTATTAATATGAAAAGATTGTCAAGTACAATGTTACAATCTTGCTATTGAGCATAACCCTAACAGTAACTCCGCCTCTCTGACTTTTTTGGAGAAAGGTGCATTCATCACACCTAAGGGATTTTTACAGATTCCTTGGTGCTTCCCCTTCTTCAATTCATCCAACTCCTTTGCCATTTTAGCCATCTGGTCCTCTAGGCGTTGGGATTTCTTGGTTCCGGACCGGGCTACTAAGCCCTCTTCGTCTGAAGTTTCTGAATCAATGATCACCTCCTTCCGCTTAGCTCTCTGATGTCTCTCCCTAGAGCTCTTTTGGGGTATGGCGCTTCCTTCAGAATAAGGATGTGGATCCTTCTCATTTGCCCTCGGTTTTGTTGGAGACTGGGCTCTCCTAGGGGGGAACCTAAATTGCAGACTTCACTAGTCTAGGTCTGAGATCTGTCTATCGGACTGGAAAAGATGGACCCAGTCGGTTAAACACTGGTACTCGGGTACTTGGGCCAATGTCTCCTGGAATCCCGACTGCTTCAAAAGGGATTCCCTAGGTTATCATCCAGAGCCAGATGGCTTCTACATATGCTGCAGCGTGCTGTTCTAGGACATCCCAATTGACTTCTCTCCTGGCGGGGTCTTGAGGCAAAGAGCCTGCAGCTGGTAGAGGCACTGATGGCGGATTCTCGTTCCAGGTTCCTTTACCCCACCTCTGAGCTTTTTCAGTGGAAGTGAGGGACTGCGGTCCAGATGGATCAAGATGACCCTTAAAGGATCGGAGTCTCATTCTGAAGATCTCTGGGCATAACTAAGCTGTTTTGATGTTGGTTAGGATGTAATTTCCCATAGACGGCGCCAAAAGTGTTACCGAAAAATTGTCACTGGGGTGAAATTCCAAATAAAGACTTTAAGGGGACCAAGATCAAGATTGATCCCGGTCAGAGAGGTATCACGTGGTTTGATACTGACTGTGTCCTCTATAATAAATGTATGATTTGGATCACAATAAAACAAACAAAAGAGGCTTTTTATTGATCATCACTTTTCATTACAATTACATGAGTTATGTTTTTCTAGGCGAACTCGTACCAATCGATAAGTAGGACTCAACGTAGAGTTTTGAGTCAATCAATTTTCAGATCCTCTATCTGGCGTATAGCATGTTGTTTATATAGGTCTCATTTCTTGTCATGCACTCCTCCAGTTTCGGTCTAGGGTTCGGCAATTGTAGGGCTTCCTTCCTCTTAGGAGACAATCTCAGAGCTTTTACGTGTAAAATCTAGACTTCTCATCCCAGGAGGAATCAATCTCGGGAGCAAGTCTTTCCTTCCTATGAGGATTCTAATAGAGTTGACTTGTTTAAAGTATAACTCTTATTTGGCGAAGTACTCCTCTTCTATTTTGGTTGAACGGTGGCATTTCAATAAGTCTCTTAATTCTGGAATGAGAGTCCTGCTACTTAGTATTTTCCTACTAGGCAGGCTGATTATAACAAGAGATGTGAACCACTAAGTATTCTACTGTTACTTGAGGATTGAGATACCAATCGAGTCAATTGCGAGGTATCCCGCTGATAAAGTAGAGGGATGCCTAGATGGTATAGTAGTGGGATGCTTGGTGGAACTCCATGTCGGGGTGCTACGGGGTTCATAAGAAGCCAGGGAATGGCTGGTTAGACCCCGTTGGAGGGTTTTTGCGAATAGCCTGACTCGGGGCAATACTTGTGAATCGAGATACTGCGGGGTCCATAAGAAGCTAGGGAATGGCTGGGCTTGATCTCATTGAAGGAGGTATGCACTCGGATTAGTTGGGATCTCTTCCTTTCTAGATCAGTCGAGATCCCTCTCTTTCCGGGGTAGTCGGGATACCTCCCTTTCCAGGGTAGCTAGATGATGTTTGGATTCTCATGTCTTTCTTGTATCAAGATGGAAAATTCTTCTTTGGTCCTCCGTAAATTTTGGTGGTTAACATGAGGGAAGTGAATACTTTTCGAGTAGTGAAGATAGTGAAATCTCCTCCAATCATGAAGAGTTCGAAGCCTCCTCAAATCAAGATTATATAAGCTTCAATGACAAGATCATTTAACGAAAGAATAAAGAGAACAACAAGTAGAAGTTGATCAATGCCAATTTAGTGGTGATAATTAAAGCTCTTGACAATGAAAGGAGAATGTCTTTGAAGAAGATGAACAAGCAAAGTGAAGTCATCAAGGAGCATGAAAATACCATTGAAAGGTATTTTTCAAAGGTGGAAGAAAGTGCTCAAGAGCTAGATGATCTAAGAGAAGACTTTACTATGAAGTTGTTTGTCATGGAGGGAGAGATTAAGCAAAAAGAGAACACTTTGACTATCTTGAAGATAAAGGAGTGTGAGCTTGAAGATGAAGTCAAAGTGCTCAAAGAGTCTATTAATGGCATGAAGATTGGAGCCATTAAGCTTCATGAAGTAATAAAGCTTGGAAAGTATCATAGAGATAAGAGTGGCTTGTGTTTTGTAGAAGACTCCTACAACCAAGAACAAGTCAAGAAAGTCTAAGACAAAGAAAGAATCAACTACTATTCCTTCCAACATAAAAGACAAAGACAAGAAGAGCTATGGATCTTCTCAACAAAAGCATGCACACCCAAAAGGTAACTTTTCTAAATTCATTCCGGTTTGTCATTATTGTAATGTGGTTGGTCACATTATGCCTAAGTGATATGAATATGTTAGGCAATGCAAACTAGGAAATGTGGAACAAGATAAAAATGTGAAAAAGTTACCTAATCATTCTCCTAATCCTGAGTTTAAGTCTAGAGCTAGACATAACATCTCTAAGTTTATCCTAGTTTGTCAGTTTTGCAATGTTGTAGGGCATATCAAACCTAAATGCTACAAGTATATTAGACAATGTGAACTAGGGAATGAGATGCATGCTAGTGAGATGAAAAGACTTCCTTTGGTTGTTTCTAATCATGTTAGGGCATTAAAGACTATGCATGATAAACATGTTAATGAAAAGAAGTCAACAAGGAAAGTTTGGGTTAAAAAGAATAATGTGCATGATTGTGAAATGGATAAATATTCTTTGAAAGTTTTTAAACATGATAATAGCTTTGATGCTTTGAGAAATGTGCATATTGATCATATTCATATGAAGAAAACTACTATGAAGATTTGGATTGAAAAGAATAACATGCACGTTAATGATAATCATGTTAAGAAAAATGTTGAGAAGAAATTGGTTAAGAAGAGTGTTAACCATGATCATTTGAAGAGTCTTGATGATATATTTGTGCGTGGCAACAATGATGAGTTTGATACGAGTGATATTTTCATAAAGAAGATAGTTGATGATTTATCTTCTAGATTTCATATTGTCATGCGTAATGATCATGATGTTGTTTGTGTTGGTTCACCTAAGACCAATATGGTCAAATGTGAGTGCTCTCATGCTTGATTGAGTAGCACATATGAGAATATTTTTGTTCTCGTTTGATAAGAGTTCTAAGTTTGATGATTGACTAAGCTATTTGTAATGTGCTAGGTCTAGTATTCAAACATGGAGTCTCTAATCAATTTATGAACCTAATATTCTCATACTCACTATAATAGTCAAAATTTGTAGATTAACTTTAAAGAAGTTGAATTTTGAAATCTTTTTGGTGAATTTTTTTGTTAAGACTTTTAGAGAAAGTCATTTTAATGTAATTTTTTGAGTTGAAAGTGTTTGGTCTTAATTCTCTTGGGATGACACATCTACAACTTGTTGTCATGAGGACAAACAAGCCAAGAGAGCTCATAAAAAGAGCGGAGACCTTTCATCGGTGAAAAAGCTTGCTAAGGTATTTCTCGAATCTAAAAGCTTGCTTTTTATTTAATCGTTTTAACTCTATGTTTGCATGGCATCATTGTACGTAGTTATTAGGCATCATTTCATTAGAGAACTTGTTGAACATTCTATTGTTTCTCTAAAGCAATACCTATTGAAAAATCAACTTGCGGATTTGTTCACTAAGCCCTTAGACATAAGCAGTTTAAAACTCTTTGAAGATCCATTGGCATGATTTGTGTTGATTATTGTCTATGTGTGATTGTTGAGTGGCTTGATGAGCAAAACTTTATTTGAATATCAATATCTTTGAGAGCTACTCACTTGAGATGTAATGATTGATGTGGTCGTTTTGCGCAACAAAATAATGTTTTAAATGTGTTCGTTTAGAAAACCGATTTTTCACCACTTAGATATTAAATTAGTAAAGTGGCAAGTAGGATTCGTTCCACAGGGAATTAGAGTAATTAGTTGAATTAATTAACAATTCCTAAAATACAAAATAAAGTAAATCATGGTAGTTTGAATGGCGTATGGTTTAAGAAACCATCAAACATACATGGAAAAATAAAAGCAATAAAATGTAAAGAGAATATGAATAGATAGGAATCCAATAACAACAACCTAGATAAGAAAATGGATTAAACAATTAAATAGAAATCTAGGGAAATGATAGAGTAGCTAATGGACTTTGAGCAATTCATCAATGGCTTCATTAATGCACTATTCACACAATTAAGGACCGATCTCATTCAAAAGTGTTGTTTAGACCATCACTACGAACCCTAAACAACTTCCCACCGCAATGCCTAACCGATTAAGGAGAGGGGGTCACGGCGGGATCGGTTAGTGACGATCGAATGGCCTAGGCAATTGTGGTAGGCATACCCTCCAAAAGCCTATCCTATTCACTATGTGCTATAATCAATCAAGTGTGTCAATAACTTAATCAATTTTATCACAAATTATCCTACAACATATTGTAATCAATAAGTGTGTCAATACTCATATAATCACATAAGTGCAAGATCTAATTAAAAATTGAATAAAACTATAATTGAATAAACATAATATTCAAAGCCTTAACAAATACTCATAGTCCAAAAGTGTCTCAAATCATCCCCCAAGAAAGGGGGTTTAATTACACATAATCACAAACAAAGAAAGGAAGTAAAATGGAGAGAAATCACCCTTGGGTCTCTCTTGTAAGCTTGATCCTTCCTTGAGCTTCCTTGCTTGAGTCTTGTGCAAAGATTGGGTGTTGAGGAGGTGTCTAGATAGGTGGAGTCAAATGGAAAGTGACAAAGGAAATGGGTGGAGAAGATGGAAAGAGAGGAATGATTTATGTGGAGTAATCTAGGTGTTTATTGGAGAGGAGAATGGAGGGATTAGGAATGGTGGAGAAGGAGGTTTCTTGATGAACAAGAGTTGTGGAGAGTTAGCATAAAATTGTGTATTTATATGTTAGAAAAGCTAGGGTATGAAATGGGCATGAAAGGACAAGAATATCCCTAAAAAATGGCCTGAAAAATGTCCATTTTGCTGCTTCTAGAAAGTGGAGGTCTCCATGGCGTGCCATAGGGTCGCCATGGCGACAGGGAGTGCGCAGCAGCTACAAAAATGGGCATAACTTTCTGTAGAAAACTCAGAATCACAATCCATAAAGACCACTGGAAAGTAGACTTCTGGGGCTTTCCGAATATATGTAATTCAAAATGTGTTTCGATCTGGAGAGAGAGATATGCCTATTTGAAGATGCATGATCTACACACACTTTTTACAATTTCAGCCCCTTTTGCCACCAATATTACTCCAATGCCTCTGAACTTTATAAATACCTGAAAACACTTAATTCACACCATTAAATCATGGGATATTGCCCGAGAATCAAGCAAAAAGAGAAGGAAGTGAGGGCCAAAATCATACCAATTTTGGTTCGATCAATGATCTTAAACAAATAACTTTTATTGTTTCTAGATCATGCACTTGAGCTTGAAAATCTTATTTTTGAAAAAGTGCACTAATGCTTCTCTTATATGTTTTAGTTTTAAGTATTTGTGGTTGAAATATGTAGATTATGGATGCATCTAGAAGACTATTACTTAGTACATGATAGATGACCTTTGGTATTTATCCATTTTGCTTCGACCTTACATAGTATTCAACGAGCACCCTCATGGAAAGGGCTACACACCTTGGTTGTGTAACCGCCCAATGCAGGAAAGGATTACGCCATTGTGATGAGTGAAAGCCGCCATGAGGTGTATATGTTTATGTTAGAAAAATAAATAAAAAAACACTGAAAAGAATCATTAAAAAAAATATCTTTGATTCTAAGCCTAAAAGAAATGAAAAAAATAAAAGCCTTAATGATGTATATTTGAGAATTGTGAAAAGCTCAGGTTGACAAATAAAAACAAGAAAACGAGCCACATGCACACACACGATCATATGTTGATATCTATTCTTTTAAAGCAAAAACCTGGATGAATATCGGTTTGACCTATTTTTGGAAACGCTTTAGTTGGATAGGTGTGGAAATTGTTTGCATGTTGATATCACAATTACTCCTACTATATATATGAGAAGCATTCACACACATATATTTTGCTTATGTGCTTGATTCATTAGCAATGTGAGAATATTTTTAAGAGATTAATGAAAATCTATGATTCTCTCTTGGACTTTGGAAAATGATGAAATATTTTCTCTTATTGCTTGAATGTGTGAATGTGTGAGTCTCTTGTGAACAAATCTACTTGGTGATCATAATGTGGAGCATATGTTAAGGGGGAGCTTTAGTTTATTCAACTTCGCTTACTATACGATTTGTTTGCTTAATATCTCGTTCTTTATCTCTTGTGTCCTTTGTCTATTCCTTGACAAAAAGGGGGAGAAATGTATACCTCACCATGTTTGGTATGGGGGAATCCATGTTTAATATAGGGGAGAAAAATGTATACCTCACAAGTGTGAGTAATGTTCTCTTTGTGCTTAATTGAGACTTTGTCTTAAGAGGGAGAAGAATTCTTGCCTAATTGGGTTAAGGATCTTAGAGAGAGCTTTAATGTGAAAACTTTTATACGCTTGAGATAATGCATTTTTATTTGAAATAACGGAAGTTTCTTATTTGTTTATGTGATAATATCTCACCATTCTTCTTTGGAGAAGATCTCTTGTTTGGTTTGCTATTTTTCTCATAGGTACTTTGATGATCAAAGAAGGGATTATTGAAGACTCATGAAGACTTGAAGACCTTTTAGTCTAGGGATCTCTTTGCAATGTGAGGATGAGAGAGTGCAATCAACTATGAGTTTATTGGAATGAACATTGTATGGTGAGGATGAGGTTTTGCCATGGAATAGCCTGTAGGAACCCAGGTTTACAGATTGCGCAGCGGAAAGGTTTTAAAATTTTTTTAATGCAATCATAAACTAAACCTATTTGTACAGTAATAATCGAAAACAATTAAAGAAGGTGAAACGATTTCATACCTACGTAGGAGGCTCCTTCACTTTGATTTGATCTGCTCCTGATTTGAACCACTTGATCTTCCTCGCTATCTCCCGGAACTGGTAACGGCGTGTGGGCGCGTCACGGTATTCAGGAACCTGTATGGAGGAAAAGAAAGAAATACAAAACAACTTTTGTTTTGTTATCAGATGAATTCGGCCACACTTTATTTTTGATGAACAAGAAAACAAAAATAAAAACTCTTTTTTTTTTTTTTCTTAAAAATTGGCCGCCACCCTCTCTCTTTCTTCTTTTGATGTTGATTGTTGTTTTTGTATCTGATACCAAAATCCAATCCTTATTTTAAAATCATATATCAAATATATATATTTTAAAAATAAACTAATTAATTAATTCTTTTAAGATATCTAATATCTTTAAAGATATTAATCAATCTTAATTTATTTTATTTTATTTGAATTCAAACTCTTTTAAATTCAAATTTAAATATTTAATTTAATGAAAATAAAATAATCAAATTATCTTTTCTTCATTCAAAATTAAATATCAATCAACACCCTCCATCTAATGATTAATTACACAATTAAATAATCTAATTATTTAATTAATATAATCATTAATATTCATTAATTAAATAATCACATTATTCAATTAATTCCCGAATAGACACGTGTCACTTTTGTAACACAATTAATTGGACAATCCAATTAATTAACCGTGACCCTTGTTACCTAAATCGATCGGGCTAGCAAGGGGACCTAATGGACCTACAATATTTTGAGCTCCAATAATCCTTAGAAATAAATAATTAAACTCTTTAATTAATATTTCATGATTATTAACTTCGGTGTTATTCCACTAAAAACCCGAAGTTGCACTCTCTCAACTGTAGACGTTTTTACACAAACCAATAATTCTTGGTGTCCATCGATATAGCTATTACATATGGTAAAATCCTCCACAGGTAGTTCATAATTAGAGCTGGGTCATAATGTCCGTTATACCCCTCTAATTATATCTTTCCATTAAGTACCATTGATTCTCTAATGAACAATAAATCCTATATTCCTTACGGAATTAGGAGAGCGCTCATATTGTTCAAGCCCCGAATCAACCCTTAAGGGAACTACTATCTACTTCTCACAAGAAGGAGTGGATTCCACTATTGTGTGCAGACCTTCCCAGCCACAAGCCAAACCACGATCCCAACATACGGAGCATATTGATCAGGAATGCAACTCCGACCTCACCCATGGTATATCAAAGACCACGATCTAACCTGAAGGAGTCGATAAAACACTCAGGATTAAGATCACCCACATATAGCCATCATTTGTTGATATATATGAATCTCATCATGTAACAGATATTGGTGAGAGATTCATATAGATCATGGCCCAGTCCTATATGATCACATCATACAAGGTGCCTCCATTCTCATATCTTCATATGAATGATCTAGGATAAGATCACCGTACATTACGGAATGGACCGCAGCTATAGATTGACCACAAATAAAGTACCCAGCTTTATTTGCTATCTACGGACCCTTTAGATTGCTCGTTTCAAACTGATTCCATCTGTATATGACATTCATATACTCGGTTTGAAATTACATCCGGCAATCTTGGATGTTAAGTACACATGTTATTATAAATGTATGAGATAATTTTAATGAATAAACTACTTCTTTTATTTATATTCAATTCATATTTACAAATTACAAGCTTTAGGGCAAAAACCCCAACAATCTCCCACTTGCACTAAAGCATGTGAGACATGTCTTGTAAACCTAGACTCTCTAGGTGACCCGTAAACACTTTAGCCGGTAAGGTCTTCGTAAGTGGATCAGCAATCCGTACATCCTAACAAGATCAAATCCTGTCATGAATACACTTATCATATGGTTTCTCGTTCTCCGAAGATACTTGAGAATAGTCTTGACAGCAACTCAAGGATCCAATCCTAGGTTAGACTGGTATCTGCTGGCTACTCCCACTGTGAAGCAGATGTCCGGTCTCGTGCATAACATAGCATACATGAGACTACCTACTGCTAACGTATAGGGAACACGTTTCAGATCCTTAACTTATTGAGGTGTCTTAGGACACTATTCCTTAGACAAGTGAACTCCATGCCTAGAAGGTAAATTTCCTTTCTTAGAGTTCTGCATCGAAAATCGCACAAGTATTTTGTCGATATACGATGCTTGAGACAGTGCTATAAATTTGTTCTTGCGATCCCTTATAAGTTGGATCCCTAGAACATAACTCGCCTCTCCCAAATCTTTCATTTGGAATTGGCTGGCCAGCCAGCCCTTTACATCAGACAATACTCCCACATCATTCCCAATGAGTAGGATGTCATCTACGTATAGGACCAAGAAAACTACTTTCTTGTCAATGATACGCTTGTAGACACAAGGCTCATCAATGTTTTGCTCAAACCCATAGGTTTTGATCACATCATCAAACCTTATGTTCCAAGATCTAGATGCTTGCTTAAGTCCATAAATGGATCTTTGCAACTTGCAAACTTTTTGCTCTTGATCTGGAGACACGAATCCCTCTGGTTGCATCATGTAGATGCTCTCATCAAGATTGCCATTCAAGAATGCAGTCTTGACGTCCATTTGTCAAATTTCGTAATCAAAATAGGCAGCAATGGATAAGAGAATCCGAATAGACTTAAACATAGCTACTGGCAAGAAGGTCTCCTTATAATCGACCCCCTCCTTTTGGGTATAACCCTTTGCCACTAGCCTTGCCTTGAAGGTCTCTACCTTCCCGTCTACTCCTCTCTTTCTCTTGTAGATCCACTTACACCCTATGGGTTTCACCCCATCCGGTAAGTCTACAAGTTCCCAGACTGAGTTAGAGTACATGGACTCCATCTCGAGATTCATGGCTTTAAGCCATTCCTCTTTATCAGGATCTTCCATTGCATTCTTAAATGTCAATGGATCATCCACACTATCAGCAGAGACAACATCTTGTCCCTCACTTACACCCAAATAGCGTTCAGGCTGTCTCACAACCCTCTCACTACGTCTAAGTGGTAGTATATCCTGACTAGGAATCATCTGACTCTCAGATGTTAATGGATCAACAACTCTTGTTGACTGAGAACTGGTCTCACCAGGCTCCAACTCATTCAATACAATTTTAGAACGAGGCTTATGGTCACTAATATAGTTATCCTCAAGAAATGTTGCATTTGTCGATACAAACACTTTGTTATCTTCAGGACTATAAAAGTATCCACCTCTGGTCTCCTTGGAGTATCCTACAAACAAGCAGACCACAGACTTGGGCTCTAGCTTTCCATTTCTGTTCTTCAGCACGTGTGCTGGACACCCCCATATGCGAAAATGTCGCAAACTAAGTTTATGACCATTCCACAACTCTAAAGGAGTCTTAGGAACAGATTTGGATGGCACTACATTCAAAATGTATGCCGCTGTTTGTAATGCATATCCCCAAAAGGAATTTGGTAACAATGAGAAACTAATAATAGATCTCACCATTTCCATTAGGGTTCTATTTCTCCTCTCCGCGACACCATTCTGCTGAGGTGTACCAGGAGCTGTGAGTTGGGACACTATCCCATACTCGACCATGAAGTCTTCAAACTCTTGGTCAAGGTACTCACCTCCACGATCTGATCGTAGAGTCTTGATAGTCTTTCCTAACTGATTTTCAACTTCAGCTCGGAATTCTTTGAACTTTTCAAAAGTTTCTGACTTTCGTTGCATTAGGTAGACATATTCGTATCTTGAGTAGTCATCTGTAAAGGTGACATAATACTCATAACCACCCCTTGCTTTAACATTCATCGGTCCACTGATGTCTGAATGTATAAGCTCTAATGGTTCTTTAGCTCTCAGCCCTTTTCCAGTAAAAGGTCTCTTGGTCATTTTACCTTCTAAACAGGATTCGCAGACAGTTAAGGTGCCAACCTTTAACTCACTTAAAGGTCCGCTTTTCACTAGTCTATCTATCCGGTCAATGCCAAAGTCTTAGATGCCATAGATACGTTTTGTTTTCTGGAGAAATCTTTTGTCGTTTAGTTTTTGGTTTTTCAACCTTAAACATTTCGGTGTTGAGCAGTGTTGTGTGTATTAACGGTCTTAACACATATAAATTGTTTTCATTAATTCCTGAACAAATATTCAGACCATTCTTTGCAATAATAACTGATTTATTATCAAAAGAAACAGAATATAATTGTTCTAACAATTTAGAAACGGAAATTAAATTCCGTGTAAATCCAGGAATGAAAAATACATTGTCCAACAATATGAAATTATTATTACAAAAAAAAACGCAATCTAATTACGCCCACTGCTCGTGCCGACACGACATCCCCTGACCCCACACGCATGGAGAAAGCTCCCTCCTCAAGCTGTGTCCAAGAATCAGTCCACTGCAAAGAAGAACAAACATGGTTAGTGGCCCCCGAATCAACTATCCAAGGTGAAGAATCATCTTCCACTAAACACGATTCAAGAACAAGTAAATCATATTTACCTTTGGTTTTCTTCTTCTTGGCTACCTCCTCCAGATATTGAGGACAGTTCCTCTTCCAGTGCCCGACTTTGTCGCAATGGAAACATTTTCCTTTGCTGTTGTCGATGGAGGCGCCTTTCTTTTTGCTCTGGGCTTTCTTGGGTTTGGGCTTACCCTTCGCCTTCCCAGCAGACCTCTTCCTTTTTTTGTTATTGGAGGAAGATGGTTCGGCAACATTTGCCTCACCGGTCCTGCCCTTGCTGTCCTTAGTCAAGGACTCAAAGGTAGTGAGCTCATTAAGCAACTGTGTGAGACTGAACTTAAGCTTGTTCATCCCATAGTTGCTCTTGAACTGATCGAAACTCTTCGGAAGAGTCGTCAGTATGATGCTCACCTGACTGGGTTCATCAATGGCCCCGCCATTGATTTCTGCCGTGTTGAAGTAGGACATCATGTTCAGGACATGTTCCCGAACTGATGCACCATCCTTCATACGAGCGAGCATAGCGGAACGAACAGTTTCGTGCCGCTTTTGCTCAGAGGGTTGCCCGAACATAGCCTGCAATGACTCCATTATTTCAAATGCAGTACCCATTGCTTCGTGCTTAGTGACAAGCACGTCTGTCATACTTGCTAACAGATATGTTCGGGCTTTCTCATCTGATGAGACCCATTTCTCATATGCCTCACGAACAGTTCGTGCGGCATTGGCAGTAGGCGTTGGAGGACATTCCTCTGTAAGCACAAACTTAAGGTCCTTGGTGACCAAAATTGCATTGATATTGTGTTTCCATTTAGTGTAGTTATCACCAGTTAATTTGTCATTGGCTATGATTTGTAATAGTGCAGTTGACATTGCTGAAAAAACATAAATAAAGAATTCATTCATTCATACATTCAAAACATGTGCGAATGTTCGGCATAAGATTAAACATGATGCATGAAAATGTTTAATGAACAAGAACAACCCAAAAAAAATTGTTTCTACGCCACGACAATCCAACATACCACAAGCAAGTGCCGCCTTAGGGTCAGTCAAATTCTTGCATGTTGGATCGAGACATTCTCAATCAAATGTTATACCGAAATAACTCTTATTCCTCTAACATTCAACCATCGTATATTTCAGTCAGGTTTCTAATTAACCAATTTAATTTAAAAACCTTGTGACCGTAATCCATCATTTCAGATCTCATGAGCTTAACTCGAGAATTGCCGCCTTAGGGTCGGTCAATCCTGAAATCCCCTCAGAAATCCTATCCGTTAGGAAGTCAACCTTGATATTGATTCTTATGGAAACCCTCCTTAGGGAGGACGAAAACAATGCCGTCACGAGGCCCCACTCGAATCTTACGGTGTTGAACTAATGATGGAGACCGCGGGATATAATGTCATATATCCCTCTCCCACTCACTATTTTATAATAAGGGTTTTCTATTAATATTAATGCACCTAGATAAAACTAGATTAAACGGCTAATTTCAATCTAAGCGTCAAGTGCATTAATCACAATTTATTAGAATCCTATTCCAATAACTAATAAACTAATTTGATTTTTAACTCTTAAAAATCTAATTCATTAGTGATAATTCTAATCTATGTATACTATATACTAAGACTAGAATTATTAAATGTGTATTTACCAAGTTTTAACTATTAAAAAAAAACACATTATTAGGTCCAATTATTATTAGGGGCTTAATCAAATTAATCCTAATAAATAATAAAGGACCCTACTAATCTAAGTAATTAAACTCTTTAAAAAAATAGATTAGTGATTAATGAGAATTACCAAGTTTTTACTCCTAAAAACTAATCCCATTAATATATAGCCAATTATGTGAATTACCCATTTTAATCAAATTAAAAAAAAATAAACACATAATATAAATGGCTATAGTGCATGTATGACATATCAACATATATATGTGTAGGCACACCTAATCTAAATGATATGTCTATGCATGGCAATACTTTAATTATAACATAATAAAAGCATACATGAGTTGACCGAGTACAATGGGTTATCTAACTTAAAAAATATCTAATTACAAAATTTATCCAAGGCATTCCTTGGTCTTCAAGTAATTCTAATATTCTTCAAGTCTTCGGGTTCTTCTTATTTTGGGCTTTTAACCAAGTCCAACTTGATTAATTTTTTTTTTTATATTATTTTATTATTATTATTATTTTTTTTTTTTATGTTCTGATCCATCTCATGAATCAAACCTAAAGCCCAAGTGTTACTCTAACACTTATTGGAGGCCCAAGGTAAAATAAATAAATAAATAATTAAAAATCAGCCCAAAATCCATTTTGAATTCAGAAACCCTGGCATCGCAAATCCAAAACTTTAGCGCTTTCGCGCATGGCCATCATTCGCACGCATGGGCTGCCCGCAACAGCACACGCGACAATCGCGCAGCAGCAAGCATCCGCAACTAGCTCGCAGCAAGCCAAGCATTGCACCAATATTGCGTGCATGCCATGCGCTGCACCAAGCTGTTACACATTTGTGCGCCGCACCATGTTGACTTTTGTACATATGGTGCGCTACAGCAATTTTGAACACTCTGTTGTGCTTTAAATTATTATTAATAATGAGTGCAACACTTGCACTGAAACAACACCTGCACACAATTTTGCATAGCAACATGCAATGTTGCAACACATGCGCAAACAACACTTGCTCACAGCAACAGTTTATGGCTACGTGCAACACTTGCAATTTTGTGTGTCCAACACATGCTTGACATCTTCGTCTTCGTCGACTGATTTCTTCGTATATATTTTACAATAAAATACATAACAGAAAACTTACAACAAAGAAATTACAGCAGAAAATAAAAATATTAAAATTACATCCCAGGATTAATATTACATTGAAAAATATTACAACCTTTTTAAAAACGAATCCTAAACCCATTGTACCATACAATTAACGATCAACCATGTTTATAATAAATAAATAAATAAAAATTATAAACATCATACAATCATTAGAAAAAATGCCTACACATTCATACATGCAATCGGGAGCAATCGAATTCGATTATACTGTACAAAAATTGGCTCTGATACCAATTGAAGGAACCCAGGTTTACAGATTGCGCAGCGGAAAGGTTTTAAAATTTTTTTAATGCAATCATAAACTAAACCTATTTGTACAGTAATAATCGAAAACAATTAAAGAAGGTGAAACGATTTCATACCTACGTAGGAGGCTCCTTCACTTTGATTCGATCTGCTCCTGATTTGAACCACTTGATCTTCCTCGCTATCTCCCGGAACTGGTAACGGCGTGTGGGCGCGTCACGGTATTCAGGAACCTGTATGGAGGAAAAGTAAGAAATACAAAACAACTTTTGTTTTGTTATCAGATGAATTCGGCCACACTTTATTTTTGATGAACAAGAAAACAAAAATAAAAACTCTTTTTTTTTTTTCTTAAAAATTGGCCGCCACCCTCTCTCTTTCTTCTTTTGATGTTGATTGTTGTTTTTGTATCTGATACCAAAATCCAATCCTTATTTTAAAATCATATATCAAATATATATATATTTTAAAAATAAACTAATTAATTAATTCTTTTAAGATATCTAATATCTTTAAATATATTAATCAATCTTAATTTATTTTATTTGATTTGAATTCAAACTCTTTTAAATTCATATTTAATTTAATGAAAATAAAATAATCAAATTATCTTTTCTTCATTCAAAATTAAATATCAATCAACACCCTCCATCTAATGATTAATTACACAATTAAATAATCTAATTATTTAATTAACATAATCATTAATATTCATTAATTAAATAATCACATTATTCAATTAATTCCCGAATAGACACGTGTCACTTTTGTAACACAATTAATTGGACAATCCAATTAATTAACCGTGACCCTTGTTACCTAAATCGATCGGGCTAGCAAGGGGACCTAATGGACCTACAATATTTTGAGCTCCAATAATCCTTAGAAATAAATAATTAAACTCTTTAATTAATATTTCATGATTATTAACTTCGGTGTTATTCCACTAAAAACCCGAAGCTGCACTCTCTCAACTGTAGACGTTTTTACACAAACCAATAATTCTTGGTGTCCATCGATATAGCTATTACATATGGTATAATCCTCCACAGGTAGTTCATAATTAGAGCTGGGTCATAATGTCCGTTATACCCCTCTAATTATATCTTTCCAATAAGTACCATTGATTCTCTAATGAACAATAAATCCTATATTCCTTACAGAATTAGGAGAGCGCTCATATTGTTCAAGCCCCGAATCAACCCTTAAGGGAACTACTATCTACTTCTCACAAGAAGGAGTGGATTCCACTATTGTGTGCAGACCTTCCCAGCCACAAGCCAAACCACGATCCCAACATACGGAGCATATTGATCAGGAATGCAACTCCGACCTCACCCATGGTATATCAAAGACCACGATCTAACCTGAAGGAGTCGATAAGACACTCAGGATTAAGATCACCCACATATAGCCATCATTTGTTGATATATATGAATCTCATCATGTAACAGATATTGGTGAGAGATTCATATAGATCATGGCCCAGTCCTATATGATCACATCATACAAGGTGCCTCCATTCTCATATCTTCATATGAATGATCTAGGATAAGATCACCGTACATTACGGAATGGACCGCAGCTATAGATTGACCACAAATAAAGTACCCAGCTTTATTTGCTATCTACGGACCCTTTAGATTGCTCGTTTCAAACTGAATCCATCTGTATATGACATTCATAAACTCGGTTTGAAATTACATCCGGCAATCTCGGATGTTAAGTACACATGTTATTATAAATGTATGAGATAATTTTAATGAATAAACTACTTCTTTTATTTATATTCAATTCATATTTACAAATTACAAGCTTTAGGGCAAAAACCCCAACAAAGCCAAAGGGGGAGATTGTAAGATCCTAGATCTTTGTTGGCTTGATTCCATTGCAAAACTCTCTTTATTTGTAATTGTAAGGTTTCCCATTATTGATTGGCTTATTTCGTGGACAAACCACAAGTTGGGGTTTGAATTGTAAGGGTAGATTAGGTGATTGAAGACCAACATCGAAGGCCCTCTTCATGACCTCAAGGTGACAAGCACTCAAAGGTATATTTCTTGTGCTTAGTTTTCATTGAAGAGATCTAGAAGCACACACACACTTAGTATACTTGCATTTGTGTGCATAATCTTCACATGTCACATTACACACTTGCACTTTGTTTGATTATATCTTGTTATGTGTTTGTTTGTGTCGTGTAATTCGTTTCCCGAATATGTTCGGAAACGTCCGCGCTTGCACGATTATGTGCTTGGTTTTACGCGAAGACCGCTCTTGGTGATAGCCTTGGCTTTCTCCTTGGATTCACCACTTTTGGTGAATCGACGGTTTAATCAGCGGCCCTGGCCGCCGAATGAAACCGCCGTTTTGGACCAGAGGTCTCTGGTCTGATTCTGCGGTTGGATCGGCGGTCTAGCCGCCGATTTGAAACCGCCGTTTCACACCTGATGCATTTATCATTCTCGGGTTGTGTTGCCGTTTTCTCCCCTGTTCTCAGGATGAATTCTGCGGTCATGATCGGCTGCCTGGCCGCCGAATGAAACCGCCGAATTAGATATTTTAGGTCAGTTTCTTTCTTGGGTTAAATTCGGCGGTCAAATTTTGCGGCCCCGACCGCAGAATGAAACCGCCGTTTGAGCGTTTCAGGGGCAATCTTGTCTTTTCACATGCCCTGTTTCTTGATGACTATAAATATCATACTTTCTCATTTCTCTAACTTAGTTCTCTGATTCAAAAGAACCCTAAAGTTCAAAAAGAGAAACTTGAGAGAAAAACAATCAAGAACTCATTTTTATACACACAAAATCATTTTCATATGCATCAAAATTTCATATAGCATTTTCTAGCATAGTCAGGATGCTTGCTTGCATGGGTTTGGTTCAACACACTTGCTTTGGTATGTTCTTCACTAATCTCATCTAAGCTTAGTGTTTTATTTATCAAAGAAATCTCTTATATTATTTGTATGCTCTTAGAATATATTCTAGATACAAAATAGAGATTGTTGTGTTGACATGTTTGAGTGATGTATTTTGATAGCAAAATCTAGGTTATCTTTATCTATGATTTGCTAAGCTTTATGACATGTCATTTAGTTATTGACATCTAGGATTGCATTTATTGTTATCTAATCATCCTAGATAAGCATCTAAGGTTACCTAGCTTTATTTGCTCATTGAATATCATTTTATATTCACATAGGTTGTAATCTCTTCATTGAGAAGTAAGTCTTGCATGTAGCTTCCGGGATTAGGTTGCTTAGATTGCAAGTAATTGGACTAGGTCCACTTATACCGAGATTAGGTAGGTGTGTTGATTATTGATCGGGATTAGGTTGTAATCATTTCACATTTAGTGGATTCGAGGTTCGAGTGTGGCGCACTATACAGCCCATGGTTTTTCCCGTGAGGGTTTCCACGTAAATATCAAGTGTCTTTTATAATTCCGCACCATATTACACTTGTTATTTTTTTGACTAGTTTGGGGCATTTTCGTAATTTGACATAACGCGAAAATTGAGTAAATTTGGTAAAATTTATTCACCCCCCCTCTAGATTCATATTAGAACACACCGTGTTATTTGTTTCAGTAATGATTAGTTGCTTAGGTGGTTCTTGATGAAAAGAAGCTTCAAAGGAGAAAAGACACTTCTCATTCAAATATCGTCTTCAAGAGGAAAAGCGCGTACTTGGATGCTAAGGTATGAAAATACTTCTTTCTCTTGCAAGGCATAAGTGCACATACACAATTCATACATGTGTGCCCTTGCATCATTGTGCAAACATTTGGTATAACACATTCACACTCATTTAAGTATGCACATGCATTATTCTCATATTGACAAACATTGTAGAATTGCATGTTTTATGACTATCACTTGGATATGGCATGCTTATGTGACATTGTGTTTATTTATTTGAGTTTCTTGTATTTTGGACTTGAACATGATCTCATATGATTTCTAATTGAGTCCCGGTCATTTCGGTTACTCATTCATTAAGTTTCGAGTTCAAACGATGTAGCTACGATACCTTGCGTTCTCATTCATTGAGTTGTCTCGTCATCATTTTTTGAGATGAATTCTCAACCTTTTGTCAAAGTTTTTTGTCATTGTTGTGTGTGAGGGAGTCACAATTCATAATATGAAAACAAATTCGAATTCAGAGTTCAGAGGCCTGAATACGGCAGAAGAACGCGAGCAGAGCGCGAGAGAAGCAAGCGAGGCCAAAGGCTAAGCTTGGAGTGCCACGTGTGGCACACGACCAGAGCAGCCCTCTGCCCATGTGTGCCACATGCATCCCACATGTGGAGCTGATGTGGCATGCTCTAATTCGGTTGGTTTTTCCCTCTCTTGATTCTTTTAAAAGTTCTCCTTCTTCCCTCTAAACATAACTTGAAGAAAATTGGAAAAGAAAATTCGTGCAGAATTCTTCATGATTTTAGGTTTCTTATTTTAATCATAACTCTCTCATACAAACTCGAAATTAAGCGATCTAGAAGCCAAAAATGTTGGTCTGGAAGAGAGCTAAAAACCCCAAGCATTTTCAAAGTCATTTGAGTTCATGATTTTTTGCAGCAAACAGATTTCAGTCCGAGTCTCAACTTTTGTATTTGAAACTTCTTCTTCTCACTTTCTCTTTGATCATCTCTTTTAATCTTTCTAATTGATAGATGAAATGTGTTAAGAATGATATTAGTTCATACTCTAGGGTTGTTTGATTAATTTTTAATTGAGTTTTAGCTTTGTGATTTATCTTGAACATATTTTAACTAAACTTGATTGAACTTAAAATTGATTCTAGAAATGATATATATGATGTGCCTCATGATATTTTCTAGGTTTAATTTCCGAATCTAAGAACTAAGATTTTTATGTGATATATTGAATATTCATATCTTGTTCTTATTTATTCAAATTCTTTGATTTCTATATAGTTTTGTGATTGTGTGTTGAAAGCATATTCTAGATTATCACTAAGCATGTTCATAGAACTTTATTGATCATCTTTCTTTACTTGATTGTGTTTGCATTCATTTGCATCACTTAGATCTTTGCCTTGTGATAGGTTGGAGTCTCTTGTCAAAGTGAGTGAAACTTTGATTTGAGCAAGAAGTCTTGACTATGACATGTGGTCCGGATAGTCAAGCAAAAGACTTAGCTAAGAGTGTGATACTCCGAATGGTCAAGCTAGGAGAGTTTGACTAGAATCCTTCTGATCTGGATAGCTAAGCATGAAACCTTCCTAGAGAGTTGATAGTCTTGGATAGGAAGTTGCTTCCTAGAGGTGTAGGACACACCTTGGATATGAAGTAGGCTTAGTGGATCACTAGACCGAGGGTAGATTAGGAGTTGATAGATTAGGGTGGAAATCATGTGTTGATTGCCTTGAGTGTGTAAGTCCTTTTCATCATAATGGATTTGCTTTGCCGGTGGTTGTGGTATCAACTCGTGGATGTTTCCTCTTTGAGGTTTCACCATGTAAAAACCACTTGTGTTGATTTTACTGCTTTTAGTTTCTTTACTTGTTTTACATTGTATTGCTCATAACACTTGTTTAATTGAACTCATATCATCTTGTTTAAGCAATTCTTTTGTAAAGCTCTCTAAGTGTGTGTATATTGGTTGTGTGGAAAAGAAGTTCGAGAATTTGGGCATACACCTATTCAACACCCCCCCCCCTTTAGGTATATTCTACACAATAAGTGGTTAAGGGAATTTCACCTGTTGATTTGTGTATTTTTGGTATAACCTCTTTATGCAATTCATAGGCTATGTTTGATCTATCAATTAAATATGCTTATCAATAGACTATGTGGAAGTATACAAGCAAAATTAAATTGCTTAAAGCATACCTAGAGAGGGAGGGAGGGTGAATAGGTTTTTTGCCTTTTTCCATCCCTTGAACAAACTAATGTTTGTCCCTCAAGGTAGCTTTACATACAACATATAAACGAAACATTCATACATAGACAAGATAAACATTTTATCATTTAGGCATTATCTAAATATATCAATTTGTTACATGAGGTATCATAGCACAAAAACACAATATCAAAGAATACTTTGTATATCAATATTGTTCAATGTATTACAAGAGTAAACAAATATAGCTATACACAAAGATAATTATATATGAAGGATTACAAATACAAAAATGATCAAACTGGATTGTTCTACAAATCACACTTTACAAATACTTGTTCAAATATACATCACACATGAATGATATTCAACATAATAAAACATACACTTATACAAAAAAAGAGATAGAGAAAGAGACAATGGACACAAAGATTTTTACGTGGTAAACCTCCGAAGAGGAAACATCCACGAGTTGAATCCACAACCACCGGCAAAGCAATCGACTATATGAAAAAGGACTTACACACTCAAGGCTATCAACACAATAATATCCACCTCAAGCTATCATCTCCTAATCTACCCTCGAGCTAGTGAACCACTAAACCTACTCCCTATCTAAGGTGTGTCCTACACCTCAAGGAAGCAACTTCCTATCCAAGGCTCTCAAGCCTCTAGGAAGATTTTCTTGCTTAGCAATCTAGATCACAAGGATCCTAGTCAAGCTCCCCTAGCTCAACTATCCGGAGTACCAAACTCCTTGCTAAGACTTTTACTTGGCTATCCGAAACTCATTCCTAGCAAAGTCTTCTTGCTCAAGTTAAAACTTCACTCACTTTAACAAAAGACTTCAACCTTTCCTCAAGACAAATGATCTAGGTGATACAAATGATGCAAATCACAATCAATACAACATAGAACATATGATCAAGACATTCTATGGAACAACTAGACCTAAACATGTGAGAACACAAGTAATAAAAGTCTAAATACAAAAACATGAATTAAACCTAGAGCATGTGAAAACACCTAACACAAAAGCTCATAGTTTCATTCACACAAATAACACTTGAATAGATCATAATCATGAAGCATATATTCAAGATACTATAAACATACGTATAAATGCTAGAAACATAAAATGTGTTCAATGAATATTCTAGCCAAACATTTAGATCAAGGATATAATGATAAATCAATTAAATCATATATGTCTCTAAAAAAACATAGAGGAGCATTTATCCTAGATATTATCAATCAAAGGATCAAAACACATTTCAGAGATTATTAATCATTAAATGATTCAATCAAGTATCAAATAATCCTAAATATCAATCTAATCACAATACAACTCTCAATCATGTGAAAATCATAGAATGAATTAAACCTAGAGCATGTGCAAACACCTAACACAAAAGCTCATAGTTTCATTCACACAAATAACACTTGAATAGATCATAATCATTAAGCATATATTCAAGATACTATAAACATACATATAAATGCTAGAAACATAAAATGTGTTCAATGAATATTCTAGCCAAAGATTTAGAGCAAGGATATAATGATAAATCAATTAAATCCTATATGTCTCTAAAAACTCATACAAGAGCATTAATCCTAGATATTATCAATCAAAGGATCAAAGCACATTTCAAAGATTATTAATCATAAAATAATTCAATCAAGTCTCAAATAATCCTAGATATCAATCTAATCACAATACAACTCTCAATCATGTGAAAATCATAGAATCCAAGAAACTTGTTCACATATGTCTCTAATTAGACTTTTGATTAGGATTGATTATGAAACTATCTTTCTCAATAGCATTCATCATACACATACATACATATAGATGTGAACACTACCTTGTAATCACGAGCTGGTTCGGTTTTCTATATAGAACCACTTGAAAAATCGATCAAACAGCTGCAAGACCACTTAGAAAAGGTAAAGAACTTGAATATGAACAATCTCCAACTTGAATCAACCAAATCTAACTTCGTATGAGAAATATATGGTGTTTGGAAGGTGAGAAAAGTTGAGAGAAAAATTATGGTCAAGTTTTTCTAATTTTCTCTTCTTGGAATGAATGGGAGGGAATGGAGGAAATTTAAAAGGAAGAGAGAGAGGGAAAAGGAGGGCCAACCAGCAGCTGCCATGTTAGCTCCATGTGTGGCACACATGGGCAATGAGGTGCCCTGGCCAAGTGGCACACGTGGATCCCAAGCTTGGCCATTTGGCCACGCTTGCTCCTTTCACGCTCCGCCCGCGTTCTTCGGCCATATCCGAGCCTCTGAACTCCGAATTCGAATATGTCTTTGAATTACAAATTGTAACTCCCTCACGCACAACGATGACTATAAAACTTTGACAAAAGATTGAGAATTCATCTCGGAAAACGACGACGAACACAGCTCAACAAATGAGAACGAAAAGTAGCGTAGCTACATCGTTTGGACTCGAAACCAAATGAATGAGTAACCGAAATAACCAGGACTCAATAAGAAATCATAAGAGGTCATGTTTAAGTCCAAAAACAATAAAACATAAACAAATAAATACAATATCACACATGTATGCCGTTTCCTAGACATAGTCTTAGAACATGCAATTCTACAATATATAAGAATTTGAGTTCAATACATGAGCATATAAAAAAATGTGAATGTGCTATATAAATGTTGCACAATGATGCAAGGACACATATGAATAATTTGTGTGTGTGTGCCTATGCCTTGAAGAAGAGGAAAAAGGTCAATATTACCTTTGATATGCAATGTAGCACATTCCTCTTCGCAGACACCTTCTCGCATGATATTGTGGCCACTTCTTTCTTTGAAACTTCAAATCATCAACCTAGGACCACTAATCAAATACAAGAAAAACATCATTTTGATATGGAATATATGCCAAGACAAACCAAAAACCTAACACTATGCATGCTTGTTTGTGTTTATTGAGGTGTGATATAAGCTATCTAGAGGGACAAACTTTTAAAACCTATTCACCCCCCCCCCCCCCCCCCCCCGGGTAAGCTTAAGGCAATTTAACCGTGATTGTATTTACACAATGCCTGATTCTTAGAAGCACCCCCTTGCTAAACGTCAGCTAGGGCAATAGTAACAGCAGCAAGCTACTCCTCCAACGTAGTTTTGCCACCTTTCAGTCGAGTGGTTCTCTTTTGGGACTCTGTGAGTTGAGCATCTAGGACCTCTTAGCCTCAGTTGATTTCACATCTACACTACAAGAAAAATGCTCTTCTATAACACCATTTAGACATTACCAATTCTCAACTCTGCGTCGTCAAATGATTTTAGCGACACCCAAGCAAGTGTCTCCACCTCGTCGTCCTAGCCCTGTCGCAGAAAAGAATAAGCAACACATTGAGATTTTTGTCTCCAAAAGCTACTTTTTTGTTACACAAGTATAATGTCACCATAAATATCAAAAGAGCTTCATTTATTACCCATAACAACATTTTTAATGATACTTAAAATATGTCACGCAAAGTAAAATTATTTTATAAATATTTATAATTTTATTATCAACATATAAAAAAATATATATATTAATAATTCTTATTTAAATTAACTTTAGTGACGCTATCATTATATATTTTAGCAACACAATAAAAGGGTAACTACATATAATATATATTAATAATTCTTACGGGAAATTCCATGGAATAGCCGCTTTGGTTTTCCAATTTTTACATATAACCACTAGTTTTTTTTTAAAAACAAATATAACCGATACCATCATGGATCATGGATTGTGTGGTGGAAGGTAGTGGGTTCTTTGACAAATATACCCCTGGAGAGTTGACAGTGGTTGTTGATGTAAGAGGTCGAAAATGACCCTGTCATGTAAGGGTGGATCATGGAAACATGGAATCATGGAATCATGGAAAAGTCATGGAAATTCATGTAAGGGGAATCATGGCATCATGGAATGTCATACCAACATCATGGAATGTCATGGCAACATCATGGATATACGCAACATGGAAATTGGCATCATGGAAATCTGCATGTGAAATCATGGAGGATATAAAAACATCATACAAAGGTTCATGTAAAGTCATGGGGCACATCATGGAAAGTCGAAATCATCATGATCACATCATGGAAAGTAGAAGCAACATGGAAAGAAAGTCTTGGCAATATGTGATGGAAAACCCTGTGGAAAATCCCCTGATGTGCTCATGGAAAGTCATATGGGATGTAAAGAAGGACTTTCCATGTAAAGTCATGGGGCACATCTACTTTCATGTAATCTTGGTCTTGGATCCATGGATCACATCATGGAAAACTTCATGTATCGAATGCATCATCAGCACATCTGGGGAAATCTTCATGACCCCTATTGGGGTAAATCATGATCATGGTAAAAATTAAGACCCATATGGCCAAGTAACACAAATTAATTCCATATTGGAATTCCAGATTTCAAGTAATTCCAGATATCCAAAAAAAACCCTATTACGACATTAGGGATTAACACAACAGAAAAAGGGATAGAGGACATAAGTCCCTTATATCAAGTCAAATGTTACGGAAATAATTCGGGATCGTGCTGATTAAGAGCATAGCTAATTCGATCCTACCTTGTCTTCACACACTTTGGTCATCGGGGTATCGGCTTCCCGTTTTCCCTTTTCAAGGCTTTCCCGTTTTTCCTCACCTGCAGTCGTCGTTCTTCACTCCCATTTTCCCTTGTCAAGGCTTTCCCGTTTTCCCTCACCTGCGATCGTCGTTCTTCACTGTGGCTTTCCCGTTTTCACTTTCGTCGATTTTGTTACAGACTCTAGCTTTCCGTTTTCCCTTTTCAAGCGAGAATCCATTACAAGGGGTAATTTAGTCATTTAGAAGAACACTTAAATGTCAGGTCCGAACAGTTAAATAGGGGTACAATTGTAAGATCAGCTATTTAAATACAATGAAGTGGTCAGAATTGGGTTTTTAATGATTTCTGGCTATATGTCGTTTTGGCATCTTCTAGGTGGCTATATTTGAAAACACCCCTAATTCTTATTTAAATTAACTTTAGTGACTCTATCATTATATATTTTAGCAACACAATAAAAGGGTAACTAAATATAATATATATTAATAATTCATATTTAAATTAACTTTAGTGATGTTGTCATTATATATTTTAGCAACACAATAAAAGGGAAACTAAATGTAATAATATTTATAGTTTTAAATAATTAATATAATATTAATTAAATTTATATTTTAAATATATATACTACAGTAGAACCCCTCTAAATTAATATTCTTGGGACCCGTCATTGAGTATTAATTTAGAGGGGTTATTAATTTGAAGAATTTTACCTTATAAAGTATTATTTTATCTTAGAAAATGTATAAAAGTCGATTGCTTGTTTAGGGAAGGGTTCCTTTTCGAAATTTCTTGTTTAGTCAGTTTTCTTCTATAGGGAAAATTCTATTTTATTTTATTTATATATATATTTTTTTTAAGGATTCCTCATCACAATTGTCTGCCCAGGCAATTGAAAGGTTTTTCTTTTCCTCGCAATTGCACAACCCATGCACCACTTACAGAGCTACCTAATCACATCCAACTCAGGAACACCACAGTGCACTATCGGCCACTAAATTTGAAGAAGTGTGTTACACTCCAACTGAAGAGGATTTTATCAATGATATCACAAGACAGAATAATGATGATGTGGTTGAGATAAATGATGATGACGACAATAGTCATGAGGTACCTAAAATCTCTACAAGGCTATTCAAATGCTAAATTTAATTAAAACCTTTTAGCTACAACAAGAGGTGATCACAATAACTTATTGAGGACAATTTAAAAGATGAATGATGAAGTCATAAATATCAAGCATGGTGGCCTAATGCAAACTATCATCTTGAAATACTTTCTTAGTTCTTGAATAATTTATAATATATATTTTACTTTTATGAAATTATTAATTTATACGACAATCAGGACCGAAATTTTACACTAGATTTCAAAAAATATATATTAATTATTATGATAGAGAGGTTTATTAATTTTTTACACTGGCCCGAGTCGGGACCGGGATTTTTTATTAATTTAGAGAGGATATTAATTTATAAGAGATTAATTTACAAGGGTTCCACTGTATTTATCAGTGATATTTTTTGCTTGATAATTAATTTTGTATTTATCATTATTACATATGATATATATATTATATTATGCGCTAATTCGATAGAATAGCCACTTTAGTTTTCCAATTTTTACATATAACCACTAGTTTTTTAAAAAACCAAATATAACCGATACCATCATGGATCATGGATTGTGTGGTGGAAGGTAGTGGGTTCTTTGACAAATATACCCCTGGAGAGTTGTCAGAGGTTGTTGATGTAAAAGGTCGAAAATGACCCTGTCATTATATAATCTCGTTTCTGGGTAATCGATCCCTCTTCTCCTTCTTATATTTCAGATGAAGGCAACCCCAAAACCCAAACCCTTACATTTCGAAATGGCCCCCAATTTCAAAATAATTTACCCGCAATATTTCGTATCTCCGCCATAATCTTATCTCCAGTTGTCGATTCATTGCCGTGATTGAATCGGTCGTAATCGAACCCTCTTCTCCTTCTCGTATCTCAGATGAAGGCAATCCCTAAACCCAATCCCTAAAATTCGCTGCGGCTTCCAAGTCTTTAAACCCAAACCCTTAACACTTCGAAATGGCGCCCAATTTTTAAAAAATTTACCTGCAATATTTCGATATTGTATATCCGGCATAAACTTATTTCCAGTTGTCGAAGCGTTGCCGTGATTGAATTGAATCGGTCCTAAACTGTTTCAGCCATCCCCAATATCAGAGAAGGTATGTATCCTTACTTAGGAACTCGAACTGTAACTGCAATTATATTTGATTGATTTATTTCATAATTTTCATATAACATTGTTGAAAATGATTGGGGAGGGTCATCTCGTTCTTCGTAGTGGCGGCCTGTGTGTTTATGTCCGTCTAAATACATATTATCCATTTGGTGCGTTTCATATAACATTTGTTCGAGAAGTGCGTCTTTTACTTGGCGGCCTTGTGTGTTTGTTTATGTCAGGCGCCCTAATTGGGGGTTACATGCTTTTTTAACTTTAAGGTTTAAGCCTTTGGTACGACCTACCATGACAGGAAATAATTATGAAATCTTCCATGACAGTACATCCTATGATGCTGCCATTTTCTTCCATGACAGTACATCCCATGATGCTGCCATTTTCTTCCATGACAGTACATCCCCATGATGCTGCCATTTTCTTCCATGACAGTACATCCCATGATGCTCCATTACATCCCATTATCATCCATTACATGCCATGACGCTCCATGACATGAAATTACATTCCATGATCCTCTCATCCATGATCCTCTCATGACAACAAGAAATTACATTCCATGACCCTCCCATTCCATGATGTGAAATTACATTCCATGATCCTCCCATTCCATGACGAAATTACATTCCATGACATGGACTGATCCTCTCATGACAACACGAAATTACATTCCATGACATGAATTACATGCCCAACACGAAAATACATTCGACGATCCCTCCATTTACACGAAATTTCATAAACTTACACGGAATTTAATTCCTTGATTGTCCGTTGTCTTTGATGATGACATGTATGGATTTTAATTCCATGATAATGGAACTGATTACAACTGTTGCATACAGCTTCAGGAATATGGTTCTATTGATAGTGAACTACGATGGACAGTGGGAAGATGGACAGTTCAACCCTAAAGCTGTTATCTTTTTGTCAGTGACAGTGAAGGAGACTTTAAAAACATTGGCAGAGAAGATATGTAGTCGGTTTGGCTTAAATTCCAATGAAGTTGACTTCAAGATAAGTACTAGAATTGATGGGTCCATTGTTGAAATGATTTATGACTTAGATTTCCAGATCTTCGTTTCGCATAACAAAGAGAATCCTAAATGTTATGTGTCTGTGTTTCACAAACAGCTAAGAAGGCAGGTCGAACAGTTAACTGTGCCACCTGATCTGAAATCCAAATCTATGTCCATCACCTTTGGTTCCACTGGTGATCAGGCATGTACGCCACCACCCATGATGAATTGCAAATCTAAACTCAACCCCATTATGAGTTCATCCGGATACAGATCCAAAACTGGTAGCAATGAATGTGTTCCGAGTGGTTCCCCTGTTGATGAATCAAATACTCCGCCATCAATCAGGAAGTCTATATTTCCCCGAAGCCCACTCGCTACAGCCGGTAAGAAATCTACTAACAGCAGCAATCCTGGGGGTGTGAATCTTGTCATACATCCACTGTATGTGGTTCAATCAGATTTTGATAATGCTAATGACGACATAGTTGATTGTCCAACTGTTGTTACGGCTGGAGAAGACGGCATGGGTCAGTCAGCCAACATAAAGTCGTCATTGTGTCCTTGGTCGAATGATAACTGTCCATAAAATTTACCGCTACACCCTAGACATGATCACAATCCACTGCACCCTGTTGATCTGATGAGCCCTTCTACCGCAGGTATAAACAAGAATTTATCAGGTCCCGAGCATGAGCTAAAATTGCATCGACGGTCTGTAAGACAGAGAAAGTCCATTAAGAAGTATGACCAGGAGACTTGTTCAAATTGCTCTGAAAAGAGACACAGCAGATCAGGGTGCCAGAAACCAGCGTTTGTTGCATCTCGACCAACCAAGCCTCCACGCACCTGTAGTATATGTCATAGACCTGGACACAATAGACAAACTTGTCCCTATGCCTAATAACCCTAATCCCCTCCATCATGTGATATCATGACCCAGTTTTGAAAGCCGCACCAACAAGGTCTACCAATTTGAAAACCTCTTATTTGCACTCTTAGGTTGATTCACGGACAATGTGCCATTCTACTTTGGTTGTAAGGAAAATGCGTGTAATATGTGATCTATTTAATTTTTCTTTCATTCAGTTGTTTGAGTGGTCCCTGCTTGTAATATCACCTTACTATATCGGTTCTGAACTGTTTGACGTTATGTGTAAGTGCCCGTTTATTTACAAACCTCAATTGGGTAGCTAGGTACTCCTTAACTGTGGTCGCTTCCCAAAGAATTTGGAGGCTACTTATCCCCCTTATAAACATCGCCTAAAAATTGACCGATCTACTTACAAAGATTTTGCAATTTTTAAATGGGTAATCTGTGCTTATATTTACAAGGGATGTTCACGGGTCTTTCTTGCATAGCAATCCCAGGTACGCACATCTATGTGTGTGCCCAGCAAGGGTATACTTTCATGCGCTAGCCATGTCAAAAAATCCTTTTCCTGCAAGGTTTCGAGTGAGGTAGGAGAGGGTGTAAACCAAACATTCACTTGCATGAGAGAGAAAGAAAGCAATAAATCTTGACCATCTATTTTCATTTATGATTAGGTCTAAAAAATGTAGTGCAAATCTAAGGGAACAAAAAAGCAGAGGAGAGAATTCTGATCTATTAACAAGTACGAAATGACAACTTCGTGTACACAGTCTTGTACCAGGCATCGGACTACGTTGTTACCAACGCTGTGAATTGGATAAAAGCAGGCTTTTTTTTAGTTAGCAAGGCAGTAGTAATTTTTATTTCCGCCATCCCCTTTAGGTTGCGGTCCTGTAATCTGTTAGTGCAAAATCGTGCAAGTTTACTGTGCATGATGAATGTTTGTCTGAATCTTCGCGTGGTATATGATCGTGTAATCTATTATTTTAGACTTTTATCGTGTAAGGATTTTTGTTCTTCTATCGTGTTTCGCATCAGTTGTTTGTCTTTTCTTAACGTAAAGTTATGGGGTTATTATTATTAAGGATTATTTACTTTGCTCAGACAACATTTGAATCCTTTGCAACCATGCAACTTGGGTGTAGATAGACTCGTCCAGATACCCCAGCGATGATTTTGTTTTTCGAACAATGCATACACATTGGCTCCAAATACAGACGATGATATCTTTGATTAAAGCTTGTAACTGTTATTCACATAAAACCATTCTTTTCGAAACTAAGAATGGGAACATGAACAAGGAATTAAAGAATATATATTAAACATTTTTAACAATCTCCATTCCATGAATTACCTAACTTTTTTTTTGAGTTCCAGGTACTCGAGTGAGCAAAGTTTCTCCTTGCTTAGAAGCCTTTGCTGACCCGGTGATCGGTGAATGTTTTGTTCTTAAATAAAATGTCCACGACTACAAACTCTCTGTAATATGGATTCTTGATGCGTCGTATTGGGCCTGTTTTCGTTCGGCAAGAATATTTAATTTCCCACGTACACGTGTAATTTGTTCCGTGGTTATTGTCGAGTAAAACCTTTATTTAGTAGTATATTATATATCGATTACTATTTTGGGCTTCGTCTGGTGAAAGACCTTTTCTTTTAGTAAGATGGGCTTTATCCACCTTCAGGACAACAATCGTATGTAATCCATCCGTTTTCTTGTCAATAGCAAGTTTTCTTTTCAGAATCTTTTTTATACATTAGGTTTTATAGTATCTATATTCACCAATATAGTCGTGGCCCTCGTGGCTCATGTTGCATTTTAATTTATTTTAATTTTAGGGTTCAACTACTATATTCTAGTATAGACCGATTATTAATTGGCCATTAGATTTAAATATTTTTTTTTTTTGAAAGAACCATTAG
This sequence comes from Acer campestre, assembly GCA_954870605.1. Taxonomy (NCBI): domain Eukaryota; kingdom Viridiplantae; phylum Streptophyta; class Magnoliopsida; order Sapindales; family Sapindaceae; genus Acer; species Acer campestre. The sequence continues at coordinate 14,019,355 of OX940810.1, read as the reverse complement.
ATTTAAATGAAAGATTGAATAAAAACTAAAGATTTAAAAAGCTCAAGCTTTTACTTCTCTTCTTCTACTGATCTCTGTCAAAAACCCGAAAGCAAAACTTATCCCAAAGGAAACGAAAAAAAAAAGGGATCGACTCCATGTCTCTATCTCTTCGCCACTAATTATATGGTCAGTTTCAATTATTAACCCTATCTAATGGTGTTATGTCAAATAAGTAAAGACAATTTTGTTCCATCGAGCCAACCCCACACAACCTTTATGCCTTCAGTGGTATGTCGCAAATGCATCGTTGTAAACTTCGGATTCTGGATTATTTTTGCCCATGATGGGATACTGAACTTACCATTTGCACACGATAGGTGTGTATCACCATTCCCAGGAGCAAATTATTTTATGATGTGTGAGATATCTAGTTTGGATGTACTTGAGATTTGGTAGAGCACATATATAAATGTGTAATACACATTGAAACCTTTGAATACGTATCATCCGTTGTTGAAGAACGGTGAAGGTGAACCTCACGTAAAAAATGAAAACATGATTGACGACTGATGATGTATTTTGTTGTATTGGAACACAACGAAAACAAAAGCAGTAACAAGGGAGATGAAAGTGCAAGGAGTAAGAAAGTTAGGAAGGTCTGCACATATCTGGGATTAAAGCACACACAATTCAAAAGTATAGATTTAAAGATGGAAACCACAGCAGAGGTATCGAATCCACATGTACCAAGGTTTTGATCGCAGACCAAGCAAATAACCAGCAAATAACCATAAAAAAACAACAAAAAGAAACGGCAAATAACGTACATTACACAATAACAACCATAATCTAAAATCTTTAACTGGATTTAAAATAATTCCTCGAAGTTGATGTCAGATCTCTTTCAATGAAAAAGGTCGGCGTCGCCGGTTGAAACGTTCGCGGAGAGAAACAACTTTCCGTGGTTTATCTATTCTCTTCAAGGCCTCCACATCTGTCTCCAGTTGATCAACGCGGGCCTCTAAAGAAATCCTTCCTGCTTTGTTCCTTGAAGCATTGTTTTTCATTACTTCATCTAATGCTATGAACTCGTCCAGCAGAAATTTCATAGCCTCGGAGCTTCTACTTACCTGGGAAACCACTCGATCCCACCTGCGTAATTCGTTCTCATCGTCCGACTCCATATCTCTGGTATACAAACTTTAGTAGCCAAAGGTAGATGATTGTGACCCACAGACGTTTTAAAGGAAACTAGTACTAAGCTCATTGCGAGTGGATATAAATCCAGTTACATGAGAAAGAATCTGAACAGACAAGCGGACTCAAATAAGCTCTAAAAAACGGAGTTCAGATAAAGTGTTTGGACAAATTTACCCCCTCTTGTACACACGTCCCAATTTGGTTGGTTACACACAAATTGGGACACCATTTTTTCGTCACCTATGAATTGTCCGACTGAAACGAGTATGAACTCGATATAGATAAACCTAAATTCCTAGTGAATGGGAGCATACCATGTGGCATGGATAATTCATTTGATTGGTTTTATTTCCTTCCCACTTGGCATAGTCCCATTCGGGCGATGGATTGGTTGTGTTAAATAATGTACTATACATATATATACATATATGTACTCATATATATATATATAGAAATGTTGAAGGCAATGCTCACTGATGTAAATATACTGTCCAGGATATTCAGAGACAGATCCAGGATTATGCTCTAGGGGGGGCGCCGTGAAATAATAAGTTAAATCGACATATATCGTAGAGGTTAATTAAAAAAAATGTTGTTTATATTTTAAAACATTCAGTTTTTTCATTAATTATTTTAAATGAATATTAATATTTTATTGAGATAAATTATCTTAATTTGTGCATTTATAAAAAACATTTAAGATGATAAAATTTCACTGTTAAAAATTATTCTAGTCTTTTTCTAACATCCAAAAAATATTTTAATTGTTAAAAATTATAAAAGTATGCTTGATAAAATTTCTTAATAATTAAACATAAATATATGACTATATTTACTTGACATGTTTTAATTATATAAATCAACACATTTTTTTTAAAAGAAAAAGCTATATAAATAACTTATCGGTACTAGTGTGAGATAAGTAAGCTTTGGAGAGAGAGAAAATATTTTAAGGATATAATAAAATTATTTAATATTGAATTGAGTAAGTGTAATTTTGATAGGAAAAAATTACAATTGACATAACAAAATATATATATTGTGATTTGATTTATGTTTGAGATATAAAGAAATAACAATAATATATTTAGAATCAAATATATTTTCGACGTGATTATGAGAAAATTATTAACACTTAATTTATAAAAGAATTAGAAAATCTAAATATCAAATAAGGGTAAAAGCATGAAAATCTGAAAGTTTAGGGGATTTATTTATAAAAATGTAAAACTTCAAGAACTATGAAATAAGGGTAAAAACATAAGAATATGAAAACTTAGGGTAAATTTTAAAAATCTATAAAACTTTAGGGGGGGCAGTGGCCCCCTCTCGTCCTCACTTGGCTCCGTCCTTGAGGATATTGAATGTGAGTCACTAGTTTTACATGCATTCAAGAGACTGCGTATGCAATTTTCAAAACTAGTCGGTGACGTTCAATATCTTCATGAAGTTATATTCAGCGTGCAATGACCAGATCGGAACTGATATATAGAAATGATCAAGTGAGTGCGTGCACGGTGATCTAAATATATGATCGAGGATAATGAATGTGAGCCACTAGTTTTACAACCTTTCTCTTGTTTTGAACAAGTGGCTCAGGTTCAATATCTTGATGATGTTATATCAGTGCGCATTTACCAAATCTCGACTATATAATTTTCGGACGTCCAACCACAGCCACACATTAACAGTGAGCTCACAGCCCCACATTAACAAATACCCACACCCAATATGAATGTGTGGTTGTGGGTGGTTGTGGGTGGACGTCCTTAACTTATAAAGTCAAGACTCTCCTACTTATAGAAGTATTATATATACAGTCTCTATGTCATGCGGACGTCATGATATAACCTCGTTAGCATATTGAATGTGAGCCACTAGTTTTGAGAAAAGTCAAATAAGTTAAAACTAGTTGTTGACATTGAATATCCTCATGAAATTATATCAATACGTCCTCATTTCAAAATTTGTTATGATATAGTTGTTTGTTTTATAAGGCATGTTATATTTTATGGAAATAAATATTTTCACATGTATGCCCTTTTATCTATTATTTGTTATATATTTACATTTTAATATATTATGCCGAATAGCATATTAGTCCCCATAGTTTGCCTTCATCTGCGTTAAGTGTACGATTTTTTGGTATTGAAACTTTCAGTATATCATTATTCTAACAATATGGATTCCAGTCTCTACTTAACAAATATAACAAATTAACTTGATCAACCCATTCTAAGCATAAGTGGCATTAAGTATTAAGTGGATAAATCAAACAGGGCCTTAGTGTAAATTTCAACCCAAAGAAGTTATTATGATTGATATAACAATATATATATATATAGGTTAAATTACACTGCACCCCTTGAGGTTTGACCCGAAGTTAGATGGATAAGTTTCGCTATTCTACACAAACATCCCTGTTTTACCATCATAAGGTCCAAAATGGCCTTGGGTGTCGGTGACAAAAAACTTTTCTCTTTGTTATTAATTATACAGGGGCATTTTTCGTCTATACAGGGGTGTTAGTCTAGAAAAAGGAAACTTTTCCATCTTAGTGTGTTAAGCCCAAACCTCAAGAGGTGCAGTGTAATTTACCCTATATATATTTTGTTATATGATTTGATTTAAATTTGATATATAAAGAAATAACTAATATGTTTACATTCAATTCTATATTGTACATGTGTACATACACGTCTTATAAATAACAATGCAATTTCAGAGAATCAGAAAAATATAAAAATAAAATAAGGGTAGAATTTCACGTCAGTTTGACTTGTTTTGACGATTTGTCACCTTTTTAAATGTCTTTCCATGTTAATCACTTCAATCCTTATATTTTGTAAAACTCATCACTTCAGTTCATTTGACCAAATATTTGAAAGTAAACTATTTTAAATCCTATGAAAGTACAATTTTACCCTTATTAATATTTATTTTTTTAAAATGAAAAACAATAAACTTCTCAATAATAAAATCTTAAATAAATAGGTTACAAAAAAGATAAAAAACAATCTTTTAGCTAAATAATAATTTATAGCTAAGATAATCAATTTAGCTAAATAAATATCCATTACGATAAAAAAATACAAAATAAGAAAAAAAAATGGCTTTTTTTTATTATTTATTTCAGTTTTTTTAATCTATTTATTTAAGATTTTATTATTGAGATTTTTATTGTTTTTCATTTTAATTTAAAGCTAAGATAATCATTTTAGCTAAATTAAATAGTAATAAGGGCAAAAGTTGACTTTTCTAGGTTTGAAATTAGTTGACTTAAAAATATTTGGTTAAATGGACTAAAGTAATTGTATGTAGCACAGCCCTTTGAAAAAAAATAAGGACTACAGTGATGAATATGGAAAGACATTTATAAATGTGATATATCGCTAAAAAAGTGGGACTTCTGTTAAATTCTGCCTAAAATAAGGGTAAAAGAATAAACATAGGGTGTGCCGCCCTCGTCAGAAAATACTTCAGTGGGTCAATATAGGCTAAGGGTACTGAAAAAAAGAATTGTATCGTGTATTGCTGTTTATGTAAATGTTTACGATTGTTACACGATGGAGTCTGTTGAGAAACAACCATCAACAATGTTGGTTCAAAGCAGTAATGGTTAAATACAATTTGTACTACTCCCAGCTACTTAACCGTCAAATCAATCAGTATTATCATGTCGGGCCAGACCCCATGACCAATTTTCTACTTTTCATCATTACCTATACCGAGTCGCAATCCGGGCAGTGCTTGTACAGCCCAATCTCGCCGATCCTGGCAGTTGTTGTGGTAATAATTAAAAAATAAATAAATAAAAAAAATCATTACCCATACCCTATACTTAGAGAACGAAATCTTGGAAATGTGATATGGAAATAGGGTGGGTAGAGTACAGGCAATGATGGTAACATGAGAAAGTGGGTTGAGGGTGGGCAGGGGTTTAGTTGAATGACCAAAATTTAATTGATACGACAGTTAAAATCAGTTCAAGTCAGACGTCAAAATCGGATGGGATATCCCACAGACGTAATAAATGCTCATCCATCCAACGGCGAAAACCCTCCCGTTGTCATCGGTCCTCCTCCGGCTGCCGATCTTTCTGTTCTTCTTGGATTAAAGCTGAGTTGAATGGGTTGTGAGGATAACACTTTTCTCACCCCCTTCAACGGAGGTAACCATTACCCCCTCCTAAATGGATGACATATGTCTACGGAGGGGTAATTTTGTCCAATCAATTGGATAAATTGACCCCTTCGTAGACACATGTCATCTTATTGGGGGGTGAGCAAAAATGAACTCGTTGTTGAGTTGGTTGGGTTGTTCGACTTAGTTGGATTGATGATGTGTCAGAATTTAATTTATTTGGTGAGTGTTGCACCCGGTCCAGCCAAGTTTTTTTCGTAATACAAATCTGTGTCACCGTAACGTATATCAAGGATTCAAGGTTGACTTTACACATCTGGTTCGATGGCAAACGTTATTGTTGATACAGAAGTTTAAAGTAAGCATAATGTAAAGGGTTGTACAATAGACATTGTAAACCATCATGTCCAACCCTATAACCTAATTTGGTGCAACTGTTGCCCTAAAACGATGCAACTTCGTCAGGATATAATTTGAACATCTCAAAGACTCAAATCCGTTGGATCATCCAATATTTTATTAAATTTTAGGGATGAAATCATAATCAACAGTTTAATGCCATTGTTGCGGCAACTGAAGACTGTTGCGCCAGGGTTCCCTTTACAGTGTGGATGAAGCTTGAATTAGGCGCATAATATTTACGCTTAGAGGGAGACCAATTCCTGTTCTTTGTTATGTTTGTTAATTGATGTAGTTTGCCTATCCGTTTGAGTAGGCCACCCATTACAACCTTTCGGACATATTCCCACTTCCAATATGGGGTGACATTTTTGGATTTCATCGTGATTTACACGGCTATAGATAATAATTAACATTATTCTGAACCAACAGAAAGTTAAGCTTGCTTGTTTTAGAAGATTATGAATGGGAGCATTTTTATGAACATTGACACCTCCCTCAATTAACAAGTGAAGTTGGTGCATGGTGTTCTTGTACATGTTAAAGGTAAGTGGTCAAATTGGTTTGAAAACTAAGAAAGGTTTTGAGTACATACAAATTTTCTCTTTTTTCAGGGTTGTTCTAATAGTTTGTTAACTGTTGTGAAATGTTAATACGTACAAGTTTTTTTTTCTGAATTTGAACTGCAAGGTTAGTTTCTGATTCCGAACAATAAAAAAGGGACATAAGTACTTCGTTAAGATTGTACAGCACAAAATCGGCAGATGAGTACACACATAAACGAGGTCTGACTTGAAATTTTTAACATGGGTTATAAAACAACAGGCGTTTGTCAAAATTGAAAACAAAATGGCAACAGCAAACCCAACATAAAACGCTACTTGCAAGTCCTAGAATGGATTCTAGGAACAAAACAACCATCAATTGCAAATGCATGTTTTGTTGCGCTATGGATGTGAGTGTCTGAACGTATTAATGCCTTGAACCCGAAGGTTGATTCTTAAATAACGTACAGCCCTCTTGACGCCGAAGACGGTCGACTAGAGATGTCGACCTGGGATTGCATGCGCTATTTTTTAACCTGTAAACATCTCTCTCCAGTTCCGCCACGCGAGATTCAACAACTGTTGATCGAGAACGGGACCGTGCTTCGTGTTTTTCCACTATTTTCTTGTATTCAATGGTAACATCCAGGAGGTCTTTCAGAGAGTCGAAGCACCTGGTTACGCAGCAAATCAGTCGATCCAATGCCGTGGATTCGTTCTCATCATCTGACTCCATCTCTACAGACCGAAGTAATATTTTTTTTGCTTCAGAATCTGTAGAGACCGAAGTTATCCTGTTAACGAAATCCGATTGTGAACATATGCTTTTATAGGGGGGCATACAGCGGCACAGTGCACTAATCGGCAGAAACATATCAGACATTTTCCCCTTTAATTTTAACTTTATTGGAAATTAGTGTAATCTTCAAATAGTCATCACCAATGTCATATGTATTTATGTATATAACAATGTCATCAATCATGTAAAGGAAATAAATTTGCTGGTTGTCCAAATGATTTCCATCATTTTACATGGTATTACATGTCCATAATACTGATATTATGTATTTTTTTTGTTTTCCCTATTTTAGTTAAATTATAGTAGTTACCTTGCTCCCTACGATATGTTTGGTATGCGGGACGGGACAGGAGAGGACGGGACAACTTTTTGTTATCCCACATTTGGCGCCCCATTAGAATGGGATAGGACAAGACAATGTGGGACAACAATGTAGGACAAAAACCACCATATTTTGTCTCTTCCAAGTACAGATGCACATTTTACCCCGGGAGGCCGGGACCCCAATTCCCTGCGTCCCCATCCCCATTTGGGGATTTTTTTTTGGGGGGGGAAATGGGGAAATGGTGAGGGATAGGGATGAAAATCATCCCCAAATTGAAATGGGGATGGGGAGGGATGGGGGGACCCCTCCCCATCCCCATTTCCCTATTTTCCCCACAATTATATTGAAATGGGGATGGGGATGGGGATGGGGATGGGTGGGAGGTCCCCCGTTACCATTTCCCCATTTCCCCATTTCCCCCAAACATATATAAATATAATTATAATATATATATATTTAATATATTTTTTATTCTTTGAAAACCCTAAATCCCTAAGTATATATACACATTTTATATAAAATGCATTAATGAATTTTATTTTGTATTTGTAATGGAATGTTTGTTTGTCTTAGTTATATTTTGTAGTTTTTAGTCAAATGGGAAAATAGGAGAACCGGGGAAACGGGGAAATGGGAAAAAACGGAGAAATATGGGGAAAATGGGGAATTGGGGATGGGGATAGATATAGGTCCCCCCAATATTTCCCATCCCCTTTTTCCCCGAACAGGGAAACGGGGCGGTTTTCTGGAAGAGTTTGGGAAGTGGGGATGGGGATGGGGATGGGGGGACAAAATATTCCATCCCCAATTTCCCTAAATTGGGAAACGGGGGGGTATTGAGGAAGGGTCTGGGAAGTGGGGATGGGGATGGGGGGACCTATATCTATCCTCATTCCCCAAATGTGCATCTCTACTCCCATATTCCCTAGGACAAGGTTGTTCAATGACATGGGACAAGTACAAAAAGACTATTTTACCCTTTAAATTTTCTATAAATTGTTAAACATGTTTAATAATATATTATTTTAAATTATATTATATATTATGTATAATATGTATTTAGATTATTTTAGTATATATATCAAAATAATATATATTATAATATTATATATTATATATTATTATCTGTTTATATAATGTATTATATATTATTATATAAATATATTTTACCTTTATATTATATTATATTATAATATTATATAATTGTTAAATTATAATATATATATAAGAGGGGTACTATAGTAATTTGAACTTCTTGTCCCGTCCTGTCCCAGCCATACCAATCGCATAACATTACAGTTAAGAGTTATGTCCTAGACCTTCCAAACACAATATAGAACAACTTATCTTGTCCTGTCCTGTCCTGTTCTGTCCCATCTCCGTGCCAAACGCACCCTTAGGGAGCGTTTGGTACGCGTTTAGGGATAGGATAACGTGGGACAGTTTCTTCGTATCCCACATTTGGTGCAACTTTAGCAGGGGAGATAACGGGACAAGGTGGGATGAAAATCAACAAATTTTGTGGCACCCAAGACCCTAGCCCAGACTAGTCCCATACTATATACAAGAATCGGAACCACCTTTTAACCCTTACAATCTTTAAAAAAGCACTGACTTGTGCAATATTATATATATATATAAGAACTCCCGATCTGGTTAGTGCATCCTCCTAACCAGAATTTTCCTAATAAAATCTTATAAATATTATTTTATTAATTATTATAATATTTAAATCATATTTTATAAACATATGAGGTGCACTGTGGTCATTTCGACCTCTTGAATATGACAGAATCTTGCATGCACCCGGTGCATTGCACCCATCCAATGGGTGCATGCCATGTGGCAAGGACAACCAATCGAATGAGTTCTCCCAGGCACGTCGTATGCATGCAAGATTGTCTCCATACCGTTTAGATAGATACCGTGAATTATACCCTAATAATGATTTCAGTTTACTCCAAAATTAAAGTTTAGGTTTAGGTTGTGGAAGCCCCGAGGGTAATAAGGATTAGAGCAATTTGAAAGTTTCACAACCAAATGATGTGAAATTAAAATAGCATGTTTTTGAAATATACACCGACACCGATTGTGTTTACATTCCGATGAGATCACTTTTCTTGTGTGCTTACGCATGCACCGAATTGTTAGGGCTAAAGTTCTCCTCTCTCCCAAAAGAACTTATAAATTTTGTAATAGTGCAAAACTTATATAATTTTTTCCGCTACCTTTATATTTAACAAATTTGGTTTACATAGTTATAGTGCTTGCAAAATTATCAATTTGGATTTCTTGGTATCTTTGAATGAACTTATTATCCACACAAATTTTAATATGAAAAGCCATATAAATCGATGTGATTTCACATACAGGTGTGGATAGAGGTTTAAGCGAGGGATCCCTCAGTTGACGACTTGACGGTTAGTTTAATACATCGATAAACACTGGATTTGGTGAACTTAGAAGAACCTTCCATAGAAAAAAAAATTGTTTAATGTAGATATTTGTATTGGGAATTTTACATGCATGTAAATACATGTAGAGAATTTACAACATTGTAGATACATATAATAAAAACAATGAATTATTTTTTTAATTATTACATAAAACGCAATAATACAATACAACTTCTTAGCTATCCATGATCTATGGATACTTATTTTAGTTTGATATTATTTTCTTATTATAAAACATGATTTTCATTTATGTTTTTTATCTTGTTATTATTTATTTGTTTATATTACGTTTCTTTTTTTAATTTCTTCTTAATATATAATATTATTTAGTTCATTTACAACAAATGTTTTTTTTGTTTTATTTTATACAGTAAACATTGCTATAGTATCGATTTTTCTTAACATAAGTTTAATTCAAATACAACTAATAAAAATATGAATTATAAACTTAATTATTACTTTGTAAACGATAATACAATACATATATAATTTACAATACGTTCATTTATTATTATATTACTAATACATGATAAAAAATGACTTATATCCTTATTTTTTAAATACAATTTGGATAAAAAAAAGGTAATAATTAATCCTTTCAAATTTCCAATGTTTATTATTCAAGTTGAATCTACAATTCAACCTACCGCGCGGATCATCTTTTCCAAAAGTTTAATTCAAATACAACTAATTTTTAAGAATATACATGGGTAAGTGAGATAAATTATGGAGTCCATTTTTCTCACCCACACTATCTACGGTGAGCCATTACCACCCATCCCAGTTGTTGACACCTGTCCTAAACTCAACCCAAAGTCTCAAGTTACCCCAAAGTTAACTCAAGTTTTGCACATGTGTCAACACTTGAAGTGGGTGTTAATGGCTCACCCTAGTTAGTGTGGGTGAACAAAAATGCACCCATTTTTATGATACATGTGTATCCAGTCATCAAATGACAACTCACCTGCCACATGTGTTGGCCACTGTCTTTTCTCTATATTGCCTTGCAATCTTAAAATTTCTCATCACCACTCCTGATCCTTATTTGTAATGTTATCTTTTTAACCATTTCATCCAAAATATTTGTACTCATGGTTATATTTGGCTGTTTATATGCGTTGAATATTTAACTTCAGAGAAAAAGAAAAAAACAATAAAACATAAATATAAAAATAATAATTTATATATATAATTATCATTCATTTCCTACCTTTCGGACAAGGTTAAATCGTGTAAACTTGTAGTTTTTTCTTCATCGTGTGATGAACCATATAGTATTCCTTCTCAACTATTCAACTAACAAGCTTTTGTTGAAAACGTAGGGTAATTACTAATTACCTACTATCATGTAATGATGTTGCCCCTTGTACAAACTTGTGAAATAAATAAATAAATTAATCAGTTCAGTTGAAATAAAAAACAAGATGGAAACTCGGTTCGGTTCCCTATTGACAATGACCGAAGATATAATATATCGCGCTTCTGCACGTAATCGAAATGATCTTGACGTCTGTAGTTGACGGATGTGCTGACCCCAGTCCATCGCCCTTTCAGGTGAACTGTAAATTGAGTGTTCACATCAACGAACTATTCACACTGTTTCACAGGAGTGGGTGCATTGAGCTTTAAACGTGTTTGGGAATATTTCCTATATTTAATGACAATTGACTTACGGATAATATTTAGTAATTTATGAAATTTTTTTACTTTTGCACAGGGGCCTACATGTTTATCGAAACTCGTCACACGTGAAATTGTTTATGTTTATCGACTAATTTTTTATTTATTTGGAAAAGCTCTGTTATTGAGCATGCTGGCTGGACTTCCTCCAGGCACCCATCAGTCCCATCAACCTGTCCCCTCTCCAACTACAGAAACTCGTCGCAGCTAAATGTGCCAAGACCTTGCGAGAATTGGACTCTACTAGCACAGCCCGGAAAACTGCTTCCACTAATAAAGGGGAGACTGGAGAGAGCACCCTCACTTGATAGCCAAGGAGGGACAAAGAATATATGTAATATATACATGGGTGCCATGGGAATTGAACCGTGGTGGTGGATGCTCCATTTGGAGGGTCCAACCACATTGGCAAGAGCCCAATAGCGGATTTCATTGTATATTACATAAGTACAATGGTAATTCAGAATATGAATATAGATGACATCCAAAAAAAAGATTTCTCATTAGATCAAGGAGTTTTACGCACCCTTACAGTACAATATGACACATTCATCTGTAATACGAGAAACACTTGCATGGGACGGTCTCATTGACGTGGCATCGGGACCGTCCAATGAATGTATGTCATATATATCTTGGGAGTAAAAATATATTTTAAAGTCCCATGTGGCATACATTCATTGGCCGGTCCCATTGCCATATCAATGAAACCGTCCCATTCAAGTTTTTCTCCTTTACTACAAAGTACAAACAATGAGTATTTATTTGGTTTTTCGATGTGGCGCGACTGTCTACTGAGGCCTTCATTGCAATTACAAATATCAAAACCAAGGTCATACCAAATTGCTACTGTATCAAACCTAACGACCATACTATGGCGACCGTAGGTCAAGTGGATAGCAAGGGGGGGAATGATAAAGGTTACCCCATTCTCGCTGCCATGTCGACACACATCCGGAAAATGGAAGAACTGAGAGATGTCATCATAAAATTTCAACATACGGCTCCGGTGGGGAGACACCGAGTTTACAGCGATTGTCCTATGGACATAGATTCGTTACGGATACAATTATTCGAACTCATTGAAGAGTCACGCCGTCTTTCAACACAGCTCGATGAACAGTTTGGTTTTCCTGCAGGACCATCATCCCTTCTGGCGAACTGATCAACCAAGTCCTACATGTTATTTCAATGATCTGTGCATATTTTAGTTTTTTATCTTTCATCTGGTTGTTTTGTTTATAATGTCTTTAAGTTTAAACGAAGGCGATTGTATTTGCATCCACTAACTAAACATAACTCCGTTTCATGTGTTCACTATCTTAGGGGAGGTAATGAGTCGCCGGATACACGAGGCATTGTACTTACCTTATTTTCAATTATATAAATTTATGATTAGTTTATCAAATGATAAGGATTATATACAAAATCGGTTGTGAACAAAGTGTTGTTAGTTGTTACCTGTATCCATCTATCTTCACGCTATTGTCTTTTGCATTATATATTCATTTGAAGTCTACACCTACAAAATCAAAGGGAGAAAACAAATAACACACGATGACACGTCGTAATCAAATAAAACACGAGGGCAGATGAAATGATGCAATACATAGTGTAGGAGAAGATATCAACTATGAAGAGAGGTATGTGTAAGAGTTGTGACAAGGGTATTCATGTTCATCAGAGATATACCAAATTTATAACTATTCATCCCTGCATCATGCAGAGCCTGCATAGTAGCCAAACCCCCTCATTTATCCCAAAAAATTTATCCATTACCATAAGGGTACCCGTAATCAATGATCTTAAATAATTAGATAAGATATATTTTGGTCCTAACTTATTGATTTCTGATTTTTATTTGAAAATAAAACCTTTTTGCTATTGTTTTAAATAATAGTTTCGGACACGTGGTAGCATTTTGGGAGGGAGGTTATGCTTACCTCTAGTTAAAGTGGGTAAGCAAAAATACACTCGTTAAAGTGGGTGAGCAAAGTTGTACACTTTTACTACAGGGTTCCACCTTTACAATAGAGAGTACAACTTTGCTCACCTCCTTTAACTGGAGGTAACCATTAACCCCCACCCCAAATGTTGACACGTGTCCTAAACCTTGAGTTAACTTTGAACATTGTGTTAAGTTTGGGACACGTGTTAAACACTTAGGGTGGGGGTAATGGTGTCCCAAACTTAACCCAAAGTTCAAAGTTAACTCAAGTTTAGGACACGTGTCAACATTTGGGGTGGGGGGTAATGGTTACCTCCAAACCTTTGTAGGTGAGAAAAGTTGTACTCCCCAATTAACCCTTCAAATAGTCTCTCCCTAAACTCACACCATCCTCATTTCACTCCACCCGTCTTTATTGTGAATCAGCCTTCACAAGTTTTTTTGGCCTCTAGCACATGCTTCCTTCCTCCCGTAGTTTAAAGTGTTTGCTTCCATGCAACATCTCTTCCCAATCACCCTTAAATTAGTATCATCCCCTCTTCCCAATCACCCTTGAACTAGTCTATCCGTAACTGACACCCTCCGTTCGTCGCTCCACCTGTGTTTATTATTAATCCGCCTTCTCAATCTCCTGTTTCCATTGTTCACACCCAATTGTTTCTTTTGCCTGTACTGAACATGGTTAGTTCCTCACGTAGTGTAAACTTGTTGCTGCCGTGGAACATCTCTTCCCAATCACCCTTGAAATAGTATCTTCCCATCTTCCCAACCCACAACCTCGTATCACTACACACGTGTTGTATTTTGGGTTGCTGTTTAAATTTTTTGTTTCACCTCTGATTCTGAATATTGAGTTAGGTTTCTTCGATTACCCCGGTAATGGAGCAGAAATTGTCGTTGGAAGAGACTGTGGGTCCTATCTCTTCTAAAGGAAGAATACCTCCGGGGAGGCCAGGCTATGAAACAATAGGCAAAAGCCCGTATTCAAGGCGAACCACTTTCTAAAACAAGTGGCGAACAGAGACATCCATGACTATGATCTTGGGTGGATGAGACATTGATATTTCTGACGATAGCCCTAGGTGACGACGTGGTCAATTACTTGGAGAAGGTTCGGGCCATCCAAAGCATTGCTTTGATCACGGTGTATCTGGTGTATCTGCAGAACCGAGTATATATATGGATATATATTTACAATTTGAGCAGATATGTTAGGAGTATGAAAATAGTAGGAGGGATTAGTCTGAATAAACAACAGAAGGTTTGAACATACGATTTGTAGAGGTAAGAAAAGCTGAAGTTTTAAAAACAAGTGTTTAGCGTCGCCGAATAGCAGACTTCAGCACTGAACGGTGCTGTCTGAATCTGTATCTGTGTTTTTTAACTGGAAAGGCACCGTTACATAACGTCAATAGGTCTATGTGATATCAGTTTACCTATAAGATGGTCTTAATTTTTTATTAACGTTTATATCGAATTTGGTTATCATTGTTCAGTAATATTGAATATTACACATCAGTGGCGTAGCCAGGATTTCTGACTTGGGGGGGCTAGACTAAAAACCAATGATCAAAACAACGGAAAAATCAACAACCTATACATTAGGCGGACGCCAATAGACCAATCCTTTTCGACCAAATCGGCCATATTAGGCCGCCCAAAGAAAATCAGCCAATTTGACCCTGAAAATAGAGCTAAGCGGAGTCATTGACTCCGCCTAGTCATTGCAAAGACTCACCGTTGATGGAAGACGTAACCCCAGATCACATTCGAGAGTACTAGCATCGACATCTTTAGCCTCAACTGTATTAGGCTTAGAAATATGTTGGTGACTTGGTTCTCAATAATTGGAACATCAACATTTGATGGAGAAGCTATTTTACTTAATGATTGATTCTCATTTGATTTTGGGAAGAGATACAAAATATTTTTCCTTTGCTTTAATTTTTGATTATTTGACATAATAACCTACGATAGTAAGAATTTAATAAGAAACACACACACACACACACACACACATATATATATATATATATATATATGGCAAAGTCACAATCTCAATAAAAATCATCCAAATAACATGAAATATGTAAATATATTTTCTAGAACAATTTAATTCTACATATCTAAATGACTAAATCAAGGATCTGAACTCAAAGACCCCTAATTTACCTAACTAAACTTTCTAATCAAATGTAAATCACACATTAAATTATCTTTAAGCAAACCCTAAACTAAATTCAGTATTAAATTCAGAGTTTCTAACTAAATTCATAAATGAAAGAGAAGTCTTATTTATAGACTTTGATTGTATCACTCCCACGGTCCCACTTGGCCACTTGTCCTTTACCATCATTGCTTGCATCATCAATAAAAAGTAGAAAGTAAAAGGTTGGAAAGCAAGTCAAACGGTGGAAATCCAATTACAACATTATTTTTATTTTTTTTTTTGAGAAATGAATATATATATATATATTTTTCTGAAAATCGAGACCGGGCTGTAGCCTGGTCTAGCCTACACCTACCTACGCCCTTGTTACACATGTTTCGGCAATGGGCAATTTTTATTAGTACATTTGTGGCGGTCACGCAATTCCTTTATTATGGTTCAATATTTGAAAATTAATGTGACGTTGTTTCATTTATAGACAAAATTGAGTACAAATTTGCTCACCTCCTTTAACTGGAGGTAACCATTACCCCCCACCCCAAGTGTTGACACGTGTCCTAAACCTTGAGTTCACTTAACTTTGATCTTTAGGTTAAATTTGGGACACGTGTCAAACACTTAGGGTGGGGGTAACGGTTACCTCCAGTTAAAGGAGGTGAGCAAAATTGCACTCGAAAAAAATTACAGCAAATAATTGTAAAAATATCGTTTCACACTTTTGGAAATTTCACACTACTCGAGTACTTGGGAGGTGGACGAACATATTTCATAAAAATTTTGTACGGTATAGAGTTCGTTCATGACAGACAAATATTGTCTGGTTTCGAATTTTAAAATGTTAATACTTGTGAAGAAATAAAGAATTATTGTATATAAGTGCACTGAACACAGAAGGGTCACCATGTGGAATCAATGTTATATCACCGTTTCAATTATTTAATAACTACTGAATTATTTATATTTATTAATTTCATTATATATTACCTATAACCTACTGACTTTTTTGTATTTATTAATTTAATTATATATGAAAGACGAAGAATACCAACAACTCTTCACAGGAATGTTTTCAAAGAGATACACACCACTCTATTTATCTGTTGGTAACCCAAACAATTGGTTAATGTAAGTACAATTAAATTAAAAAAAAATTAAAATGGATTTTAATAAAACAAATTAATGATCCAAAGTTCCAAACCTTTCCGATTCACAAAACACACATTTACACCTGACACAACTCCCGCTGAAATTAATTAATAATAATAAATGACCATTCGGAAATGAGTAGCCACACCCTTTAACAGAATGAGAATATCTATGCTTTGGGAGAAGATGAGCATATTAATGCTAATTGACTATTTAATTGTTCATTTAAAAAAAATATATCATATTTCATAACACGTGGGGTCGTGGGTAGATAAGAAATTGCAAATGTCGGAAATCAATTGAAGATGAAAATTACTATAAGAGGAAACAACTGAAAAAATGTCAAAATTACCGTCATCAGTTGATCACAACCATCACTTCTTGGACTTATTACTAACATACCGTGTTATGACAGTAATGTATTGATCGTGTAAGGATTATCTTCGGAATGGTTTTATATATTACTTAAATTCATCTATTTTCCGAATTGATTACACATTGTGGCCCATTACAAAAAACTACCACACCACGTTATATCATTGAGCTGTGGCAATCCAATTCCAGCACAGTCAATCAGTCATTAAAGAGGTTAGCTTACGAAATTCAAATTCATTTCAAACAATTGTCAGATTCACATTCTTTTTGAGGTTCTCTTACCATATGTACCCAACTTAGTATTTAACACATCAATCCGGTTTCAAGTTCGACATCAGTCATTTTGTTTGATTCAATCTGAATGCTTTGTTTTAATCTTTCTATGTTCGTGTCTTCTGGATAGGGGTTAAAGTACCGAAAATCGAAATTGCTGCTGACATAATTGTTTTTTGCCTGCCTGTTGACCATAATGACGTTTGATGTGATGGGCCATTGTGATATTGACAACCCAAATCCAATGGGCACGCTATTATGGGGATACGCAATGCCGGTCTACAAGAATACTCATTACCTCTTCGTGTAGCGTTACAAAACAGGAATGGACGGTAGAATCTATGTTACGCAATATAAATTGCCTCACCAAATCCTTAAGCTCCCAACGCAATATCTTGTAATAATTATCTCCTGTACACTCGTACAGTTCATCCAATCCCAAACTGTTCATTAATTTACACATAACATTTCATTGTCCGATAACTTGATGTTATGGCCATCAAGTTTTAGATGATTTGGACCGTCCCAGGCAAGATCTTCTCGTATTGGACATGTTAATTTAAAAAGGTGGGATTTTAGGTGGGATGTTTAGCATTATTGTTTAAATAATAATAACAATTTAGTTATGAACTCCTTCCAGATGATAAACGTTAATTACAAATTAAAAGTATGAGGATTTCAAAACACCATTAATCAACTCATATAATCTAAACGATTGGCTTATGCATTTGGTGTTAAAAGTTTTTGCCCATAATCAATAGAAACGCTGATGTGGCATTATTTACAAACTCGAAAAGCCATATTTGCCCATTGCCGATGCTCTATATATATGTAATCGCCTAAAAGTATTTTCTATCGTAATATTAGATTGACATTACACATTCTAACTGAACTTATTTGAAAACTTCAAATACAGTCAGAACAGTAACCACACGGTTGTTTGACGCCATCTTTTTCGGAATGGATAGGAATTCCCAAGGTGAACCAGCGGTGACCCGAGATCGTATATACTCCTTGCTCGACGCCATTTTACAAGTATTCAGTGAATTGGAGGACGTGCGAACTCAATTTTCAGGGAATTTCAACACTGACGTGGTTTTGTTATGGACAAAGTTCATCCAGGTAATTGATGACACACAGAGACTGATCGCGGACATTGAGAGGGAGATGGGTCGTCCTGTAAGCTCAGTACCGTCTCATCCTTCCCATTAGGTTATGCACATTTACTGTAAAATAACACATGTATGCTTTTTGTTCTCACCAAGTTTTCAACTGTTACGTATCGAAATTTTGACTTCTGGGTTGAGCTACTTTATATTACGGTGGAAGTTGGGATGCGATGTTTATAAGTTTCGAATATGTAAAAAAAATTCTGAGACCTTGTGTTTTCTATGTTCTGCTCTTTGAATTATGTGCAGTGGTTTAGAAATGAAATGTCGTACATAAATGTTTGCATCCGTAGTCAAGTTCTTGTATGAGTTTACGATTACATGAGGAAGACAAATCAAATGACACGACGCATGCGTTTAAACTGTCTTCACGCTTCCATTTACTACCAGGTAGTTCTACTCATTAACAGAATTATTGTTTGTTTTAATTTATTACTCACAGGGATTTTCTGGTATTGCATTCCCATTATATACAAATTTTAGGGGACAAAGGCGTTAAACTTGGTATCGGCGATTCATTAAACGAAGATTATATATTAGTATTCAGTGATAAGATTATTAAATTAATAACAATAACATATTCATTTTTGTCCATCAGTTTTTATAAAATTAATTTGGGGTGTAAATAAAAGTAGGGTTGCCATAACCTTTTTATATGGGTGCAATAATGTGCACTGCTTTTTCAATACTCCAGAGTCTACGACCACCTCAACAAAACAGCATACCATAAACAAGTTACAGTTATTGGAATTTTGAAATGCGGACATCGATAATGGTTTTTGAATTAGAATTTTTAAAATATAAAAGAAAATGAAAATTTCAAAACTAAACCATTTTTAAAAAGAAAATTAAAAAATAAGTTCAAATTCCGAGATAAGTTTGATTAGTGGACTGTATTCACTGTCAGATCAAATCAATAGTCTGCATTAATGCATGGCTTAATTTCGTATAATAATGACATCATTATCTATGAATATCTCATAGGCAACCGAAACGGTCTATTTCACTTTGTAAATAGTTATCTTTCATTGGAATTTTATCAAAACTAGTCAGCTGTATTATAATCCATTACGTGGACACTGTAATTGCGATTTATTCGTGTATCACCAAACCTCAGGGAGGTTAGTTGTAATTTGGTCATAAAGCCCTAAATCACAGACTGTGACCATTCGTGTATACTTACTTACTCAAGAACCTATACCGTGTAAGCATCAAAAGGAGGTACTCTTCGGAATCCGGCATCTAGAAGAACTTCTTTAATCGACGGCGCACCCAATCGTGTCGACGGTATGGTGTTTTCTGTTGTGATCCTAATTTTTTCTGTTACCATATTTTTGTTTGTTTCAATTTAATTATTAAGGGTGGGTATGTATAAATTGGTAATGGGTTTCAGTCTGGGTATGGCCTGTCGAACATTCAAGGAATAAAGTTTACCCAATTTGTTTGTTGTTCATGGGTTTCAGTCTGTAATTTTTCACAGCAGACTGATGATTGAAATGAAATCTCAATTACTCTCTCGAACGACTGTGATAGATTATATATTGAATGTTACTGTAGTGTTCGACTGAAATACTCACAGTCGGAAAAGAGTTCAAGGATGAGTTTTGTTCTGTTCAATACTGAGTGTGGACATATGTTGATGCTGCCTCAATTCTTAGTTCGTTTACTCTTGCAATTGTAAATTTTATGAACAGATGGCTGTGGAGGAAAATTTGGACGATTTGTTGGTACACCCGAGGGCCACTTGGAATTATAACATCACCATCAACACACACTGTTTTCACAAATTGATTTCCGATATAGACAAGATTCTTGACCGTGCCGGAGAAAGGGCAGAATTCGAGTCAGGATGTTTTGGCCACTTCTTGGATTTCCCTAAAGGGGGTTATTTTCAGGCACAGTTCATCCACAGCTTGCTGCTGAGACAGATATGCATTCCTGGAGGTAGTGAGGACGAGTTATGGTTTGCCTTAGGAAAAACTAAGGTCATATTTGGGAAGAGGGAGTTCTGTCTGTGCACTGGCCTAAAATTTGGCCGCCTGTCAGACATACCGTCAAGAGAGTATGAGGTTGTCCCGGGTGGTATTCACGGAAGGTACTTTCAGGGAAGGAAAAAAGTTGTCATCGCAGAATTGAAAGCTCCCTTCATGGCGGAGGGTTTCGAACGGCCCAACGATGCACTTAAGTTGGCATTGCTTCTGTTTGCCAACAGGGTCCTCTTCGGTCAGGACGATCGGAGCCAGGTGGCGTACTGGACGTTCTCGCTAGTGGAGGATGTTCAATCGTTCAACAACTTTTCCTGGGGTCACTACGTTTTCAAGATGACCCTCCACTACATCCGTCAAGGTTTTAAGGTAACGGCAGACCCTCTCGGGCAGACTAAGAGATACAACCTATACGGATTCATTTGGGGATTACAGGTTATTTTAATAAGCGTTAATCCCTTTGACCTTTTTTCATATGTTTGTAAATTAGATTATTCGTTTTTCCATGATTAGTAATGCTAATTACACCCTCTAAAACCGATCCCTCGGTTTGACACGGTACAGTTTTGGGCTACGGAGGCTATACCTGTGATGCGCGACAAATGTGGTAAGCTAACTGAAACAAATTATGGTGTGTTCAATATTAATCTAGAGGGGGGGTGAATAGATTTTATCCGATTTTACCAAATTTTCGTTAATGGTCAAGATTACGAAAATACCCTCCACTAGTCAATATACAATAGCAAGTGTAATATGGTGCGGAAATTAAAAGACACTTGATATTTACGTGGAAACCCTCTCGGGAAAAACCACGGGCTATGTAAGTGAGCCACACTTGAACCTCGAATCCACTAAATGTGTAAAACGATTACAACCTAATCCCGGAAGTAATCACACACCTACCTACTCCCGGTATAAGTGAACCTAGTCCCAATGCTTGTGATTTATGCAACCTAATCCCGGAAGCAACACAAGACTTAGTTCTCAATGAAGAGAAAACAACCTAAGTGAATATATGAAATACTCAAAATGCAACAAGAGCAAGGCAACTCTATATGCTTACCTAGAATGATGATATATCAATGAAATCAATCCTAGATATCAAAAGCTAAATGACATATCATAAAGCTTAGCTAGATGTTATCAATCACAAAACAATCCTAGCTATCAAACAATGTCAACATGTCCAAACATGTGAACTCAATTAGTTGTAGAGAATTTCTAACAACATAATTGTCAATTAAATCCACAAGAACATTCAATTAAGCTTGACTAGATAAATAAACATTAATCTATCAACCTAATCATCAACCAATTGTACAAGAATGTTCTAGGGTTAGCTATTTAGGGAAAATCATCCTAATCATGTAAGCTATCACAAACAAAACCCAATCATGTCATAACTTCACTAAATATGCAATAAAAATGAAGATTTGATAAACTAAGCAATAAAAGACATGTCTTGACTAAGATAGAACAATAAATGAAGATGTGGTGTTTGTTCTACTTACCAAGTCATAAATGAAGAAGACCCATGGAAGATTGATGCATGAAACATGTTAGATGCACATGGGTTTTGGGTTTGGAGAGTTAAAGAAGCAAGATTGAAGCTTTCTCTCTCTAGGGTTTGAGTTTCTCACTCTAAGGTCTGATTTTGAGCTCTTAAAAACGAGCAAGGAAGAAGATGATACTTATATAGGACCCCTAGATGAAATGACGTCGTTTTGAAAAGTTTGCAACAGATCGCCCGATTCTGCGCCCTTGTTCTGCGCCCTTGGCCGCAGAACAAGGGCGCAAAAATGCACCTGATGGTTTTGCGGCCCCTAAACGCAAAAACCAAGGGCGCAGAAAAGAGGACAGTGAGTATGAATTTTGATCCTCATTCTGCGCCCTTATTTCTGCGGCCTTGACCGCATAACAGGGCGCAAAAACGCACCTGATGGAGTTTCCTAAAAAGAAAAATATGATGTGTAATTCCAAGCAAGATGCACCCATATGGACAAGAATGAAGAGAGATTAAATGAGCAATTCATGCATACACACAATAAAGACACAACACATTCAAGAATAAGAATTATGCAAGTGTTGTGAGTGTGTGCATCTATTTCTCTTCATTACAAGAAACACTAAGAATTATACCTTTGGAGTGCTTCTTCCCTTGAGGTCTTGAAAAGGGCCTTTGAACATGATCTTCAATCACCTAACTACCCTTACAATTCAAACCCCCAATATGTGGTTTGTCTACGAAATAAGCCAATCAACAATGGGAATCCTTACAATCTCCCCCTTTGGCTATTTCGTGACAAAACCACCACTCACATTGATCCTCACAAGATAAATGAAACTTCGGGAAATTCTACATTACAAAGTACAAAGAGATAAGAAAATAAAACTTCAAGTCTTCAATCTCTTGTAGAATAACCAAACCTTCAAAACAATTAGAATACACTTCCAAAGCAAGTGTATGTGAGATGATCAAGTGAAAGAAAAACAAGCATTTGCATATGAATCTTTTAACCACAATATCATGCAATGTATGAGTATGCAATGCTCCCCCTCAAAGGTTACTCTCTCTCAAACTTCTCCCCAAAGCATACACAATGCTCCCCCTATATCTCTCAAGACTTCTCCCCCTTTTTGTCATGAGATAGGCAAAGGAGCTCCCCCTATTGGATTGCTTTAGCAAAGAGAGCTATTTGCACAAAAGGCATTTGCATAATCATATAAACGAACTTTATGCAATTCAAGAATTGAGAGAGATTCAAGGAGATTTTATTCACAGAAAAGTGTGTGTGTGTAAAAGTTGCTTAGCATGTAATACAAGCACTATTGAGCTCATGCATAAGAATCAATCAAAGCAACAATCAACAGGTTTTCCAAATGAAGTCAAACCAATTAGAGCCCTGTTGTTATGACAAGAAGATATATATCCAAGCATTTGTGTGCAGAGTGTACTAATCACATCAAAAATATATCATCTTTTCTACATTGCAAGACACATCATCAATCAACAATTTTGAGGTCTTTATTAAGCAATGCTTCACACACATCATCAAACACATTTCAACTTTTCTGTTTTTCTCCTTTATCCTAGAAAGCATGTATTTTTGTTTATCATGCTAATGTAACTCTCTTGAAGGCTTTCACTCGGTTTCAAATGAGTAGCCATTTCCTACATTGGGCGGCTGCACGTCATATTGCCAGTAGCCCTTTTTCAAGAGAGAGCTTAAGAATGCATATCAAAGAATCATGAACATGGAGAATAATTTGAGGTCAATCACATGTACTAACAAGTAGAACATTCCTCAAATGGATAAGCACACTCAAGAAAAAATAGAAATCATGCAGTACATGCTAGGCAACCGTGCAAGGTGTTATTAAAAACATTATTAAAGCATTAATCAATGTTATTCACCAAGCATTCTCAAACAATCATAAAAGAGCATAAAAGAAGTTAACTTTTTGCATATGACAATTCATGCAAGTTTGCTCTCTTTGCTTGAGCTCCCCTTATTGGGGTCAAATACTAGAACTCATCACTCCACAAGACATATTCCAATAGATCTAGTAAGAGTTTTAAATCGAGTAGCATCTAGAGGTTTTGTAAACAAGTCGGCTAGTTGATCATTTGTACCTACATGCTTAAGTACAATGCATTTATTTTCAACTAGCTCTCTAATGAAATGATGACGGATGTCAATATGCTTAGTTCTAGAATGTTGAACCGGATTCTTGGAAATATTAATAGCACTCATGTTATCACAAAAGAGAGTGAGTGTACCTTGGTTGAATCCGTAGTCTACTAGCATTTGCTTCATCCATAGGAGTTGTGTGCATCCACTCCCCGCGGCTATGTACTCGGCCTCCGCCGTGGACAAGGAAATTGAGTTTTGCTTCTTGCAAAACCAAGAAACAAGATTGTTTCCAAGAAAAAAGCAACCGCCCGATGTGCTTTTCCTATCATCACAATTTCCGGCCCAATCCGCGTCACTAAAGCCTACAAGACTAGCATTAGTGTCAAATGAGTACCAAATCCCATAGTTAGAAGTCCCATTCACAAATCGAATGATTCTCTTGACGCAAGAGAGATGGGACTCCTTGGGATCGGATTGGTACCTATCACACACACCCACACTAAAGGATATGTCGGGCCTACTTGCGGTCAAATAAAGCAAGCTTCCTATCATACCCCTATAAAGTGTTTGTTCTACACTTTTACCACTAGCATCTTTGCTTAGTTTCAAAGTGGTGCTCATGGGTGTGTTACAATGTTTGGCTTTCTCAAGACCAAACTTCTTCACTAGGTTTTTGGCATATTTGGCTTGGGATATGAAGATCCCATCACTTAATTGCCTAATTTGCAAACCTAGGAAGTAACTAAGCTCACCAACAAGGCTCATCTCAAATTCATGAGACATAACATCAACAAATTGTTGGACTTTGGTGTTGTTGGTGGATCCAAACACTATATCATCAACATATATTTGAGCTATAAAAAGCTCATCATTGTCTTTCTTGATGAATAGTGTCTTGTCAACACTACCTCTTGTGTAGTCATTGTTGACAAGAAATTGAGTGAGGCGCTCATACCAAGCCCTCGGTGCTTGTTTCAACCCATAAAGAGCCTTCTTGAGGCGATAGACATGGTTGGGGTGGTGTGCATCCACAAACCCCTTGGGTTGCTCAACAAACACTTCCTCTTGCAAGAAGCCATTGAGGAAGGCACTCTTAACGTCCATTTGGTGCAATTTGAACTTGTGCACACAAGAGATGGACAAGAGAAGCCTAATGGACTCTAGGCGGGCAACGGGAGCAAAAGTCTCCTCAAAGTCGATACCCTCAATTTGAGAGTACCCTTGTGCAACAAGTCTAGCCTTGTTACGCACTACGTTGCCATCCTCATCGGATTTGTTCCTATATATCCATTTTGTGCCTATGACATTAGTGGTCTTAGGCCTAGGAACTAGAGTCCAAACCTCATTCCTTTCGAATTGGTTTAGCTCTTCTTGCATGGCAAGAACCCAAAACTCATCATTTAGAGCTTCATCAATCTTTTTGGGTTCTATTTGAGAGGTGTAGCATGTGAAGCTAATAAGATTAGCTATTTGCCTTCTAGTCCTAACACCCTCATTCACATCTCCAATAACATCCTCTTTGTTATGGAGTCTTCTAACCCATGGAGCGGGTTCATTAGAGTCCAAGTTAGGAACTCTATCAATAGGTTGTGTGTCATTTTCAACAACATTGGATGTCCCCACATTAGGAGTCACAACAACCTTCTCCAAAGGAGAATCATCACTAAGAATAACCTCCTCCTCATGATTACTACACTTGAGCCTTTCATCATCAAATACAACATTAGATGATTCCATAACACTTAGAGTTTTCTTATTGAAAACTCTATAGGCTCTACTATTCAAGGCATAGCCAATAAAGATACCTTCATCACTCTTAGCATCAAATTTGCCAAGTTGATCTCGGTCATTTAAAATGTAGCATTTGCTTCCAAATGTGTGGAAGTAGCTAACATTTGGCCTCTTGCCTTTCCATAACTCATAGGAGGTATTCCTAGTACCGGGCCTTAGGAAAACTCTATTTCCTATGTAGCAAGCCGTGTTGATGGCTTCGGCCCATAAATTCCTAGACACATTGTTGCTAAGCAACATCACACGGGCCATCTCTTGAAGGACCCTATTTTTCCTCTCAACAACTCCATTTTGTTGAGGTGTTCTAGGAGCCGAAAACTCATGGGAGATACCTATACTATCACAATAGGTTTCAAAAGAAGCATTCTCAAATTCCCTCCCATGGTCACTTCTAATCCGTTTTATGCTTTTAATGTTAGAATTCATTTCATTTTGAAGTTTAGTACAAAGCATTTTAAACTTATCAAAAGTTTCGGATTTTTCTCTAAGAAAATATGTCCATGTGAACCTAGAGAAATCATCTACACAAACAAAAATGTATCTCTTTCCACCCAAGCTCTCGGTTTGCATAGGACCCATAAGATCCATATGGAGAAGCTCTAGAGGCTCCTTGGTGGAGAGATACTTGCCCTTTTTATGCATGCTTTTAGTTTGTTTTCCTTGTTGACAAGGTCCACAAATACCATTGGCTTTCTTCCCAAGCTTAGGGAGGCCACGCACACATTCAAACTTTCCAAGGGTCCGTAGATCCCGAAAGTTCATGTGGCCAAGTCTTTCATGCCACAACTCAATTTGCTCATCCTTGGACACATTGTTTGAGACTATTCTAGCTTCAAGACAATAGCAATTGTCGCTAGATCTCATACCTTTCAATAAGGTTTGTCCATCGGGCTTTAAGATAGAGCAATTCTCTTTGTTAAACAAGACGGAATATCCTTCATCACTAAGATGAGAAATGCTAATCAAATTGGCTTTCAAGCCATCAACAAGTAAAGCATTGGATAAGGAGGGCAATCCGGGAACGGAGATGGTTCCTTTCCCTATGACATTCCTTTTGGATCCATCACCAAAGGTGACATTTCCTCCTTCCTCCATAACAAGAGTCTCGAAGAAACTCTTGTTTCCCGTCATGTGCCTAGAGCACCCACTATCAAGATACCAAAGATTAGAAGAATTTGCCTTCAAGGCAATTTGTGCAACATGGCAAACATTTTCATTCTTTCTAATCCATTTAAGAACAACATTTTCTTTCTTAATGGTCTTTGGTACATGGGCTCTAGATGTCCTAGGATCATGCAAATTAGTCATATCATTCCTAGGAACATGCATCTTGGCTCTAGTCTTTCTCTTCTCAATCATGCTTCTAGTTCTACACATTTTAATATATCGAAAGCAATTTGGTCTTATGTGACCATTAAAACCACAAAAGTGACAAATTGGAATGAATTGAGGAATCATACCTTGTCTTTGAGCTTGCATGGAAGTCTTCCTATGTCTTTGTGGTTGAGAGGGTTCAATCCATCTTCTTTGTTGAACCGGTCTATCTTGCTTCCCTTTTTGAGCCAATAGATGAGGAATGTTGGCTTGAGGTTGTCTCCTTGGTGCAACCTTCACTTGTGCACTTTTTGAGCTTTGTCCTAGATCTATTTTCTTCCTAGGAGTGTGCACCGGAGAAGCTTCTATGTTGCCCAAGCTCTTAACAAACACGGTCTTCTTAGAGGAGGTGGTCTCTTGACAATCTTCAAACCCAAGACCTCTCTTGTCACATGGACTCTTTCCAACACCAAGCATGTGATCTAATTTTTTGGTGCTAGAGTCCATCCTAGTAAGTGACTTCTTAGCTTCAACAAGCTCCCTCTTCAAACCTTCTTCATTCCTCCTAGATAAAGCTAACTCCTCTTTTAGCTTATCTTCTCTCTTCTTAAGTCTTTCCACTTCTTCACTTAGGAGATCATTGTGAGATGAAAGCTCAAGATTTTCTTCTCTCAACATCTTGATCTTCTTAGTTGTTTTCATCTCTAAGCTCCTAAACTCCTTAAGATATTCAACTAACACTTCTTTCTCCACATATCCATTAGTGGAGTTAGCATCGGAGTCTTCTTCACTAGAGTCACTTTCCCTTTGACTCTCTTCCTCTTTTTCACTACCACTTTTGCTCTTGTGAGAAGAGGCAAAAGCTAGGAAGTTAGCCATGATGTCTTCATCATCCGAAGAATCATCTTCTTCATTTGAGTCATCACTACTTCCACTCCAAGTGGCGGCCATCACTTTTCCCTTCTTCTTTTCTTTGTGATTAGCACATTCGGGAGCAAAGTGACCAATCCCACCACACTCAAAGCAACGGACCCCTTTCCTTTCGGTCCTCTCTTGCCTTGGTTCAAACTTCTTGAAGGGAACCTTTTTCTTGTCTTGGCCTCTAAAACCAAATCCCTTCTTTCCAAACTTCATAACCTTGTTGAATCTTTTCACAAACAAGGCCATGTCTTCATCCGAGTCATTCTTCACCTCCTTTTCATCCTTAGAAGCTTTCAAAGCAATACCCTTTTGCTTTTTAGGAGGAGTAGTGCTAGGACCCTTCCTAGACTCATAGGCTAGAAGTCTTCCAATGACTTCACTCGGCTTCATATCCTTATATCCACTATTTTCTTCTAAAGCCGTCACCTTTGACTCAAACCTATCCGGTAAGGATCTCATAATCTTTTGTTTAATCCTCCTATCCGAATAAGGATCACCAAGTTGATGACTTTGGTTGACTATGTCCATCAACTTGATCTCGAAGTCGTTGAAGCACTCATTCTCCTCCATCTTGAGCATCTCAAATTGAGTTTGGAGAACTTGAAGCTTGGAGTCCTTCACAACTTCGGTTCCCTCATGAGCAACTTCTAGGATTGTCCATGCCTCCTTAGCAACCCTAGTGTTTTGAATCAACTTGTATTGATTCTCATCCATGGCACATAGGATGGCATGCATAGCCTTCCTATTCCATTTTGACGCCTCAAATTCTTGTGCACTCCATTGTGCCTTAGGCTTCAAAACTTCTTCTCCTCCACCCGTAGGAGTCATCATGGGAAGATCATATCCATCTTCAACCGACATCCATGCTCGGTCATGAAGTTGACATATGTAGGATTCCATCTTCCCTTTCCATGAGGAGTAATTCAATCCGGTGAGAAGAGGAGGACGTGTGCTAGAAGCCCCCTCGTTGCTACCACCGTTTCCACTCATTGTGTTTATGAATGAAATGAAATGAATGCACAATGTATGAATGAACAAAAATCACACAAATGCAAAACACACCAAAATGAGCAAGGATCACCTATGTATATCTAGGAACCCGCTCTGATACCAATTGAAACAAATTATGGTGTGTTCAATATTAATCTAGAGGGGGGGTGAATAGATTTTATCCGATTTTACCAAATTTTCGTTAATGGTCAAGATTACGAAAATACCCTCCACTAGTCAATATACAATAGCAAGTGTAATATGGTGCGGAAATTAAAAGACACTTGATATTTGCGTGGAAACCCTCTCGGGAAAAACCACGGGCTATGTAAGTGAGCCACACTTGAACCTCGAATCCACTAAATGTGTAAAACGATTACAACCTAATCCCGGAAGTAATCACACACCTACCTACTCCCGGTATAAGTGAACCTAGTCCCAATGCTTGTGATTTATGCAACCTAATCCCGGAAGCAACACAAGACTTAGTTCTCAATGAAGAGAAAACAACCTAAGTGAATATATGAAATACTCAAAATGCAACAAGAGCAAGGCAACTCTATATGCTTACCTAGAATGATGATATATCAATGAAATCAATCCTAGATATCAAAAGCTAAATGACATATCATAAAGCTTAGCTAGATGTTATCAATCACAAAACAATCCTAGCTATCAAACAATGTCAACATGTCCAAACATGTGAACTCAATTAGTTGTAGAGAATTTCTAACAACATAATTGTCAATTAAATCCACAAGAACATTCAATTAAGCTTGACTAGATAAATAAACATTAATCTATCAACCTAATCATCAACCAATTGTACAAGAATGTTCTAGGGTTAGCTATTTAGGGAAAATCATCCTAATCATGTAAGCTATCACAAACAAAACCCAATCATGTCATAACTTCACTAAATATGCAATAAAAATGAAGATTTGCTAAACTAAGCAATAAAAGACATGTCTTGACTAAGATAGAACAATAAATGAAGATGTGGTGTTTGTTCTACTTACCAAGTCATAAATGAAGAAGACCCATGGAAGATTGATGCATGAAACATGTTAGATGCACATGGGTTTTGGGTTTGGAGAGTTAAAGAAGCAAGATTGAAGCTTTCTCTCTCTAGGGTTTGAGTTTCTCACTCTAAGGTCTGATTTTGAGCTCTTAAAAACGAGCAAGGAAGAAGATGATACTTATATAGGACCCCTAGATGAAATGACGTCGTTTTGAAAAGTTTGCAACAGATCGCCCGATTCTGCGCCCTTGTTCTGCGCCCTTGGCCGCAGAACAAGGGCGCAAAAATGCACCTGATGGTTTTGCGGCCCCTAAACGCAAAAACCAAGGGCGCAGAAAAGAGGACAGTGAGTATGAATTTTGATCCTCATTCTGCGCCCTTATTTCTGCGGCCTTGACCGCATAACAGGGCGCAAAAACGCACCTGATGGAGTTTCCTAAAAAGAAAAATATGATGTGTAATTCCAAGCAAGATGCACCCATATGGACAAGAATGAAGAGAGATTAAATGAGCAATTCATGCATACACACAATAAAGACACAACACATTCAAGAATAAGAATTATGCAAGTGTTGTGAGTGTGTGCATCTATTTCTCTTCATTACAAGAAACACTAAGAATTATACCTTTGGAGTGCTTCTTCCCTTGAGGTCTTGAAAAGGGCCTTTGAACATGATCTTCAATCACCTAACTACCCTTACAATTCAAACCCCCAATATGTGGTTTGTCTACGAAATAAGCCAATCAACAATGGGAATCCTTACACTAACAGGGGATCCCAACGGAGCCCCACGGTACAAGAAGTACTGTTTCAAACAGAGGGGATCGGACATGGTCAACGCCTGGACCAAAGCGGAGACAAGCGGGATGGTAATTTACAATTATCTCATTTTGGTATAGTTTTGTATCTTTTTGGTTATGTAGGCAGTGGACAGTTATATTAGTTCCATTATGTTTAAGCTCACTGGGCTTCTGGAGCTTGTACCCACCGAACGTGAGTTGCAGAAACATTACTGGAGGGATATTGATGTGGACCTATCCGAGGGACCCTAGTGGAAGCCAAATGGGAGTAACGATGCTGAGGAACCCACCAAGAGGAAGCACAGGCCAAGTAAGAAAACTAACGGTGGGCGGAGAGGATGTGACCGTGTAGATACAACGGACCTCACAGATACGGTCATTCCAGATATACAACCATCCAGCGATGGACACGGATCTTTCCCTCCTTCGGCTGACCAAGGTACAGCAGCCCTGGTTGATGATACCATGCAAGAAGACTTATATCAGAGGGCAAGTTCAAACGGTGGGCGACATTCGCTTGGTCACACAACCGATGAGGTAAACTGTCGAAGTAATATTGGATCAATGGTTTATACATCTATGATGTTGGTTGCCCAATTTGTTTGTGTATCTATTGTTTCACACCGTGTCTAACGTTTTAGTGTTTTACGTATACCGTTTACATAAACAGTTGGAGGTACCTCGACAGTATGTGGGACCAGAAGTACTGGAAAGAGTGCTGCACGCGGTGAATGCCATATCGGAACGTGTACGCAGTATCGTCCATGAGGAAATGGGGGTGGACCGCGTACACAATATCGTCAATGAGGGTTTGAGGCGGGAGATCGAAGGGCTACGACAGATGCTGGGGGTTTCAAGTACGTATATATCCACAACTGTCACCATTGAAGTCTTCTTTATTTGATTTAATTTGTATTCATGTCCATTTACACTGTGACACTTTCATCCCCAAGGGAAATGTAGGGGACGGTAATTCTGGAGATCAGTCGCAGCGCGGGGAGAGTGTGAAGCAGGAGGAAGAAGGATTGGGGCATGATCAGGCTACCGATGATCGTTATGATGTGGGCGACGATGAAGACATGCAATACGACCAAGATTGGCAGGATGATAGGGGATGCGTTTATGAGAGGGTCAATGATGAACCACAGCAATATCAAAAACTTGTCCCTGGTGATGTCATCCCGGAAGTTGATGACTCAAACCTTCCCTTAGTCTTGTGTGAGGATTCATCGTCCTTGCAACGGGCGGGTGGATTGGAGGTGGCTGCAGCACCTTCACTGGCTTCGCGATCACCCAGTCCAGTTGATAAATTATTTTCTCATATGCCGTTATACCTCTGGCGCCGAGAAGTAGGTAAATTGTTGTCTGTGTTTGGTATACCAGGTCTAGTACATCCAGGAGCACCTGGAGCAGAGGACCCCGATGTAACTCAATGGTCGCTGGCTTCATCAAGTCCTTTTAGCATGCGAGAAACATGTCTGCTGTTGGTTGCACCACCAAATACAGATTCATGTCCAGTTTCTGAACAAGGGAAGATAGATACCGATGGCAAGGAGGAGGAGATACCGAAAGAAGATGAATCCTTGGCTCTGTTAGTGTTGTGGCAAGATACTTCGTTGCACGATCATCCTTGTCCAGTAGAAGGTAGACAATTAGGCACAGATGATCCGTCTGAGGATCCAACATGTCCGATGTTGGTGGGAGCAAATATTACAGCGTCATGTCCAGTTTATGATGACGGGAAATTGGAAATAAATGGCGATGATGAGGGCATACCTAAAGAAGATGCCTCCTTGCTTCCGTTAGTGTTGTGGGTAGATCCTTCATTGCATGATCCGCCTTGTCTAGTAGTGGACACAGAATCTGGTCCAGATGATCCGTCTGAGGATCAAACATGTGCGACGTTGATGGTAGCCCAAATTACAGAGTGTTGTCCAGTTTCGGATGTAGGGGACTCGAAAAACAATGGGGTAGATGAGGACAAACGTGAAGCCTCACAGGCATCATCTTCTGCGGTACAAAGTCCATCACCACATCCACTGTCACCATCACATTCAGATTCACATCTTAGTGTGCCGATTAAGTCAGACCCAGATCTTGGAGTCCCTGAAGGTTCACCTTCATGGGCAATGGCCCATCCACATAACAGATGCAAACATAAATGTAACAGAAAATGAAATCGGTTAAGGAAAGTGTCACAGATAGTATCTTCGACCCTTCCTGTAGAGGAACCGATTTAAGCACGAGCGTCGGTGTCAGGTTCACGTTCTTCAGGAGAGCAATCGACGTCTACACCCACAAATCAACGAAAACGGAGACTATCTGCGATAATCTCCGAAACACTTCCGAACTGGGAACCACCTGTAATTGATGTGCATACCAATGACACGGGTGATTCGTGCCAGCAGGTATTAGATGATACCGCTTTAGCAAGACAGCGTCAACGGAAGTTATGGTTCCGCAGTCCCTACAGCAACCCGTTGAGTAGAGGAATTCTTTCCACTGGCCCCAGCCGGGAGATATATGCGCAGTTCAAGATTGATTCGACAGTGTTATAGTAAGATGATTACTAACTATGCATTTTAGATTCCATCGCCCGTATACAATCACATACCAGTTATAATATCATTCTTGTAATGTAATGGGTGCAGCCGTAACATTGGCCTGGAGGTGCTGCAGACAAAGGAATTTTTCATATCATTAGAGGACATTAATAGCCTTATGTTGGATACACACGTGGATGCCTACCTCAATTTGTTAAACAAGATGAGAGGGAGCAAGCACAGCCCTTACAATTTCAAGGACAGAATGGGGATCGTTGATTGCAACTTTTTTGTAAGTACGTTTGTAACTTTCAGGCTATGTTTATACTAGGCATTGTGCAGTTGGGTAAAATGCAAATGTCCTGTGCAAGACGAACTGGCAATGGCGTGGGCAGGCTGGCAGCCGAATTTACATGCGCCTGTAGTACGACCCTTCTACCCCTCCGATTATCGTGTTCCTCCGGAATGGAAACAATATGTACACGGTGACCGACCAGACTGGGGCTGTCCATGGGATTCCTGTGATAAGGTTAGTAACGTTCTGGTGCGCAGACATGGGTTCCAGCTTGATTTTTATATAAATATTTGATGTAACTTTTCCTTTCCAGGTGGTGGTCCCCTGTAAGGTTGAAGACGGCCACAGGGTTGTTTGTGTCGTTGATCTGCAGGCATGGGAGATCGTGGTATATGATCCCAACGCACACTGGACACCCAAAGGCGCTCATTTGATCCTTCGGCAGATTTTACCACTCCGACGTCTGTTCCCGATTATTTGCTTGCAGGCAGGTTATTTTAACATAACGGGAAAGAGTAGATGGGATCTCGCTCCTATGAAGGCTCATCGGATGGATGTTAACAAAGTTCCAAAACAAATAGGTCCGAAAAGTAATGGAGTCTTTGTCCTGTTAATGATACGTTCCCTGCTGAGAGGTTTGAAAAGCATGAAGTCCTTCGAAGCGGATATCCGGAGCCATAGGCAGGAAATCGCGTATGAACTTTTTACAAACAGCTTACCTGAGGAATGTTAATTAACAGAATGTTTGATGTTCATGTCATTAACCTGGTTATCACTTATGACATAATGTGGACCTGGTTATGAAATATTGAGGTGTTTGCCCTATTTGAAAACCGATTAATTATTGTTGTATATATCACATGAAAAACTCGTGCATATTTTTCTAGGGTACGAAATCCTATACGTAAGACGGTGTTGGAACTTCATATGTGAATCCTCTAAAACAGTTTTATTATGATGTTGATGGGCAACACTGTTTGGACAAAGTTACCTTTAGGAAGACGGTTTCAAGTAATGAGACTTCCACGTGTGAGTACTTGTTAAATTTTTAGGTGCATTTACAATCTTAGGATGTTGTGCAGGGTAATCAACACACGAATAACTGACCAAAATATAATCGTGTATATGGAATATCCTCCTCCTAATTAAACCAATACACGATGATATGGATATAAAACTTGGACTTCATACACGAACATGGGGGAAGGGTCCACATCTACACGATTAATCCCACAGGGAGAAATCAACCTTGGACTGAAAACACGATTACAAGTATAGATGGATACCAAACATTACATTAACACACTATATTTTGGCAGAGATAGGTTACCTATGTTTTTGCACATTGTGGAAATTTTATGAGTCGGTGTCTGTGTCGGTGCCGGTGTCGGTGCCGGTGTCGGTGTAAGCCGAAGCCTCACAGGTTAGGTCAGTGGATGGCCTATCCGGGCACGTCTGTCTGTTGTGTCCCTGTTTGTGGCAAACACTGCAACTGCGAGGATGCTTCGTTTTGTTAGCACCATCAGACGGTGGTTTCCTGCAGCTCCTCTTGTTGTGTCCCTTTAGGCCGTAGTTAGAACAGTTCTTTTGCTTAGCCTTCTCGATGCAAGAACGGTACCTTGACTTTTTTGGTCTTCCGGGCAGAACACACACCTTCCAAGGAAGAACAAGTAGATTCCGGACTTGATCCGGTACGACCCAGTTCTGTGCATGTGGAAGCGGGTTGATTTCTCCCCGATATGCCTGTCGCAGCGTATCAGAGGTGTAGTACTCGGAGCACATTTCTGGAACATGAATTGATGCGTATCTGTTCATAAAATTAATTCCTGGATGTCAGACATTGAAAATAGATGTGGTCACTGACGAACTTACGACAGTATACTTCGCTTGCATACCTGGCACAAGCAAGGGCATGGTGACAAGGTAACTTTTCAAGATCCCACCCGCGACAGGCACACGTCTTTGCTTGAATATCGACAATAGAATTATTTTGATTCTCCGTGACGTTGTACCTGTGGTATGAAATAGGCTGAATGATGCATTTATAAAAAGCTTCAACCCCTTTATGTATGTGATTGTCGGCTGCAGGAGTCAGATCAGTCCTAAGACGATTTGCAATAGTACGACGCTTGTTGAACCACTTCTGCATCATATCCCTAATCTGCTCTGCAAGGGCTGCGATAGGCAACTTTCAGAGATCTACAAGAACTGAGTTCATACACTCAGCTAATTGGGTAGACATCATCTGGTACCTATTTTTGGGGCAGTAAGCTCGTGTGATCTTATCTAACCCAATTTCCATGACGTCGTTATAGTACCTCTGGTTGCAAGCAGCCAGCTGTTGAAGGTAGCTATCACAGTCATCGCGACGGTATTTGGAACATGCTTCGTAAAACAATTCTCTTGGCATACATCGATTCTTGGATGACCGTCTAAATTTCTGTGCAATGTGGAACACACAGAACGCGTGATGTGCATATGGGAAAACCTTTATCATGGCTGATATAATACCTCTGTGACGATCAGAAACGATAACCAGATCCTGAGGAGATCCAATGCCCTTCTTCAATTCAGAAAGGAACCAAGTCCAGGATCCCTTACATTCCGAGGGAGCGAAACCAAATGCCAATGCTTATGCTTGTTCGTTACCGTCTTTGGTTGACGCTATAAGTTGCACCCCTTTGACAGATCCCGTCAAGTGGGTTGCATCGATGGCAATCACTAGTCTGATAACCCGGCTAAAACCTTGGAGACAAACACCAAGTGCCATGAAGCCGTACTTCAATCGGTCTTTCGAGTCTGTGACGATGTTTGTTAGGGTCCCGGGATTGCATTGCTTCAGCATGTAAAAGTACGCCGGCAACGTTTGGAAAGACTGCAGTGGATCCCCGTACTGTATTTTCAGAGCATGGAGTCTGGCCCGGTTAGCTTTGTTCTACAACAGGTGCACCCCGTGCTGAGACCCCATTTCCGATATGATATCTTTAGCTCGGATTTTGCATCTCGGATCAGCGAATCTTTGGGCATAGAGTTCCCCAACGATATAGGCACTCACTTGGGTAAAGTGAAGATCATAATTTTTGACTTTGCAGGTGTGTGTATCTCGATATACAATGACGTACCAGTAGGTTCCATGCCGCTTCTTCACCGCACGTACCAACCATTGACAATTTAAGTAGGTACACGATGCCTCATACCGCGTTGTCGTCGACTGCTAAACCCTGTACCAGAAATGGTTTTCCATTGCGTACATACCCAACTCCATCTTCATTTGACCCTTGTGTTTGAATATCTTGCCTTTATGAATGGAAGTGTTTCCCGGGTCGGATCTGAATGCGCTGCATTCGTTTACATTTTCAAAACATACATGGTCAAACCCTTGCACTTTATGCCTTGAGGGATTATGGTCAGCCAGGTCATGAGGGGTGTGAACGTAAGTCCTGTTATCCAGGTCATCATCTGGTAGATTGTTTGTAATACATGATACAGAAATGTTAGTCGTGTTAGGCACGGGCAAGGGATGGACCTCTCTGTCAGTATCCCCATGAATGTGATGAGGCTGTAAAGGATGTCGATGTGTTTCCTGTTCAGTAATGGGAACCGTTGATGCACTGCAATGTGTTCCACAACCTCCGGCATCATCTTCACTAGTGTGTACATTTGTACAATGAACATTGTAGTTTGTAGAATGCTTTGAATATGACTGAACAACCTTTGCATTACTTTTAGGTCAATCTCCGCAGGACAAAGGATGCACGCTATCATTAACAGCCATTCGGTGGGTACCGCTTGATATTGTGTTAGAACCTATGTCCAGTGGTATGTCGTCAAAAAAAAGCCGCTTGATAGCTATATGAGACAAGGACTCATCAACGGGACATCGCTTGAGATTTTTTTTTTTTTGCCTCCATAATCTGACATAACTGTTAGCGGTGAACAACCAATTGGGGTAACTGTATATTTTGCCTTCTTATTTATCTGTTGCGTAACCGACTCATAAACCGTTGAAAATGGTGTGGTGATGTGAATAGGTGAACCGTTGGGTTGATTTGGATCCAGTGGCGGTTTTACCTTTGAGTCTTCATTCTGGTTTAGAACCTGTGCGAGCTTTCCAGGGACATGTTTGTGCAAAACCGTAACATAACATTTAGGATTATGTTTGTTATGCGAAATGAAGATTTGAAAATCAACGTCAAAACTCATTTCAACAACGGTGCCAGAAAGTAAGGTACTGAACTTCATATCCACTGCATCGCGCTTCAACCCAAACCGAACGCATATCTTATCCGCCAACGTTTTCAGTGTATCGTTCGGTGTCACAGCCAAAAAGAATACAGATTTTGGGTTGAACTGTACATCTTCCCACACCCCATCATAGTTCACTATCAACAGAACCATTTCCTGGGCTTAAACCAAAGAGGGTGAAGTATACTCAGCAGAAAATCTTTCAATGGTGATTACATGTTTCTTCCCTATTATTTAAGCTCGATGTTAAAATTGGGCTACTGATCGGCTATGTACAGCAACCGTCAGTATTGGTATACCTACAAATAATGGTAATGATTCAATGTCAACGCACGATCTCGTTCCTCCTCGGAGAAGAATATAGCATGCACCCGGTGCATTAAAACCCATCCAATTGGTGCATGCGTAGCAGCAAGGATTCTACGTGGCATGCACCCATTGGTTAGGGTGGTTACAAGTGTACAAGTGGAAGTATTTTATTTTTATTAGTTTATTCAATATTATACAAGCAATGATGGTCTGCAATATGAGAGTGGATGGGTTTGCCAGTGTCGCTTTCATCCGTACGGTTGTTGACGATTTTTTCGGGTTAGGTGCATGACATATAGTTGTTGAACAGGAATGCACTGCTGTGGTATATTGGCCATCTCCAATACTCCAGCCCAAAATCCAAGACTCCAACCCAAAAAGTCAAAAACAGTAGGGGGTTGTGGCAGTCTTGCACAAAAGTGGTGGAAGTGTTGAACTATGAGAGGATACACTATTTCCATTTTCAAAAGCTTGCAACCCATTCAAACCTACGTATACACTAAGTCACTAACCGGATATTCCCAACAATATTATATGTGTTCCCATTTAGCAAATATCTCAGAACAATTAACATTTCCCCACATGATATATAATATTGCAATATATTAACAGATGTTAGAAATTAAAGGTGCTCACTTAACAAACTACCCTTTAACCTAAGTGAGTTCAATGAACAGATTGATGTGAATTACATAATTTGTATGGCTGGATTTTAGAACTCTGTTAAGTTCAAATTTT
Organism: Acer campestre; assembly: GCA_954870605.1. NCBI lineage: Eukaryota > Viridiplantae > Streptophyta > Magnoliopsida > Sapindales > Sapindaceae > Acer > Acer campestre. The sequence goes on along the minus strand of OX940810.1, from coordinate 13,980,157 downwards.
CTGTAATGTTATGTGTTATTTCGAATCAAAAAAAAAAAAAAAAAAACAAATATTTAAATGATTACAATTATACATATAATTCTAGTTTTAATGAACAGGTTATATAATATATATATATATATAAGTTAGAGAAGCTGAGTTGCAGCTGGGTTGGAGATTTATTGTTTTACGCACAGTTAAATATAAGTTAGAGCATAGGATTCACCGTGATACCAGAAATTAAAAGAAAAACAGACTATGAAAGAAGCAGTCGATCCCTTGCAAACACACAGTGGAACATTAACACACTACGCTTACTTGTACAAAGACCCTTCATTACCCTTGTTTACAAAAGAAAACATGAAAGCCCTAGTATCAACTCATACAAACCTAATCCATAACATACATATAACTTCAACTACTTGTGGTCCAGACAAACCACTGTATGGACAAACCCCTCGTGCTGGACCACGTTTCGCATCTCCTTATAGGTGGACCACAAATACAACCCAATGGTATAGATTAAAATGGCTACGCAGATAGTTCCTACCAAGAGGGCGGCAAGCCCTAGCCACATGCTATCAGTCTACTTGGGATATATTACCTGGGGGGTATTCTTGTCAGTGGCAAATGTATTAGGATCCAGAGGCTGTGAATGCATCCATGGTGGCCAAACCCAGCACTTAAAGGTCCATGCATAGACAGAACACGTCTGCGTAGTGTTTCCATTTGAAGAGGTCAATCCAACAAAAACGTCGGTGTCATGCCATATTGTCGACAAGTCAATTGAGTAAGATAGGAGAGGATTCACAGGTTTTATATTACCAGAATGGCTCAATCTTACCTCTAATCTCTTTGCACTAGCATCATAATCGATCCATGAATCCAATTTCTTACCACTATTAAGGGAAATATTCTGAGATGATATGTTGCTACATTGAACCGATAACAGACTGTCAACATCAATGCCGACGTGATTTCCATTCAAATCACCATACTCGGGCTCTAAAAAAGTGTCAAATTCTACGACCACCACCCTACAGTTGCTTCTGTTAAATCCCATCGTAGATAGACCAAATGACCTCTTACCCACATGAGTAAAATGATAACCCTTCGGAACCATAAAAAAAGCCAAACCATCACCACTCTTGTTGGACAACGCAAACGAGAAAAGCGTAGAAAAAGATGGAAATGTCGGATGCTTACCTTCCACGACCTTGATGGGTTTTTTGTTCATCAGTCGTCCAGCGCTTGAACGATCCGAGGTTGTGAGCTGAACAGAAGACCCACCATTCACAGCCATTGCATCTCTATATAAAGATATTTCTGACCGGCACCTTGGGACTTCATCAATCCTAGTGAGGACCACATGACAACTTGGCTCACCAGAAAGGACCATGAAGTTGATAATCAACAGAGTTACGGTTGTTAAGTACGTCGTCATGGAACATTTTGCCATATATGGAATGGGTTTGAGTTGTATCCGGAGTTTGTCTGACTATTTAATTGAAGTGGTTGTCCAAACAGAGAGAATCTTTCATGCACACGGTGCAACCCACTCTAACCAATGGGTGCATGGCACGTGGCAGAGATAACTCATTGTCTTGTTCATAAAATTGTTCAATAAAATTGTTCAATACGAAATTTCGAAATTAGATTTCGGAATTTGGAATTCGATCGGACCAAACTTTTGTTTCATCATCTGTCAATATCCAATCCAATAAATAACAACATATACAATATAAAAAATATATAATTGATTTAATATAATCCAAAATCAATACAAAATAAGTATAATAATATAGTGTTACTGTATTACACTATTACACATAAAAGTTTAGTTAGATTTAAAGCTTTCGATCATTCCAAAATATGAGTAATAGAGTAATAGAGTTAAATAGGAATTTTTTATTTTTTAAGAAAATAAAATTAAAATGATATAAATAAATAAATAAAAATATATGGGGGAATGGGATACTTGAGGCCCCACCCCCACCAACATTAGTTTTTGGGGACATATTTTGGCCCCAGCCCCACCCCAAAACACCATTTGGGGGCGGGGCCCCTATGGGGGAAATTTCCTTCCCTATGCACTGATGCTACTCCTCCAAAAAATCGGACCCAAATTCCAAACCAAATGTGAGGTGTGTGTGATGTTCACAAGGAAAGTGTCATTGGTGGGAATTTGGATGGAGTATGAGTACTCTTTTAAAAAGGGTCAACATAATTGAAATTTGTCAGAGTCCACAGTACGGGGATGCAGTAACTTAGGTAATTCTATCGTGTAACATTTTTTAGTTCGTGTATCGTGTCAGCGAGGGTCCTTTTTATGATCTTACAGCTGTAAACGTGCATAACAAATATAAGTAAGATACTGAGATGGGAAGAATAGGTTAGCGGTGAGCCGGTGATTCAGAGATATGTGGTTAATTAGATTTGGGTAAAATGGTACAGTTTTGGATCGAGCAAAACATATTTCCATGAAATTATACGGTCTAATTTTATTTCTTTATATCGTAAACATAAAAACGTGAATATGTGATCAACCTGAACCGTCTTCTCCATCGGTTGCATTACGGAGCTGATGTGGTCGGTCTGGGTACATGCTAGTTTATATAGGATGTTTTTACATTGAACATCCTTGACTGCATTGCCGTATACTTAAGTTATATTGTGTACCATAAATTGATATAATAAATTATACAAGGTATGTTCTTCGAATTTTCTTGGCATTACAACGTTTGGTAGCAGTGACATGTTATCTATATATTAGACTCGTTCATCCAGCAGTTGCCCGACTGTTGTTCTCACCCAAAATGTTGGTTTTACTCTTTCAATGTGATACCGCGCACATTCTTCTGAAAGTGCCTGTTCCATGTATAAAACAGTAAATCGATTATTACATGATACCCATATGTTATATATATATATTATATATATGTTATATATATATATAGTTTTGTATTTTAACTATTATTTTCCAAAACATATAATTTATATTTTATTTATTATTATGTCACATATATTATATATAATAACATATTTGATATAATATACATATGTATATACATATTTGATATAATATACATATGTATATATATATAACATGTTATATATATGACAAATATTTCCCCAAAGTTTATGTAATTGAAAATAAAAATTTAATTATTATTAATTTTTTTTTTTTCATTACTTGAAATATATATTTACTTTCAAATATCATGTTATTGTAAGTGTTTTGTAATTAGGGGTAATTGTTCTGTGTCTAATGAATTCCATTCCAATGGGTTGTTTTGTTTTTTTTTTTTTTTTGAAAATTCCAATGGGTTGTTAACCAAACATAATAATACCGATTCATATAATAACCAAACAAAGGAATCAGCTTCCCATTCCTTCATTTCAAATGCCCATTACCATTCCACTAACCAAATGCCACCAGTACTTATTGGTTGGGTTCCTTATACAGTACTTAATGCATAGTCACCGTCACATGTAATTATATATGCGAATACCTAGAGTGCCATCTTTTTCTAAAACATGCATAATCACAATAAAAAGAAATTGATCCACGTATATATATACGTTAATTAATTAAAAGGGTTCAACCTAGGCTCTGATACCAATTGTAGGGAAAAATTGTACCCGCAGCGGAAGCGAGACTAAAAAAGGTTTGAGTAGCTTTTAAAATTTTTCCAATTTTATGAACCTTAAACCCTTTTGATTAATTAAAGATATATAATTAATAAACAAAAGATTAATACCTTTTGTTGCGTGATCCGATTGACTTGCGTCGATGGTAATCCGCAAGATCTTCAATCCTAGCACGAACGTGGATCACCTAGGAGCGTGGTCTCCCTTTCTTTGAACTACAAACCTGAGAACGTATATAACAAACTTTTCTTGATTCGTTAGTCCCAAAAACAATCTAAAGAAACCTAAGATTATTCCGGTCACTTTTGAGTTCTCAATCTTATGATCGAAACTCGTGTGAACCTAGATCGATATAGTATTCACAAGCTTATTGATGAATAAGCAACTAGAATACAATCAAAGAATAATCTATGTTCCTTTTGTTTTTAGTAGAATAATCGATCTCTAACTATGAGTTGAGAAGAAGAAGAAGAAGAAAATTCTGCACGCAAGCCTTAGGGGGGTGGCCGAATTCTATAAGTGGCCTTATATAGGTGGCCGAATTTCTTCTCCTTTTTACCCTAGGGTGACCGAAATCTTTCCCCAAAATTCACTAGGGTTGCCGCAAATCCTCCTACAAAAAAGGAGTATGTTTTGCACCATAATTCCTATTTTGTTTAAGATTTCCAAACCCTAATCCAACTCAATAATCTTTTATTCCTTATTTGACTAAAATAAAAAAACTTCCTATTTGATTAAATAAATAAAATTAATTATTTATTTCCTTGTCAAACAAGTCTTTCTATTTAATTATACTACTACCAATAGTATACAAATAGGAATCATATTTCCTATTTAGAAAAGATTTGTTACTTAATTAAACAATTAATTAATAAATTAATTAATTCTTATTTAATTAAATAATGAAAACAAAATAATATTAAATGCTATTTTAGCACCTTGCCGCCCCACATGTATATATTGGGCCAAATATTATTTTTCTTATTTCATTAAATCCATAGGACTTTAAATAAAAAGCCCACATGTGAACTAGACCCATTCTTACTAAAAGAAATAAGCCCACATGTCATCCATTAATATATAAATATAATTGTGCAGCCCATTACATAAATAATGTGCAAATTATATTCTTAATATATTAAATTGCAATTCTAGATGGACCTTAAATTGGTCCAGTAGAATATATCAAGTGATCCATGCAAGTCCGTGTGGATTGGGGATCTTGGCGGGCTATCTAAATTTAAGCTCCAATAGACATAACCTAATCACAATCAACAAATGATTCACTTAGGTCCGATCCATTAATTTTAGCTCATTCCACTAAAGAGCTAAAATTGAACTCTTAAATAAAGACAGAAAAGGAAGATGCTTCCTCATTCATACCCTAGACAATCATATTGGAGATAGTGTATCCTCGTGATTAATATCAGTAATCGCCAAGAGTTCATAGACCGCCTATAACTCTCCAAGTTACCATATTTACTCATATGACCACGTTTTGAACTTGGATATTTTGACTTGTCCAGAAGCCATGTTTTCAATAGACACTATTGAAAACTCAACGTTGAGATTTAATATCCAATTACCTCAAAACATCCATATGATGATATTATACTCTCATTTAATAAATGGAGCCACGATGTCCATATCTATAAATGAAGTCCTTTATCGATTAACAAATGAATATCACCAAACTATCGAGGATAGACTATGCGATATAATCGTACTCATTGATAGCTCAAATGATATCACCTGCAACCATAAGTCCATCATTTATCTCAGGATTAAGATAGACTCTCCGATTGTCCTGATAATGAAATTACTTTTATCTACTGACGGTTATAGATAAAGTATTTCATTGTGATCCTGTTCAATGCACCCAGTGCACTAGATTCTTTTGCTCGAAGACACTCCGATGATTTTAGACTCATCATATCTCATTTGATCCCACTCAAATGCTAGCAAAAGAATTCTACAACTTTAACAAGATAAAGGTGCCCAACCTTTAACTTAAGTTGTGAACGATATTCAAGACTAACTAAAGAATTGTGTCTACCACATACATATCCAGATGTATGAACAATTCTTCTTTTCTCATAGTCTTTAGACCTTATGATTATTTACTTTAACGATTATTAAACTATAAATGCTGTAAGATTTGTTTAAAACAGAAATCACTTTATTAATATGAAAAAGATTGTTAATTACACTATTACACTCTTGATATTGAGCATAATCCTAACAGTTGCATTATTCATTGTAATTGTCAAACTAATATAAAAGCAAACTACTTAGGACGGTAAGAGTAATACATCTAAGCAAACTACTTAGATGTATTAGTGTATTACTATCCCACTTGTTGATCGACAACAATTGAACAATTAAAAAGCCTGTGACGTGCAGGGTTCGAATTCTTGGAATTGTTGTCTATGGACATTTAAACCGAATTGTGGCACTGGCAATGTTTGGAGCCCTGTATCGGAGTGTATAAGAATTATGAACGTTGCACTCTTTAAAATGCTGAAGTATACTTGTTAAGAGAGCAATGGCTGACCGTCAGTTCTGAAATACTGCAAGTTCCACTTAATTTCTCGAAATTGGTACAAGTGCTTTATGTGAAATATTCATGTACAGTTGCATCAAACTAATAAAAAACACACATATTGAGACACAAAAGCATAACATGTTAACAAGCATCATCATCTTTTTTCCACTTACAATAGTTTCCAAATTATGCATTCGTCCATTTAAATTTGTTTCGAGGTAGTGCATCCTTGCTTGTAGCATTTCCACTTCTTTGTCGATGGATAGATCTCGACCAATAGATGTAGATTCTCTACTGGCATCACCAGTGGTTAGGGAACGTCCCTGCAAAATTGGTGAAACGGCCTCCCACCAACTAAAAAATTTGCATTGGCGTTGTGCACAAACAAAATACAACTTACCAGGATTTTCTCCGGATTCAGATATCTTCACAGCAACCTTCTTCCCACATCTGCATGATTTGTTCCTGAATATTCCTAATCCACCATTAATGTTGCTTGCTGACCCTGAACTACCTTCTATGCCTGTTGATTGTAAGAGAATTGTGTGTGACAGTTTAATTATGGGAAACAGATAGGGAACCAATGCAATCTACGATTAAGATCAGTAGCAGAATAGAAGATGTCTATGAACGTGCACATTCAAATTACAAACAGCAGGTTTTAATTGACAGAAATATAGCCGTTGGAGTCCCAACGGTTGTATTCAGGGGCTGTAAATTTGTAGTCGCAACAACGCCAACACGTGTTCAACTCAGATAACTGTCTTCAAATATCAAAAAGGACATTGTACTTGGGTAGTGACCAGTCACATCCCTAGGAATGACCCCACCAATGGGGTGTTGCCACGTGGTCTTTCAGGAAATGCATTCGCCAATTGACATTGTACTTTCAACCAATACACGATTTATGCATGGCAGAATAAACAATACACGAAGAAAAGGCATATCTGACTTGAAAACGTCCCCAGTCGTCACCCATTCACCATTTCACCGATACATGGACATAAATATGAAGCACGATTATATTTATGTTAATCAAATTTATAATTGAAATTTTATTAATTATTATACAGTGGGTATTATCACCAAAGTCCCTACTTTTTCACGAATTGTCACCTTTTTAAACGTCTTTACCATATTCATCACTTTAGTCCCTCATTTTTCCAAAAAACATCACTTTAGTCCTTCCGTTAGTCATCTGTTAGTCAAAAATAACAAATCCAAGGACATTTTAGTCTTTAACAAATTAAATTTCAAATTCCTGACATGCTTTCCAACATGTGGGCCATACTAAATATAATAAAAAAAAATTAAAAGACAAAAAAGACAATTGAAAAAACCAAAAAGAGGGATTGGGTCCATTGGGAAGTGGGAAATTAATTTAAGAAGAAAAAATAGAGGACCCACGTTTTTTTTATTCATTTTTTCTCAAAGCTTCCTCTTCTCTCGTTTCTCTCTCTTTATGTCTATCTCTTTTCCATCTCAATCTCAATCTCCCATCTCCACCTCAAAAATTTTAAACCCAGATTTTCAAATAAAGAAGTTGAAAATATGGGTTATCAATCATCATCACCATATTCTTCTGTTTCTTTAATTGGGTAGTATTATTTGTATAAAAAATCTTAACTTTTTTCTGGGCTTAAACAACAAATGAACACTCTTTTATCCTTTGACTGGATTGTGTATCTGATGATTACTTCTTTTTTTTTTTTACTTTATTGAGATGTTTTTTATGTGTTCGTTTCCTTAAAGTTTCTGATTTTGTGGGGAAAATTATATTATGTAGATGATGAGGAAAAAATAAATAAATAAATAAATAAGAGAAGAAAAATAAGAGGAAAACTGGGTATGAAAAATTTTATGTTAAAAATCTCTACTTTATTAGATTATGTGTAGATTAGTGTTATTGTGTGATATATCTGCTTCCAACGAAAAATAAATAAATTAAAACATACCATTTAAATTTATTTAATCTTCCAAAGATTGGAAGAAAAAAAAAGAAATTAAAGGGATTTGAGGAGATGAAAATGGCGTGAGGAAGAAGAAGAGTAACAGGCGAATGTCAGAAAATTGGGGAAAATAAGATGAATTTTTTTGGGGTTGTTACTTTGTTTTTATTATTATTATTATTTAATGATTTAATTATTAATAATTTTTTTGATTTTCATTTTAATTTAAGGTTAAAATTGCCATTTCATTTACATTATATAATAGCAAGGGCAAAAGTGTACTTTAACCTACTCTGTTAAAGTTGACTGTCAAACTTTGGTCAAATGGACCAAAGTGATGTGTTTTGGAAAAAGGAGGGACTAAAGTGATGAATATGGTAAAGACGTTTAAAAAAGTGACAATTCATGAAAAACTAGGGACTTTGGTGATAATACCCCGTAATTAATAGGTTGCGAAAGGGAAAAGGATATAATTTGGTACGCTATTTTTATGTGACATGTTAGAAAACCGCAAGGGTATTGTTGTAAAAAAAAGGGAAAACCCAAGTGTTATCGGCATCAAAACTTGGGAATATGCAAAGTTGATTTCATTTTCCAACAAGAACTGAAAAGGTTAATCATTGATGGGACAAGAGGGCGCCGAGTGCATTTTTGCTCACCCCCCTTCAAGAGGGGTAACCATTACCCCCCTCCCATACACATGACATTTGTCTATGGAGGAGTCAAATTGTCTAAAAATTTACTCCTCTATGACACATGTCATCCATTTCAGAGGCGGTAATGGTTACCTCCCTTTAAGGGGGGTGAGTAAAAGTGTTCTCGAGGGCGCCGGTCTGGATTAAGTGAAAAGATATTGTTTTTTAAGTGACGGTGGGACCGTCCAAGTGATTCTTATATACACTGGGTTGTGGTGCTTGTCCTCTGAAAAGTATTAGTTCTCATAAATGAAAAACTTCTTTCTGTAAATGTCTTTTGCTTTGCTTTTTAATCTATTTTCTTGTAGTTGTTAGTTCTATATCAACATTTACCAGACTTCAAATTCGACTAAGCATTCTCATGGTCCATCCGAAGGCAGTTGTATCTGTTTCGATAGGTGGAAATGGTTGATGGCGTTCCCGACAACCATTTCCACCTATCGAAACAGATACAACTGCGTAGTCACTCCCACGTTTCCCAAACAAAGTTCATCATCGTTTCCAAGTGGAAGAATGACGTCTAATTCATACTCCCATTTTTAACCAACTTTCTACATCCATCATCTTCCCAGCTTTGCCATCATCTTCAGTATATGCGTTGTAATTACTAGTTTTATATACGGAAATGTAAAGATTCTCAGTCATTCCTTCCATGTTAGATGTTACTACTTGGATGTAATGGAAGCGGTTAGAAGATTATATTATGTCCAGGTTGGTATATACATTGAATTAATCATTCATTCCATGTTAGATGTTACTTTGCTTGCTGTGCTAGATGCCTAGAAGTTTTTTCCATCACATAAAAATGATGAATGTAATTTTTTTTATTAAAAAAGTAATCAATTAGATAGAATGAAATGTCAGAAATTGAAATAAATGTATTTTTCATAAAATAAATAAAAATATTACGAATCAAAAGTATCATAGTGTAATTGCATTATGGTTTATGGATATGTGAACAAGCAACTGTGTGAATAAGGAAGTCTCGAATTTTAGATTTTAGTTTATGGAAAAGTTCAAATGGACGGTTAGAGTCGGTGAGATTTTTTTCTCTCTCTCTCTGATACTGTTCTTCTTCTCCAAATTTCCAGCGATGATCTCTGCCTCTCTGGTACTGTTCTTCTTCTCCTCTTCTCCAGCGTAAGCCTCGCAGCCTTGGTCCTCCCGTCGCCGGTTTCTCGCTGTGGCAGCGGGAGCCGGCAACGATGGTTCTTCCTCTTTCTGTTGCTTGGCCTTCCCGGTCAGATGGGGGTCACCGGTGCTGCTATGACGACCCTGTCCGTCGCTTGGAAATCTCTCTTGCGTCACAGGGAGGGATGTTTTGTCCAAGCGACGACGGCAGCCGTTAGATCGGCCGATCCTCTTGGATCCGGCCAGATCTGGTGTGATTCGGCGTGAGTTGTCTTGATTGGTGGTTTTGGAGTTAGTCTGACCCCATCCTCTCCGCCGGGGCACCGCCGGCAGCTTAGATGTCTTCCTTTCACTGATCTTGGTTTTGGCTTGGTCGGTTTTTGCTTTGCGGAGTCGGGCTTTGTTAGTGATGGAGGTTTGATTGGCATGGTGGTTTGGGGGTTTTGATTGGCATCTCCGACGGCGACGTCGTTGGTGGGTCTTCTCCGGCGGCCTGGGTCTCTCCTCCGGATCAGTTTCAGCTTGTGTGTTTATTTGTGTTTAGTTTTATGTTTTGGTTGTAATCCCACTCTTGTGTGGGCGTTTTTCTCCCGTTGTGGGACTCTGTTCTGGACTTGTGCTCAATTAGTTTTATTTTTGGAGTCCCAGATTGGTTGTAACCTTGCCCTGGATCTGGTTTTCCAGATTTTCAGGTGCTCTTTCCATCAAAAAAAAAAAAAAAAAGAATAAGGAAGTCTCTATGAATACTTTTATGTATTGACAAAAGTAAAAAACATAATGAGGAAACAGAATGATTAGTTTAATTTTATATGTTTTCTACATTGTAACCTGTAAGCATGTAATAGAAACTACTGGAATATATTTTAAAGGTATATAATCATTTTATCCCCTATAGTTTGCCATATTCGAAACTTGACCCCCTCTAGTTTCAGTAATGGACATTTCCCCCCCCTGAAAACCAAAATATTAGACATTTTGCCTCCTCTAATTTCAGTAATGGTCATTTCCCCCCTAACCGTTAGGAAGTCCGTTAGTCAACAACTTTGTCCGGAAAAAAATCAATTAAATGACCTCATTACCCTTGAACACATTAATTATACCTGCTACTGACACCACTAATTGTTTTTAACGACAAAAAAACAAATACTAAAAAAATTAAACTAATAAAAGTTTTGAAAAAAACATAATTGAAATAATAATTTGTAAAATTTAATTAAACTTTAATAATAAACAAAAATAAATATAAAGAATTAAATGTACAAATAAGAAATTTTTTTAAAAATTATTAACATCAATAATGGAATGTAAAAATGAAAATTTCATTTAAAAAACATTAATATCAAGAATGAAATGTAAAAAGTCAGTAAAATTTGTAATTAATGTAAAAATATTGTAAAAAACATTAATATTATTTTTTTGTAAATACTAAATTGTTTTTATTAAAGTGAAATTAAATTTTATAATTTGGTTATTTCCAAAAATGTTTTTTTTTTATAAAATACTTGTAATAGTTTTAATATTTTAATTTATTTCAAAACAATTACTGGTGTCGTTAGGGTCATAACTAATGTGTTCAAGGGTAATAATGTCATTTTATTGATTTTTTGACTATCAAAGTTGTTGACTGACGGACTACCTAACGGTTAGGGGGAAAAATATCTAATAGTTTGGTTTTCAGGGGGAAAACTGGTCATTACTGAAACTAGAGGGGACAAAATGGTAAATATTTTGGTTATTAGGGTGGGAAATGGTCATTACTGAAACTAAAGGGGGCAAAGTGTCTAATATGGAAAACTATAGGGGAGAAAATGATTATTTCCCTGTATTATTAAATAGGTACAATGGTAATTAAGAATATGAACTCCTCAAGTAATTAATATTGAAACGATCAAGGAGTTTTCTTCTTTGACTTTCTGAATAGTTTGGCATAGAGTATTTTAGTCATCCATGAATGCATCCTTCGTTATTGAATGAATTAATATAAATTTATATTTACTATCCTAATAAATATGGACATTTGGTTGGAATTAGAACTTCGCCTCATGTGTGATTACAACGGTAAATGAGTAGCCACACTTTTTTTTTTTTTTTTTTTTGAATACATGAGTAGCCACACTTAATTGTTAAGAGAATGACAATATCATTGTTTTGGGAGAAGAAGAGTTATTAATGCTAATTTCTTTTTGGGGTTTTATTTATTAATTTTGAAAATAATATTACGTAATACAGAACCCGTGCCACATAAGAAATGGAAAATGATTAAATCAATTACATAGTTTCTCAATGAGCCACATGGCAGGACTTTCCATCCATGGTTTTTGTTTCACAATATTTAATAATAAATGTTTATAGATAGATAGATAGATAGGTACATATTATACCTAAACTACCCCACCCTGTTAAGTAATTTCATTGTTTTATTCTATCATGTAAATATTGTGGACCTGTTGTCAAACTTTCATAGTTATACCAACAGTAAATGGACTCCTTTAAAAAAAAAAAAAAACAATAAATCGATACATCTGAACAGAGTTTAGCATTACAGCATTACTCCCGCCTACAAACAGTACATGTGTCCATAGAATAGAAGGGATAAATTTGTCCACACCACATGGAAATATGGAATGCACCCATTTATTAAGGAGGCAATAATAGGCATTGCAAGGAGTCATCTATGAAACTGTTTTTCGAATGTATAGTGGGCCCCTCCAGTACTGGTCTCTAGTGAAAAAAATTAAATATCCAAATCATTTACTCTTGTAAGACGAGGGGTTTCTTTATCTATTGTTTCGACGAGGCTCAACCCTCATGGTGTCAAGGGGTTTGGCGAGTAGAGATGGATTTAAAACACTGCATCGACATTCGATCAGGCGTGACTATTGATATGACTGTTAGGATTATGCTCAATAGTAAGAGTGTAATAGTGTAATTAACAATCTTATTCATATTAATAAAGTGATTTCTGGTTTAAACAAATCTTATAGCATTTATAGTTTAATAATTGTTAAAGTAAATAATCATAAGGTCTAAAGACTATGAGAAAAGAAGAATTGTTCATACATCTGGATATGTATGTGGTAGACACAATTCTTTAGTTAGTCTTGAATATCGTTCACAACTTAAGTTAAAGGTTGGGCACCTTTATCTTGTTAAAGTTGTAGAATTCTTTTGCTAGCATTTGAGTGGGATCAAATGAGATATGATGAGTCTAAAATCATCGGAGTGTCTTCGAGCAAAAGGATCTAGTGCACTGGGTGCATTGAACAGGATCACAATGAAATACTTTATCTATAACCGTCAGTAGATAAAAGTAATTTCATTATCAGGACAATCGGAGAGTCTATCTTAATCCTGAGATAAATGATGGACTTATGGTTGCAGGTGGTATCATTTGAGCTATCAATGAGTACGATTATATCGCATAGTCTATCCTCGATAGTTTGGTGATATTCATTTGTTAATCGATAGAGGACTTCATTTATAGATATGGACATCGTGGCTCCATTTATTAAATGAGAGTATAATATCATCATATGGATGTTTTGAGGTAATTGGATATTAAATCTCAACGTTGAGTTTTCAATAGTGTCTATTGAAAACATGGCTTCTGGACAAGTCAAAATATCCAAGTTCAAAATGTGGTCATATGAGTAAATATGGTAACTTGGAGAGTTATAGGCGGTCTATGAACTCTTGGCGATTACTGATATTAATCACGAGGATACACTATCTCCAATATGATTGTCTAGGGTATGAATGAGGAAGCATCTTCCTTTTCTGTCTTTATTTAAGAGTTCAATTTTAGCTCTTTAGTGGAATGAGCTAAAATTAATGGATCGGACCTAAGTGAATCATTTGTTGATTGTGATTAGGTTATGTCTATTGGAGCTTAAATTTAGATAGCCCGCCAAGATCCCCAATCCACACGGACTTGCATGGATCACTTGAAATATTCTACCGGACCAATTTAGGGTCCATCTAGAATTGCAATTTAATATATTAAGAATATAATTTGCACATTATTTATGTAATGGGCTGCACAATTATATTTATATATTAATGGATAACATGTGGGCTTGTTTCTTTTAGTAAGAATGGGTCTAGTTCACATGTGGGCTTTTTATTTAAAGTCCTATGGATTTAATGAAATAAGAAAAATAATATTTGGCCCAATACACATATGGGGTGGCAACATGCTATAATGGCATTTAATATTATTTTGTTTCATTATTTAATTAAATAAGAATTAATTAATTTATTAATTAATTGTTTAATTAAAGTAACAAATCTTTTCTAAATAGGAAATATGATTCCTATTTGTATACTATTGGTAGTAGTATAATTAAATAGAAAGACTTGTTTGACAAGGAAAATAAATAATTAATTTTATTTATTTAATCAAATAGGAAGTCTTTTTATTTTAGTCCAATAAGGAATAAAAAGATTATGGAGTTGGATTAGGGTTTGGAAATCTTAAACTAAATAGGAATTAGGGTGCAACTAAATCTCCAATATTTTAGGAGTGAAATTGCGGCAACCCTAATTTGATTTGGTAGAGATTTCGGCCACCCTAGGGCAAAAAGGAAGAGAAAAATTCGGCCACCTATATAAGGCCACATATAGATTTCGGCCACCCCCTAAACTCATAGCAAGAAATCTATTATTCTACTAAGAACAAAAAGAACATAGATTATTCTTTGATTGTATTCTAGTTGCTTATTCATCTATGAGCTTGTGAATACTATATCGATTAAGGTTCACGCGAGTTTCGATCATTAGATTGAGAACTCAAAAGTGACCGGAATAATCTTAGGTTCTTTTAGATTGTTTTTGGGACTAACGGATCAAGAAAAGTTTGTTGAATCCAATCACAGGTTTGCAATTCAAAGAAAGGGAGACCACGCTCCTAGGTGATCCACGTTCGTGCTAGGATTGAAGATCTTACGGATTACCATCGACGCAAGTCAATCGGATCACACTACAAGAGGTATTAATATATTTTATTACTTTCTTATATATATATGTTTGATTAATCAAAAGGGTTTAAGGTTCATAATTGGAAAAAATTTTAAAAGCTACCCAAACACTATTTTCTAGTCTCGCTTCCGCTGCGGGTACGTATATTTTTCCCTACAATGACCATGTGGTTGGATGATTATAAACTTCATCCAACGTATTAATTAGCATTAATTATATAGAAAGACGTACGTAATAGTAGTAAATAAGCCAGTTGAACCGGTTCTCTTATTTGACTATATAAATGTCTCTTACCTCTCTGTTGAGTTCCATCTTTTCCCTTACTGTATTCTAAAGTTCTCACGTTTTTCTGCACACCCCCTCCTCTCTCGCCGCCACCACCACCACCACCACCAGCGGTTGTAAGTTTAAGTGCTTTATATTTGTCAAATCGCCAATACCAAGTTGTTCGATTTCTCTGTCATGGTTTCTGAAGAGAAAGAAAGGTTCATTTTCTTGTACAGATTGAAATGAAAATGATCGTTGCTATCTCTCTGTCTCTCTCTCTCTCTCTCTGTCTCTTTGGAAAATTGTATAAACATTGAAAAGGTCATGATTAATAAATTGCTCTATGTTACAGATGGAAGAAAGTCACAAATCGCCGAAAACCGCTTCCTCATCTCCACATGAGGAAAGCAAGCAGGAACTTTTGGAGAAGATCAGGCTGGTGGAGGACAGGATTCAGCAGTTGGAGGATAAAGGACTGGCTCTTACACATCAAGTTGACAAATCTTCGAAAGCGAAGTTGAAAGCTGTAGAGCTCGGATTTAAAGCCGGTCATACTGCCGGATTCAACCTCATGAAAGCATATGCCAAAATGGTTTACCCGGAAGGCGAGTGGGACGAAGTTAATCGGGAGTTGGCTGAAGTAGCAGTGGGTTCAAGGGCCGATTAAATGAACCTACTAAGGAATGCATGTTTGTTCCTTCAAGTATTACTTATTATGTTCTATGCATGTGTTTTGTTTGTCATCTTTGGTTGTACTCAGTGTTGTGTGTGGTACTTATTCTGTTCTGGGATTGCTTTTTTAAATTAAAATTCCAAGTTATAAAATATTTACATTTGTTCCATTGTATTAGAGTCTTTCAACAATTCCCAGACTACCAATACAACCCAACTAAAAATAGTATAAGAATTCAAATAGAGCATCAAACAAACAGAGTAGACAGCGAAGCAAAGGATCGAACAGAAAAAAAAAAATTAGAAGCAAAACCTTACTAAGTCATTCCAATTGGAAGTCAACTTAATTGTTTAACATTCTCTCGAAGCCTGTCCCACTGTCAAGTGGTCTAAATCTTCTTGAATTGATTGTTTATATACAAATACTACGCCATTATTATTTAGGGTTTAGTTTTCCTAAGTAGACACCCCAAATTGTATTGTATTCTTTGATTTGTTTCCATTCATTCGGTCAAATTTGCAGAAGTTGAAATAAAATTATACTATAATTATAATGTTGACTTATTTTAGAGCCAATTCGTATGTATTAAAAAATAAAAAACCGAAAAAAGCTTGTTGGGCTTCTCCAAACAGACATAAAATGGCATTGTAAAGGTTAATTAAGACAATTTTTAAAAAAATGTATTTTTAGTTTTGCCAAACAACCTAAAACAACTTCAAATTTTGCTTATAACATTTCAACAATACGGTTTTGATCCTTTCAAAAGCCATTACAACTTTGATTTCAAAGCTTTGTTGGTTAAACAATAATATGTACAAATAGGTTGGGACATAAAAAGTATTACAACTTTGCATCTGAAATATTTCATAACGTTGTAATAAAATTAAAAAACAAAATTAAGATGAACAAGGATTAATTAAAGAATAGATAAACAAAAGTTGAAAAGTTAATAAAATAGAAGAAGAGAAACAAGAGAGATAGATAGAGAGAGGCAGAGAGAGAGAGAGAGACGAGTGACGAGAGATGAGAGAACACAAGAGAGAGTTTATCATTTATATTGATATTGGATGGAAACAGCATCAGCTTGAGATTATTAAAATTACATCATGTTTACATTTAAATCCATCCATATATATAGGCAACAAAGTGAGGGATGGATGTTGTAATATTCCACCACCTAAGCAGCTTATGCATGCAGGCATGCAGCAATACAAACTCAATCTTCCACGTGTGCCTAATAACTTGTGAAGGAGAAAATCTTGGCTGGGACGGTCCCATACACTTGGCCGTGGGACCGTCCAATGAAAACGTGCCACGAGGGTGCCACATACTCTCACCACAGTTACACCTTGTGAAGAGGAGAAGGTGGAAGTAGTTTTATATTAAACTATGAAAAGAGGTTGGATGAAGTGTTAAGTGGTGTATACAATTGGTGGTATATCCACACAATATTCACAATACATAAAGTGTCCACTTCCAAGTTTGAAAGAGCAAAAAAGTCTTCCTATTGTTTTCCTTGCAAAACTGTCTGTTACTGAAGTTTACTTTACATAAAATGTCCCATGTTGGACTAAACTACCCTTCCCTCTTGAAGGGGGTTGTAATGTCATAACTACCCTTAAGCATTTAACTTTCCCACAATTACCCTTCTCTTCCCTTCCCTCCCTTTCTTTCAACGACCCCTATTGAATTCCCTCCCCCATTTTCGAACATATCCTGAGTCCTGACCCGACCACAGTCCTCCATCTCCGTCTTCTTCTTTTCCTTCTTCCTTCCCCATCTTCAGTTCTCCTCATCTTCAGTCCTCCCCATCTTTGGGGCTTCAATATTCCTCCTATTCTGAAAATCGTTTTGAACTGTTTTCAACTGAACAGGCGATGGGGAAAACCATTTACAAACCCTAAAAACAGAGAGATAGAGAGAGACAGAGGCGATGAGGACGATGAGGGATAATGTGTTTGTCTGTCCAGTCTTCACAAGTTTGCAATTGTGTTTGGGTTTCTCTCGAGTTTGAGTCATGGCGTCGATAGATCGAAGGGAAGGGTACCTAAGCTGTGGGTTATAAATCGAAGGCAACGAAACCGGTTGAGAAAGGAACGATTGGCTTCTTCTCAAGGTTCGAATCGTCAAATCAACCCATCTGCTGCAGGTTAGTGTTTCTTTTAATCTGTGCATTGGAACCTATGAAAGACGATTCTTTGTTTATTATGCTCCCCAATTATTGCTGGTGTTGTCTTTTGTTGGATAGAGAAATTGCTTGATTGTGATGAGTATTTAGTTGTGATGAACGGGTGTGTGGGCTGTGTGGACTGTTTAATGAATGGGTGCATGTATTTTGGGTTTGATAAGTCTGTCCATTCCTTGATTTCTTGAAATGTCTTCATCATATGGTGTGAAATTTGTTCTAGAGATTCAGAATGCCAAATTGGGGAAGTGCTGTTGGTGTGTGGCATTTGTTGAAGTTCTGGTAGTTGTGTGGCCTTTTTTGTTGTTTTGTCACATAACTGTCATTTGGTGAACTGCTGCTGCTGTGTGGCATAGTTTTGTTGGGATTGATAACTCTTTCTAGGGCTTGAAGTTCGAGTCTAGGCCTTGAAACCCTTGTGATTAACAGGGCTTGAAATAGTTTTACAGGGCTTCAAGTCCTTTTACAGGGCTTTAAAAATAATTGTCCATGGGAGACAAAGGAGAGTTGTTGTTTGTATAATTAGAGGTAAATGTCTTCATTATATGCTCTAGATGTCTTCAATATAGGTTCTGAAATTTGTTCTAGATTTGTTCAGTAAAGGTTATGAAATTTGTTATAGATTTTCCTAATGCCATTTTGTTATATTTCTTCATTTGCATATCTTGATTACTTTAACAGCATTTACAGGGTCTATTTGTTAATCATTTTTTATTGTTTTTGTGTTTTGTATTAGGCTTAAAGGTATGCCCATCAACTCATTATGTTCTGACTTTTTCACAACCGGATGGCTGAAACAGGCATATGACATGTCTGTGAACCCTGGTCCAAAACCTGAAGCGTCGGACATTGTTGATGATGTTCGTAATCGCGTTGTCTTGCCATGGAAAAAAAAGCGATTGACAGGAAGACCAAAGAAAAATCGGATGCCTTCTGTTGGGGAGAAACCAAAGCAACAAACGTGTGGGAATTGTGGCCATAAGGGACACAATTAAAAAAGTTGGTCGAACCCATCATGTAGCACAGGGAAACCAGAACCACGTGCTTGTAACGTGTGCAAGAAAGAAGAACATAACAAACTTACATGCCCAGATAGGGATAACCTACTCGACCCCAGTTTGGCACCCCACCTCAGCTCGGATGACACTAACACAGACGAAAAAGACGTTGATTATTAGGTATGGGTGAGACTCATCCTTTCCTTGTAATAGTTGTTTAAAAAATAAAATATTTGAGACATAGTAGTTGCTTACACTTTTGCTGTTGCATACACATACACCTTTATTGTAGGTTGAAATTCAGGACTACAAGGAAGTTGTTGCTGTGCTGATGGTGCAGCCTTAACAATATGTACAACATTTTACAACATTTTAGGTGATGTTGTTTATGTTGTTACAACTAACATTAACTTGAAAAATAGGAGCCCCCAGCCCAGCATGTGTTTACAATAGTTTTTCAATTGTTTTGTTGATGTATGATAATGGAATAATTGTGTATTCAAGAATATTTGTTGTGGCCTTGCCCTGTGATGGAATAATACAATCTTGTAATTTCTAGTATATATTGTGGTATACTGTTCGTTGTAGTATTGAAATACTGGCCTTGTCATTATTGATCCCAGGCAATTCATTGTCTGTTTCGTGCAAGACAGGGCTTCAATTTATATAGGATATATCGTTATTATTTTCATAAGCCCTGAACTAACAAATGTGAAGCCCGTTAAATAACATTGATGTGTGAAGCCCAGGAAATTTGTTGTCTGTTTCAGGGATGACAGGGCTTCAAATTCTTTATTTATATTTCCATAAGCCCTGACCTATGACTTGCAAGCCCTGGAAGAACATTAATTACCCAGATTAGACTGAAGAACATTGATTTGTTAAGGCTTACGGGCCGAGGTTTTTGTTTGGTCGTTAACGTTAAGGCCTAAGCCTATGATAAATAAACTCAAATTGAATGTAATTAACTATTTTAAATCCAAAAGAATTGATTTCTGAAAGTAAATTAAATGGAATAAAAGGAAATTTAAATTTAAGAGATATTAATGGTGTCTTTTCCATTTGAGAAACAGGATAATCGGTGCATTGGGTAGTGAACAGGCATCCAGATGCAATTATGCAGAAGACTTTTACAGTTACCAAAACAATCATGACTGGTAGGTTACCATTGTGACTTTTCAGTAATGGTGAACGTTTGCATCCCATTATAAATACCTTGTCCCTGTTACATATCCTTTTCACTACTCATTTTTATTTGTTCATCTTTTTTTTTTTTTTTTTTTCATACAATGGCAGCAAACAATATCGGTAATCATGTTGGCAGGCAAGTTCCTGAGACAGACAGGCTTGAATCAATCTTTGACTGTCTGAGGCAACGAATTGCAAATGCAGAGAACACCATCCGTGATGAGCGAGCAAATGCTGGACGCCTGACTGTTGACAATGCAGTTTTGATGGGAAAAGTTGAAAACCTGGAAGCAGAAATAATCAATTTACATGTTCAGATGGAGGCAAGAGACAATGAACTTAACGGTCTTTACACTCTTGTTGAAAAACTGCAGAAGAAGATGTTGGACTTCAATATTCCACCATCTCCCTAGAGAAAAGCCTCTTATCATGCCATTCACAGACCCTACAGTTTGCTGCCCTTGTTATGCCCTTGTTATGCCCTTGTAATGCCCTTGTTAATCTTAATTTCATATTTTTTTCCGTTTTAAGTTTGTGTTAATTATTTCTGCCCTACAGTTTACTGCCCATGCATTTCCGTTAGACAATATATGACGAACATCTACACAAAAGGCAATATACATAACAATGAACCAGAAACACCCTCAAACTTATCTTTTATTCATATTAAAAAAAGGCACAGAAGGCAATATACATAACCATCAACCAGAAACACCATTTCACATACCATTTCACATAAATTGACCCACTGTTATTCCAATAACAAACACAACAATTAGGTATAGTGGAAATGGAAGGAAATTTCTTTGGGTTTGTACGGGTTCGTTGTCTTCTGTTGTAGCTGGAGTATGAATATAAAGTTCACGCTGAACGTCACGGCTTAGGAGAGCTTGATATGCTTAGTTGAACCGTACTAAATTTCCGGTAAGAAGCACCCTTGAATCCATCAATTTGATCATGACATTCCGGCCATGAGTTGAAGACACCGGTTTTCCTCCCTTTGAAAACGACATACACCGATTTGTTCGCCATTTCAAACAACACACTGTATGACACTTCAATAAACAAACAACCAACAAACGAAAATATCAGATGAAAATCTTTTTTTAATAATGGCAAAACAACAAAGTAAATCTTTCGATAACAGAAAACATTCGACAACACAAACAGTAAACGAAATCGAAGGTAGAAAGAAAACTGGTTATGGTTAATCGGAGGGACCAATCCAAAACACAAAAATTAAACAGAAACACTTCAATGCACTGTTAATAGGGCATAGAAGTCTTTCAGAAGAAATCGAAGGTATAAGCTATACTTGCTTGTAACTTCGACTTCTTCCGAAAACCTCCATGCCCATCGACAAAATTCACATAGCCTGCAAAATTAACCTCCATGCCCTTTTCTTTACTTAGTTGGATTGGGGTTCATCATCTCAAAGGTCATGTGTTATTCTGTTATTGTTTATCGGGTTTGTAATGCAAAGGGCCCAGACCAATAATAAAATGGTTCATGGGATTTCCTATTTTTGTGATAATGTGTTATTCTGTTATTGATTTCCTGTGGTTTACAATCTCGCCATTAACGAAAACGTCAAGTGCCATTGCGTTCCTGATGCTTGGTATATTCTTTTGACCAAATTCGTGAATCCACGGTAAATCAACTCCGGATAGTACTAATTCAGCGAACTTTAACATGAAAACTCCGCAGCTGCTACTGCACCATATGAAAATAACGGTAAGATAATGATGATTACATGTAAAAAACACCAAGTTATATAGCAATGTAAATTAACTACCCATCGCCCTGTTGAGGAATTAAGAGTGAATCCACGTTTTCGACAATGAATGGAGTTGTGGGCACAGGTAAGTTCAATTCTTCGTAATAATTTGATGCCTTCAAGATGGAGGGTAACAAATATAGTAATGGTCGGATTTCCCCTATTCGATTGTTCCTTCGCTGTCTTCCCCACCAGGAATCAAACTGTTGGGGTTTTTGCCCTAAAACTTGTAATTTGTAAATGTGAATTGAATATAAATAAAAGAAGTAGTTTATTCATTAAAATTATCTCATACATTTATAATAACATGTGTACTTAACATCCAAGATTGCCAGATGTAATTTCAAACCGAGTATATGAATGTCATATAAAGATGGATTCAGTTTGAAACGAGCAATCTAAAGAGTCCGTAGATAGCAAATAAAGTTGGGTACTTTATTTGTGGTCAATCTATAGCTGCGGTCCATTCCGTAATGTACGGTGATCTTATCCTAGATCATTCATATGGAGATATGAGAATTGAGGCACCTTGTATGATGTGATCATATAGGACTGGGCCATGATCTATATGAATCTCTCACCAATATCCGTTACATGATGAGATTCATATATATCAACAAATGATGGCTATATGTGGGTGATCTTAATCCTGAGTGTCTTATCGACTCCTTCAGGTTAGATCGTGGTCTTTGATATACCATGGGTGAGGTCGGAGTTGCATTCCTGATCAATATGCTCCGTATGTTGGGATCACGGTTTGGCTTGTGGCTGGGAAGGTCTGCACACAATAGTGGAATCCACTCCTTCTTGTGAGAAGTAGATAGTAGTTCCCTTAAGGGTTGATTCGGGGCTTGAACAATATGAGCGCTCTCCTAATTCCGTAAGGAATGTAGGATTTATTGTACATTAGAGAATCAATGGTACTTAATGGAAAGATATAATTAGAGGGGTATAACGAACATTATGACCCAGCTCTAATTATGAACTACCTGTGGAGGATTATACCATATGTAATAGCTATATCAATGGACACCAAGAGTTATTGGTTTTTGTAAAAACGTCTACAGTTGAGAGAGTGCAACTTCGGGTTTTTAGTGGAATAACACCGAAGTTAATAATCATGAAATATTAATTAAAGAGTTTAATTAATTATTTCTAAAGATTATTGGAGCTCAAAATACTGTGGGTCCATTAGGTCCCCTTGCTAGCCCGATCGATTTAGGTAACAAGGGTCACAGTTAATTAATTGGATTGTCCAAATTAATTGTGTTACGAAAGTGACACGTATCTATTCGGGAATTAATTGAATAATGAGATTATTTAATTAATGAATAATGGTGATTAAATAAATTAAATAATAAGATTATTCAATTATGTTGTTAATCACTAAATGGAGGGTGTTAGTTGATATTTGATTTTGAATAAAATAAGATAATAAGATTATTTTATTTTATTAAATTAAATATTTGAAATTGAATTTAAAATGTTTAAATTCAAAACTAATTGTTTAATTATCTTTTAGAAGATATGAGATATCTTTGTAAAGATTTTATTTTTAAATCAAATGGATTCGGTTGTTTCAAAGATATATGAGATATATTTAATTTGAAAGAACAACCGAAGAGAGATTGATCAACTTACACACAAGAGATTAAAATTGCATCAAGTCTTTTGTTAGGTGAAGAAAAAGAAAAGGTTTTGATTTTGCAAAGAGTTGCATGAAACAAAACAAAAGTAGGTGCGGCCTAATTACTTAAAATATATACATATATTTTTGTTTTATAAGTTCGGGGGCTGCATTCTATACACATAGCAAAGTGTTGCTTTCGTGTGTCGCTTTCGTGTGTCTTTTCATCCTCCTTGTTCCTGAGTACCGTGACGTGCCCACACGCTGTTATCAATCCCGGGTCATAACGAGGAAGTCGAATTAAAGTGAAGGATCCTCCTACGTAGGTATGAAATCGTTTTCACTTTTTTAATTGTTTTCGATTATTACTGTGCAAATAGGTTTATTTGATGATTGCTTTAAAAAATTTTAAAAACCCTTCCGCTGCGCAATCTGTAAACCTGGGTTCCTACACAAACATCCTCACTTTTCCTTCTTTTAAAAACACTTCTGAAATAACCCAGTGGTTTCCGACGTTGCAAGGAATCAAAACCTGCAAGGAATGTTCCGGAAGTTCAAGCCCTGTAAAGCAATTTCAAGCCCTAGAAAAGGGAATACAAGCCCTGCCAATGGAAATTCAAGCCCTGGCAGAGGGAGTGAAACATAACATACCAAATCCACCGAATCCATATTCATGCAAAACATACAAACTTACCGAATTCATCTTCCACCACGGTTCATTGTAAAGCAGATCACTACCCCGGACGTGATGTAAAAGATCATTGTGAGGGTGGAAATCCAATGGATTGAACTCGGGGTAATCTTCCCAAACTTCTTTCGTTTCGCACACTGATGGTGGAGAAGGACCTTTCTTCTTTTTCACACATTGCTGTATAACTTCTTTGTCTGATCCATCTTCCCCAGCCTTTCCGGCCTCCTTTTGTCTTATCCTATCTTTCTTTTCAAACTTTTTTAGCTCCCTTTGGGTTCGTATCTCCAACGCTATTTTCTCCCACTCAATGTTCAAATTGAGCTGTGTAAAAAAAAAACCAACCTTGTTATACAAAAAACCAACCATCTTAAGCAAATACATATTCCATAATCCAAGAATAAAAGTGAACTTACGAAAAACATGGGAAAGACCAATCCTATATCCTGCCGGTAATTAAACTGTAATCCCAAATGCTTCTTCCAAAGCACGTCGAAGTAGCTGTCTATATGCTACAATTACATGTATCGACAGAGAATTAGAAAAGAAGTGTGCATGTTAACAATATTGTAAGGATTCCCATTATTGATTGGCTTATTTCGTGAACAAACCACAAGTTGGGGTTTGAATTGTAAGGGTAGATTAGGTGATGGAAGACCAACAACAAAGGCCCTATTCAAGACCTCAAGGTGACAAGCACTCAAAGGTATATTTCTTGTGCTTAGTTTTCTTTGAAGAGATTTAGAAGCACACACTCACTTAGCATACTTGCATATGTGTGCATTCTCTTCACATGTCACATTACACACTTGCACTTTGTTTGATTATATCTTGTTGTGTGTTTGGTTGTGTCGTGTAATTCGTTTCCCGAATATGTTCGGAAACGTCCGCACTTGCACGATTGTGTGGTTGGTTTTGCGCGAAGACCGCTCTAGGTGATAGCCTTGGCTTTCTCCTTGGATTCACCACTTTTGGTGAATCGGCGGTTTAATCGGCGGCCTAGGCCGCCGAATGAAACCGCCGTTTTGGACCAGAGATCTCTGGTCTGATTCTGCGGTTAGATCGGCGGTCTGGCCGCCGATTTGAAACCGCCGTTTCACACCTGATGCATTTATTATTCTCGGGTTGTGTTCTGCGGTTTACTCGACGGTTTCGAAACCGCCGAATGAAACCGTCGTTTTCTCCCCTGTTCTCGGGTTGAATTCTGCGGCCATGATTGGCGGCCTGGCCGCCGAATGAAACCCCCGAATTGGATATTTTAGGTCGGTTTCTTTCTCGGGCTCAATTCTGCGGTCAGATTCTGCGGCCCCGACCGCAGAATTTAACCGCCGAATGAGCGCTTTCAGGGGCAATTTTGTCTTTTCACATGCCCTGTTCTTGATGACTATATATATATCATACTTTCTCATTTCTCTAACTTAGTTCTCTGATTCTAAAGAACCCTAAAGCTCAAAAAGAGAAACTTGATAGAAAAGAAATCAAGAACTCATTTTTATACACACAAAACCATTCTCATATGCATCAAAAGATCATCTAGCATTTTCTAGCATAGTTAGGATGCTTGCTTGCATAGGTTTTGCTCAACACACTTGCTTTGGTATGTTCTTCACTAATCTCATCTAAGCTTAGTGTTTTATTTATTAAAGAAATCTCTTATATCATTTGTATGCTCTTAGAATATATTCTAGATACAAAATAGAGATTGTTGTGTTGACATGTTTGAGTGATGTATTTTGATAGCAACATCTAGGTTATTTTTATCTATGATTTGCTAAGCTTCATGACATGTCATTTAGCTATTGACATCTAGGATTGCATTTATTGTTATCTATTCATCCTAGATAAGCATCTAAGGTTACCTAGCTTTATTTGCCCATTGAATATCATTTAATATTCACATAGGTTGTAATCTCTTCATTGAGAAGTAAGTCTTGCATGTAGCTTCCGGGATTAGGTTGCTTAGATTGCAAGCAATTGGACTAGGTCCACTTATACCGGGATTAGGTAGGTGTGTTGATTATTGATCGGGATTAGGTTGTAATCATTACACATTTAGTGGATTCGAGGTTCGAGTGTGGCGCACTATACAGCCCGTGGTTTTTCCCGTGAGGGTTTCCACGTAAATATCAAGTGTCTTTTATATTTCCGCACCATATTACACTTGTTATTGTTTTGACTAGTTTGGGGCATTTTCGTAATTTGACTAAACGCGAAAATTGGGTAAATTTGGTAAAATCTATTCACCCCCTCCCCCCCCTCTAGATTAACATTAGAACACACCGTGTTATTTGTTTCAAATATAATAACAAAATTGAACAGTATAAAAGAAGTTACCAAGTTTGAAATCCATTTGTCCGTGTTAATGAAGTCCTTCAACTCGGAACGCGTCATGTCTTTTACGGGGTGCCCGGTATATATTCTGTTCATTGTCAACGAGATTTTTAAATTATGGCTTAACAAATCACAACACCATAAATTGAACTAGCAACGGTTAATGGAGGATAGGAAAAGAGCATTACCTGACTTCATTTTTGCTCTTCAAAAATGTCGTGAAGTCTTTGGAATGCTGATTTGCTTCTCTTTTCTTCTTCGTTTCCGGCATGGGGTCAACATACGGGGTCAGGAGGAACCTTGACCACCTTCGGCCCCTTTCCTTGTCTTCATTCTTGTAAACCACTGAGGGGTGAGTAGATTCATCCCATATAACACTGGGCATACTGGATGGAAGCACATTAACAGGCAAGCAATCCGGGGATGGGAAATCATCCACACAAATTGGCTTTTTAGCAACATCCGCATTGTCTCCTTCAGACTTCTTACCAACTACCTCAACTTCAACATTACTCTCATCCTCGGCCTTCTCAGTTTCTGTATCAACCTTGTCCTTCTCAACAACACTTTCATTGTCGTCCTTCTCAACAACACTTTCAACCTCTGCCTTCTCATTTCTGCTCTTATCCTTGGCCTTCTCAACGCCACTATCACCCTCGGGCTTCTCAACAACAATCTTATCTTCGACCTTCTGAACATCACTATCAACATCAGTCTCAACACTTGCCTCTCTGCCAACCTCAAGATCCTTCAGTTCATTCTCAACACCTAGCGGTCTGTCACCCTCCTGATCAACTTCATCATCATGAATGTCATTCACAAAATGGACCTTCTCATCCAACCTATTGCTATCATCCTACAATGAGAACAATATATTTTAAGGACTGCCCTAGCGAAGGACTCTTATTATGTAATGTAATAAATGTTAAGAGTAAACTAACAAATAATTGAAGCTTACCCTATCAAAACCTTTGTCTTTCAATTCTCTTGATTTGTTCGGTGAAGATGTATCTCGAACCTTGTTTTGTTTTGCAATCTTTGCAATTTCTTCTGCTATCCAACGCTTCATCCTCCCCTCGCTTTCTTTTATTTGCTGTGTAATCATATTTTCCATACATGTATACAATTCAGGAATTGTATACGGAACCGATGTCTTCAATTTTGACTGCAAATCCAATTCAAAATCCAAAATTAATGATTACATCATGCAAAAGAACTTAGTAAAATAACTTAGGATAACAAAACTTATGTATATTATGAATTTTTACCTTCGGAGTTTCTACATCTCCATGGAAGAGCCGCTTGTTAGACGCCGGTTGATCTAAGTTTTTAGATCGGACAGTCTTGGTGTGCTGAATGGAAGCACCACCCTCTTCCATTGCATCTGCACGGTCCTCCAGATCATCCAACATCAAAGATTTGTAGTAAGCACTTGACTTTTCATGATCATAAACCTTCCATGGGAACAATTCCATCTGCATGTATAGTCCCATCAACATTGAGGTTAATGAATATTTTGAAACGGAAACCAAATAGTAGGCAAAGGCTTTTCAAGCCCTACAAAGGAATTTCAAGCCCTAATAACAAAATTGAAGCCCTAGCAACGAATTTCAAGCCCTAGTCACGAATTTCAAGCTCTGACTAAGATCTTTCAAGCCCCCCCCCCCCCCCCTACAACCCAGTATAATATTCAAGCAACCATTCATAATAAGAAAGTGTACCCTACAACCCACTATAATACAGATTTCGAAATGACCTTCATAGACAATTCATAGACAATTCATAGACAATTCATACAGTAATAAGTAATATAACACATAACCACAAAATCTAATGTATCACAGAAATCAAGAAAAATAGGCAACACATCAAAATACAACTAGACACCAAATGGTAAAATACATACCGTTGAACTGAAATAGGATTCAACTTTTAGAACCCTTGTATTGAAATTCCAATTCTTAAATCTTGGGAACCCTGTTCCTATTCGTATCCCAATTTTACCTTCTAAACGGGTAATCCGTTCAACAGCCCAAACCTAAACAATTAAGAAACAAATCTTATAAAAGTAAATCCATAACAGAAATCCTAGCATAAGGTTGATTTACACATTCATTTATTGACAATACCTGAAATGCTAGCAGAAATCCATAACAGTGGAATGTGTAATACTTCGCCTCAGCATTGTTCTACGCATTGTCCAACTCCACCTGCTCACTGTGATTGTCTGTTTCTTCTTCTCCATATTCTACTTTAGTTTGCCTCTTCCTCTTCTTCGACTTCTTCTTCTTCTCCTCTTCCGTTTTCTTTTTTTTCTTCTCCTCTTCCTTCTTTTTTTTCTTTTCTTATTATCTTCCTTCTTCTGGCCCTTTTCGTCAATCTCTCTATTCTTCTGGCCATCACCTCCTCTGAATTTATTGAGGTGTGTATCAGCTGCATTCTTCAAACACCACAATGTGACATCAAAAAGGTATGATCCCCAACTAAAGGTCTCAAAACCATCGATGTCCTCTACTAAAGAAAACAGCCAACAAGGTATAGCTCTCCGTGCTTCATCAATCCCGAAGAACTGGGACACCATTAATAGGTATCCCATCTTCAACGCATCATCACCAGCTGCAGGCTCCATCAGCCGGTTAAAGGTTGCCTCCAACAATTCCATAGATGGCATTTCATCATTGAAATATCGTCTCAAGATAGATTGCTCACCGACTTCTTTCTGTTCTTTGAAGCCTTCGGGGAGTGTGCCCATGTTGACGCCAGTACACAAGCAAAATTCTTCTCTCCCAAACCGAGCCTCCTTTTGCCCCAAACCGAACCAAATCTCATCCTCCTTTGAATTCGGATGAATGAGCTGTCTTTTCAACATATTGTAGATGAGCATCCCGTGCACTGTAATCGGCTGTACCATTTCCAAATACTGTCCAAAAGGGCCTTCCTTAAATCTATCCAACACGCCGCAACGTGTCAACACTAACTCTAGCTGTTGAAGACAAATACTTTTGTTGTGCGAGTTTATTCTCGCGTGTACCCAGGTTTTGTGGTCTGGATACCTCCATTGTTTTTTGAAACGATCAGGCGGCATCTGGTATAAAACAAAAAAAAAAAATTTAATTAAAAAACAAAATGGGATTTCAAGCCCCACAATGGGATTTCAAGCCCAGATTTGATAAACAATGAAATGAAATGGACATCCCCACCACTATACATGATAGATACGATATACCAAGCATGTGAACACAAAAAAAGACATAACAAGGCACCAAAAAATCCACCGATTCCAAAATCATCACAAAAACCATTAACTAAAATACTATCACAATCGTTTACAGGGCTTGAAATCCCTTTGTCAGGGCTTCATATTCAGACAAATGGGGCCACATTTCAAAACTTGAATTAACAAAATCCAACACTTCATAACATAACATCACAATAACCATTAACAACTACAATACTACACTTCACAATCGTTGACAGGGCTTAATATTCAGACAAATGGGGTCACATTTCAAAACTTGAATTAACAAAATACAACACTTCATAACATAACATCCCCCAAAAACCATTAACTACAATACTATGCTTCACAATCGTTTATAGGGCTTGAAATCCCTTTGTGAGGGCTTCATATTCAGACAAATGGGGCCACATTTCAACACTTGAATTAACAAAATCCAACACTTCATAACATAACATCACAAAAACCATTAACAACTACAATACTATGCTTCGGAATCGTTTACAGGGCTTGAAATCCCTTTGTTAGGGCTTCATATTCAGACAAATGGGGCCACATTTCAAAAGTTGAATTTCCCTTAACATAAAACTAAACAAAAGCACCTGTTCCCCGCCATTGCATGAACCCCTGGCAAAATAACTACTCATTTCTGAAACAAATACTTATAACTTAATAACACACTATCCATGCACAGTCAAACACAGATGCAAACAAACATATCAGAGGTTAAAACGCCACAAGACAATGAGAATACGAATGAATACCTTTACTTGCGAGTTAAGACAAAGGCGTCTTCTTCGGGGCTGGGTCTCGGTATTCGACTGACTGTTCTTCTTCTTCAAGAATTTTTCTTCTCAAACCTGGTTTGTTCTTCTTTTCCTCTCTCGTTCGCTTCTTCTTCTATTCGATGCCTTCTTCAATTCTTTTTCTCTCTCTTTATGTTTTGGAGTTCTTGATTTGGGGGATGGATTTCAGTTTCGCACGACCCTCTGGTTTTCAATTTAAATATGTTAGGGGAAATGCGTAATGACGCTTAATGGGGTTGGGGTTTTAGGGCAATTTCGGAATTTCGTCTGTAAAAGTTTTAACTCTTTAAAATCCCACTTAAGGGTATTTCTGGAATTTCATGTTCCCAAGGGTACACAAATGCAAGAAAAACAATAGGGAGACTTTTTTTGCTATTTCAAACTTGAAAGTGGACATTTTATGTTCCCACCAGGGTTGTGGACCTTTGTTCAAATTTCCAACAATATTTCAAATTGGACTTGACAGGTCGTGACTTTCAAATTTGTACTCATGGGGTAAGAATATAACATCTGTTAAAGGAGAAAATACTGTGTATTGGACCAGGCACCGTAAAATTATGATGAGTTAAATCGACATATATTTACAAGGGCAGTTGACAAAAAATGTTGTTTATATTTTAAAACATTACTTTTTTCTATAATTATTTTAAATCAATAATAATATTTTAGTGAGATAAATTATCTTAATTTGTGATGAAAAATAAGATGATGAAATTTCATTGTTCAAAGTTAATAAGTTATCCTAGTATTTTTGTTATTTGTAAGAACTATTTTAATTATTAACACTTAATGTATAAAATAAAAATTTGAAAGTTTATTGGATTAATTTATACAACTGTAAAACTTGAAGGAATATAAAAGAAGGGTAAAAACATAAAAATCTTAACAAGTAGGGGATAAATAACAAATATTGTAAAACTTACTGCCCCCTCTCGTCCTCACATGCCTCTGTCCCTGGACGGTCCCATATAGGCAGTGGTGGACCCAGGAATTTTAATCAGGTATAGGGCACTTAAATAAATTAAACTCGTAATTATATGAAAAAACACTGAAAAATGAAGATCATACTAAAATAGTTTTTTTATATATATATAATATATAAAAAATATATATATATAGATAAAATAAAATAAATAGAACACTTACTCAGATGAATTAAATAATCTTACATTCAAAAGAAAATAAAATAAAGAAAAAAAATTTAAAACTAAATAATAACAACAAAAACAACATAAATAAGGAAAATAAATTAAAAGAATAAATTACAATATACATTTGTAAGAAAAATTTTTGTTTTGCATTTATAATAAATTCAATTTAAATTATACAAAAATTATTTAGTAATAACTATTAGTAGACATGTTTTAAAATTTTGTAATCTTCAAATTATTGGTAAATTTAGATTACGCGAGGAAAACTTCATTCAACATGATAGAATGTCGAATAATTACAAGCAGATACAATGTAAAATATAACACGATGGAAAGTAATCCTCCTTGCACGATACATTAAGTTTAGCAAGGAACCATGGTTACTTTTCATCGTGTATTCATTTACGTTGTTCGTTTTGAATAAATAAATACTTTTCATCGTGTTTACTTTTCCGCTTTCTGTACAAAAAAATATAAAATAACAATGGTTTGGTACTCTATGCTGTACATCCTGGATATTGACCGTCAAAATGCACTGAAGACTGACACACACTGTTAACCTAAAGGCTTGATGTGACGGGTAGGGACTGTAAAGAAAAATATATTTAAAACCCCTACGTCAATGTCATGTCGAATCGATATGTTTACTGTTTCCCATTGTTGCAGTTGCGTTTAAGATCGACTGTCAGATTCGTAGGACGAGTTGACGTGACTTAATGACCAAAAACGTGAGTTCGTCAACCTTTAAATTTTCCACATCTTCATATTTTATAGTAGAATAAACTATTTAAGCACAGGAAACTTTGTTTATACAATTATACTTGTCATCAAGAAGGTCTATGTCTAAAAAAAAAAAAAAAAAGGGTCTCTTAAACGGCTGACGTAAAAAAGTAGGTGAATCTATAACAATCTTCATCGATTATTTATTCCAAATCCAAAAAAACACTACTCTATAACTCCATAACAATAACCGTAAAGAAAATCAACCGGTTGATAACTTCCACTATTAGTGTAAGTTAAACGAAATGAATTTTTATTTAAAGAAAAAAATAAATAAATAAACACTTAAACGAAATGAAATTTATTATATACATTATATAAAGACGTATATAAATGTAGATATATATACAGAAATATTGAAAAGCATGCGGACGTCCTGAGTCTTGACATAACTTCTAGAGGATATTGAATGTGTGTCGCTGCATGTTTTGACAAGTGCACAGACAATTGAGTCAAAGCATGTAAAACTAGTGGGTCACATTAGGAATTTAGGATTATCCTAATATCCGTTGTATTAGGACGTCCTCGATCATCTAAGGAATTATATATAAAT
Source organism: Acer campestre (assembly GCA_954870605.1). Lineage (NCBI taxonomy): Eukaryota > Viridiplantae > Streptophyta > Magnoliopsida > Sapindales > Sapindaceae > Acer > Acer campestre. The sequence continues at coordinate 13,946,968 of OX940810.1, read as the reverse complement.
CTATGTATTTAAATGAACTGACCGCATACATGAATTGTATAACGGAAAACGATCTAACACGAAATATTTCAAAACTGCTAATTTCATTACAATTGCCAACATAAAGCCGAACAGTGAAGTACATTATTATAGAATACAGAACAAAACGGCGGACACAAGGAGCCGACACTATTTGTTTCCTTTTGCCGTATATCTGGTTGCTTTGTACATTTGTTTGAACAACATAATCGTGAAGGTAAATTAGTTAAATGGTTACAGAACAAATCCAGCTATATGTTCCACAACACAGCAAATAAATAATGTGGTGCAATAAAATGTTGTAAAGCAATACCTTCGTGTTCTGATGCTCTATATACGTTCCCGTCTAGTGTTTGGATAGTGGAAGTGGGCCGGATTAGAGTGTCGCAACTCGCAAGGTTGGTTACAAATGAAAAAACGATATACAATCAAAGTTGGACCCTATGTCAAAAGTAAACACGTTCACCGTACGATAACTTTAGACATTCCAATGCCTCATCATCATAAGTTATGGTGATGAGACATTGAAATTTCTGAAGCGAACGTTCTGTGAATGAAAAAAGTAGGAAAGGATGAAGGGAAATAGCATTGATATGCAGGACACAGAAGATCGTGTGAATGACACAATTTGATCAGCAGACGGGGCTAAGTCGCCGAAGTCCGGACATGGACACCAAACAGCCCTAAAACGGGAGTGAGAGCATCTCTAAGAGTCTCCTTTGGAGACCCCTAACGTTAATTAAGAATAAGGAGTATCATTTTTTGCAGCTCCAAGAGGTGCCTAAAATTTTGTTTTGGTAAAGCTCACTGCTGAGTGCTGAATCCATTAATAAAGGGGTGCATATATGTTTTCCCGTGGATTCAACCCCTATAAGTGGGCTCCACGGACCACAATTAAAATTATATATACAAATATATATCGATATATATATATAGTATAAGTGAGCTCCATTGACTACAACATTTTTCTATTAATATATATTAAATACCATTTTCCAATATAATTAAATATATAACTTCATGCTTCGTGAGGTTATTGAAGATTCCATTTTTGGTCACCCCACTTCGAAGCTTACCCCCTCCCCAACCTAACAGTTGACATGTGTCTGATGACTCGCTTTTTGTGTCGTTACCAAATTGCGAATTACCAAAAGAATGTTATAAAATGAATCTTTACGCAATATATTTTAAGTTTTGAAAATGAGTAATGTGGTAAGCTTAGAGTTCGTTCCACAGGGAATTAGAGTAATATGTTGAATTAATTAGCTAATCTAAATGCGATAACATAAATCATAGATAAATGGATGAGTGAATGGGTTGTCAAGCCATCAAACATACATGTAAAATAAACCTAATAAAACTAATAAAACTAATAAAATGGAATGCTCAACAAATCTAGATAAGAAATATGGAATAAACAATTAATAGGAATTCTAGGGAAATGATAGAGTAGCTAATGGACAATGAGCAATTCATACATGGCTTCTTTAATGCACAATCTACACAATCTAGGACCGATCTCATTCGAATGTGTTGTTTAGACCGTCACTACGAACCCTAAACAACTTCCCACCGCAATGCCTAACGGATTAAGGAAAGGGGGTCACGGCGGGATCGGTTAGTGACGATCAAATGGTCTAGGCAATCGAGGTTGATCACCCCTCCAAAAGCCTATCCTATTCACTATGTGCTCTAATCGATTAAGTGTGTCAATAACTCAACCAATTTTATCACAAATAAATCCTACAACATATTGTAATCAACAAGTGTGTCAATACTCATTTAATCACATAAGTGCAAGATCTAATTAAAAAGTAAATAAAACTTAAATCATGCAAACATAATATTCAAAGCTTTAATAAATACTCATGTCCAAAAAGTCTCTCAAATCATCCCCTAAAATGGGGGTTTTAATTACACATAATTACAAACAAGAAAAGGAAGTAAAATGGAGAGAAATCACCCTTGGGTCTCTCTTGTAAGCTTGATCCTTCCTTGATGCTTCCTTGCTTGAATCTTGTGCAAAGAGTGGGTGTTGAGGATATGTCTAGATAGGTGGAGTCATATGGAAAGTGACAAAGGAAAGGGGTGGAGAAAATGGAAGGAGAGGAATGATTTAGGTGAAGTAATCTAGATGTTTAAGCTTAGGTAGAAGAGAAATGGAGAGATTAGGAATGGAGAAAAGGAGGTTTCTTGGTGGTCAAGAGTTGTCCAAAAGAGGAAAAATGTGATGTATTTATAGGTGTGAAAAGCTAGGGTATGAAATGGGTATGAAATGACAAGAATACCCCTCTTGAATGCCAACACAGGAATTCCTACGCTGGAATTCCAACGTGGTCGCCACTTGTGCTTCTAGGTCGCCATGGCGACCTCAAATGGCGACCAAATGGCGACCAAGTGGCGACCCTTCCCACTTTGGAATTCCTACGTTGGAATTCCTATGTGGTCGCCATTTGCAAGTGTAGGTCGCCATGGCGACCTCAAATGGCGACCTCTCTTGGTTCTTCTGTCGCCATGGCGACCAAATGGCGACCAAGTGGCGACCCTTCCCACTTTGGAATTCCTACGTTGGAATTCCTATGTGGTCGCCATTTGCAAGTGTAGGTCGCCATGGCGACCTCAAATGGCGACCATAAGATGCTTTGCAATTTCCTCTGTCGCCATGGCGCTCAAGTGGCGACCAAATGGCGACCTTCTGATGACTTGAAGAATCCTCTGTCGCCATGGCACCCATGTAGCGACCTCCTTATGTCTAAGTGGCGAAAATGCCCTGTTTCTTCCCATTTGTGAGCCTTTTTGCACCCAAGTCCTCATCTTCATCCCAAATGCTCTTGAAACCTAATAAAACCTGAAACACTTGATTTTACACCATTAAATCACTGGATAATGCCCAAGAATCAAGCAAAAGGAGAAGGAAATGAGGGCCAAAATCATACCAATTTTGGTTCGATCAGTGTCCAGGGAGGGGATATTTTTGTCTAAACACATAACAGTTTATGGTAAAAATACCCCTTCCATGACACGTATCAAGTGTTGGGGAGGGGGTGACCAAAAGTGAACAAGTTATTGAATGTGAGCCAAACCTCAGAGAGGGTGACTGCAATTTACTCTTTTTTATATATGAATTGTCTGAATTACCTTTTATAAAAGCTATTTTATGTCAACTAGGAGAAGCCGAAAAGTGTGGCTTTTCTTGACCTTTTATACAACATATGAATTGTCTCAACTACACTTTATAGATATTACACCATTACTCTTTGATTATAAAGACATTGTGAACACTTTTTTGTAATTCACTTAATCAAAAGCTATTTTTTAAAATACATCGCAACACCTTCTTTTTTGTGATTTACCCAACCAAAAAGTACCCTTTTGTATAAAGCTCGACTCATTATAAGCTCTACTGCTCTACTAAAAAAACATGCACTATAGCTGTACTTGAAAAGGAATACCAAACATACTCTTCGGTTGCGTTTGTTGCGCGGGATTGGATTGGACTACCTTTATAGGATTGGATTGGATTGGACTAAATTAGTACTTAGACATGTTTGGTGCAGTACAGATTGGATTAAAATAATACTGTCTCTTGTTTGGTGTAACGTAGGATTGGATAAAAAATATATAGTTGAAAATAATTGTTTTATTTTGTGAGAGGTAAGTATAAATTTATATTTAATAAATAAAATCATTTTAATAAATTCAAAGAAAATAAAAATAAAACTATTTAAAATTAAATTTGGTTAAAAAAATTATTAAATTATTATTTTGAATAAAATAAATTATTTTTAAAAATAAATACAATTCATTTCAAATAAAATAACATTTAAGTTTTAATTAAAAAATATTTAAAAATTTTATAATAAAATAGCATATATTAAATTAATTTATAAATAAGATTGAATAAATTTAAAATTTGAAATATAAATAATATAATTTATCAAAAAAAAAAAAAAAACCAAAGACTTGGAGAACTGAATTAGGGGTAATTCAGTAATTATGGAAATTTGAAATGGTTAAGTTTTGGAGTGAAATGATTTTTTGGAAGTGGAGGGAGGCGATTGTGAAAAAATTGAAAGTTATTTATAGTTGTGTAGGAGCAAACCTCAGGGTCCTTGGTTGCAATTTGAGATTTTAATATATGTATATAACAGACTTTGCTTATTCGTGTATACTAGCTTAACAAGAACTTCTACCGTGTATCAAAAGGGGGAACTGTACGGAAGACGGTACCTGTAACAAGATCTTTAATCGACGGCCCACTTATTCGTGTCGAAGGTATGACATTTTCTATGTAGGTCCTAATGTTGTCTCTGAGCAGATTTTTGTTTGTATCTATTTGATTATTATGGCTGGGTATGTAGTCATTGCAAAAAGTTTTGAGTCTGGGTATGGCGTTGTCTGTTTTGATACAAATTATGTTTTTTAGCATATTTTTGTTTGTTTCGCTTTCACTATTCTGGGTTGCTGTGTGTTCATTTGTAATGGGTTTCAGTCAATCAGTCTGGGTATTGCGTGTATAACATTCAACGAATTATCTATACCCGCCATACCGTTTGTTGCTGGAATGAAGTGATCGATATTGTTTTACATGGATTGTTTGCTCTAATTGATTAGGTTGTGTACGTTTTACGTTGTTAGGGCCACATTCCTAGTTTTGTTGTTCGTTTCGCCTAAGAGATCGAAATGGGTTTTTCTACAACAGATAGTGCAATTGGCGACCAATATTTTGTATAGGTTTGTGTGTTGTGCTGATCGATCGATCACATAATTAGGTCATAATAACGACCACACCATTATGTGTAACCGTTGGGTTGCTTTTTATAGGCATGTTTTTGGTTAGATACTGAACTTTATAAATTTGGTTATGCTTATGTGTTATTGGTAGAGCAAGATGTTGGTAGAATTATAATGTTCGTCCACCCATTCTCGGACCGTAGGTCTTTTAGCCTGTTACGTATTTTTAAAATGTTTGTATGCTAAACTGAAATACGCAGGTTGTTGAAACAAAACGTTCGTTCAAAAACTACGCAGCTTTATATCTTATTTCTTTATGGCGACGACCGGAGCTTATCCCGTCAGGAATGAGGAGGAGGTTAATAATGTCTTGCTAGATCAGGTGCATAGGCACATAAAACTAGCCCAGTTTTTTTCTAAGTTACTTGAAGGGAAGGTAGCGTCTACGTCTTCTCGTGGGTCGTCGGTTGCGTCTACCGCGGATATGCATAAGATTAGGAAGACGTATATGCTGATAAAGCGAAATGGGGAACGACTTATTAAAGAACTAGAGAAGGCTCACAGATGAACAAACTGACACAGAGTCAAGCAAAAGGACGGAAATGGAACGCTGTGTTAGGGAATCTGTTGTGTTAGTAATTAGTATATAGCTTTTATTTGGTAGTATGTTACAGTCAAGAAAATAGCGTACGTGGATGGCGTCTGCATGTTAAACTTAGGGCAGTATTTTCGTCATCGTTCGATGACAGTATATTAAAGTAGGTATAATTATTTTGTGTTCCTTAATGAACATAAGGAAGCATTATGGATCATATCATTTACGTTCTGCCCAGCTTTGTGTAGTAAACATATAGGAATTGATATATATCGTAATGCTGATCGTAAAATGACAATATGAAATGTCCTTCAAGGGTGGAAAACCCTAGCCGGATGGAGAAAATATTGTCATGGGACGGTCCCATACACGTGGCCGTGGGACCGTCCAATGAGAACGTGCCACATACACATGGGGAGACTGTGGTCAGAGTATGTGGCATACTTGTGGCACGTTTTGATTGGATGGTCCCAGCCAAGATTTTCTCACCCGGATGATGCAATGAACTTATATGTAATAATCATAAACACCAGGATTTTTTTTTTTTTTTGGAAATAGATAACCAAAACCAATTATATACAATGGTTCATCATTACCTCATTCCTATTTCTACTGACAATAAGCTTTATTAGTGAACTCGATCCTCCGATTGAATTCTCCGATCGGATACTGCAATACCCGTTGATTGGCATTGAATTTCAGTGGAATTTATACGTACCGCTGATGCATAACATTTCACATTAAAATGTATTACACATTCATCTTGACAAAGAAAGCAATACACGAGTTGAAGTTCCCAATATAATCCAATGGAAATGTATTACATATTCATGTTGACAAAGAAAACAATACACGAGTTGAAGTTCCCAATGTAATCCAATGGACAGATATTGCTGTCACATTAAAGGTAATCTTCATAATTGCGTTGGGAAGAGAAGGATATCCTCTGTTCCTGACGGACGCAGTGTTGGAGACTTCGAGACTTGGAGATATAAACCGTCCTTTCACTTTTATCGATGCATGAACTCAATTTTTGAAAGGTGAAATATATATAATCGATTGTACAGGTTAAATATTTAACAGCACCGATCGAGTAGATGCCTAGATGGATCGTTTTGTTGGTTCTACTTGTACAGACTACAACTCTACAAGTACGTGTAATATATAGTAAAGGAGTTACCACGAAATATACTGTATTTGTAATTATTTTCAAAAAAATAGATGTTCCACATATATATATATGGGGCAGGATCCATGGCTCCAAATTTTTTACACAAATTGTGACACAACTTCATGACCATAGGATGTTGCTTCTTTTAATGGATAGGATTTATTCTCTTTTTCTTTCCTTATTTATTACAGACATTGTCTCTCTCATAATTAATACTTTATCCTTTACACGTTTTCTTTTTCTTTTTCTTTTTTTTACTTCTAAAACTAGATCACTCGCACTTTGAAGTCTTTTAAATCCCTTTATTTATTTGTGTAATTATTTACTATTCTTATTTCTCAAATTACTTCATCTAAAATAAAAAATTTTATACATGTAATCAGTATCGTCTTAAAAATTGCTTTGGTATGACTACTGTATACAGATTTAACTATCATAAAATCTATTTGTAAAACAATAATGGTAAACATCCCACCTTAATTAAATCCCACTTTTTTCATCCCACTACATGTGGGATGTGAGGTATCAAATTGTGAGTGGATACACATTAATGATGATTTATCTCACCTACCTCATGTATCCACTCACCATTTCACACCTCACATGGCACATGTAGTGGGATGGAAAATGTGGGATGTTTACCATTATTGTTATAAAAATAGATATCATCACATATATTCGAAAAGAAGAAAAAGTTACTAAATCAATTTGTTTCCAAAGCAAAAAATTTAAAAGAAATCTAACATGTCAAATCTTACAACGAAAATTTAATAAGATTGTAACAGTCTTATATAAACAAGTCCAAAAGAACCAAAAAATTTGTTCTTTCAATCTTTCTTTTATCATTATTAACTAGAAAACAAGAAGAAACAAGATAACATAAATAATTAAATAAATATAAAAATTCGAAGAATAAAAAAAATACTTTAGATAAACCATGAGCATCTGTTGACAAGTCATCTAATTCCAAAATTTTGGACATTTTTGGATATGATAAAAATCAATTGAAGCTAATCGAATGAAAGAAAAAAAAAATGAAGACAGGAAAATGAAAGATTTTAAAGATTGAAGAGTGAAAGTCTAATGATATTCTGATTTCAGGTAAAATAAAATAATCAAAAAAACATGTAAAGGTAAAAAGAAAAGAAACAGACAAAAAATTAAATAAGGTGACAGAATTAAATAAAATAATAATATTTTGGAGAGGTAAGCTATTAATTAGGTGACAGAAATAATATCTGTAATAAATAAGGAAAGAAAAAGAGAATAAATCTCATCCATTAAAAGAAGGAAGATCTAATGGCTAAGAAGTTGTGTCAAAAATTGTGTAAAAAAATGGGGCCATGGATATCTTTTTTTTTTTTTTGTACGATTTCTCAAACCAAGCCATTTTCGATTGTATACTTTCAACATTGGTTGGTTAAACAATAATATGTAAAAATAGGTGGGGACATAAAAAGCATTACAACCTTGCATCTGAAATATTTCATAACGTTGTAATAAAATTAAATAACAAAATTAAGATGAACAAGGATTAATTAAAGAATAGATAAACAAAAGTAAATAAAATAGAAGCAGAGAAACAAGGGAGAGAGACGAGTCACGAGAGATGAGAGAACACAAGAGAGAGTTCTCTTTATCTTTTATATTGATATTGAATGGAAAGAGCATTAGCTTGAGAGTTGAGATTATTAAAATTACATCATGTTTATATTTAAATCCATCTAATATATATAGCCTTATAGGCAACAAAATGAGGGATGGATGTTGTAATATTCCAACACCTAATCAGCTTATGCATGCAGCAAAACAAACTGGAGCTTCCACGTGTGCCTAATAACTTGTGAAGAGGAGAAGGTGGAAGGTAGTTGTATTAAAGTATGACAAGAGGTTGGATCAAGTGTTATGTGGTGTATACAATTGGTGGTATATCCACACAATATTCACAATACATAAACATTATATTATTCCAATCCGTAATTTTTTTATTTCAATTTTATAGTGATTTCGTTTGTTCAAAATTACAACAATATTTCAAATTCGACTTGACAGGTCGTGACTTTCAAATTTGTACTCATCGGGTAGGAATATATATAAAGAAAATACTGTGTATGGGACAGTCCCAGGCAAGATTTTCTCCTGCAACGTAGGTAACCCATTATCTCCCTTGTTTTTAAGTGAGCTGCTACATTGTGAGTTCTGACCGTAATAAAGGTAATCATATTTGTTTTTATGATTACCTTTGACTTCAGTTGACGTAATTTGTTGCCAAAAGTGAAAACCTTGTTATTAGCCTTTTTACAAGTAAGGTTTTATGCTAAAGGACTTCGAATTCAAATCATACCCAGTATGTACTGGGTCACCGATTATATATCGGTTTGAGGAGGTCGATCGATGTAAATGATTGGAACCATACATAATTATAATATGACATTCAATTTCCAAACACATAACATATAGAACAGTTCAGCCATGTATTCAACACTTCAAACTTGATAAGGACATATCATACCAAGACACAGTTACATGTGACCTCTATCTACCCCAAATTAAACACAATTCTAACAACATAACATATAGAACAGTTAATAAAACCGATCTCAAAAAATTCATGAGGTATCGCCTCACCTCTGGCCGTTGCATGCCTGTGTTAACTCGACGGCCAACGACTCCAGGTTGGATATCCGATCCTCCACCTCCATGTACTTCTTCCTCCACATAGCAACCTCAATTTCCAGAACTTCCGATCGTTCTTCAGGCGGGCTATCTCAGTCTTCATCGAGTTCTCTCTCGCACAGAACACAGACTCCACCTTTGACAGTTCAGAATCGCGACGAGACGACTACAACGACCAATCAACGTTAGTTGTGGTGCTACTGGCATCTCCTTCTCCTTCAACATCCACACCCACATTATCCGCCATGTCTATCAATTGAGTATTTTGGACTTCATGAAGGTATAAATACCCAACTCATTAAGGCGCATTAAATAACACCTGTTGAGGGTCACAACCGTTGAAATTCCCCACAAACGTAATAATTATTCAAACATGTGGTTTACAAAAACAAACGTTTGATTCCGATAACACTTGGTTAATTTGGAAGGGTAAAGAATATGAATGGGATTAATTTGGAGTGCATTTTTGCTCACCCCCTTCCATACACATGACATGTGTCTATGGAGGGTAAAATTGTCTAAAAAATTAATCCTTTATGACACATGTCATCCATTTACGAGGGGGTAATGGTTACCTCCCTTGAAAGGGGGTGACCAAAAGTGTTCTCATTAATTTGGAAGGGTAAACAAGTAAAATAAATAATAAACATTAATGATTTATTAAAACAGAAATTATTGTTGTAATAAAATAAAACAAATTACAATAAGTGGAAATGAATTCCAGAATCAGTTCATCATCATTAATACAATCACCGGTTCACACCACCACCATCATCAGTTCATCAAACACAAACACAAACCCAAACACAAACCCAAACCCATAACACCACACCACCAGACCTTGAACTGTACCAGCACCACCAGAAACAAAAACGACCCACCACCAGTCAAACACAAAATCCAAACCGGTCTAGCACCCACTAAACACTCAAACCCAAAACCCGAAATCCATCCGTCAACAACTCACTCGAATCTATCTCTCGCGATCTTCCCTGTCGTAACCGACCACCATCACCCACTTGAAACCCACGGCCGCTGCCAACCGCGAAACCATCAGCCACTCAAATCTCACTCAAACCTTTCTTTCAGACGATGGAAAAGGGATGAACTGGTGAAAGAGAGAGATATAGGGATTCGATAGAGATAGGGGGGTTCGAGAATGAACAGGGCAAGAGAGAAAGGGGTGAGAGAGAGAGAGAGAGAGAGAGAGAGAGAGAGAAGGGTTTTTTTTTTTTTTTTTTTTTTTAAAAAAAAAAACAGAGATTGGTTCAAGTAATCTGGGGAGAGGGTTTCATTAAAAAAAAAAAAAAAAATTGGTTCAGGTAATCTGGGGAGAGGGTTTCATGATGATGATGTTTGTTCCTGGCATTTGTTTTGTTTAATTGGCACTTTGGCAGTTAATTAGGGAAATTATAATGCATGGAAGAAAATTAAAAAATCTAAGGAATGAAGAACAGAAGAAGATGCCATAGATTATAGGGAAGCGGGGAAACGGGGATCCGGGGGAAAATGTGCAACCCTAGACTGTGGACCTTGTGGTGTCATTATTGCAATACCGTGTTAGGTTGGAGTAATAGTAGCCATCGTGTAAGAATGATGTAAGCTGACAGGTCCCGTTTGGCACATGGGATGGGATGGGAATCGGCTTAATTTGAATCCCATTCCCATGTTTGGTTGCATGGTGGGATGGGATAAATTAGTCCCATTGACCTTTTTTATCCCATTGACCTGGGATACATTAGTCCCAACCAATTTGATGGGATTCAAATCAATCCCATCTCTTCTTTCACCTGAAATCATCTTTTTCTTCTTCAATTACACCAACACCAAAATCATCATAATCATCTGCTTGCGAATCAACTACCCAAATCAATCGATTACACCAACACCAAAATCAATTAACTAAACCAACACCCAAATCAAACAAAGAACAACAGGGAGCTCGAAGATCAACTCAGTGAAGACCAACACAGGCACAAAATAGTTCGCGATTCCAGCTAACATATCGATCAGCAAATTAAAGTAGATGGCCAGAGTTTGGTGATCGGTGGCCGACGGATCTTTGCCTATATTCGGGTCGTTGAGTAGGCTAGACATGGCAGAGAAATCAAAAGGGTTTGGAGGAAAGCTAGGTTCAGCCGAAGAAGAAGTAGCTTCTCTTCTTGCTGAGTCTCTAACAGCAGACCCAGATGATGTCTCAGTTGACCCACTTGTCTTCTCCTCTGCAATCAAAAATTTCCCACATAGTCAATCAATCAATCAACAATAAACCCTAGAAAAAAGTTAAAAAATAAGTAAGAAAACATAATTAAATTACCGGATGGAATATCCTGGTTGGGATTGGAAGCCATGACCAGAAGAAACAAGCTGCTGCTCTTTCATTATTTTCAATTGAATTGAGAAAAAAAAAAGGACAAAGAAAAGAGAGAAAAGAGTGTGGCACGAGGATTGAGAGAGAGGAGTGAGTGTGAGATGATGAGATTATATTAGTGAAATGCAAAAAAGAAAAAAATAAAAAACAAAAGAAAACAAGCAAGAACAAGACGATTAGATTTGAATGGAGTTTGGTGAGAAGTTGGAAGAAGAAGACAATTGACTTTGAGTTTATTTATTTATTTGTTTTTCCAGTTCTTTGAGTTTCATGTTGTAATTTGTTCCATATATTTGAGTTTTTTATTTCGTTCTAGATATGTGAGTGTTTTTTTTTCCTATATCTGTGAGTTTTTTATTTTCTTCCAGATTTTTGTTGGAAAAGATTTTGTTGAAGAAGATATTACAAATGTAAGATTTAAATTCAATCCAATCCTATCCTATCTCATGTTGGAACAAACGTGGGATTATTTGTATCCTATGTTACACCATAGGATAACACTAAATTTAGTCCCAGCAAATCCAAGCCAATCCAATCCAATCCTATCCTATAAAAATAATCTTATCCTATCTCGCGCACCAAACGGACCCACAATGTTTTGAAAATGTATGTTATATCGTGTTAGGTTGGAGTAAGGTGGTCATCGTGTTAGAATGATGTAAGCTGAGCATGTTTTGAAAATGTATGTTATATCGTGTTAGGTTAGATTAATAGTAGTCTTCGTGAAAGAATGATGTAAGCTGACAATGTTTTCAGAAGAGGAAATGGGGCAAAATAGCACTTTTGAAATTTGAAGTTGTGCAACTATCACCACATTACTAACTCATGTTTTTTTAGCACCAAAAATGGAATTTGGACAAAAATACCCCCCAGCTTCTTTTCTTTTCTCTTGGGTGTCCTTCACCTTCTTCTTCCTTTTTCCCAAACCTCCATTGATGGAGCTTCAATGGAGGTGCCATCGCCGACCGACGAGTTGACCGGTAAAACCACCAGGAAAACGTTCATCGAGTGCCAATCATTGTAACCAAAGTGTTCGTTTTCATTTTTGAGTTGTGTAGAGAGAGAAACGAAGCAAAACCCAAACCATCGCAAATCTTCATCGTTCGATTTATGACGATCCGTCATGAATCTGATGAAACCGATAGCTCCAACGAACTCGGCATCGTTCAATCTTCCAGATCCAACTATCTCCGGAGTCAATTAGCGCCATCGTCGGATCTTCACTGTCGCCATTAATGGAGGTCGACAGAATAAGTCTCGAAACGCAGGAATAAGTCTCGAAAAACGCAGGAATAAGTCTCGAAAAACGCAGGAATAAGTCTCGAAAACGCATGAATAAGTATCGAAAAAATCATAAATAAGTCTCGAATTTTCGAGAAAAAAAATAAAAAGGAAAAGAGTAAGTGGGGGTATTTTGGTCTCATCACCTATTTTGGTGCTATTAAAACATGACTTATTAATGTGGTGCTATTTGCACAAACCCTCCCCCAAAAAGTGCTATTTAATTTTTGAACCCGTTTTGAGAATGTATGTTTTTTTCGTGTTAGGTTGGAGTAAGGTGGTCATCGTGTTAGAATGATGTAAGCTGAGCATGTTTTGAAAAGGGATTTAATCATTTTCCCCCCTACTGTTTACTATATTAGAAATGTTAGGACAGAGTTTGTCATTATTGGCCGTAAACCCCCTCGAAACTAAGTTATTTATCAAAGACCCCCTTCTGTAACGGAAACCATCCAAATTGGATGTTGACCGTTACTGTTGAGGGGTAAAATCGTAATCTTAGCGTGGGATCAGGAAAGGTGATATATACTGAAGGGTATGGAAGTCATTTTATATTTAAAATTAATAATATATTTAAAATTAAAGAATTGAGTGGAAGATATGATGCCACCTCATCTCTCTTAAACGATCTGTCTTAGATATTTCCTTTATCTTCTTCTTCTTCATTCAATTTTTTTTTTGGCTAATTGGCACGGATACCCCCTGAACTATACCCGAATTTGCACATTACCCCCTGAACTTTTTTTTTCGCCATTAAACCCCCTGAACTCTTGTAATTTGGCAATCGCTGAAGGAATTTGCCACGTCACCAGGGGTAGATTCCTTCTGCGATTGCAAATTTACGAGAATTTAGGGGGTTTAGTGCCGAAAAAAAAAAGTTTAGGGGGCATAGTGCAACTTTTTGAAGAGTTCAGGGGGCATCTGTGCCAATTAGCCTTTTTTTTTTCCTTAAAAACATTTCCTTCTAGCGATTTTCTTCTTCTTCTTCTTCAAAGAGATCCACCCATAATTGAACACCAGATCCACCACCACCAAGCGACTATCTTCTTCTTCATCAAAGATGTCCATCATCTTCTTAATCGTTCCAAAAAAACAAAAAACAAACAAAAAAACCCACCCTAGCCGCCACCCTACGACCGTTGATCGTCATACTCTCACCGCCAATTGGCGTTCGATCTCCTCCCGGACGCGGAGATTGGCACTCTATCTCCTTCCAAACGAGGAGATCGGTGTTCGATCGATCTCTTCTCGCCGCCGATTGTCCTTTTTTTTTTTCTCCTTCTCTTCTCCATTTTCTTTCCTTTGACAGAGGTTTGGGTGCTATTGGGTTGTGGGATGATGGTGGATTGTTTGGTGAATTTGTGGTGGATTGATGAATTTGGTGAAGAAACGAAAACGAAATCTGGGTTTGAAACTGGGTTCTTGCAAATCTGGGTTGTATATTTATTTTTATTTTTATTTTTTTGGACTTTTATGTTTGATTGATGATGGAGATCTGGGAGAGTGATAAATACCAGCTGGGTTGCGTTTGGCTATGGTTGATGGACTGGGTTCTGGGGGTTGCGTTTGGCTATGGTTTCAAACATTCAGTGTGTTTGGCGGTGGTGGTGTGGTAGTGGTGATGGTGGTGGTGGTGGTGTGTTTTCCAGATCTTCAAATTTATTTTAATTTTTTGTTATTTGATAAAAAGATGGATCTGAGATTGGATCGTTCAGATACTTGGCAAATTAGAAATTAATTTTTATTTTTTAAAAATTATTTCGAACAAATCTGGGTTTGGAGTTTGGTGACGATGATGATGAATTGATGATGATGGTGGTGGTGTTTATGTTGAATGTGGCTTTTTTTGGAAATTGAACTTTATTTTATTTTTTGGTTTTCTATTTAGCTAATTATTAAATTATTAGATAATCCTTTTTTTAAATAGATAATAATTGAATTTAAATTTTTAAAATTAAATAAATAATAATAAAAGAGATCTCCACCGTTCATCTCCAAGATGGACGGTGAAGATCTATCTTCTAATTTTGTTTTTAATTTTTTTTTTATTATTATTTAATTAGAAGGTATAATAGTAATTTTATATTTAGAGGGCATTTTGGTCTATTTACCCACTGGTCACCACGTGCAATCTGATTTTAAAAGGCACATGAGGGTATTTTGGTCAATTCACGTGCAAAACAATGTTAGAGTTGGTTTCTGTCTTAAAAAATCTAACAGAAGGGGGTGTTTGAATATTATTTTCATTTTAGGGGGGAGACTGGCTAATTTCGGGAAACCCTGTCCTCACTTTAACAATATGGTAAACAGTAAGGGGGAAAATGATTATTTCCCTTTTGAAAATGTATGTCATATCGTGTTAGGTTGGAGTAATAGTAGTCATCGTGAGAGAATGATGTTAGCTGACAATGTTTTCAAAATGTATGTTATATCGTGTTAGGTTGGAGTAATAGTAGTCTTCGTGAAAGAATGATGTAAGCTGACAATGTTTTGAGAATGTATGTTTTTTTCGTGTTAGAATGATGTAAGCTGAGCATGTTTTGAAAATGTATTGGAGTACTAGTAGTCATCGTGAGAGAATGATGTAAACTAACAATGTATAACAAATTTTTGTTTTTATCGTGTTAGGTTGGAGTAATGGTGGTCATCGTGTTAGAATGGTGTGTTGACAATGTTTTGAAAATGTAAATGTTACACAGGGGAGCACTCTCCCAGTGTTAATATGTTTTGGTTAGGACATATGTGCAAATGGTAAATAATGAATGCTGGTCGATTAAGCTGCTCACTAACTACGTTGTTGCGTTCGTGTAAACCTCGTGTGCCATCCATGTCCTAATCAATGGCACGCCCGAATGGTATAATTTCCAAGGTGGAGGCGTTCTGTCTAATATAAATTCAGCAAACTGGCACATGTAGACGCCGCACTGGATACTGAAAAGTGAAAACATAAACAGAAAGTATGCAAATAAATACATATATTTGCAACCGTTGCAAAAGGATATGGCAGAAACGAATATTAATTACGTACCCATCCTACTGGATTGGAAGATCTTGTCTGATGTACTCAAAAGGCTGGAATGGCTTCGTACGTACGTCTATCCCCTTATGCTCATAGTACCCAGACTGCTGGAGAAGGGAGGGCATTAGGTAGCTAATACAGTCCATTTCCCTTACCCTCAGCATTGACTTGCTCTTGGCATGCAGTGAGTCATAAAAAGTGAACGCCCCATCTTCAGGGAAGAGATGGCAGAGAACCCAGTGGTCGCCCACGTTACAGGGGATTAGAACCTATGGAGGTGATCCAAAGATGAGAAACGGGTTTAGCAATTGATGTCATGAAACGTTAATAATAAGGAAAAGGAATTAGTACAGGAAAGATAGCCCATCGAATTCATATTCCACCATTCGGGTCGAACTAGAATTGACCCACCGCCTCTCACAGCATCTATACACTGTTGGTCGTGGATGAAGGACATGACATCAATGTCCGGAAAATCAATCCAAGAATCCTGTGTTTTTCTACCCTTCTTTCGTACCGGTCTTTTCTTCAGTTGCAATGTTGCCTTCAACGAGTCCCATTTCTTAGCAAGGTAACACTGTTTAAAGGTTTCGTGTTACTTTGTCGGAGACAGGGATGTGTTATACTCATTAAGGTATTTGGATACGCAGTTACTCAGATATAATTACGTGGAATGAACAGTCAACCATTGTGATGTCCTGCGCATACTCGTCATATCTGGAACAACGGCGCCTCCATAGAACATCCATAAAGCTGTCCACATGCTGATGGAATTTTGGTTTGTATTAAAAAGGATTGTTTAAGGTCTTCAGCCAAAACATAAAGGGGCTAAGTAGCATATACAATAAATACCATGTACAAAAACAGTTATAATTACCAGGTTGGAGAACGGCACCGACGGGCTCTTCATGTCGAGAAAATGTTGCCGAGTAAATCGCTCTTCTTGACACACATAAAAACTGTGGTAGTACACGACACGTATTAGATGCAAGTAAAAAGGATAGATAATAAGGGCATGAAGAGGTTACAAAAAATAAAGTTTAAATTTACGAAATATCTTCGCCGGTGCTTTTCAGGAAAGCGGCATATTCGGTGTCCAATAAATCGTCATCATCACTAAGATCAAGGATCAGTCCTCTTTTTGCTCGCTTTCGCTTCTTCCTTTTCTCGGGATCGATCCAAACGGTGTTTAGAAAATCGGCTTTCTTCCGCTTCCTCGCGGTTTCTGCATCCCTTATTGGGTAGTTGTCTGGCATTTTTTCCAAAAGAATTATACTTCCTTCCAGTTTTCCCGGGACCATCAAGTTGGGATCCGGAGATCTGTAAGGTTCGAGATGGATCGTACCTTTGCGGCCTATAGGGGACCCTGTATGACCCTGTGTCAAAACTAATGCAATTAAGAGCATTGCTATATGATGAAAGAAACATTTCTATATGATCACATCAACTCGAAGACTGACTAAACCGTAACTTGTATGTACCGATTTCGATAACGCGGAATAGGTAATAAGAAAGCAAAAAATTATAAATGGGTAATGCGGAATAAGTATTAAGAAACCAATATAATATTGTACTATGTAAGGACTTGGATCAGAATATGTACGTTTACCTCAACTGCAACTTTAAATTCATCGACTTTGGGAGCTTGTTCATCTGGTTTTGGGGCCTCGGAGTCCTTATTATCCTCGGATTTGTCTGTTCTGTCAACAGGGTAGGAGCCAGTCACATGCACATTGTACCAATTCTCTTCAGATCCATTGACTTTGGGAGCATGTCCATCCAGTTTTGCAGCCTCGGAGTCCTTATTATCATTTGCCTCAGTTTTGTCTGTTCTGTTGGCAGAGTCAGAGGCAGTCCCATGCACATTGTACAGATTCTCTTGCATCGCCTTCTCCAGATAACCAGGCATCAACTTAGGCAGAATGTCATTTAGTGCCTAAGGGAGGACCTTAGGGAGCACATCATTAAGTGCCTCAGGAAGCACCTTCGGTAGAACGTCATACAGCACCTTCCTTATCACCTCAGAAGTATTTTTTTCGCTAACCTCATTAGGCAACACATCCTTCACTGCTGTCTGGGGAAGCACCTTGGGGAGAACATCAAACAAGACCTTTGTCATCATCCCACACATACTTTCATATGTAACCTCATTTGAGTCAGGGTCATCCATGCCGTTTGGATTGGGTGTAGTCTTAGGAGATTCATTGTTGGCAAACAGTTTCCTCTGAACCGAAGGTGGAGCCCTGTTATGATGGGAATCGATTTGTTCATTTTTATTTTCGGTTTCCTGGTTGTCCAACTCCGGAATACCACCACACAATTCACACCCTACCTGATCATCAGTAATAAACTCAGTTCGATTCGACTGGGCAGGCCATCCCATATAAATAAAACTGTCACAGACGAAGTCCATGTCGATTGATATGAAGTAGGTTTGCTGTTTTTCAGCTGGAGTAGGTTTCATGTCCACCGTTGCCAACTGCAAATATCAGAGGATTACCGTTAATGTTAAACTGAGATCAAAATCTAACATTACAATTAAAGGATGCAACTGCCATGGGTAATATATATACACACATACACTGCGTTTGTCGATTAAGTTTTCATCGAACCCAGTCGAAGTGTTGAAAAACTCCCAGTTTTTGAACCGTGGATAACTCGAACTGTGGCGCTTGCCAATTACGCCGGTCAGAAAAGGAAATCTTTCAATGGCCCAAACCTATTAAGGTTTTCATTAAGTAGCGTTATGAAAATGTGTTAGGAAATGATTCCAGACAATCGGTATCTAAGCCATAGTGGTCGGTGTACATACCTGAAAACATAGAAGATGCCCAGAAAGGTTGTAAGTGATGGTAGTTTTCGTTTCTGGTTTGCTTTCGGTCTTTTTTTTGCCTCTTTTTTTTGCATCCCCTTTCGAAGGACCTGCAGTATGTGATTCTTGTTCACCTTCACCTTCACCTTCAACAACTGCTTCGTTTGATGGTTTGAGTTTCTCGCGGTTTTTGGGTATGGCATTTTTTATCCAGTGCAAAGTCAAACTATACACGTATGAACCCCATGGAAAACCTTTGAAAGCTACATCGTCATCCACTAATGCAAACATCCATAGCGGTACACGGTCACGTTCGTCAAGAGTGCTTAAGATATAGCCTATGACCAACAGATTTGCCATCTTCAAGCCATCTTCACCTTGATCGTCGGTGACTCGTTTAAAAGTCTCGAACAAAGAAATGTACGTAGGTTGGCTCAGGAAATGTCTTCCGTATAGGCTGTTCTCCGTTGGGCTATAGTTCGTATTTATTAATCCTTCTGGCAGTTTTCCCATTTTAAGCCCAGAACATAGGCAAAACTCAACTTGACCGAAACGATGTTGTTGCATACCCAGCCCAAACCACATTTCGTCATCTCGAGGTGGTGATGCATTACCGGACCTACTGGTATATTCGATCTGCCTTTTCAGTATACTATTCAAAACCTTTGCATGTATAGTGACGGGCAATCGCAGACCTAAGTAGTGGCCAAAAGGTCCTTGCTTAAACGCCTTTAAAACTTGTAATCTGCCTAAAACTTTTTCAATGTCAACAAGAATGTTACAGTGATGCCGACTTCTGGAGTTTATCCTTGCATTTTTCCATCCCTCGTGATCCGGATATAAGAAGGTTAACATCTGAAAATAATGGGCAGGTCGTGTAAATAAAAATAAAAACATATTAGTCCTTTGGATATTCATCAAAGCATGGAAAATCAGAAAATATAGGCTAACATGAACATGTGATGAAAAAGTAACTGAAAGGTTACCATTTGAAAATAATATGCAGGTGGTGTAAAATAAAAATATTAGATATTCATCACTAGCTAACATGAACATGTAATGAAAAGTAAGTGAAGGTCATGAGAGGATATTGTGGTCATGGAAATTCATGTCAACTTCATGGAATCGAAAGCATCATGGAAAGAAAGTCATGGAAATTCATGTACGGGGGGATCATGGAATCATTGAATCATGGAAAAGTCATGGAAATTCATGTAAGGGAGAATCATGGAAATTCATGTAAGGGGAATCATGGAATCATGGAATGTCATACCAACATCATGGAATGTCATGGCAACATCATGGATATACGCAACATGGAAATTGGCATCATGGAAAAGTCATGGAAATTCATGTAAGGGGAATCATGGAATCATGGAATGTCATACCAACATCATGGAAAAGTCATGGATACATGGAATCATGGGGGATATAAAAACATCATCATAAGGTTCATGTAAATTCATGGATATACGCAACATGGAAATTGGCATCATGGAAATCATGGGGGATATAAAAACATCATCATAAGGTTCATGTAAAGTCATGGGGCACATCATGGAAAGTCGAAATCATCATGATCACATCATGGAAAGTCGAAGCAACATGAAAGCAAGTCTTGGCAATATGTGATGGAAAACCCCAAAACCCTGTGAGAAATCCCCTGATGTGCTCATGGAAAGTCATATGGGATGTAAGTAAAGAAAGACTTTCCATGTAAAGTCATGGGGCATATCTACTTTCATGTAATCTTGGTCTTGGATCTATGGATCACATCATGGAAAACTTCATGTATCGAATGCATCATCAGCACATCAGGGGAAATCTTCATGAGCCCTATTGGGGTAAATCATGATCATGGTAAAAATCAAGACCCAAATGGGCAAAAAACACAAATTAATTCCATATTGGAATTCCAGATTTCAAGTAATTCCAGATATCCAAAAAAAAACCTATTACGACATTAGGGATTAACATTAGGGATTAACACAACAGAAAAAGGGATAGAGGACATAAGTCCCTTATATCAAGTCAAATGTTACGGAAATAATTCGGGATCGTGCCGATTAAGAGGACAGCTAATTCGATCCTACCTCGTCTTCACACACTGTGGTCGTCGGGGTATCGCCTTTCCTGTTTTCCCTTTTCAAGGCTTTCCCCTTTTTCCTCACTTGCAGTCGTCGTTCTTCACTCCCGTTTTCCCTTGTCAAGGCTTTCCCGTTTTCCCTCACCTGCGGTCGTCGTTCTTCAATGTGGCTTTCCCGTTTTCAATTTCATCCGTTTTGTTACAGACTCTGGCTTTCCGTTTTCCCTTTCAAGCGAGAATCCATTACAAGGGGTGATTTAGTCATTTAGAAGAACACTTAAATGTCAGGTCCCAACAGTTAAATAGGGGTACAATAGTAAGATCAGCTATTTAAATACAGTGAAGTGGTCAGAATTGGGTTTTTAATAACTTCTGGCTATATGTCGTTTTGGCATCTTCTAAGTGGCTATATTTGAAAACCCCCCTATTATTATTTATATAAATTACATATATATAGATCATCATGAAACAAAAACAAAAATTTTAAGATTAAATGTACCATAACTTATTTTAAAAACAACTCAAAATCAAACAAAAGAAGATACAACCAATAAAAACATTAAAACATTACAAATAAAATTGAGATAATTAATTTCTTACAAATGAAAATACATAATAAAATTATCTTTATTACAGTCTAAACAAAGCTTCTCCAATTGGTTCATTCTTCAGAATTCTCCAATTTCTTTTGTATATGTTAATAAACATAGTGAGACTTATTGCGCTGGAGCTTTTAAAGATGTGTTTAAGATTTTGATGATGCACATATATGCTGATATAACTCATAATGTATCAACTAGGAAGAGAAAGGATACTGTTGGATGAATCATTCACACATCAATTGGAGTCACCAACAGAAGGTGCCTAATAGAATAACAAAGCAACAATAAGGTAAAGACAAGAATCCGAATTAATAAAAAAATAAAGGTAAATCCAAGTTAAGCCAACCATCCACTAAAAGAAATAATTTAAAACTTCTAAATTTATTCAAACCTCTACTTACGATAGAAGAAATTCAAATCTCTAATGACCTGAAAAATGCACAAGATAAACAAAAATTGAGAGATAAAGAGGCATGCACAATTTATTCAGTTAATGATATGATTTCTTACATGTGAATAATGAGATCACCAAAACTCATAAGCTCTTCCAAAAAGGATCCTGCATATTACTTTAACATCATAATCAATATAATAGTTAAAATTAAAATTTTCTTCATAACATAAAATAAATTGACAAATAAAAAAAATAACAACAACATAGCACTATTGTACCTAGACATCGATATCAGTGTCATCATTGTTTTGCACGATTTCCTCATCATCATTGTTATAATTGATTAATGTTTCATCTTCATTCACATCATCAATATCATCCATATCATCATTTTGGTCAGGGAAAACATTTGGATCTAATGTCTATGCCTCAACATCTTCTCTATGAAACTGATGATCTAAATCTTCTTCTTCAACTTCAAGAACTGTTGTTTCAACAACCTCCTCTTGTTCTTCTACCTCTTCCTCCCTCTCAGGCACATCCCATATATGTCTATGTTGAATTTTTTGAACAACTTTCCCTTGATCCAAATTTATGATCATTTACATAAAACACTTGGTGTGCTTGAATTGCAAGAATATAAGGATCACTCTCGTACCATTTGTGGCTGACATCAATGCAAGTATAGATGTAATCCTTTTGAATTCTTTTTTTCTTCACATTCGTGTCAAACCAATCACACTTAAATAAGACAGCTCGATAATTAAACATATAATTCAGCTAAATAACATCTTTTAAAATGCCATAAAAATCAACTGTGGCATTTTCATGTTCCCTATCCACAACTAATCCACAATTTTAGGTTGTATGCCTTTTATCTTGCTCTTCAATGTTATATCGAACACCATTTACAATACAACCGGGATATGATTCAATACGATTATCTGGACCACAAGCTAATGTTGTAAGAAAAATCGCACACACAAATCTAAACACACAGATAATATGAAAGCAATAAGAAGAAAAAGACGACACCAATGATTTTACGTGGTTCAGCAATTTGCCTAAGTCCACGGAGCGCACTGCACTTAATCCACTACTTTTAGAGTTGATTACAATCTCTCTGTCTCTCTCTCAATCTCTCTACAATTTGCTCTCTATCTCTCTAGCAAATTTTCTCACACAAATTAAGGTTTACATAATGGTGGTATTTATATGGGAGCACTAAGGTTGGTCAAATCCTAATTGGGATCTATTTCCTTTTTCCTCTTTCTTTATTGTGCAAGTCTTCATCACACGCGAATTTGCGTCGGACCGCTGCTGATGTCACAGCACTCTAGCAGCACTCTTCACAGTGTGAACCTCTATGACAAACACCGCTCTCAAAACCGCTGCTGAAATTCACAGCGCAACACACATCGTGAAGCTCTGATGTCTGACCACTGTCCAACTGCTGTCAATAATACACAGCGCCCACCAAACTTGGACTGCTACACATCACGCTGCTAAAGACACAGTGTTGCAACAAATTCAATTTGCTTTAATCAATTTATATTGTTTGACTTTGCACTGCACATTTCACCATACCCATCAATGCAAATTTGCTTTTCCAATTTCACAAAAATATATATATAACTTTTACTTTAATTAATTTTGACTTTGAAGTCTTCATACTCCAACAGGTAATGCATATAAGTCATTTGTGACTTCCGGTGACCCATCATGTCGTAAAGATTTCATCTATAATTTTACAAATATACAATAATGATATATATTTAATTATATTGAATTCAAATAGTAATAATAATAACTCAACAATAAGAATTACTTACGAGTTGTGAAAACCATTTAGCGAACTCTTTTTGATGTCTTTCAATCAAATTCAGATTGCTTTCCTATTGTAATTGCCTACAGTGTTTACTACAGAAAAAAAAAATTATATATCTACTATAAATGAAAGTCTAATTGTTTTGAAAAAGCAAAAATGTAACTTACTCTATATATGGCTTCAATTCTTCACAGTTATTCAAGACATACCAATGAGCTGTATTTATATCTTGCTGTGAATATTGTATAAAATGTGTTGCACCAAATGGACGTACTTTTTGTGAAAATATAGACATCCGTTTAGCATTTTGACTTTAGCTAGACCCATCATCATTTCACTCATCACGGTTAAACTTAGATTCAATGCCACGAAGATACATAGAACAAAAAGTCAATAATTCAGTCACAATATAACCTTCAGCAATTGAACCTTTTGGATGAGCTTTGTTTTTCACAAAAACGTTTAAGCTTTCCTAAGTTCCTATAAATAATATTAAATCATATAGTTAGTGTTATACTGAAATTAATATTGATAAATATTGATAAGTGTTTAATAATTTATAAGTGTACCTTTCAATTGGATACATCTAACTATAACCAACTGGTCCAACAAGTTTTGCTTCATATGGTAAGTGAATAGCCAAATGAACCATAACATCAAAAAATGGCGGTGGAAATTTTTTTTCCAACTTGCATAAAATTAAGACAATCCCCTTCTTCTAGTTTCTCCAAATCTTGAACATTTAAAGTCTTTGCACATATCCCTTGAAAGAAATTGGACAATTCAATCAAAGGAGTGCATATATACTTTCATAGATAGGCATGAATGCCAATTGGAATAAGTCTCTACAATATAACATGACAATTATGACTTTTCAATCCTAATATCTTGCCTTCATTGACATTCACACATCTTACTATGTTTGAAGCAAAACTATCAGGAAACTTCACTGATTTTAGAAACTTGCAAAAATCTTTTCTCTCCTTTGATGTTAATGTATAGCATGCTTGTGGTTTTGCGTACAATCCATTATCTTTAAGTTGTAAGTGCAATTCTTGTCTAATATTCATGTCAGCTAAATCTAAACGAGCATTTTCAGTGTCTTTTGTCTTCCCCTCCATATTCAATAATGTCCCTAAAATGTTATCACATATATATGTTTCTATATGCATAACATCAAGTTTATGTCTTACTTCAAGAGTGGACCAATGTTGCAATTGAAAAAAGATACTTTTTTTTGTCCAATTCAACTCATTCAGTGTATGTTTTCTTTTTCTATCTTGATTGTTAAGATTCTTTCCGAACTTGACATCTCTAACATATTGTAGGTGTTGTGCAATAGCATCTCCTTTACGCATTATAGGGGCTTTCCTATGTTCAGTATCACCATCGTGTTTTCTACTCCTTCGCCATGGATGATTCATAGGCAGAAACGTACGATGACTCATGTAACAAATTTTACTTCTCAATTTCCTCAATGATGAATCTTTATTGCAAACAGGACACGCCATATACCCTTTTGCACTCTAACCAGACAAATCACCATAAGTAGGAAAATCATTTATGGCCCACATTACAGCAGCTTGCAATTGAAAATTTTGTCGACTCAAAACATCATAAGTTTCAACACCAACATGCCATAAATCTTTAAGTTCATCAACTAATGGTTGCAAAAAAACGTCGTTGTCTTTTCCATGAGATTGTGGTCCTGGAATTAACAAGGACATCATTGTAAAAAGATCTTTTATACACTTCCAAGGTGTCAAATTATATGGAATAAGCATCACCGGCCACATACTATAAGCATTATTCATATTTCTGAATAGATTAAACCCGTCGGAAGCAAGTCCCAACCTTACATTTCTAGGGTCTTGTGCAAACCAATTATGGTTTTTATCAAACTCTTTCCATGCTTTAGCATCAGCTGGATGTCTTAAAATTTCACTTGTATCAACACGTTTCTCTTTATGCCATCTCATATCAAGAGCCGTATGTTTTGACATGAATAATCTTTACAATCTAGGCTTTAAAGGAAAATGACAAAATACTTTTTGAGGTATTAATTTACCTTTCCTATTAGTATTTTTGTACCTAGGTTCACCATATATGGGACACTTATCTTTATCAGCATGTTCCTTCGAAAATAAAAATGCAGTCATACCTGCATACATGAATTGCTTCATACCTTAACCCTAAATCTCACAATATCTTCTTTGCTTCATAATAAGATGTCGGCATATTTTTACCATCTGGCAACACTTCATTTAATAGTTGAATTAACATATCAAATGATTTGTTGCTCCAATGATTCAACACCTTAATATGCATCAACTTAACGAGAAAATTTAATGATGAAGATTGAATGCAACATGTGTACAATTCTTGTTGAACATGTTGTAACAACTCATCAAAAGTTGTCGCAACAACCCCTAGTTGCACATGATCACTTTCAACACCTTTGTTGATCTTGGTCATCTATCGATCCACTACCCATAGGAATTTGTCCCCCTATGTCATGTAGCATCTCTAGCAATCCATCACCCTCTTCCAATACTTCATTATTATGCATAGTATTCATATTCGAAATATTTTCAGATAAATCTACCATTTCACCATGATACACCCATCTCTGATAACTTTGTGAAATTCCATATTTATATAAATCTGCTATCACGTCATTGATTGTTTTGTATTCGATATTCAGACAATTTTGACATGGACACCGTGTCTTCCCATCTTCATTTAAATGATGTTTAGCCGCATCGATAAATGAACTAACACCATTCATATATGCCTCACAAAATATATTTGAAAGCTTCATCCAACTTTTATCCATATTCAAATCCTGCTTATAAGCATTAAAATTTTATACTGTTAATGTTGGGCATAGAGATATTTAACCAAGAAATAGAATTTTAACTTAAGTATCATGTATATAATCATGAAATATATAATAATTATTTTTATATCGTGTTCATGGTATGATGACTAAAGAATTCTATAAGTTTTATATAAATATATATATTTTTTCCAATTATTTTATGGTCTTATTTTGTATACTTCATTGTGCTATGATGAATGAGTATGCCAGTTTATGTATATATTTCACTAAATTTGTTTTTGGCTCAATTCTATGTGCATGTGCATTTAGTATTCGAATAAAATACTAAAATCTTATAACACACCAGTTTCATCTATGTATATATTACACTAATACATCAGTTCATGATTCAACAAAACCAATAAATTTAATAATCATATGTTCGCATAAACTAATTCTTAGAATAAAAAATGATTATTTTCCAAGTTTGTAGCTTTGGGAATAAATGAAATCTTTAACAAAAACATATTTAAGCATAAATTAAAATAAATAAAAAATCATAATATGAAACTGAGAACCAAATAAAGTAATTCATATCTTGTAATCAAAGGTAGAAGAGAGAGGAATAAAGAAAAGAACGAAAGAAAGCAGTACCTGAGTTAGGGAATTTGAATTAGGGATTTCTAATAATTCCTTTCAACTCTACTTGCAGCTAACCAAATATCACCATGTAAGGATTCCCGATTTTTGATTGGCTTATTTCGTGAGCAAACCACATATTGGGGTTGTTTGTAAAGGGTAGCTTAAGTGATAGGTGTTCTTGCTCAATGACCCTTCTCAAGACCTCAAGGTGGACAAGCACTCAAAGGTATATCTTGTGCTTACTTTCTTATTGAAGAGATTTAGTTGCACACACTCACTTGTAATGCTTGCATATGTATGCTTTACTTTAGTGTGCATTCTCTTCAAATGTCACTTTTCACACTAGCACATTGTTTGTCATATCTTGTTGTGTGTTTTGTGTCATGTAATTCGTTTCCCGAATATGTTCGGAAACGTCCGCGCTTGCACGATAATGTGCTTGGTTTTGCACGAAGATCGCCTTCAGAGAATGCCCTTGGCTTCTCCTTTGGTTTCACCATCATTGGTGAAACGGCGGTTTGATCGGCGGCCACGACCGCCGAATGAAACCGCCGTTTGATTCCAGAAAGCTCTGGATTGAATCTGCTGTTACGATCGGCGGTCAGGCCGCCGAATCTAAACCGTCGAATTAGACCTGATGCATTTATTATTCTCGGGTTTGATTCTGCGGTTTAATCGACGGCCTGGCCGCCGAATTGAAACCGCTGAATCAGATATTTTAAGGTCGGTTTCTTTTTGGGTTTTGATCGGCGGTTTCGATTGACTGCCGAATCTGGTCGCCGAATGAACCCCTGCTTCTCGGGTTCAATTCGGCGGTTACATTCTGCGGCCACGACCGCAGAATGAAACAGCCGATCGGTGATTTCAAGGGCAAAATTGTCTTTTCACTTGCCCTGTTCTTGATGCCTATAAATATCATACTTTCTCATTTCTCTAACTTAGTTCTCTGACTCTAAAAGAACCCTAAACTTGAAAGAGAGATTTTTGAGAGAAAATCAAATCAAGAACTCATTTTTACACACTCAAAACCTTTCTCATATGCATCTAAATATCATCTAGCATTTTCTAGCATAGTTAGGATGCTTGCTTGCATGGGTTTTGGTCAACACACATCCTTTGGTATGTTCTTCACTAATCTCATCTAAGCTTAGTGTTTTATTTATCAAAGAAATCTCTTATATTATTGTATGCTCTTAGAATATATTCTAGATACAAAATAGAGATTGTTGTGTTGACATGTTTGTGTGTTGTATTTTGATAGCAACATCTAGGTTACCTTATCTATGATTTGCTAAGCTATTTGACATGTCATTTAGCTATTGACATCTAGGATTGCATTTATTGTTATCTAATCATCCTAGATAAGCATCTAAGGTTACCTAGCTTTATTTGCTCATTGAATATCATTATATATTCACATAGGTTGTAATCTCTTCATTGAGAAGTAAGTCTTGCGTGTAGCTTCCGGGATTAGGTTGCTTAGATCGCAAGCGATTGAAGTCTTGTTGTGATAGACCGAGATTAGGTCGGACACCGGGATTAGGTAGGTGTGTGATTATATACCGGGAGTAGGTTGTAATCGTTTAACACATTTAGTGAATTCGAGGTTCGAGTGTGGCGCACTATACAGCCCGTGGTTTTTCCCGTGAGGGTTTCCACGTAAATATCAAGTGTCATTTATAATTCCGCACCATATTACACTTGTTATATTTGTTGACTAGATTGGGGTATTTTCGTAATATTGACTTAACGCGAAAATTAGGTAATAACGTTAATATCTATTCACCCCCCCCCCTCTAGATTGATATTAATATATTTTAGAACACACCTCGAGTTATTTGTTTCAATTGGTATCAGAGCGGGTTCCTAGATATACTTAGGTGATCCTTGCTCACTTTTGGTGTGTATAGCATTGTGTGTGATTGTTTGATTTCTTCATACATTTTGCATTCATCTCATTTGCATTCATCCAAACACTATGAGTGATATTGGGATGAGCAAAGAGGGAGCGTCGAGCGTGAGGCCACCGTTGCTCACCGACGTGAATTATGCCTCATGGAAAGGCAAGATGGAGGCATACTTGTGTCAAATCCATGATAGGGCATGTATGACAATTGAGGATGGGTATGCACCTCCTATGATAACTCCCACTGGAGTAGGAGAACAAGTTCTCAAACCTAAGGCCGATTGGACAAATGGAGAGTTTGAGACTTCGAAGTAGAATAGGAAGGCATGGCACGCCCTTCTATGTGCAGTGGACGAAAATCAGTACAAACTGATTCAAAACACTAGGATAGCCAAAGAGGCATGGGATATCTTAGAGGTTGCACACGAAGGAACCGATGTTGTCAAGGATTCCAAGCTATAAGTCCTTCAAACGCAATTTGAGTTGCTCAAGATGGAGGAGGACTAGTGCTTCAATGACTTTGAAGTCAAGTTGATGGATATTGTCAATCAAAGCTATCAACTAGGTGATCCATACTCGGATAGGAGAGTTAAGCAGAAAATTATGAGGTCTCTCCCCGCTAGGTTTGAATCCAAAGTGACGGCTTTAGAAGAAAATTCTGAATATAGGGACATGAAGCTGAGCGAGGTTATTGGAAGACTCCTCGCCTATGAGTCTAGGATAGGTCCTAGCTCTTCACCTCCTAAAAAGCAAAAAGGAATTGCTTTGAAAGCTTCCAAGGTTGAAAAAGAGGAAAAAGATGACTCGGACGAAGACACGGCTTTATTGCTTAGAAGATTCAAGAAATTTATCAAGTTCGAGAAGAATGGTTATGGATCCAAAGGCCAAGAATTGAAGAAAAAGGCACCTTTCAAGAGATTTGAGCCTAGGAAAGAGAATAGTGAAAGGAAAGGGATCCAATGCTATGAGTGTGGCGGTATAGGACACATCTCACCCGATTGTGGGAATTTGAAGAACAAGACGGGAAAGGTTATGGCCGCCACATGGAGTGATAGTGATAACTCCGGAGAGGGAGATAAGTCATCAAGTGATGATGAGCTTACCATTAACTATACGGCTTTTGGAGCCACTTTTGTAGAAGATATAGTTGATGGTAAGAAAATTGTGACAAGAGATCCCATAGAAGAAAGAGATGAAGAAGTAGCTCTAGATGTGGTTGGTGTAGCTACTCATTGGGATATGTTGTTAGGATTATGCTCAATAGCAAGAGTGTAATAATGCAATTAAAAATCTTTTTCATATTAATAAAGTGATTTCTGGTTTAAACAAATCTTATAGCATTTATAGTTTAATAATTGTCAAAGTAAACAATCATAAGGTCTAAAGACTATGAGAAAAGAAGAATTGTTCGTACATCTGGATATGTATGTGGTAGACACAATTCTTTAGTTAGTCTTAAATATTGTTCACAACTTAAGTTAAAGGTTGGGCACCTTTATCTTGTTAAAGCTGTAGAATTCTTTTGCTAGCATTTGAGTGGGATTAAATGAGATATGATGAGTCTAAAATCATCGGAGTGTCTTCGAGCAAAAGAATCTAGTGCACTGGGTGCATTGAATAGGATCACAATGAAATACTTTATCTATAACCGTCAGTAGATAAAAGTAATTTCATTATCAGGACAATCAGAGAGTCTATCTTAATCCTGAGATAAATGATGGACTTATGGTTGCAAGTGATATCATTTGAGCTATCAATGAGTACGATTATATCGCATAGTCTATCCTCGATAGTTTGGTGATATTTATTTGTTAATCGATTGAGGACTTCATTTATAGATATGGACATCGTGACTCCATTTATCGAATGAGAGTATAATATCATCATATGGATGTTTTGAGGTAATTGGATATTAAATCTCAATGTTGAGTTTTCGATAGTGTCTATTGAAAACATGGCTTCTGGACAAGTCAAAATATCCAAGTTCAAAACGTGGTCATATGAGTAAATATGGTAACTTGGAGAGTTATAGGCGGTCTATGAACTCTTGGCGATTACTGATATTAATCACGAGGATACACTATCTCCAATATGATTGTCTAGGGTATGAATGAGGAAACATCTTCCTTTTCTGTCTTTATTTAATAGTTCAATTTTAGCTCTTTAGTGGAATGAGTTAAAATTAATGGATCGGATCTAAGTGAATCATTTGTTGATTGTGATTAGGTTATGTCTATTGAAACTTAAATTTAGATAGCCCGCCGAGATCCCCAATCCACACGGACTTGCATTGATCACTTGATATATTCTACCGGACCAATTTAGGGTCCATCTAGAATTGCATTTAATATATTAAGAATATAATTTGCACATTATTTATGTAATGGGCTGCTCAATTATATTTATATATTAATGGATGACATGTGGGCTTGTTTCTTTTAGTAAGAATGGGTCTAGTTCACATGTAGGCTTTTTATTTAAAGTCCTATGGATTTAATGAAATAAGAAAATAATATTTGGCCCAATATTATTATATGGGGCGGCAAGGTGGTTAAATAACCTTAATATTATTTTGTTTTCATTATTTAATTAAATAAGAATTAATTAATTTATTAATTAATTGTTTAATTAAGAAACAAATCTTTTCTGATTAGGAAATATGATTCCTATTGGTATACTATTGGTAGTAGTATACTTAAATTAAAAGACTTGTTTGACAAGGAAATAAATAATTCATTTTATTTATTTAATCAAATAAGAAGTCTTTTATTTTAGTCAAATAAGGAATAAAAGATTTATGAGTTTGATTAGGGTTTGGAAGTCTTAAACAAAATAGGAATTAGGGTGCAATTTGAACTCCTTTTTGGTGGAGGATTGCGGCAACCCTAGTTGATTTTGGACTAGAGATTTCAGCCACCCTAGTGCAAAAAGGAAGAGAAAACTTTTGGCCACATATATAAGGATACTTATAATTTTCGGCCACACTAAGAATTTGGTGTGCAGAATTTTATTTTTCTTCTTCTTCTCAACTCATAGAAAGATAGCTTTTATTCTACTAAAACAAAAAGAAACATAGATTATTCTTTGATGGTATTCTATTGCTAATTCATCAATACTAAAACAAAAAGAAACATAGATTATTCTTTGATGGTATTCTATTGCTAATTCATCAATAAGCTTGTGAATACTACATCGATCAAGGTTCACGCGAGTTTTGATCATAAGATTGAGAACTCAAAAGTGACCGGAATAATCTTAGGTTTCTTTTGATTGTTTTTGTGACTAATGAATAAGAGAAAAGTTTGTTTTATCCAATCACAGGCTTGCAATTCAAAGAAAAGGGAGACCACGCTCCTAGGTGATCCACGTTCGTGCTAGGATTGAAGATCTTGCGGATTACCATCGACGTAAGTCAATCGGATCACGCGACAAAAGGTATTCTTCTTTTGTTATATATTATATATCTTTAATTGATTAAAAGGGTTTATGGTTCATAAAAAGAAAAAATTTTAAAAGCTACTAAACCTATTTTTTTAGTCTCGCTTCCGCTGCGGGTATATTTTTCCCTACAATTGGTATCAGAGCCTAGGTTGAACCCTTTTAATTAATTAACGTATATATACGTGGATCGATTTCTTTTTATTGTGATTATGCATGTTTAGAAAGAGGTGGCACTCTAGGTATTCGCATATATAATTACATGTGATGTATGGATTTATATATGTTTTATGTGGATTGTTATTGCTCGATTTTGGTCCTAGATATTCTATGTAATTTTGATTTCGGAATTGTAACAAGAAGGGTGGTCTATCATCGCCATAATTCCTTCTTGGTAGTTGCTATATTTTTTTTTATGTATTAAATACTGCTGCAGTTTTTTTTTTAATATATTAAAAATATAGTGCAGTATTTTTTTACTGCTGTGATTAAAAAAAATATTAATAAATAAATAAAAAAAATTTCTGCAGTAATTTTATTTGTTTAAATTAAATTGTAACTCGTTCTACATCAAAGAATCGAAGATGTGAAGCAACTGGAACCGAGAAAGAGCACTGTGCGCACCCTAAGAGTGGACTGGGCCGCGCATGGCAAGCCCAAAACTTAGTGGGCTGCGCACGGCAGCCTTGCAAAGCCTAATGGGCTGCGCATGGCAGCCCCTTATGTGGGGATGTGGGCCGTGCAATCCCAATGGAGGAGTCCGAAGGATGAGCGTATGGTTGATGGGCCACTTGAAGATCTTGTATTCCTATGTCTATGTAATTTACTTGTTTTTCTAGGATGGGCCAAAATTGTTGCTATTTAATTTATGCTTAAATATTACAATATTTATTATTGTATGATAACATGACATATAGAATAGGAGTGCCACCCATATATCTCTTTTGGTATGAACATGCATTGAATGATTTAGGTATCTAAATTGGCATCTAGATAACTTGGTAAATCATTCTATGGGATTTAATCACACGCCTTAAATAATTGAGTGGGAGAAGGTGTTTTTGTAACACCTATGGCCTCCAAGGTTAGTTGAGCTTAATTATTTATTGGTAATCCCCCCAAGGGGCGTCCATGAATGGAATTTAGCAATATACTTCCTTACAAGGATAGACTAGACAATGGACTCAAACGAGATCTACTCCCCAAGGAGGGATTTTCGTGAGAGAAAGTTGAGGGTCGATATCTTGGTAGCACACTCAATGTAATTTTATTGATATCCTCCCAAGAGTTCTTGTCATTAAAATTGCAAGGCTAAAATTGAAAACGCTGGTTGTTATGTTAACAATTAGGTGGGACCTCGTCTAACTAGTAAATGGTGCGAACTCCCAAAGGAGGCGTAACATTTATGGGTGTTAGATCACCGTTGAATTTTTATGATTGAGTTATTCATTTAATTCAAGTTAAATATTTAAAGTGCTTTAAAATGATTATTTACTTATATACGTTTTGTTTTTATTAAGAAATCATGACCCCATCACTTATGAACATCCTGAAAGATAACACCTTAACTGGAGATAATTATGTAACATGGAAAAGGAAAATTGGGTTGTTGCTGTAAAGTGAAAAACATAAGTTTGTTCTAACTACTCCTAAACCACCTACTCCTAATATTGAATCAAGCATAATGCAAAGAGATGAGTATGAGCAGTGGAAGACTTCAGATGATATGGCCAAATGTTATATCATGGCCACTATCTCCGACGTGTTGTAACAGCAGCATGAAGGAATGAAGTCTGCTGCTGATATAATGATGTCTCTAGAGGAGATGTTTGCTATGAAGTCCAGGACGACTAAGAGAGAGGCAGTGACTGCTTTTATGAATCTTAGGATGAAACCTGGACAGGCTGTGAAGGATCACATGATGAAAGTCATAGCACATCTCAACATTGCTGAACTGCATGGCGCTGAGATAGATGGTGAGACAAAAATTGATATGGTTGTCAATTTATTGTCGGATTCCTTTGATCAGTTCAAATTGGACTACACTTTGAACAAAAAGGAATACACCTTACAGAGCCTGATGCAAGATGTTCAGAGTGCTGAAAAGATCCTTGTGAAAGGCAAAGGTCAAGAGATTCATATGGTTGGTAAAGTTGCTACTGTTAAGGCCCGTCAAAAGGTCAAGAAACAACAGAAGAAAAAGCAACTTGGGCCTACCAAGAAGGAGACCAAGAAAGTAACCAAGATCAAAGGGAAATGCTTCCTTTGTGGTGAAAACGGACATTGGAAGAGAAATTGCCCAAAGTCCCAGAACAAGAAGGAAGAAGGTAATTTGAATTATCTTGAAACATGTTTTTTGGCTGATTCTATAGATTCTTGGATCATAGACTCAGGAGCCACTAATCATGTTTGTTATTCCTTGCAGGGGTTCCAAGAAAAGAGAAGGCTGAATAAAAATGAGATCAATTTGCGCTTGGGCAACGGAACGTTAGTGTCTGCAAGTGCAGTGGGAGATATTAGAGTTTGTTTGGATTCTAAAAGGCATTTAGATTTAATAGACGTTTATTATGTACCTCAATTCAAGAGGAATTTAATTTCAGTTTCTTGTTTGAATAAATTTGGATATTCGGTTACTTTTAATAAAGTTTTTATTATTAGTAAGAATGACAAAGTTATTTGCAAAGGTACATTGGAAAACGGTCTATACTTCTTGCATAGAAATATCTCTCACTCGTTAGACACAGAAATAACGGAACCTGATCATAAAAGAGTTAAATTATCAAAAGATGAAACCTATCTATGGCATTTACGCCTAGGTTATATTAACCTTAATAGGATTAAAAGATTGGTAAGTGACGGACCTTTGAGTGACTTAAAGGTTGATGATCTACCAACTTGTGAATCTTGTTTGGAAGGTAAAATGACCAAAAGGACGTTCTCTGCCAAAGGTGCCAGAGCTACTGAATGTTTAGGATTGATACACACTGATGTATGTGGACCTATGAGCATTCAAGCTAGAGGTGGATATGAGTACTTCATCACTTTCACAGATGATTACTCAAGATTTGGCTACGTGTATCTCATGCGACATAAGTCGGATGCTTTTGACATGTTCAAGGCTTTTAAAGCTGAAGTGGAAAATCAGCTTGAGAAACACATAAAAATCTTGAGATCTGATCGTGGTGGAGAATATCTATCTGGTGAGTTTCAACAATATCTTATTGATAATGGGATAGTTTCTCAGTTTTCTGCACCAGGTACACCTCAACAAAATGGGGTAGCAGAAAGGAGAAATAGAACTCTTTTGGATATGGTTAGGTCTATGTTGAGTTATTCAACACTTCCTATTTCTTTTTGGGGATATGCTTTACAAACTGCTATATACATTCTAAACGATGTACCATCTAAGTCTGTTCCTAAAACACCGCATGAGTTGTGGATTGGGCGCAAGCCTAGTTTACAACACTTAAGGATATTTGGTTGTCCTGCGCATGTGTTAAAAGGAAAGACATAAAAGATTGAGTCCCGTTCAGAAACATGTATATTTGTAGGGTATCCAAAAGAAACTAAAGGATATTATTTTTATAGTCCTTCAGATCTTAAAGTATTTGTTTCGACAAATGCTAAATTTCTAGAAAAGGACTATATGAATGATTTTGTGCCTAGAAGTAGAATTGTCCTGAATGACATGTCAGGAGATACAATTCCACGAGAGGTTTCACAACCAAACCCAATTGTAAGTTCCGATCCAACACAAGGTCAACAACCTACCATTCCTCGTCGTAGTGGGAGGGTTAGAACACAACCCGAAAGATACATCGGTCTGGGAGAATCAGTGGAGAATCTCCTGGACGACGATGATCCCTATACGTACAAGGAAGCTATGGAGGATGTTGATAGTCGCCATTGGCAAAAGGCAATGCAATCTGAGATTGAATCTATATTCAATAACAAAGTCTGGTCCCTTATAGACTTGCCTAAAGGGATAAAACCCATTGGGTGCAAGTGGGTATACAAGAGGAAAAGAGGTATGGATGGAAATGTGGAAACCTTTAAAGCTAGATTGGTAGCTAAAGGGTATACACAGAAAGAAGGTATCGATTACGAGGAAACCTTCTCTCCTGTGGCCATGCTTAAATCCATTAGGATACTCTTATCCATTGCAGCATCTTTAGATCTAGAGATTTGGCAAATGGACGTCAAGACAGCTTTCCTGAATGGAAGTCTTGACGAAAGCATCTACATGATGCAACCAGAGGGATTCATTGAAAAAGGCCAAATGGAAAAGGTATGCAAGTTGCAGAAATCCATATATGGATTAAAGCAAGCATCCAGATCCTGGAACATAAGGTTCGATCAAGCTGTCAAAGGTTTTGGATTTATTCAGAATCTTGACAAACCTTGTGTATACAAAAGGATTAAAGGCGACAAGTTGGTTTTCCTGATTCTTTATGTTGATGATATACTACTCATCGGAAACGATGTAGGTGTATTGACAACAGTAAAAGAATGGTTAGCAAAACAATTTGATATGAAGGACTTAGGAGAAGCAAGTTTTATTCTAGGTATCCAAGTTATAAGGGATAGAAAGAATATAACGATTGCATTATCCCAAGCTTCATACATAGACAAAATCTTGTCTAGGTTTTCCATGCAGGATTCCAAGAAAGGTATGTTACCTTTCAGACATGGAATCAAGCTTTCTAAGGAACAAGTTCATAAGAATGAGCATGAAGAGCAATTCATGAGTAGAGTTCCATATGCCTCGGCAGTTGGAAGTCTCATGTATGCAATGCTCTGTACTATACTAGATATTTATTTTGCTGTTGGCATAGTTAGCAGGTTTCAATCGAAACCTGGACCTGATCACTGGACGGCAGTCAAGCATATTTTCAAGTATCTTAAGAAAATGAGAGATAATATGCTAGTATACTCTGGAGGGGATTTAATTCCCGTTGGGTATACAGATTCTGATTTTCAATCAGATTCTGACTCCAGAAAATCCACATCAGGGGCTGTGTTTACTATTGGAAGAGGAGCAGTTATATGGAGGAGTATCAAGCAATCTTGTATTGCTGATTCCACCATGGAAGCTGAGTATGTTGCTGCATGCGAGGCTGCCAAAGAGGCTGTTTGGCTCCGCCAATTCTTGATTGACTTGGAAGTGGTTCCTAGTGCGAATAAGCAGATCACTATCTACTGTGACAACTGTGGAGCAGTGGCTAATTCGAAAGAACCAAGAAGTCACAAGAGAGGTAAACACATTGAAAGAAAATATCATCTTTTAAGGGAGATTGTTCAAAGAGGTGACGTGACGATTACCAAAATCGCGTCAGCAGAAAATCTAGCAGATCCCTTCACAAAGGCTCTACCTCAGAAGAGTTTCGATGGGCACCTAGAGAATATGGGCTTGAGAGATAAGACACATTTGCTATAGCGCAAGTGGGAGATTGTTAGGATTATGCTCAATAGCAAGAGTGTAATAATGTAATTAACAATCTTTTTCATATTAATAAAGTGATTTCTGGTTTAAACAAATCTTATAGCATTTATAGTTTAATAATTGTCAAAGTAAATAATCATAAGGTCTAAAGACTATGAGAAAAAAAGAATTACATCTGGATATGTATGTGGTAGACACAATTCTTTAGTTAGTCTTAAATATTGTTCACAACTTAAGTTAAAGGTTGGGCACCTTTATCTTGTTAAAGTTGTAGAATTCTTTTGCTAGCATTTGAGTGGGATTAAATGAGATATGATGAGTCTAAAATCATCGGAGTGTCTTCGAGCAAAAGAATCTAGTGCACTGGGTGCATTGAACTGGATCACAATGAAATACTTTATCTATAACCGTCAGTAGATAAAAGTAATTTCATTGTCAGGACAATCAGAGAGTCTATCTTAATCCTGAGATAAATGATGGACTTATGGTTGCAAGTGATATCATTTGAGCTATCAATGAGTATGATTATATCGCATAGTCTATCCTCGATAGTTTGGTGATATTCATTTGTTAATCGATAGAGGACTTCATTTATAGATATGGACATCGTGGCTCCATTTATCGAATGAGAGTATAATATCATCTTATGGATGTTTTGAGGTAATTGGATATTAAATCTCAACGTTGAGTTTTCGATGTCTATTGAAAACATGGCTTCTGGACAAGTCAAAATATCCAAGTTCAAAACGTGGTCATATGAGTAAATATGGTAACTTGGAGAGTTATAGGCTGTTGACGGTGATTTTTGGATTGACTCGGTCAACAATAATTTGTTAATAAAAAACGAATAAGCAAAGAAAATCAATCAACACATGCAAGATGGATTTTACGTGGAAAACCCTTGAATGGGAAAAAACCACGGTGCCCCTTGAGGGCGAGAGAAATCACTATGAATTGTTTTATAGTTTACACACTCAAATCTAAATCTCTCATACAATAACTTGATTATTCTCTTTTTGATCTCCCCCTCTTTTCATGAGGTTTTGGGTTCTATTTATATTGGTTTATCTAGGGTTTCCCATGCCCGTGCCGTGTTGGTAGGGGAGTCCCTATTTTGTGTTGTACATGGAGTCTAGAGTCTGCAGATAACTTCTTTGGGATTTGTTTCCTGCTTGGACTCTTCCTTATTTGAAGAAGATTATATTTTGTTTGGAATAGGATTTAATCCTTGAGTCTCGATTTAATCCTCGCTTTGACGTGGAAATATACTTGGAATTGGATTACCCTTCCAGCTGTATATCTTTGGCGAACACCCTAGATCGGCGAGCGTATTTCGCCTCTCTGCTGGTCAAACAGTTGTGGCGAACACTCTTCTTCTTTGAATCGGCGAGTGTGCCTGCTGGCGCATCTTTTGACTTGATTTCCTCATGTTGACGGGTCAATGGATGATGTGTCTATTTATTTGCCCTGTCTTTATTCCCTTTTTGCTGACGTGTCTTGTTGCCAAATTTACACATACAACAATACCCCCATAAATACTTCGAGTTGATCTAACGTAAGCTGGTTCTGCGAGCAGTGTTTATATGATTTACTTGTTTTTCTGACTTTCCCATTCTCTGAAATTTTTGCAGATGTTTTTTCCCTCTCTTTTTTCACTTTTTGCCACGTGTTCCTTTTGATGTTTAAGTCTTCTACGGCAAGCTTTCATTTTCAGCCACAGAATTTCAAACGATGGGTGTTGATGTGACGCGCTGCAACTGACATCACGCCTGCGCATCACGCCTGCAATGATTTCGCGTCTGTTGGGTGTCCCCATAACGCCACGCGTCCTTCGTTTGATGGACACCTTTATCCTAGCCTTTACTCACAGGCGGTGATACTTTATCACAGGCGGTGATACTTTCTTTTTTTTTATTTTTTTTATTATTATTATTATTGTTTTTTCTTGAATTTCAAATTTTCCCCCTTTAAAAGGACGAAACTGCTCCACTTGGTCTTCTTTTTTACTTCTGCTTGTTTTTATTTTTCCTGCAAAAGTATCCTCTGAAAGTACAGATCCTCCAAGCGTCTGCAACTAGGTGTTAGATTTCCAGTTGGTTCCTTTGAAGTGCGATTCTGCTTCATTTTCTCTTTGCTTCCTTTTTCACGAGCATTTCTGGTGAGTTTCATGGATCCTTCTCAACGCGCTTTTTTATTTAATCAAATAATGCAAGCTCTTGAGCTTGGTAATAAGGAGGTTGCAGACAAGATTGAATTATATTTGCGAAATTTTGACCCAACCTTTCCTGTGCCAATTTCCCTTGTTATCCCTTCTGATTCTGACACCAACACTTCTGATTTCACTTTTTCTTCAACTGTTGAAAATGAATTTCCAGATATGGCTAAAACTTCAAGAGCTGCCGGTAGTGGTCGACGAGGGCCTAGGACCCCCAGGGATTCTCTCCTATGTGCTCAGACGGTAATTGAATCAGACGTCGAAGATCACTGACGAAATAATTTGTGCTTTGCAACCGATCGCCCGAGCTCATTCGATACTGAAGTAAACGTGGTCGGCGACCGGGAAATTCTAAAATATAGGAGGAGGTATGACATTCCGGATACGGTTGTCTTAATACCTTCTGGCGAGCGGGCTGCGTGGAATCCGCCGAGCAACGCCGTCGCCATCTATGGGTCGATGCTGGGTTGTGGGGTGACTCTTCCACTCCAACCATTTATAGCCAGGTTCTTGGCTGATGCAATGCTCGACCCTGCTAAGCTTTCGCCGAACAGCTATAGGATATTGATGGCTTTGTGCTGATATGGAAGTTGATGGGTCGCAGGTCACCGACGCCTCGCGAGATTCGCCACTTCTATGTTTTGCGGCAGTCTGGTCATGGAGGCACTTATTACCTTTAATCCACCCCTGTGGAAAACTGGATCCCTGAAGGTGTGTCCAACCCGGGACAAGTTGAGGTCTCGAGTGATAAGAAGAAAATAGGTTTTGTCTGGGGCTTCCCTACCTCGAACAAGAGGTGGAAGAACAGTTGGTTTTTTATCGGCGGCGAGTGGGGAAGGATCAACTCTGCTGACCCTCGCCGAAATCTTCTGGCAAGTAAAGTTTTGAGGCATTTTACGTCTCCCGAGGCCTGGTCAAAGGCTCTCCCTGCCTTGACTCCGCATGAAGTTAAGAACGTGACGGAGGCTGCGGTACTTAGTCTGGCCAAGAGAGGTCAAGAGTATCTTCTTGATGAAGCCAGGATGGTCACCTGTGGCATTTTCCCTCGCCTATCTGCTAGGCGACGCCGCTGTAAGTTTTTCTAGACTTCGGGATTTGCTTTTAAAACTTGTCTTATTGGTTTTGCTTTGGCTGACGCTATATCTTATTTTTGCTTTTCAGTGAGCGAGTTCGATGTCGTATGCGATGAACAGGCTCGGGCGGTGAAGAACTCGGAGGTCGCGAGTCAAAGACATGCCGCGGGCCTGGCTAAAGAAGGAGTTGCTCCGCCTGAGGGTGATGATTCCCCAGATGAAGGTGGAGCAGGAGATCCTGATGTCGTGGAGGTGACCGTTCGGCCTCATGGAGGTGAGGTTGGTACTTTGTCTCACCTCCATAGCCGCAAAGGGAAAGAGAAGGTTGGGGTTCCTGCGGCAAGCGCGGATGTTCCAATTTTTGACACGAGCATCCCAGAGCCCCCTGAAGATCCTTCCAGTGACCTCAACCCCAGAAATGGTCGAGGGAAACGGCCTGCTGAGACAACCCCCGAATGTGCAACTCGCCCCCTAAAAAGGGCTTCTAGGATGGTTCAATTCGTGGTCTCATCTGATGAAGAAGGGGATGGGGAGCCAGTTCGCCCCGAGGCTGCCAATGCCAGCGAGCTGGGTTCCACAGTTCCTCAGGATGCAGATCCAGTCCCTCGGCCAGAGGGGGGTGACGGTGCAGAAACTACCCCCACTTCAGCTGCACAGGTCCCTGCTTCGGACAATGTTGGTCCTTCAGTGCCCTCAGCGGATATTAGAGTGCAGGATACCGCTGTACAAGAGGATACCCTCAGGCCTTCATCTCCTTTTATTGCAGAGGGTAGGGATGCTGCTGCTCCAGCAGACACTCCTGGTCCATCGTCGACCCCTGCTACAGGTTTGGGGGGTTCTCAGGAAGGGCCATCTGTTGATCCAGTCGGTCAAGGCGAAGGATCAGGAGTTGTTTCCTTGTCTGATTTTTCTCCCACCGAGCTCCTCAACCATTTCATAACCAATGATGTTTATTTTGGCGAGGGTTGGGAGAAGGTGAAAGAAAAATCATGTAACAATAAGATGGAGTTCTTCTTCAACTGCCATTCCCTGGTAATTTCATTGGCCTTGTTTCTTATTTCTATTATCCTTTACTTTACTTCTCCATTCCTTTTTTAAATTTGTTTGATTCGCAGATGATGTCAGAGATGGCGAGTACCTATCGGCGAGCGAATAAGGCGTTTAACGACAATAAGCGCTTACAAAAGACAATCTCTCGCTCGGCGGCTGAAAAACTATCGGCTGAAGAATCATACGCACAACAAATCGCTCGAATGCAGGAGTTCGCTGATAGTTCTTTGGCTGCTCAGCTTGCTGCCGAAGAAAAGCTTCTCGCCGCTGAGGAACAAATCAAACTACTGAAAGAGCAGCTCGCCGATAGTCAGGACGCTTTGGCGGCTCACATGGAGGGAGAGAGTTTGGAGAATGAGGCCAAGGAGAAGGCGGAACGTGAATCTGAAGATTTGCGGCATCAACAAGCTACTCAAGACCTTCTTATGAATGATTTGAAGGCTGTCTTGGAAGTTGAAGCCGTAGATCGCTTTAAAAGATCTCCTGCGTATGACGCGCTCCTCCTCCGTGAGTTCGAACGGGGCATGCGACAGGCGAAGAAGTTTTTCGCTTTGAAGGACCACTCGAATGAGAGAGCCCTGAGGCGCTATGACTGAAATTTTCAGCGGCATATGGATGGTGCAGTGCGCTCGGTAAAAAGCCAGCTGAAGTTGTGGAAGGCCCATTGCCGTTACACTCAAGCAGAGCCTCTTCCTATGCATCTGGAGATCCTCACCAAACGTGCTGGCAGCACTTACTATTCTGGTCAGAAGGGGAGCTTCACTGGGTCTGGTGTTGAACCTGACTTGGGTCCTATGGCTGGTCGTGACTATACACCCTTTATGCCCGAAGGGGATGACGATGTTGTTTGGCCGTCCGAGGATGAGGTGAGCGAGGAAGAGGAAGATGATAACGGGGGCTTTCTGCCGGCGAGCGCTTGATTTCTCTTGTATAGTTTATTTATTTTAACTTTGTAAATATATTTTGACAAGTAAATAAAATGACAATTTTCTCGTAATGTGTTTCTTGCTTGTTCGCCATACGTTTACTTCTATGCGTTTTGGTTCAGCTGCCATTGCTGAGTTTCTGGCTCAAGCTCTAAAGCCTTTTATCACTTAGCTTTATAATCGCTAGTTTTTGTTTTTACCCAGTGTTTGTCAGGACGTGTCCGACCATACACCAGGTTTTATGTGAGCATACTGTTGGGACGTCTCCCGCTTTTGCTCACTGTTTTTTCTAACTGCTAGTTTGCTTTACCCCCAGTGTTTTTAGTTCTCAGGGATTTTCCCAAATACTGTTGGCCGAATGCCTTGTACAGTTCTTTGGGGGTTTTATGCCTTTATTGATGGCGACTACCTTTTTATGTGACATTTTTCTCTAGCTCAGGCTGGTTTGTGGCATTTTTGCCTTAAGCCTGTTGTAATACGGGGTATTTCCCGGTTTTCTCGGATGTTCGCCGGATTTAGATAGCTAAATTTACTACCTGGGGTGATCCGTTCGTCATGGCTGATCTGTGATTTCAATGATGGCAGACCTCTTGGTAATAAATTACTCTTTATTGATTATTTCCTGTAAACTCTAATGTCAAAAAATAAAAGAAACTTCTAAAAAGATGAACTTAAAGAAACAAAACATAATAAAAGGTCTTCTTTGAACTGGAGTATCAAGGGTAGTAGATCTTCAGGTACTGAGCATTGCACGGTCAGGGCAGCTCGCCGACTCCTCTCTTTGCTATGTGATACGCTCCATGGCCTGCTATACCTGTGATGTGATATGGTCCCTCCCACTTGTCTGCGAGTGATCCTACAGTTTTATCCTTCGTTCCAGGCGTCACTCTTTTTAGAACCAGGTCCCTGAGCGCAAATCTTCTGACTTTCACATGTGAGTTGTAATATCTCGCTGCTCTCTGCTGATAGGCGGCATTCCTTATTCGGGCATGCTCCCTTCTTTCTTCTAGTTCATCTAAACCACACTTCAGCATGTTAACATTAAGCTCTGGTTGAAAGAATTGTGTTCTTGGTGAAGAGAACGCCGTTTCAACCGGAATAACTGCCTCGGTTCCGAACGCCATGGAGTAAGGTGTTTCCCCAGTGGAGTTTCTTTCTGTTGTTCGGTATGCCCATAGCACCTGTGGTAGTTTTTCTGCCCAGTTTCCCTTTTTGACGGCCAGTTTGGCTTT
Organism: Acer campestre; assembly: GCA_954870605.1. NCBI lineage: Eukaryota > Viridiplantae > Streptophyta > Magnoliopsida > Sapindales > Sapindaceae > Acer > Acer campestre. Next base: position 13,902,635 of record OX940810.1, on the reverse strand, counting down.
CAGGTTATGCTTGATGATTTTATTTACCGCCTCAGTTTGCCCGTTTGTCTGTGGGTGAGCTGGGGAGGCATAATAGTTGCTGATCCCATACTTCTTGCATAAATCTCTGAATTTCTTGTTGTCGAACTGTGTCCCATTGTCAGTGATGATGGTGTTTGGTATTCCGAATCTGTATAGAATATTTTTCTTTACAAAGCTGGTTGTATTTGCTTCTGTGATGTGTACCAATGATTCGGCCTCTACCCATTTAGTGAAATAATCCACTGCTACAATGGCATGTTTTGCCCCTCCTGGTACCGTGGGCATTGGGCCGATCAAATCAATTCCCCACATGGCGAACGGCCATGGGGAGGTGATGCTCTGTAAGCGCTCAGGTGGTTGGCGAATGTTATTCGCGATCTTTTGGCATGCTTCACATCTGGTCGCTATTCTCTTTGCATCGGCGAACATGGTCGGCCAATAGAAACCTTGCCTTAGTGCTTTATGGGCCAGACTGATGCTCCTGGCGTGATTCCCACAGCTTCCGCTATGTATGCCTTTTAGGATTCCTTCTGCCTCTTCAGGTTCAACACATCTTTGTAATGTCCTCGAGAATCCTCTCCTATACAGTTCACCGTTGAGGACTGAATATCTTGTTGCCCTGTATCTCAACCGCTTGGCTTCTATCAAGTCACTTGGGAGGGTGTCATTAATCAGGTACTCTCTGATTGGGGTCATCCAGTTGGTTGATACGTTCATGATGACCCCTACTTCGGCCTGCTCGGTTGTGCTGGGTTGAAGTAAGTGTGCCATAGGGATTGTTTGGGGCCAGATGTTGACCGTGGCAGATGCCAGCTTGGCCAAAACATCCACCTGTTCTTTTTTTTCTCTTGGGATCTGCACAATCCTGTATTCTTTAAATCGCCTCAGCAGTTCTTTTGCTAGTTTTAGGTAGGCAATCATATTATTATCTCTTGCTTGGTATTCGTCGAGTACTTGGTTGACGATGACCTGAGAGTTGCTAAACACCTCAATCTCGTCAGCTCCTAGGGCCGTACATACTTTCAGTCCTGCGATCAGTGCTTCGTACTTGGCTTGGTTATTGGTGGCTTTGAAATCAAATCGCAAGGCACATTCTACAGAATCTCCTTCTGGGGTTGTGACCACTATCCCTGCCCCGCTGCCATGCGTGTTTGATGAGCCGTCAATCCAGAGTTTCCAGCGAAAGTCTTTTCTTGTTTGATCTATCATCATCTTCGCCACTTCAGTATCTGGCTCGGTGAATTCTGCTACGAGGTCTGCTACTGCTTGGCATTTGATCGCTGTTCTTGGGATAAATTCTATGTCGAATTCGCTCAGCTCAATGGCCCATTTTGTAAGTCTGCCAGATACTTCTGGTTTTTGTAGTATCATTCTTAGCGGGCAGTTGGTGTATACTCCTATTTTGTGTGCTTGGAAATACGGCCTCAATTTCCTCGCTGCTGTCACTAGTGCGAGTGCCATTTTTTCAGCTGATGAATATCTCGTTTCAGCTGGTAGTAATGCTCTACTTGTGTAGTACACTGGCTTCTGTACCCCATTTTCCTGCCTTATTAACACAGAACTAGTGGCTGCTTCTGTGATTGACAGATACATGTACAGCACTTCCCCTATGATAGGTTTTGACAATAATGGTGCTCTGCCGAGGTATTCTTTGAGAGCGATAAAAGCCTGTTCGCAGTCTTTGTTCCATTCTATCCCTTTCCCTTTCTTAAGTGCTTTGAAGAACGGTAAGCATCGGTTTGTCGACTTTGCGATAAACCTGTTCAGCGACGCCAAGCATCCCGTAAGTTTCTAGACATCCTTCAAGTTTTTCGGGGAGACCATGTTGGCCAGTGCTTTGATCTTGTCATGGTTCACTTCTATTCCTCTTTGGTGTACCTGGTACCCGAGAAACTTGCCAGATGGTACGCCGAACACACACTTTGAAGGGTTTAGCTTCATCCCGAATTTGGTTAACACATCAAAGGTTTCCCTTAGGTCGTCCGCGTGTCCCTCGGCTTTGACGCTCTTGGTTAGCATGTCATCGACGTACACTTCCATATTCCTGCCTATTTGGCTAGCGAACATTTTGTTGACTAACCGCTGGTACGTTGCTCCAGCATTCTTCAGGCCAAATGGCATGACAGTATAGCAGTACAATCCTTGGTCTGTGGTGAACGCTGTCTTATCTTCATCCGGTTTGTGCATTTTGATTTGATTATATCCTGAGTATGCGTCCATGAAGCTTAACAGTTCGTGTCCGGCAGTTGCGTCGACCAGCTGGTCGATTCTTGGCAAGGGGAAACTATCTTTTGGGCAGGCTTTGTTTAGGTCAGTGAAGTCTACGCACATCCTCCATTGATTGTTCTTTTTCTTGACGAGCACAACATTCGCTACCCATTCGGGATATTTGACTTCTCTGATCGATCCTGCTGCGAGCAGCTTGGATATCTCTTCCTTTATTGATGTACTTCTCTCAAGGTTGAAGCTTCTCCTTTTCTGTATTACCGGCTTGCACTCTTTGCTTACTGCTAGATGGTGTGTGGTTACATTTGCATTGATTCCCGGCATATCTTCGTGGCTCCAAGCGAAGATCTCCTTGTATTCCCTCAACAGATTCACCACATCTGTTTTAACCTGCTTCGCCATACTCGCTCCAACCTTGACTGTTTTATTAGGCTCTTTTTCATCCAGGATGACAGTTTCGGTTGGTTCTTCTTTTTCTCTGTTGGTCTCATCTCTCGGGTCCAGCTCAAATGTTTCAGGGTTTTCTTTTCTCGTCTCTTTGTCGAGTTGAAATATGCTTAAGGTTTCTGTTTCCCTCTTGTCTTTAAAGACTGACAGGTTGGCCCGGCGAGCCATTTCCTGCGACCCTTTAAGTTCTCCAATACCAAATTCTGTCGGGAATTTAACTTTTAGTGCATGAGTGGATGTGACTGCTCGCGCCTTGTTCAAAAACGGTCGGCCGAGTAGAGCATTATATGGCCAATTATAAATATCAACCACCACGAAATCCAGGAGGATAGTTCGTCGACAAGGTGCTGTCCCAAATCTCACAGGCAGCTTCACTGTTCCCAGAGACCTTACTTCTGCGCCCCCGAACCCTTTTAGAGGCACATGGAATGGTTCCAAGTCTTTCCTGTTTAGCCGAAGTTCGTCATATACTCTGGCGCTCAAAATGTCAGCGGAGCTTCCGTTGTCTATCATCACTCGGAGAACATCCCTGTGCGTTATTTGTACTCCCACGACTATTGCGTCGTTGGGTTTGGCATCGATTCCTTCTGAATCTTCGGCTGTGAAGGTTATCGGATCATGGCCTTCTATTGGTTTTTTGTTGTTCCTCTACACAGAGTTTACTTCAAAGTCCCTGTTTTCGTATGTTACTTCCCTAACCTCCGACATCCTTTCTCTATTGCTTCTACCAGTGTGAGGTCCTCCAAAGATTGTATTTATAGCTACGCTGGGGCTGCTTTTCCTCGGGCTTCTTCTTTCTTACCCACCCCCTCGATGGCTACCTTGGCGACCTATGTTTTGGTCCCCCTTTAGTGTGAAATCTTTAAGGTGCCCCTCTCTGATCAGACTCTCGATGTGATCCCGTAATTGAAAACACTTAGAGGTATCGTGCCCGTGGTCTTTGTGAAATCGGCAATATTTCATTGTATCTCTTTGGGCATTGGCTGACTGTTGTCGGGGGTACTTGGTGAGCCCTTTGTCTTCTACTACAGACAGTATGTCCTCCTGTTCGCCATTTAGGGGAGTGTAATTACAGTACCTGCCTCGGAACCTACTGGTTCTGTTACTACCTCGGCTCTCTTGGGGTTTGCTTCTCCGGCTCTTTTCTTCTTTTTGGTGGTCGCGAGATTGACCCTTTGTTCTTTCATCCTTAGATTCTGACCTTGTGTCTGGCTTGTGACCATGGACGTAACTTCCCCCTTAGGCAACTTTTTCTTCTTCTGATAATGCATAATCTCCAGCTATATCCATCATCTCCTCATATGTCTTGGGTCGGTCTCTCCGTAGGTCAAAAGACAGACGTCCGCTTTGCAACCCATTGGTGAAGGCTGCTATGACAGCTACATCGCTTGCATCTTCTATTTGGGCGACCTCCTTCCTAAACCTGGCTAAATACTTCTTTAGTGACTCGTTACTTTCTTGTTTCAGGTTTGACAGATGAGCCAGCGACTTTCTCCTTTGCACACTTCCCATGAATTGCCTTATGAATGCCTTGCTGAAACTGGAAAAGTTGCTAATACTCCTAGCGGGCAGACGCCCAAACCATCTAGAAGCGAGGTCCCCGAAGGTTTATGGGAATGTTAAGCACAAGAGGCCGTCATTGGATGCGTACTGGGCCATGACATTGCGAAATCTGCGGACGTGCTCATTTGGATCCCTATTCTCCTTATACTGTTCGATGGTTGGCATTCTGAATCTTTCAGGGAACCGGGTATGAGCGATATGGTCAACAAACGGATTGTCTGACTCATCATCCGAAGATATATTGTGCCTGTACCGCTTAGCCATTGCTGAGACCTTCTTCGAGAGTTGTTGAAGGGTAACGCTTCGATGACCGGTCGGTTCCCCCTCTTGGTCGAGCCTGCTTTTGACTATCATCCTTCGATAATCATCTTCCCTGCTACCGGTACTTCTGTTACCTCCTAAATCATCTGTACTTTCGGACCTCTGCTGTCGCGCCCTCTTTGATCGCAATCCTCTTCTCGGCTGTGGACTCTTGTCTTCTAACGAGATCGACCGTCGCCTCCTACGGGTTCTATTAATCCTGTCGTCGATGGGTCCCATATGCGTTCGCCCATGATACCGTTTTTTTGGGAAATCCTCGTCCAGCAGATTTTCTCCCTTCTTTCGCCCTCTTTCTCCCAGGGCCTCTGGCGAATCCTGGGGGGTTTCTTCCGCAACTGGTTTTGCCTGAGTACTGGGAGTTACGACATGGATTTCTGATCGCACCCTCCCTGCGGGATGATTTCCGGGAGTGCTGGTCGTTAGTTCGTAAGGAGACGAGGCTCCCAACCCTATAGGAAGCGTGAGTCCTATCTTATTGGCCTCATTGACCAGGTTCACCAAAGCGGTATGAAAGTGCTGCAGAGTTTCGTTGGCTGTTCTTGTCCCTGGAGTTGCTGCCGATTGTTCCCCTGTTGTCAACGTCTCCTCTCCTAGTATCGTTGCTGCTTGAGAGATCTGATCATTATTTGGGATTTCATCTCTGCCTCTACCGTTGCTCATGTTGTGCCTGGTTTTTGCTTTGTGAGGATTCCTGGAAGTTTTTATACTCGCCCCCTCCTTCTAGCGCCAATTGTTGACGGTGATTTTTGGATTGACTCGGTCAACAATAATATGTTAATAAAAAACGAATAAGCGAAGAAAATCAATCAACACATGCAAGATGGATTTTACGTGGAAAACCCTTGAATGGGAAAAAACCACGGTGCCCCTTGAGGGCGAGAGAAATCACTATGAATTGTTTTATAGTTTACACACTCAAATCTAAATCTCTCATACAATAACTTGATTATTCTCTTTTTGATCTCCCCCTCTTTTCATGAGGTTTTGGGTTCTATTTATATTGGTTTATCTAGGGTTTCCCATGCCCGTGCCGTGTTGGTAGGGGAGTCCCTATTTTGTGTTGTACATGGAGTCTAGAGTCTGCAGATAACTTCTTTGGGATTTGTTTCCTGTTTG